>CM021105.1:116330975-116583498 GCA_007115665.2 Sequoiadendron giganteum | reverse complement strand
AACTTTATCTCAGCATCGTCCATCATACGATAAAGCTGAATGAAGGAGCCAAACCAAATTTCAAAAAAAAGAGGCCAGTGACCCCCAAGATTGAAGTGCTGATGGCTAAAGGGTTAACAAAGCTACTTTAGTCACATATTGTCTTCTCAATCAAGAATAGCATGAGGGTATTCAACTTAGTCTGGGTTCAACAAAAAAATAGAGATATTCACTTATGTGTCGACTTCTGCAACTAAAACCAAGCATCACTAAAGGATCATTACCCATCACCCACCATGGAATTAATCTTGCAAAATATAGTAGGTTTAGAGTTGTTTTATTTGTTAGAGACTATTTCAGACTACAATCATACCCAGGTTAAGGAAGGATTTTCAATTAGTCCCAAGTGGGTGAAAGTGATCAAAGAACCTCCCCTTCTGATTGATGAAAAATGTGTTCAGACTTTCTCAAGAAGGGTCAACTTTGTAAGTAAATTTATTTCTATTTTGGTAGGCATAATTAAGCTAATCTCCTTGATTAAAAGGAAAGACTAGGCTTTCATGTGGGCTGAAGAAGCAAGAGGAAAATTTGAGAAGGGTTCTATTTCCTTAGCTCCTGTACTAGTCAACCCAGACTTATCAAGGGATTTCATGATGTGTGTATTCAGTAGTAAGTCAAGAATTGCTACTGTCTCAATTTAGAAAGGCAATGAAGGAAAGGGAGAACATCCGACAATATTTCATTTCCGAATCTTGAAGGTATATAAGACAAAATGTAATTTTTTCAAGAAGCAAGGTTTCGTAATAGTTTATATCGTGCATTCTAGTATACATGATAAAAGTACATGAGAAAAGAGAAGGAACCCTATTGGCAATGAACAACCGCCAAACCGTGATAAAAGGGTGGTTTGAAGAAATGGTATTAGACCAAGGTCCAAAATGCAGGGACCTAGTATTAAAGCTTAATGAGCGGATCACAAGACTCGATCAACAAAAAAAATTAGTAGCTTGTGGGGAGGTCCATACAGGATAATTAAGTACATGAAACATAGTAGATTTGAATTAGAAAACATGAAAAGAGAAGCACCGAGGATTCCTGTTAATGGACTCCGCCTGAAATTTTCCTATTGAGATTAATAAAAAATTTCTACCATGTAAATATGTAATTAATTTAGTTTTTTTGTTCCCTTGTGTTCTTTTTTTTGTTTGGCAGTCTTCTTAATCCATGATGCAACAAAGATTAACATTATGATGTAGTGAATAATGCATATGACAGAAAGGACAAGAAATATTCAACAAAGATTTTTTAAAAAAAATATAAGCCATATCTTCATTATATTTATATACTTTGATAAATACAATATCAAAATGGCTTAGAGGCCATGCCTTTAAAATTATATACTTATATATATTTTTTTGCATATTTTCATATGGCTATTATAGGGCCTTTTTAGGCTACATACAAAAGGGCTAACAAGTTCTAGTTTTAAAAAGCATGAAAAAAGAGGAAATATTCAGTCATGGGAGTAAGGAGTAGCAACGACAATGTCCAAAATCATTTCATCCTTAGAAGCAGCAACTGGGCCAATGACACCATCCAAAGAA
Organism: Sequoiadendron giganteum; assembly: GCA_007115665.2. Lineage (NCBI taxonomy): Eukaryota > Viridiplantae > Streptophyta > Pinopsida > Cupressales > Cupressaceae > Sequoiadendron > Sequoiadendron giganteum. The sequence goes on along the minus strand of CM021105.1, from coordinate 116,581,915 downwards.
GCAATGGTGAGTGGTGGAGGGAACACCAAGTTCCCAAAGTTGGTATACCAGTCAACATCATAGAATGGCACCACTTGTATATTCAGAAGAGGAAGTGATAGGCAAGGGTGACCCTTTGGCGATGTAATTCCTACAACTGAAGGCAAAAACTGCTCAGGAAAAAAAACATGGAACGACCGCATCTTCTTCAATAAAATTGCGGAGGTCGCATGCGGTTGGGATACCTCCACCAAATGTAGCATTCGCCACCACCTCCCTGAGGCTGTTCAAATACTTCTTTGGGAAAATTTATTTTACCAGATGGAGGATAAATGGCTTGGGAATCTAGATGTCGAGTATCAATGCCACAAAGTGAGAATAGACATCAGTGTTAACTCTGTATTTATCTTCATATTCAAGGCAGTCACATCCTAGGACCCATTTCATGGATATGATGTCCAAAGAATGCTTATTTTTGGTCATCCTCTTAAGGCACCTAGTCAAAATATCACCCAAAAAATCCATTTGAGATTTGTGGGAGGTCAGCCTAATTGGGGTGTCCATAGTGTCAAACTCTATATGAATACTATGTCGACTACAAATACCAAATTCTAAACCAATCACCTAATGCTAATTCAGCTAAAAATTGCCAAGTGTGATTTCACTACTGCCTAGGCACCTATTTATAGAAGTGGCAAGGATAAGCATGGTAATTTGCATACCATAAGCATGAGGTTAACCAGGTACCACCTCAAACAATATACCAAGGCTTGCTCCAAGCTATCAACCAGTTGCATCTACAGGTACGAGTTGCTACGTACAAAATGAAGGAAAGTTAATTAATTAGCATGAGTTGGTGGTAGTCTCCGATGATAGTCTATTCAGCTGGATACTGAGGTGTCATCCTGCAGGTCTTTTTCAAACTCCCAAAAAGAGTGAAAATCTATTTGACGCTTATCACATATTATGGCGTAATCATTCCGTTTGGGATATTAATTACCATGACATACAATGCCCAATCTTCCTTCAAATCATTGACTCAATTTCTAAGAAAAATCGTGCCGTGGGTTGTAAGTACTTAAAGAAGTTATGAATTCCTATCTTTATAAAGGGCAAGTAATTTAATTCACATAAGAAGGAAAAGCTGGTGGTACATGCTAAATTTAATGTAAAAAAAATAGCCATCATCTGCCACTTGAAGGAAGAAAGAAAAAAGGCTAAGTATTGCATGCAGTTGTGAGAAAAAGAAAAAGGAGAGCTCTTGAATACATAGTTAGTGTAGAGTTCTTGAAGTGCAGGAATTGCCAAGGAACATGTGAGAAATTGCAAAAGTTTAAACACAAAGGGAATCTGCTACCCCTGAAGTAGCTCAAAACGTACAGATGAATGAGATAGGAAAAATATCTAAATTTTTGGCTGATGCGATGCTCACAACACCCATGGTTAATATTTTTTCAAGATGATTCCTATGCTACGCCTCGAATCCCATAAAAGCTAGACTAGATTTGCATGCGTTCAGCTTAGAAGGGGAATCTCAGGGACACAATTTTGATAAAGGAGGAGTGGGATAAAATTTATGATCCTATCCTCAACGCCAAACCTAAGGGGCTAAGAGAAGCTACTTTTTCCAGATGAGGAAAGCCTTCAAAAATCAACTACCATACAAGCAATGTCTTTGTGGGCTTCTGCAATATATTGTACCTTATGTGCACCACTGCCCAAAAATAATCTGCAAAAGCATTCAGTGCTTCAATCTGGTGACTGGCGCCATTGAGGGAAGAAATTTGAGAGTTGTGATATCTATAGAGGCTCTTAGGGACATGTTGTGTGTTCCACAAAATAGCACTAGGATGCTACCAATGGAGCTGTTCAACCATAAAAAGGGCTCAAAATTCTGGAGAGGTAGAAGGAATGCCTTTGAATTTTATAATACAGAGACCGAAAGGCCCTAGGATTTGCAACAACTGTTAAGAAATTTGAATCATCGCGTAGAATTCAAAATTGTAGACGTACAAGATGCCTTCTCCATGATGGATTTTGTGTTCGGCTAGATGATGACATGATTGTGCACAAATAATAGTTGGGGTTGGGTTTTCAGCTAAGGAGGCAACATGACCCTTTTTGGTATGCTTTTGCAGGCATGATTGTCAAAGATATGCGAAAGAAGATTGTTGAGTTCAAAACTATTGGTAAGTTCAGATATCCTTCTCTTCTTCCCTATATGTTTCTACATCAGAACCCCTATTTCTTCAAGGAGAAAATAGAATTATCAATATTCGATGAGAAGAAGCATCGAAAGCTAGTTTCAGTATGGACTCACATCCTCTCTTGCACCTATGGTTATTATACATTTTTGAATAAATTCTTGATTCCGATTTTGCACGGCTTGAGTGAGGATGGTGACTACTGTTGCCTGTCAACTGACCAAACTAGTTGGATGCAAGCCCTATTCCCCAAGTGTAACTGGTTCCTCAGGGAGGATTTCACATGCGTCTGAGTGTGTGGATTTTTGGAAGAGCCAATGTGACTCCCAGCATCCGTCACCGATCGATGCTCTAAACCAAAGAAAAAGAAGAGAGGGTTTTTCAAATGCCCACAGAGCTACAAAATAATGGTCATGGTAAAAAAGAGATCGGGTGAGCTACTGGAAGAAAATCTAGATCATCTTAGGCTGGTATTTATTTGTGATAGGTGGGACTACAACCCCAAGAATAACTTGAGCAACACATAGGATATCAGCAAGCTTTGGGTGGACTTGGCATGCATGCCAATAGATAATCAGAGGCCGTCATGGCTCAGATTCTATCTCCCTAAGGGGAAGATAGAAAAAAATTACCACATGAGTGTTACCCTCCAAAAAAGTTTGATAAGGGAACAGGGCTGGAAGCCGAAAAAGATGAATTATTTCTGGATTTATCACCAGGAGATCAAGTGCCCCCTGTCCCCACTCTAAGACCCATCGGTCTTTGATACCGATGATTAGTTTGATACTCTCTAGAAAAGGGAGCATGAGGACTTCGACATGAGTGATGCAGAAGAGGCCGACCATGAGGAGGCCACATAATGCTTTGACAAGGGGAAGCAAAAATAGAAAGTGCAAGTGCAACCTAATGCATATGTTAGGAGTTTTTGGATAAATATTTCATGATCAGGGTCTTTGAAGTCCCAAACTTGGGCCGTAACAAAGTCTAGAGGAACACTACCTTTGATGGAAGTAGTGGACATGGAATAGTCCCCACCAAGAAAGAGACAACACATTGATGCTACTTCAGGAGAAAGTTTGCAGAAGGTTGCAGTGGGCCAAGGGTTGAAGGCATAATCTATCACTTAGATATATTTCTCTCTCCCTCTTCTTGGCTCTCAGTCTCTTGTTTCTTCCACTACCTCTGCAACGCCCATTGCTCCAAGTATTAGTTCATCTTTCTCTATCCCTGCTGCAATGACTTTAGGATATTTCTCCCTATTTTCCCATATCAGACAAATGGCTTTCACTTCCCCAAGAGTTACTTCACCTTTCATTGGAGCCTTGTCAGCCTCCTCATTTTCCTCCCTATCTGTATCTATGGCTGCAACCCCCTTGGCATCTAAAACTGCCATCCCTTTTGTCTCCGCTGAGTAAACTCCAACCCAACCTTTGTAAAAAACAGAGCCTGTTGCATCTCCATTTCCAGCACCATTCCCCATGAGTCCTCCCACACCACCATCACCTAGGATTTGGAATATTCCTCCCTTCTCTCTACTCATGGTTGCCCTTCCAAAGAAGAAAACATCTGAGGTCACCTTCCTTTCATTCCCTTTCGCTATCCCTCCTAGCGCCCCCCTTGCGGGCAAACTTATCAGATCACCGAATCAATTCTTTTCATAGAGTGATACAACAAAGAAATCCTGAGCTCTTTGACTCCAGAAGAAAAAATAAAAGGATCCTAGGAGGCTAGCAGAGCCTAGGGTCCAAAGAATTTATAATTAGGCTCAATAGTCATTGCATTTCACAACCATACATCCAAATGTTACCAAATTACAAGTAGAAATGCAACCCGATGACTATGATGTCCATTCCGTCAGACTGGACTTGCGTGTTTATCGACCATAGGATAGATTCGAGCTAATGGAGGAGAGACAATGGGTGGTGACCAATGAATTTCTCAAGTTTGGTCACAAGTTGAAGAAGGCAGAGGACAAGCTGAAGGCTGTTAAAGAAAGGATAGAAGTCATGTTGGCCAAGGACAAAGCACGAGAGGCAAAAAGGGCATGCTTTGCACAAAATGCATAGGCTGAGTAGGCTGGCCTACAAAGGGAGCTCGAGAGGTTCAAGTCCCAAGAGTCAAATCAAGTGGCTGAGTTGTGGTGAATGAATCATGAATTATAGGACTGGTTGGCCCAATCAGAAGGGGAAGTTCAACAAAAAAATGAAGAGTTGCAGCGACTACGAGCTTAGTTGGAACAAGCAGTGCAATTAAAAGAGACAGATCCTAAAAGAATGTGGGCTCAGTTTCAGGAAGATCTCCAGAAGATCAAGCTTTCCCTAGAGTAAGATTTTGTGACCCAAAGCCATATTGAGGAAAGGTGGCTTCCCGCATAGAGAGCCCTGCAGGATCAACTCTCCGCTATTGCAGAAAACATTGCAGGGCTAACAAAAGAGATTGGGATGAAGGATACAAAGATTAATATCTTAAATAAAATTGATCAAACTCCTGCTCCATAGTTGGACCTCTGCTTAGTAGCCCAACAACTGTATGCTTCCTACTAGGAAAGAGTTAGGGCTTTATGTTTGACTCTCAAACCCACACCTTAGTTTATGGTGAAGGCGACAAATTTGTGTAGGGAAGTTTCATGACGCAATGGAAAAATTCCCACAGTTCATAAGGGAAAAGGTTCCTAAATCAAAAAATCTACTAGACATGCTATACACTATGTCAAGTGAGGATCTGGTATGAGTAGGGGTTGAAAATTAGAGGTCAACCACTAGGATCGTGAAAGAGTTTATCCGTTTCCATGATGCCACCCTTCATGTTCAATGCTGCTTAGTCACATTGGGGAAAACTATGGATGGCATGCAAGCAAGGTTTTCCCAACTGACCCAGATGGGCTTTCCCTCTCCTTTTATTTCTGACGAATCGATGGCTAGTGCAAAGAAAATTGCAGTCAAAATTGAGGAGAAGAAGTAGGATTTATCCTTTTTCCAGATTTTCAGCCAACATCCCATCACCGAGGATATTGAAGGTGTCACTCATCAAATCGCGTTATGATTTTTCAGCTTGAGGTTGGGTCTGAAATATCTATGATGTTTCCCTTTAAAGAAGTAATTGATCTGCACAAGGTGAACGATAATTTTTGTGCCATATCAATGCCTTTCAAGGCTAACTAGATTCCCTTGCAGATCGCCCTTTCTGACTCTAAAGCTCAATGAATAAGGCCATGGTCCTGAAACTAGAGATTTTTGGTACATCATTCCACAGGTGAAACACCCCTGATAGTCACCAAAAGCTGTGGATATTAAATATATCTCATGCTCCCTTCAGGTTTCTTTGTTGTTTTTCTTAGCTTCTAACCACACCCAATGATTTTAAAGTCATTGTGCCACCCTCTCAGTAGAATTAACCCAATGCTTCCACGTGTCTTACAATCGCTCATTGAAGGGGAGCTTCCCTTCCCTTCTCCTTTGGGCCTCAACCGCACACCATGTCGCCTCCTCCCGAGCACACTTTTGGGAGGGCCACATAGTGGTGTCAATACATTGAGGCTTCTTCTACGTGTCCTCAAAATAGGCATTTCATTCACAAAAAGGACGGAACAAAGTTCGAGCCTCAATATCCTATCACACGTCTTGATTAAATCTATAAGGTTGTGACACGTGCTCACTTGAACCTTAGCTATTTTCAAAATATGAGACCACCACCATCATTTGAAGGGGATGCACCTGGATCATAGGTGACTGGGTTCATGCTCAGGAGTATTTTTGCTACAACAATCTCGATGAGTCATTGCTGCGAACATCATCACTCATGATTGGGAATATTTTTTGTTATGAGCTTTCAAGTGGTGGAAGCCTCTGGCTATATATACCGCTTCTCTCAACCTAGAAAGGGTAAAAAAAAATACATACAAAAGGATTAGGAAGACACTAAACCTCTTGTTTTAATAGATAATTGTTAAGACTCACAAACTATGCCCTTGTAATTTGGCCTCTCTATTTCTTAACCATTTGAAAACATTAAACTATGTTGTTACTGAATAGATTATTTGCAACTTCAATGATTTGAGCAAAATACTGATTTAAGACCATCTTTTTTGACTCTTCTTTTTCAATAAGTTTCCATACAAATTGTTTTATGTCATGAAATGAACTATTCTGGTCTTTCTCTTTGATGATTGTTATTTTTGGACATAGCAGATTGTTGAACGGGCCCTTAAATCGCATCCAAAAGATAGATTTATCGTGCTTTACATCTAAATATTGGTGCATCGCCTTAGTTAGATCTTTTATTTTTATATTTTCTTCCTTTTCCCATTCAAAACTCCAGTTATAGAAGAATCCGACTTCTTTAAAATCCAGAGGTTACTCAGTTCAGCGCAATAGGTCCCCCCTTTAACTGAGTTTCCCATAAATTCTATTACCTTGTCAAATTTTGGCATCAACAGACTTCAAGTGAATCAAATTGATAAGGGAATATTTATTTCACAATCAGAGTATGCTAAAGAATTACTGAAGAAGTTTGGAATGGATGAATTCAAATCATTTTGTACCCCTATGGTGACTAGATGCAAACTAGGGATGATGAATCTCCTAAAGTTGATCAGAGCAAGTATAGATCTATGATTGGTGGATTGCTATATCGTACTGCTACTAGATCGGATATCATGCATGTAGTATGTTTGGTTTCCATATTTGAAGAAGAACCAAAAGAAACACATGTTACAGTTGTGAAAAGGATGTTCATATATCTAAAAGGGACTCCAAATTATGGTTTGTGGTATCCCAAGGATACTGATTTTACCTTAAATGCTTACACTGATATAGATTTATCTGGTTGTGTAGATTAACATAAGAGTACAAGTGGTGGTGCATTCTTTCTTGGATGCAGGTTGGTTTCATGGCTAAGCAAGAAACATGATTCAATTTCTTTATCCACTGTAGAAGTTGAGTACATAGCAGCAACATCTTATTGCACACAAGTATTATGGATAAAGAATTGAAGGATATAAGAGTGATGTGTGATGAGCCTATCCCTATCTTCTATGATAATAAAAGTGCAATAAATATTTCAAAGAATCCAATAATGCATTTAAGGACAAATCATATATCTATCAGATATCATTTATTAAGAGAGAAGGTATTCGAGAATGAAGTCAGGCTTCAATATGTACCTACAAAGGAGCAGATTGCAGATATATTTACTAAGGCTCTTCCTAAGGATACTTTTGAGTATCTCTGGGAGAAGTTGGGGGTCACTTCCCCTCCTTCTTTGAACTAGGTGCACATAAAGGTGCATTAGTTCAGTGGATCTACATATCCATCATTTTTCTAGACTGATGATTGTGGTCTACTCCTCAAGGGGATTAGGAAGTATCATTGTTGTAATATGATATGTGTGTTATCATGGGTGAAATCCTAAGGGAGAGTGATCAAAATTATATGTGGTTGAATAATTATATAAAAAAATTTCTTTGCCATTGATGTCAAAGGGGAAGAGAGATTCAAGTGAAAAAGTCTATCTACATTTGAAAAATTTGAAAGAGGGAGAGAGAATCTTGTGAGGAGAGAGTGCAAGAATGTTGTATAGGCTGTCTAATTTGAGAAAAAAGGGGAGAGTGTGTATGTTGTTTTTGATGGTTTTTTACATCATGTGTTGCCATCAATGAAAAAGGGGGAGATTGTTTCAAGTATGAATGAGTACGGTGGTATTGTCATTGATGTCAAAATAGTACAAGTTATTGCAGTGAAAGGAAATAAGTGATTGTAGGTAGTGCATGTATAGTTGAGATACTGTAGAGATGTTGTGAGTACATGGAGCTATCTTTATGGTGTTGTAGATGTGCTGATATAATGAGTTACCAAGTGCTTATGAGAAAATTAATAAATAGTGAAGAAAAAATTGTGTGTGTGTCTAGAATGTGCTCTAAATTTATTTTGTGTTTATTCTATGCTTGTGCAAATTTGTAGTGTTGTTTAAGGGAACCCTTGGGTGATATATCCTAGATTATAGACTCTGGTTTGATGAAGAGTGAAATTTGTGTTCACCGGTTTGTGAACTGGTCTAATAAAGTTGTTTATCTATGGACTAGGAGAAATGTATCTACTTTGCAATCCTCTGCTGGTTTGTTTCAGATCTTGTAGATACAAAAGAAGGCTTATAATGGTGTTATCTATGTTCTATCAAAGGTGTTCATGGTTTGGTGCTCTGAAAGACTCGTTTCAAAGATACTATGTGTGTGTACAGTTCAGATGGACTGATGGAAAGTGTTCTTTGTATGAAGGTTGTTGCATTAGTTATAGATGAATCTAAAGGTATCTAAGATATGTTCCAATGTATGGTGAAGTGTGTTATGTGGTCCACACATTATATTCTTGCTGCGGATGTGTGTACTTCAAAGTTCATTGGTGTTTTCATTAGGTTTGGCCGACCTAGTGTTTACATGTTATGCGAAGGATAAGTATCAATTAAGGAAGCATGTGGTTGATCCAAGATGTTATTTTGGGTCTTGCTTAATTATTGGTTTGGTCCACTCTCATTCTCATCCACCACAAGAATGTTGAGTTGCCAACCTAATTTGAAATTGTAAAATGAAGAATGTGTAGCCAACCTTGGATAAAGTTACTAAGATAGAAGATGGTATAAATACAAGGTAAAATTTTAAGGATTCAAAGCCACATGTGTGAAAAGCAAGGTAGATGCGAGATATTATGAAAAAGTGAATTGAGGTATCAAGTACTTCAATGTGTTAGAATCCTAAAAGATGTGAGCTGATGGTGCTTGCAATTATCTGATCAAGGCTGTGGATGTGTACAAGTTGTTGTGGTGGATCTTTTGTTGCATTGAGATAATGTTATCTGTGTAACATTCTTCTTTATGTGTTTCTATATCTATAGGCAGTGAGCCTCCCATCTAGATAGTGAGTCCTATCTTGGGAAGTGAGACCTTTGGTAGTGAGCCCTTTGGCAATGAGCATCTTTGTAACTAGTTTTGCAATTACTCTTATATTGTGAGTTAACCCTCACCATGGTTTTTCCCTCACTGGGTTTTCCATGAAAAATATGGCATTTCTTGTGTTTGATTTTTGTTATCTACACTTCATGCTTATACTTAATAATAGATTAAAATGAATGTGATTAGATATACTTGATTCACTCCCCCCTTTCAGCTGTCTTGTATATTTCAATAGAATTGTCAAATAAATCTCGTAGGTGAGTTTCTGTGTCTTGACAAGGTTGATGACAATAAATGAAACAATACAAAATAGACCTTCAAGCTCACATAAATCCACTTTAAACCTTCAACTTTCACATTAATAAAGAGGGGAAATGTTGTGCCATATAAGGGCTTGCCTTAGTCAAACCTCATGTTAGTGTTGCCACTTCCATAATGGAAATTATAATGATAAAAATATAGAATGGAAAGGAAAAAAATGATGAATGAACATAATTCTGCAGTTATTTTAAGAGTTTCACCCTTGGTATCCTTGTGCTATGTAGTGCAACGCTTGGGTTCGTGACATGGCTTAACTACCTCATGTTGATCTTGGATCTTATATAAATCTGGAGGTTATATTAGGCATTAACAAGTTGATCTTTTGGTGCAACGACATCCTCCTATGCAACAATTGGTATCAGAGCCGAGGTCATAGGTTTGAATTCCTTGCTTGTGCTGGGGAATTTTTCGCAAGAGTTTTTCCCTTGGTCTCCTTGTGTTGTTTAGTGCAGTGCTTGGGTTTGTGACATGGCTTAACCACCTCCTATGGATATTGGATCTTGTATAGATCTAGAGGTTCTATCAGGAATTAATGTTGCAAGAATGGAAAGATGGAAGGTTTTGTGGAAATATTGAAGGTGTTTTCATTGATGTCAATTGGTCAACTAGTTATCTACTAGTTGCTATTGGTTGTATATGTCGAGGATATTGAGAAAATTGCAATGAAGATATGCTATAGGTGTTTTTTAGTTGATGTGGGTTTTGGTCTATATTTTCTCCTATGGTTGTGTGGTTTAGATATGCCATTCATGATTGTTAGAAGATGCTTTATCTAGATTTTTGGTTGTTGATTCATTGTACTATGCAAGTTGTGTTCACTAGTTGTGAACTATGGTTTTCAGTGTTTTTGGTTAAGGTCAGAAAGAAAAGTTGTTGCTCTGGATTTTATTTTGATGAAGTCTTATTGTATACTAAAAGTGGTTTGGAGCATCCGATTAATTAAATACAAATTATTTGATTAATAATCCTAATTTCCTCTACTTTTGAATAAATAGAAATATTTATTTATATAGTTCACATTTAAATCTCATCTTAATTAAATAAACAAAATTAAATACTTTGTTTGATATAATTATCAAATCCCTATTTTATTCTATCACATCGATCTTGAATTAATTAAATAAAGATTAAACACTTTATTGACTAATTTCCATATTCTTCTGTCTAATTTAATAAACAACTTCTATAGTTCATTTTATTAAATTATTTATCCCTCTTTTTCTAATTTAAATAAATCAAAATATTTAAATAAAGGCATAAAGCATATTCCATCTATATTTCCTCAAAAATGAATTAGATATCCTATGTCAAATTTATGTCTAAAATATGTCACAATTAATGCTTTGAAAGTTCGGGAAGTTTTGGAGACAAATTGGAGACCAATTCCAAATTCTTCTCTCAATCCTCCTCCATCAATCTTTCCTCTTCTCTTGCCTAGTGTTTTCATGGGTAGAGACAATCTCCAAAATTCTCTCAATCTCCTCCATCTTTCACCATTCAATCCTCCAGATTGAATCCAAGCCTCTCAATGCCATCCCTATGCATTTCTATAGTCAAGAAATCTATAAATAAAGCCTCATTGAACCAAGAAAAGCATCCCAGATAATCTAACTTATGCACTCTTACTCTGTAGGAATTCAAGCATCAAGCATCAAGCATCAAGCATCCAGCATCAAGCAATCAAGTTTTCATATCATGGCTGCCTCCTGTAGCTACATTTATCTATTTCATGTCAATTCATGCTAGTTTAGTTAATTTATCATCTAGTATTATCATATTAAGCTCCATATCATTGCATTAGCATCCATCTCGTTCTTTGAATTATCATTTTAACAATCATAGTGCACTCACGATCTGAGAGCCATAGTGATTTAATAAATCTTTGGAGATAGAGAACAATATGACGCTTTCAATAGATTATTGATTTGATTTGATTCATTTAGCTTTGTTTTTGATATAATATCGTATTAAGAAGTGTGTTTTGTGCTTTACACCTTATCCATGCTTACAATTTGGTGCCCACAGTGGGGCATTAACCCCAATTTTATCAATTTTTCTGGAAAGTGTCACGCAGGTTCCCGATGTGTTTTCTTTTAGCGCTTTCATCAAATACTATAACGCTTTTGTGGAAAACTATAGTGCTTCCATACTTTATTTCGGCGCTTCCATGTTACTACAGCGCATCCGTAAAAAAATTCAGCGCTTTCAACTTTAGCGCTTCTATGACCTGTTTCAGCGCTTCGGTGATTTAGCACTTCCTGTGGAAACTTCAGCGCTTCGGTGTCCTGTTTCGGTGCTTTCGATGTTTAGCGCTTCAAGTAAGAGTTATAGCACTTCAATGGACTATTCCAGTGCTTTTGTAAAATCAATCTAGATCGACGTGGACACAGCCGGATTTTAATTTTTTTCACAGTTGGACTAAAATTTATCAATCCTAGGATAGTCACTTTTGGTTTTCTAAAATTTATCAATCCTAGGATAGTCACTTCTTGGTTTCTAAAATATATCAATCCTAGGGTAGCCACTTTTTGTTTTCTTAAAAGCAAATTTATCAATCCTAGGATAGTCATCACATTTTTATAGTACAAGTTAAAAAGAACAAACATGATTTCTGTGAAGCAACACCTTCACATAGATTAAAAAAAAATCTTTTTGGGCTTAAAATAGAACAACTTATATGTTGTGCTTGTGGTGATTAGGCTTATGCTCTCCCCTTAAACTGGGTGACCAAAGCACCAGATTCACTTTTACTTCATGCTATTTACACTTTATTAAATCCTTTAGAAGGCCTGCCATAGTGGGAAAAAGTACTCACCCTACGGGAATGAGCTAAGTGGGAATGCCTAAAGCCAAGGATTCCAACCCACTATAATAAAAATGCAAGTTGTTGATGAAAGTACAACTTGACGGTAGTGAGCAAGATAACCATCCCCAAAATATTTGTTCTAAAGATTGGGAGGTCTCCTGAGGGATTTTATCAATTGTTGCACCGCACAAAAGCCCTATCTACGAACCATAGAGTAGTATCCCCTCGAGTCAGTATCCATAAATTGTCATACTCATGGTGCAAGGGGAGGGAATAATTTTCCCCCAAGACACTCACCATATAATTTCCATGGACCGTTTGCTTAAAGGATGAGAAATCCAACTTTGAGTACGCGCCTGGAAACGACAAAAACACGGGTGCCCTCTAGGGGGTGACAAGGCTATGTGCGTCAACGTAATTCAAGATGTGGCTGTAAGTATAATGATGACCTATTTGTCCTTAAGTGTAAGTCTATTTGATTAGTGTACAATTGTCAAAACAACCCATGAAAATCAATAAGGACCATTCATGGCTCTTGAACATACACAATCTATTCAATTAAAACAATTATTCAAAAATTCATTAAAATCAGATTTAAGATCATCCTAAAAACAACAAAGTCAAGTTAGATTAGAAAATCCATGCTGCAAAAGTGGAAGTTCACCACGTTTGTCAAGAGAAAAATCAAAATCACAAAACCCAAGAAACCTTTCGGTTATCGAGATAAATTAAGAAGACAACGTTTTCTATATCAAAATCGGAAACTCTTTTTACAACATAGAACATTCATCCACAGATATCACGATTTTTCTAGGGGTCACACTTTAGATTACACAATAGAACCACTCTATTCATGAGCCTTCTTCCAAAGAAGAGCTCTCACTTAGTATCACAACCGTAGTTAGCGCATACATCATTCTTATCTTTCACAATCCATGATATAGTATGCCACAAGGCCAAATCAAATTTTACAATAGAGAGTCATAAAATTCATGTTTTTAGCGCTCTGAAAACCTATTTTAGTGCTTTGGGTCACTGCTTTAGCGCTTTCGGGCACTGTTTTAGCACTTACAGTATTTATTTTAGCGCTTTTGTCAAACAATGCTTTTATCATCTTTTCCAACACTTTCGGGTACTGTTTCAACGCTTCTGTCAAGATAGCGCTTCCATCAATTTCTGCAGCGCTTTAGTGCACTATTTTAGTGCTTCTATCAATATAGCACTTCTGTCACCTGTTTCAACACTTCAGAACTCTATTCTAGTGCTTCTATGAAATAGTGCCTCTATCCTCTATTTTAGCGCTTTCAAAACAGAGAGTTCAAAAATCCTACCAATCAGTTAGTTTGTCATTTTATCCACAGTTTTCATCAGAACCAAGTTTCTTTTTATCAGAATCACTATCTAGAGACCGAAAATAGATAGGTTTATACAAAATTTCAATCTTATCAACTGAAACAAGATCTTGCAAATCACAAGTGTCAAAATAAAATACACAATCGATTACTACACTAAAGTTTCATCATCAGGATACTATCATCCTTTATCACGAAACCAAGTATAGTAATCAAATTTTTAACATAGTCTCATCAATAAGATCAATCATCTTATTCGACTTTGTTAAAAGTTCAATTGAGATTTTCCCAGAATATAAGATCAACATTTTGGAAGAAAGGGTAAAAATTTGTATGCCAATCTTCACTAGGTCCCAAAAACAGAGACTCTTAGAGCAAGAAATTGAAACATCCCAAACAATGGTAGAGGAAAATCCTTGGAACAATTTGAACCACAATGATAAGAACGAAATAACTCCAAAGGATATTCAAACAACTCAACAAGATCCCAAGTTCCATAAATTTATGGAGAAAATCATAGACCAAGATATGGAGAAGTATCTTTTGATGTTAGCTGAATCAGGTGCCAAACTTCCCAAGGACTTTGATGTCAATCGTTTGAAGGAAGCACCTGGAACAAGTGAGATTGAAATACTGCAATCCACACAAACAACATATCCAATTGCTGCTTTGACATCCCAAATGCAACTATTACAACAACAGATACGGGATATGACAAAAGGAAGTACTAAAAGATATGCGATACATGAAATTTGTCCTTATCCTTTCCACGCAACAGTTGGCCTAATACCTTTTCCAAGACACTGTGAATTCCCAAAGTACGATAAGTACAATGGAAGAATAGATCCAATAGATCATATTCGGGAGTTCAAAACAATGAGCCTTGAGTTTTCCCAAGAGGAAACTTAATTAATGAGGTTATTTCCAAGAATTTTGGGAGGTACATGTATGGAGTGGTTCTCAAAACTACAACCAGGGATGAGGACTTTCGAAGAACTTGTCAACAAGTTCATCTCCCAATACTCATTTAACATCCAACATGATGTTACAATAAAGGATCTTTACAACCTAAAACAAAAAAAAGGGGAAACGTTCTTATCCTTTTTGCAAAGATGGTGATGACTGTTCGCTAGATATCTTAGATCCATTCCTGAGGAAGAAAAGATGGAGTTGTTCATTGACAACTTAACGGAGGAAATGAGTTATAGATTGGAATTACAATGTCCTCCCATGTTCGAAAAAGTAATAGAAAACGGTCTTAAAATTGAGGAAGCATTAGTCAAAAGAGGAGTTATCAAGCATTTCAATGATAAAACAAATAACACGAGTAACTCCTCCAATCAAAACTCAAGCAACGACAAGCCAAAATTTTGGCAAAAGAATCAAAACACAACTACCACGGAAACAACGAATGATTCCCAAAATATCAAACCAGTTTTTAACTTAACAACATCTACATCAAGGAATCAAAGCAATGACCAAAATTTCATGCCAAATGTCATACAAAGCAATGAGATCGTGAAAACACAATCATATCAGAAACCCTCAAATTGGCGAAGGTTCACACCTTTAGGCCAAACGATAGAATCAACAATGAAAGAATTGGTCATCAGTGGCCTCATCACTGCACGGGAAGCCTGATTTTGGGATCCAAATGTCAAACCAACATGGTGGAATGATGCAGATTACTACAACTTCCATAATAACAAAGGTCACAAAACTAACGATTGTATGGAGTTGAAACTCACAATACAAGACTTGATCGACAACAACAAAGCATATGTGGAAACACCCCAAAACAATAACAATCACTCGGCCTTCAAAGATCCTTTCCCAAACTATGAAAAAGGAGCCTCATCATCCTCAAACTACAAAGGTAAGAACATCAATCATGTCTATGACAAAACAATCCTTTGTTTATCTGAAGTAGAGACTAATCATACAATTGATCATGACATTAGTGAAACCATAATTAACAACACTACACCTTTGGATTTGCTCCCAATCATACAAAACTCTGACAATCAAATCAATGTCTTAAAAATCAGAGACCATCAAGAACATCAGCCAAAAAATGTTATGACTAGGGGGAAATCCAAGGTAATGTTGAAGGGAGTTGGATCCACACATGCAGTTCCACCTCCATCTCATTATAATGTTGTCGATCAACTGCAAAAAATTCCTGCACAAATATCGATACTAGAACTCCTTAAATTATCACCATCACATAAGGAAGTTTTAGAACAAGCATTAATAGCCACTACGGTACTAACGAATCTAAATGTTTGCCAGTTCCAAGCTATGGTGGGGCATTTGACTATCCTGCATTGTCTATCATTCTCTAAACAGGATGATGTCTCACTAAACCATCCCCATAATATTGCACTTCACATGAAGTCCTAATCCATAATCATCACGTCAAGAGGGTTCTAATAGATGGGGGAGCTGGTCTAAACATTTTTGCTCTCAAGTTAATCCATACACTAGGATATTCAGATAATGCTATTGATGCTTGACGAAAAATGACTATCAAAGCATATGATGAGGAGGAAAGATCGTCTAAGGGATTAATTGTATTACCCATTCAAGTAGGGCCAACGATGAAACATATAGCATGTCAAGTCTTGGAACGAGAGTTAGCATACAACATTCTCTTAGGACGACCATGGATACATGAAATGTAGGTTGTACCTTCAACATATCATCAATGTTTGAAGTTCCCCATAAATGGATAGGAGGTGACTATATCTGCTGATTACAATCATCCTCAACATCGTGACACAATTAGAATCTCCCAAGATACCTTGGTTCCACACAACAGGGAAGGTTCCAGTTCATGATCATCCAACGAAGAACAAAATCCAAGTATCACCACCAAGTGGGTCGAGAAAAAGGGTAAAGAAAAAGAAACAAGTCTTGTTGAAATTCAATCAACAGATAATTCGGATAAGCAATCATCTTTATCACAAAAGTTTCAAGAGCAAGTACAACTTACTGACAAAGGAATGGGAACATATTCTATGGAGCAATCACTTAACCTATCACAGTTAATGCCATCTCCTAGGACATATGGTAAACTATCTATGATAAAACCTCAAACATCATTACCGGTCATAGTTCTTCAAGAAAGGTTTGTCAAAAAGGGTACCATAGAGGACGAAACAGACAAAAAAGTGATCCTGGATTGGCTCTATAAAGATGAGGAACCCTCTACATTAGATATCAACATAAAAAATGTCAATATTAACACTGATAAATATGGAAAAGGAAAAGCTATTTTAGAAAAAAATGGATATGAAGGACAAGGACCCATTGGATTAATAAAGGATGGAATCATAGAGCCTATTACACCCCTCACTCTCCACACAAAAGAGAAGTCGAGACTAGGATACTCTAGTGAAGAAAAATAGGAACTAGAAAAGAAGACTATGGAAAGAATCCTTCAACTTAGAAGCAACTTTGAGACAGATTCAAACGAATATGAATGGGATTCATGTTTCGATGTTTCTTTCACAGATATTCATATTGATGTCATTCAACAATATACACCTACATGTGAGGAGGGACAAGGCTCTGGGTCTGGACCAATCGTGCCGGTGTCACTAAATATCGATGATTAGAGTGGGGACGAACAAACCTCGAGTGAACTAGACAACCTGGAAGAAAGTACCATCATGGACCTTGATATTCCAATAGATGACTATGATGAAATGGCTGTCCAAACCCTTACATCCATCACCTTGAATGAATCTGATAACCTCATGCCATTAATCCATCCTGAACTCATTGATTGGGAACCTATCGAACCTTTGAATATACCAATATTTACAAACGATGATGCTATGGTAAACTTCCTATGTCATACTGAACCTGGTACAAATTCTGTCTGTAATAGTCATAACAATTCGACTCGGTAGGAGGGTGTCAAATATTCCAGTTGCAAAAATGACATCAGGGAAAAAAGATCTCATGGTGAAAACCATTCTATGGCAGCATTAGATCTGGAAAAAGTAAAAATAAAGAATGCATCTAACGGTGAAAACCTTTCTGAGGTACTGAAGGATGGAAGATTTGACACTCTTCCAGAACACTATCATGAGCGATCATCAGTCTTAGTGGAACCAACACAGTCTGTGAATATCGACACTGAAGATAAAGGCAAAAGTCCTACATCTGGTGGAGTCCATGATAGAACAAGAAAGACCAGAATTCATCAAATTCTTTAAAGAAAGAAGCATCAACTTTGCTTGGTCATATTCTGATATGCCAGGCTTAGACTCAAATCTGCTCATGCATCACTTGTCTTTTCCCGCTGGAATCAAGCCTGTCAAGCAAAAAATAAGAAAAATGCATTCCCATATCGCATTGATGGTAAAGACAGAGCTAAAGAAATTATTGGATGCTGGATTCATACAGTCTATAGACTATGCCAAATGGATATCAAACCTTGTACTTATTTCAAAGCTGGACAATAGCATCAAAATATGTATGGATTTCAGAGACCTAAATAAAGCATGCCCGAAGGATGATTTTCCACTACCAAATATAGACATCATCGTGGACTTGACAGCAGGGCATGCCATGTTATCAATCATGGATGGTTTCTCTAGGTACAATCAAATAAAAATAGCTCCAAAAGATCAAGAAAAGACTGCTTTCACATGTCCATGGGGAACCTTCTACTGGAACGCCATGCCATTTGGTCTAAAGAATGTAGGAGCCACTTATCAAAGAGAAATGCCGACAATCTTCCATGATATGATGCACACCTTCATGGAGGATTACGTGGATGACATATTGGAAAAATCTAGTACTAGGGAAGGACATTTGCATATCCTAGACAAAATCTTCACACAGATGGAGAAATTGAATGTCAGGTTAAACCCCAAGAAGTGTGTCTTCGGGGTCACATCAACAAAACTATTAGGGTATATTATCTCGGAAAAGGGCATTGAAGTGGATCCAGTGAAAGTCAAAGCAATTATGGAGATGCTACCTCCTATGAATATAGTCAACTCAGATCACTACAGGCAAGGCTCCAATCGATCAGAATATTTATCTCCCAACTGGCCGACAAAAGTCATCCCTTTAATCATCTATTACATAAAAACATTTTTTTCAAGTGGAATGAGGGGTGTGAAACAACATTCAATAAAATCAAATAGTATCTAATGTCACCACCCATTCTCATGCCACGAATAGAAGGAAGGCCTCTCATATTGTACATTGCCATGACATATATCTCTTTGGGGGCACTATTAGTGCAAGAGGATTATGAAGGAAAATAACATGCTATCTACTATATCATCCAGACTTTAAATGGATATGAAATCAATTAAACTTTCATAGAGAAATATTGCTTGATGGTGGTATTTTCCACTCAACAACTGAGACACTACATGTTAACTAATACAATCAAGCTAATAGCAAAGATCGATCCTTTAAAATATCTACTCAGTAAAGCTGCCTTAATAGGCAGACTGGCAAAGTGGGTCATGCTATTAAGTGAATTTGACATTCAATATGTAGAGAGAAAGGAAATCAAGGGTCAGACAATCACTGAACAATTAGCAGAGGCTCCTTTACTAGATGATCGATCAATGACCATGGAGTTTCCAGATGCAGACATTCTGATAGTGATTCCCCAATAATGGGTATTATACTTTGATGGATCGTATACACAATGAGGATCAGGATCAGGAATTTTATTCATTTCTCCACAAGGACACACCATTCCAAAATCATATAGATTAATGTTTCAGTGTACAAATAATGTGGCAGAATATGAACCATTAATCATTGGGGTCAAAATAGCAATTCAATGGAAAATCACGGACTTGCAGGTATATGGGGATTCTCAACTAGTCATTTATCAAGTAAATGATGAGTATCAAACAAAAGATGAAAAGTTGATGCCCTACAAGCAACAATTAGATAATCTAAAATAGTCCTTTGTCAGTATCAAGTTTGATCAAATTCCAAGAACCGAGAACAAAGCTATGGACCCTATGGCTACAATTGCTTCGTTACTACAGTTGCCTGAGAAGCGTGTTTGTTATGAGTTTATGGTAGAACAAGTATCATGTCCTTCCCATAATAATCTAGAATTTGCTACCACCTGCCATATAGAAACCACAGAGACATCCATCTATGAAATGAACTATTCTTACCTGAAGAACGATGTCCTTCCTCCCGATCTATCCAGAAACCAAAAACGAAACTTCATCCGCCAATCCGCACAACATACTTTAATCGTCGACATAATTTATCGTCGAGGTCTTGATGGTACTTTACTCCAATGTCTTGAACACAACGAATTTGAAATGGCCCTACAAGAGGTTCACGAGGGTATTTTTGGCACTCACTCGAGTGGGATAACTCTAGCTAAGAAACTCCTCCATTTGGGATATTATTGGCCACGCATGGAGAAAGAATCCTACCAGTTTGTTAAGAAATGTCAAAAGTGTTAGATCCACAACAATATGATTCATGCATTAGCACAAGAACTGCATCCCTTCACATCGACATGGCCTTTTTGTCAATGGGGCCTATATTTGGTAGGAAAATTAAATCCATCTTCATCCAATGGACACAAGTTCATTATAACAGCTACAAAATATTTCACAAAATGGATTGAATTAGTACCTCTTACAACCATCACTGGGAAGTAGATCTCCTCTTTCATCTTGAACTACATAATATGTCGGTATGGAATCCGTCAATCCATTATCATTGATAATGGACGACCTTTCAAGAATCAAGATGTCCAAGAACTATGTGATAAATTTCATATCCAACATCGGTTTTCAACATCGTACTATCCTCAAGGGAATGGCCAAGCAGAGGCCTCAAACAAAACAATACTCAAAATTATTTAAAATACGGTTAAAGATGTTGGACGTGATTGGCATGTTCAACTCAATCCTGCACTATGGGCCTATAGAACAAGTGTTAGAACACCAACAGGAGCTACACCATATGCCTTGGTATATGGATCAAAAGCCATATTGCCCATTGAGGTTGAAATTCCATCCCTTCGTGTATCACTCAGAGGTATCATTTCAGATGAAGACTATAGGGTATCTAGACTGTAGGAACTGGAGTTGTTGGATGAGCGTTGTCAATAAGCTATTAATCATCTAACGACTTATCAACAGAGGATGTCAAGAAGTTACAACCACAGGGTAAAACCAAGGGTCTTTTAGGTTGGTGACTTGGTTCTAAAAGAAAACCCTAGGAATCAACAAGATAGGGAGAAGAAAGGAAAATTTGAGCCTAACTAGCTTGGTCCCTTTGTCATCATATCAGTGTATGGATTGGGATCATATCAGTTATCAATGTCAGAAGGGGATTTGTTTGATGAACCTATCAACAGTATCCATCTCAGAAAATTCTATGCTTGAATCTCCTAGTGCACAAGTCAAAATTTTGAAAAATGGTTTCCTTGGTGAAAACCTGGCAAATAGGCATCTTGGCAACACAAAAATACAAAAAAAAAATAGAAAATACAAAAAGAAAGAAAAATAGAAAAATGAGAAATACAAAAAAGAAGAAGAAAAAAAAGAGTAATCAAAACATATGGTGAAAACCTAGATACAAGTGTCGTATGTGATTCTAAAGATCAACTGTCCCATCTATTTGGATATATATCAAGATCATTAGTCTGGCAGTCAGTACCATTTCATATCATAATAGTCTTGCCATCTTTACATCCATATTAAAATCATTTTCAATAGTCAAGTATCACTCCAAAGCTTGGGGGCAGGATTTGGATATCACTAGGGGCAACAAAAACATCGATTTCACCAAAGGGCACACAACAGTATAGCAAAAAATCAAAAACAAAAATCAAAGTGAAACATCAATCATCGTCAGAAAGTCATCACCCATCCGTATCATTCTAGAAAAACCAAAAACATGTCAAAATAAGTTAAATTTGAAAATACAAAATCCAAAAATATAGGTTTGAGTCAATCAAACTATGTGGTCTCTGCATGTGTAACATAGGAAAGGCTAATCTTTGATCAGCCCCCAAGACCCCTAGGATAGGTTAGCAGGTTAGGTCTTTGGTCAAAATCTCGAAAATCACAAAAACATTAGAAAAATCAGGATGGATGATCTAAAATCTGAATAATGAATGAAACACTCTAAGTCAACAATGGATAAATTGTATTTTTGATTATCATTTCTTTGGAGTAACTCAATGATGTATTGAACTAGAGAAACAAGGAAGAAGAATGATTTTTTTTTTTAAAAATTATCTGCTGTCTGTACATTAATCATATAAATGTATGAATTGTCGGGGGATGTGCTATGCAAATGTATCACCGATGAAATTCAAAATTCACACATTAAAATGATTAACCACTGCCTATTTACACAATGAATGCTCAGGTCATCTCAGTTAAATCATACCTAGATGCTTGTGTTCGCTTGCAATATCCAAAAATCATGAAAGAGATACTCAGGTCGTCATTGGTCTAACACATACCATTGACGCTTGTATTCAATTTCAACATCCAATAAAGCTCTATGATGAAAAAAAGCACAAAGAGATGGTTAAAATGACAATCGTTTTGCATATAGTTGCATGTTAAAATTATATTTCATTCATCATATTCATTATCTGCAGAGTACTTGTTGCGTAAAGGGTTCCAAATCAATGATTATCTAATCTACAAAAATAAGACTGGGTATACTTGACATAATTCCAAAAATCATCAAAAACATGTAGGAGTCATCATCTCATCATTTAGTTTCATCATTCATCCATTTCATCATACATCAAATAAATTATGAATTAAATTGTACCATGAGTACATTATGTTCATTTTTACTATAAAAACATTCATTACATTATCATCCATCAAACATCATCTGCATACATCATTTACCATCCATACATTAAATTGTATAAAATAAAATCATGTCATTATTCTCATTACATCATTCCATTATCATTCATCATAAGACCATCATTTTTATGATCATCACATTAACATAAAAAACATTTATCCATCCATCCATACATTTTTATCAAAATTTGAACATCCATATCCATCCATCCATACATTTTGATCACATTACCATTCCATCATAGAATCATCATTTTTATCATTCATACATCACATCATATATCCATGTATCATATATTCTACAAATACATTTATCATCGAATCATTACATAAAATAAAAAGCATTTATCATTACATCATCATATTTAAAATAAAATCATCACATATTGCATAAAACATCACAAAATAAATGCATCCATCACATAGAAATTATACACCATCATAAAATCACATCAACTACGTCTCATATATATATCATCAAGTGTCAAGTATACAATGAAGTCTAAGCATAAAGACACATCATCAAAAATGAGCTACATCGTAATATACATCATGTCTCAAAAAGAAAAAAAATAGCATCTATGATCTACTACTGCCAAAATGTGTGGCCCAACAGGACTAGTACCACCAACACCCCCGGAAGGACCAGTACCACCAACACCCCCGGAAGGACCAGTACCACCAACACCCCCGGAAGGACCAGTACCACCACTACCCCCAGAAGAATGAGGATCTCTGGGATCTCTGCATGGACGTTGTGTCACTCCCTCACTGACTGTCCATGTGTGCGTATGCCCAGATCTCGAGGCAGCATAACTAACCCTACGATCAGCAGGCACTGCATCATGATATTTGCCTCTGTAAAACTTTGACTCTCGGCCAAGCCACATAAACTCTCTCATATAGTCTCCCACTGATGTACCATCAACCACTCTCTGGAGGGTCTCCACTGTCTCCTGTGCCCTCTCAACAATCTGCCGAGCACTATTTCACTCGGCTGTCAATGTAGCAACCTGCGTCTCCATAGCGACCAACTGTCCCTAAACCTGCACTAAAGCCTAAGCATGATCCTGTGCTTGGGCCTGCATCTGGGTTTGGGTCTGAACGAGCATACCCCTGGCCTATATCAACTACCCCTGCAGTGTCTGAACCTATGCCTGTAGACCTGCAATCTATCTCTGACAGTCCACAGGTGGCACTGTCACTGCTCGCCTCTTGTGAGGCCTACTCGATGAGGGAAAACTAATAGTTGGCCCTACCCCTCTGTCTCCTCCACTGCCACCATCACTATCATCACTGCTGCTACCATCATTGCCACTCTCTATGCTACTGCCTACCAGAGTATCACCCTTGCTCTCTGCAGACCCCTTTGCCACATCCTCCTCTACTGGTAGTGGTGCTGGCTCATCTGGGATAGTAATGTGAGGATGTGGAACCAAGGCTAGGAATGCAACATACCCCTTAGTGATTGGTGCCTCTGCAATGTCTCTCGGTAGGTCTTAGGGTGATGGCTACAGTGCCCTGTATCCCTCTACTAAAGAATTATATGATAGAAAGGCCCCCCAATAAGGAATATCCATCCGTCACGTAGCATAATGGGCTACTCCCTGTGGCATACACTGCACAATGCCATACTATCTGTATACTCTGCGGAGTAGAAATCTCTCTAGAACAAATGGTGTCCCATCGATTAGATACATAGAATCATAAAGGTATCCCAAAACTACATCATCCTCATCCCACTGCCCATAGTCGAGGTATGGACGCCAGGTAATAGTCTCTATGTCATCAAACACCCACCTCCAGTGCTCTAACTTTCCCATCCGGGCTTGTGTAAGCCGACCTCTGTATTTGAAGACATAGGGTCTGCCTACTGGTCTATCAGCCACTAGAAATGACTGAGCAATAGAGAAATGCTCCCATGCCCACACCTGTAACAGAGTCATCCCTACTGATAAGCTGTGTGCCCCTAGTTACACAACTGAATGAAGATCATGATAAAGATGTGCCAACATGCACATCCCCCACGCATATCTAGTACCATGTACCATCATGCTCTCCAGTGTCCTGCCCCAACCCATGAGGAATCCGTTTGACCTGTGATCAGGGCAAAAGAAACCTCCAATAAAGCCAACAAGCACTGCTGGTAGTGTCACATAGGAATCGGCGATCCTCCTCCATTGGACGCTCGGACCCTCAATATCTTGATCCTAAAATACCCTACGAAGAGCATCTCTACTGCTGGTCCTATGGGAATCATATGCTACAATCTCCCCCATTAATGGAATGTGAAGAAGCCACCACACATCCTCGGGTGTGACTGTCATCTTGCTAGTGGGTAGATGAAAGGTGTTGTGGTCACTATGCCACCTCTCAGCCAAAGCAGTCAACAAACCCCGATTAAGCCTAATCTGGGGCATATCAAGCAAGCTAGTAAGGCCGCATCGACCTATAATCTGAAGCTCATCTGGTGTCAGATGAGGTATCAACTCTGTAGTCCATGGAAACCTCTCTCGCATCTGGAGAGTACCCAGATGCTCCTATCATCATAATGAAAAATCCACAATCAGTGAACTATGTCACGAAATCAAAAGTCATTCTACTATCAAGTCTATTCCAAAATTTTGGTATGAATTTTCGATCAAAATTCATGGGCGAACATCAACAAACCTCACCTATCATAAAGTTCATCAAACAATATCTAATCTCACCTATCATGAGATTTATCAGATATTGAATCATTTCCTCGCCTATCATGAGGATCATCAAACAATTAGGATTTCTTCTTGCCTATCATGAGAAGTTAATCTTATTTAAATCATCAACTCCTACATCAAGAATTTGGATTTCAATCATACCAATCCAAACAATGGGCATGATTAGAATTGACCAAATTAGGGTTTACTAAGTCAAAATATGCAATTCTGACATGGAAGCGCTAAATCAGGCACCCAAAGCGCTAAAAATCCAAAATCGCTACTTTATCAGTTAAAAGTGCTAAATCAGGCACCCAAAGCATTGAATCTCGAAAGCACTACTTCAACACTCTGATGCGCTATAACAGGCATCTAAAGCGCTAAAAGACCCTAAGCGCTACTTTTCTGCATCAAAGCGCTACAACAGCCCATCAAAGTGCCACTTTACCAGAAGCGCTAAGACAGACCATGAAAGTGCTAATCAACCAAATCAAAGCGCTAGAACTCTCTAAGCACTCAATTTCGGCATCAAAGCACTAAAATTAAAATCCTAAGTGCTATAACATCGAAAGTTCTATATTACCCTATGGAAGCGCTAGAGATTTTAACGCAAGCGCTAAAAATCAAAGTGCTAATCTACAAACTCAAAGCGCTAAATATACAAAAAATGCCTAAACATTAAAAATGCATAAAAAACAAAAAATGCACGAATTACGAGGAGGTTAAGGGGTACATATCGGAGGTCCATACTCAGCCAACCATTG
This sequence comes from Sequoiadendron giganteum, assembly GCA_007115665.2. NCBI lineage: Eukaryota > Viridiplantae > Streptophyta > Pinopsida > Cupressales > Cupressaceae > Sequoiadendron > Sequoiadendron giganteum. The sequence continues at coordinate 116,555,996 of CM021105.1, read as the reverse complement.
ATGATGTCGAACGCGCTCGAAACGATGAGTGTGATAAGGAATTGGCATCCTACTCAAGCTGGCTGAAATGTCTCTATCAAGGATTTTTCAAACTCAAAAGTACAAATGACCTTTTAGATTATATATAATTTTTGAGGGGTTTTATTATATTTTTATTAATTTTATCCATGGAATTAATTGAAATTCATTTGCGGGCTATATTTCTTCATCATTTGTCGCGAGATAAATTATTTCATATCATATCTTCATCAAATCATCAGAAAATCATTAAATTTTGAAAAATTCTAAAAATAATCAAATCATTAATTTATCTCTCGAGGGGGCATAATATCATCAATCATCTGAAAATCAATGTTTGGGGCATGTCTGGGGCATACGGAATTAATTTTCTTTTTTATCATCGATCCTGGCAGTAGCAGCAAATTTTTTTTCGAAGCAATGCATAAACACATCACTTCGAAGAGGGGAAAAATGTATACACCTAAAATTGGTCTGGAGAATTCTGATTAATTAAATATAAATTATTTGATTAATTATCCTAATTTCCTCTACTGTCTAAATAAATAGAAATATTTATTTATATAGTTCACATTTAAATCTCATCTTAATTAAATAAACAAAATTAAATACTTTGTTTGATTTAATTATCATTTTCCTATTTTATTCTATCATATCAATCTTAAATTAATTAAATAAAGATTAAAACACTTTATTGATTAATTTCCATATTCTTCTGTTTAATTTAATAAACAATTTCTATAGTTAGTTTTATTAAATTATTTATCCCTCTTTTTCTAATTTAAATAAATCAAAATATTTGAATAAAAGAATAAGGAATATTCCATCTACATTTCCTCAAAAATGAATTATTTATCCTATGTCTAAATTATGTCAAAAATATGTCACAATTAATGCTTTGAAACTTCATGGGAAGTTTTGGAGACAAATTGGAGACAAATTCCAAATTCTTCTCTCAATCCTCCTCCATCAATCTTTCCTCTTCTCTTGCTTGGTGTTTTCATGGGTAGAGACAATCACGAAAATTCTCTCAATCTCCTCCATCTTTCACCATTCAATCCTCCAGATTGAATCCAAGCCTCTCAATGCCTTCCCTATGCATTTCTACAGCCATGAATTCTATAAATACAGCCTCATTGAACCAAGAAAAGGATCCAGATAATCTAACTTATGGACTCTTACTCTGTAGGAATTCAAACATCAAGCATCAAGCATTCAAGCATCCAATATCCAACAATCAAGCTTCCATATCATGGCTGCCTCCTGTAGCTTCATTTATCTGTTTCATGTCAATTCATGCTAGTTTAGTTTATTTATCATCTAGTATTATCACATTTAGCTCCATATCATTGTATTAACATCCATCTCATTCTTTGAATTGTCATTTTAACAATCATAGTGCATTCACAATCTAAGAGCAATAGTGGTTTAATAAATCTTTGGAGATAGAGAACAATATGACGCTTTCAATAGATTATTGCTTTGAATTGATTCAATTTGATTTGTCTATGATATAATGTCATATTAAGAAGTGTTTTGTGCTTTACACCTTATTCACACTTACAGTTACTATTAGGCCATTTTTGTCTAGGCTTTGGATCTCATTGGGAATATTAATCCTTCATCATATTTAGGACATACATTTATTATCATAACTACATATTGCTTCATGAAATAGGTAGAGGAAATTCCTCTTCATTCCACAATAGTTGAAGTAACTTATCTCTTTATCATGGATAACATAATATCACAATTTGGCCTTCATTTAGTTTTAATTCAAAATAATGGAACACCATTTAAAAATAAGGAAGTGAAGATTTTTTTTTAGAAAATTTCCACATACAACATCACTTTTCCCCACCATATTATCCCCAATCCAATGGAAAACAGAAAGCAACAACCAAATCAATTGAATATTTTTTTTACAAAACCATTAACACACATAACAAATATTGGGATACTCAAATTTCCTATTCCTTATGGGATTATCACACAAGTTTTCATACAACTACAAGAAGCACTCTATATAATATTATCTATGGTGTTGATGTTGTGATGTCGTTAGAGTTAGAAATTGATTATTTGTGAATCTGTGTCAATGGAATTATAGATGAAAACTCTTATAGAGAACAATGACTTCAACAACTTGAAATAATTGATGAACAATGTATAAATGCTCTTGAAAACCTTCAATCTTATTCTAGAGGTATACAATACAATAAAAATACAACTATAATGTCATCTACCATTCATTTAAGAAAGGTGACTTGGTGCTATGTAAGAATCAATGTAATGTAAATACGATGCTAGGAGGAAAAGGAAAATTTAGTCTAAATTGGTTGGGACCTTATATTATTGATGAAGATTATGGATTTGGAGAATACAAGCTTTTAGTGATAAATATTATACCTCTCAAAGAACCTATCAATGCTATCCATTTGCATAGATTTTATGCTTAATTTTTTTTTATTTTTAAATAGTATGTTGTATTTTAAAGCATGGTGTTAGACTAAGTAGATGATCCTTTCTATTTTATTTCACATTGCTTCATTCTTGATAAAAATTTGCATGTCTTAAAATTTTAAGAGTAATTTTTCATAATTAGATTATTAATTTTTGTGTATACTAGTGAATAATTATGTGATGTGTTAAATTATATCATTACAAGTATTTAATTTTACCTAAATTAGATCATAATGACATCTAATTTAACAAGCTAACTTTTGATAAAAATGAAGCATCTAATTAGATAATTAAAGATTTGGTTGTTTAGTTAGATCACATTATTCATCTACATGTATCAATTATATCGATGTATCATTTATCAAATAGTTTCATTATGATTGTTTAGTAGATCACAATTACATCTAATATGACATATATAGAAATATAATGAATATTAGTAGAACAAAAATCACATAAGCACAACACATAGACAAATGTAGTAAAAAATCTTGATATATACTATAGAGTTTCTATACACAATAAATCACCACACTAAAAAAACATGGTGTGTAATACAAAGACTACATCATCATCTAGGGTGTTGGCAAGAAGCTGTGTCCACTTTTTGGCCAAAAAGTGGAAGTGTTTTCCCTAATTTTCAGAATTTTTCACATGTATCCTTAAAATTTGAAGCACTTAGAGACGAAATCTTTAAAAAAGCCAGTAATCATAAAATGTAGTACTCAGAGTCTAGTTTCCAAATATGTAATTTATTTCAATACCCAGCTGATACAAATTGATTTTCAACTGTCATTCCTAAAAACCACTATTTAAAAGACTTTTTTTTACTATACCATGCACGTGTACGTCATCCATATTTTGACCTAAATAATCATATTTTTCTAAATCCTTTTGGGAAAATATTCTTAACTCACTGAAGCACATTTTTCATATTTTTTTGTAATTTTTTATTGAATTATTTTTTTTGTTAATTTTTTACTGGCCATATTTGGTGTTTTGAAAAATCATGTACATCATGCATAAGATGACCTAAACTTATCATTTTTTGATTTTTTTTAAATTGAAAGGAATTGTCTGAAGTAGCTTTTGTACAATTTATTTTTCAAAAAACTATGTTAAAAAAAGATTAAAATACTAAAAACCTTGATAATTCAAGTTTCTAGACCTATTTCATCATAAATTAATTAAAAAATAGAAAAAATAATCAAATTATTAAAAAAATACATATTTGAAATCTACACTATCTCATCTATAATGGGTTTTAATTTTGTCAAAAAATTCTGTAAAGAATGTCTTCAAACATGCCCAAAGTCACTATTTTCTTGTGACATATTCAAGACCTTCAACTTGTAGGTCAAAGTAGGTCCAGGGCCTAGGTTCAGGTCCCCAACCCTTTTCCCAAACCTCTTAACAAAGTAAAAGCCTGACCTACAATTCAAATTTCACAAAACGGGATCATGTCTAGTAAACAGGATCTCGTTTAGTAAATGAGATCTCGATTTATAGAGCGGGATCCCATTTACTAAACATGATCCTTAGTTATTTTTAATTATTTTTAATTTTTACTGTCAAACAATTACACTTCAAGTCTGTAACATGCTTTCTGCAGCCAACAGTGACATATTCCCTATTTTCTATCCAATTTTGTCTTTTAGAGGCTCTTCAACTTGGGATTTTTTTTCAATTTTGAAAGGAGGCATCATTGGGACACTGTTTGAGTGGAATTTTGTTCAATTGCTACTTGTTTGAAGGATGAACAAAGAAGGAATACTTTCAAGTTTTGACATTGATTTGTACATACTTTAGAAGTTTTTAATCATGCGATCACAATGTCAGAATAAGAGGAAAGATAGGAAGGTATTGACCCTTGAAGAAATTGAAGCAAAGAGAGAGAAGGAGGCAAAAATACAAAGAGGTAGAAGAATGAGGATTCAATCAATGAATGATGTTGAAGCATCCAATTCCACAACTATTGAAGATAAAAACATTGAGGAGACCATGGATGTAGATGATACAAATTTGTAAGAGGTGAATATGTAAACTAATACAATTATACAAACTACTCCTGGTATGTCTTCAAATCCCCCTTTCAATGCTATGGATAATGTTTCAATAGGCACAAATCCAAGCATATCTTCAAATCCATCTTTGAATGAAATGGAAATGGGAGATTTAAAAGAAGCTAGATATAACAATGTTGGCAGCGATAATAGTTGTAGAGTTCAATATTTGAATCAAATCAAGTTGTTTAAAATGAAAATGAAATTATTTTTGTTGTTGAAAATGATGATAAAAATAGTTTTTTTTTATTGAAAATGAAAATGAGAATCCTTTTTATTGAAAATGAAAATGAAAACTATTTTGTTGTTGAAAATGAAAATAAAAACCCTTTTATTGAAAATGAAAATGAAAACCATTTTGTTGATGAAAATGAAGATGAAAATGAAAATCCAGGATGTAATGTTTAAAATTATTTTATTTTTTTTAAAAGTTGAAGGTGATGTTTTGGATAATCTTCCTAGTAAGATTTATTGGAGACAAATAAGAACACGTGCTAATAGATTATACAAAGAATTATTTTATCACAAAAAAATTTTATTTCAATGTCAACTAATGATGCACTTGATGTGAACACGGAAAATGAGAAAAGTAATTTAAATTTTAGGCATTTTTGTTAAACCAAGAAGAAAAGATCAATCACTAAAACATGCTATGTCTACTGTTGCTAGTGTCATTGAGTCTATTGGAAAAAAATAGTTGATCTAAAGATAAGAATGCAACAAGAAGAGCTATAACAACTGCTATAGTTAATAAAGAAATATTAGTGAAATTCTAAAAATACATTCTAAGACATTGCTAAGAGTAGAAAAGAGAAGAGAAAGTAAAGAAAATGATCCAACCAACCAATTTTGGAGTGTTAGTGGTTGACTCTCGAGGTCTGAACATAAAATTTAATGTTGAAATCAAATATTTGATTGAAAAACATTGTCATGATAATACTAGGGTATCATCTAATGCTAGAGATGTTTTAAAATTAAGAGTGGGGTCCAAAGTTTGTGATCCTCATCCAAAACACCTATTAGATACAACACAAACTAAATTTTATAGAAAATTTTGTGGTGATTTATTGTTACTTGGTAATATTAAAATAAGTCAAAGGTATTTTGAAAAATGTAAACCTTGGTATGTAAAATTAATAAGAAACAAATATCTTGTTGTTGTAAAACACATGTTCAATTTCATTATTTTTATGATGGTTTTCAATATATACGTTGTACTTTACATACTAACATGATTATGTAGGAATGTGGTATTAATATGCCACCTGAAACAATAAGGGAGTTTATATCATGTTTGTTTTGTGAAAGATCTAATGGGAAATTATTTTATTTAAGTTCATGTATATCTAGACAATGCATTAGTTCCGAAAATCTTTCATTCTTAAGAGTTTGTATGCATGAAAGTGTTGATAATGATTTTGGACAACAATTAGTGGATGTTAAAAGATTTAAGAATGTTGACTATTCTTTAAAATATGGAAATTTTGGAAAGCATTGTGGTTTAGTTACATAAAAATTTAGTGTACATGCATTCATATCAGAATTTAAGAATAATTTTGTACCAAAATATGTCACACTCTCAACATGCTTGATGGCTTGATGGTCAATTTTGTACATGTAGAAACACATTTCTAGTTGGTACTATCCTATCAGTGGTTGATTTTGTGGAAAAACATACTCTAGCTTTGTAAGAGGAAATCCAATCACAATTTTACAATTTAGTGTGAGTGGCTATGTTTGTTCATACTGTTTATAGACATGCATATGAGCATAGAGGATGATAGAATTTTTTTGAGGGAGTATCATTTCTATTTGAGTGACAACTAGTTACACTCATTAGATTTTGTTCAATATTGTTTCAATATATTTTATACAAATTTAAGAGAAAGAGGAATCCATATGATAGAACATCTTATATGGTTAGATAATTGTATGGGATAGTTCAAGAATGCTTCAATGTTCTATTGGTTAAGTAGGGTTCACAAGGAACATAATGTCCAAGGGTGATCCCACACTACTGGTTTACAATTTTTGGCCAAACTGGACACTGAACTGAATTTTTTAACTAAATTTTCACTTTCGGGTACCTATAGTGGTTAAACCATGAGTAATTTGAAGATGATGTAAACTAGTGATTTGAGGCATTTTTTCTATAGATTCTAAATAAATATTTAAAAAAAAAATTTAATCATATTGCATTTCATTTTCCATCTCCTTCGAAAACTAGTTTTTAAAAATACATTATTTTTAAGGAGTTATGCTCACCGTATACAACATAAAAAAAATTTCTATGAAGGATAAAATTATAATTTTTTCAAATTTAGATTTGTAAATATGATATCTAATAAGTTCATTTGGTTTCATAGTGCTTTATTGAATATTTTTTTCTTAATCAAGTTTCAAAGTCAAACCAGTTATAATTCAGACATAGGGAGACCATATACAACATAAAAAAAAATTATATGTATCGAAATTCAATGTTTGTTTTACTTGATTAAGGACATCAATACCGAGCCCAAACATATTTTTCAGAATTTTATTTTGATAATTTACTATTTTTCCACATGTACAGAATAGATCTAGCTTGATTTTCGGTGAAAAACCTTTGTTTAATCAAACTAAAAAAATAAAAATATAATGAAACCAAAACATATTAAAATTATATTTTATGGATAGCTCATTCTGAGGACTACCATCATCCAGTTGGGTCTATGAGGTCTCCCCCATTTTCATCCTCAACCTAAGCTTCGAAAGGAATTTTTTTGTAGAGATTTAGTAGAAGAGGAGGGGAAGGGGGAAAAAGGGGGGTTCGAATGGACCCAGGTTTGAGTGAACCTCCCTTGGGGGTTCACTGGAACTAGGGTTTGAATGGACCCTATTTTGAATGAATGCCCCCTTTTATTAAATTTTCCATTGTCTTTGTTATAAAAAATTCCAAAATGTGGGTCCCATCATTTAATAGAGTTTTCTCAACTAGGGTCCATTCGAACCCGTTTTGCGTCCATTCGAACACCCCAGTTCATGTGAACCCCTTTCGTGTCCATTTGAACACCCCAGTTCATGCAAACCTCTAAAACACAAAAAAATCATGGGAGAATTTTTTTAATTTTCCTTCCTCACTCGAATTGTAAACCAGTATTGTGGGATGACCCCCAACATATGTGGAGTTATTTTGAAGCTGGGCATGGTAAAGGAGAACATGATGGAGCTGGTGCGTGTGTTAAAAGAATTCTTGCTAGAGAAAAATTGAAATTTGAGGATGTAGTAAAATTTAAAGAGGTGCATGGGATTGTAAAATTGGTGCAATACAAGATTATCTACACCTTGTTCGAGTGAGTAATCTATAGTTCACCGATTCTTTTGGTTGGTTGAAGAAGGGAAAATTCTACCTAGACTTGATTGCGAGACAATTAGTGGATATAATAAATGACATTAATTTAAGAGTTAGAATGCAAGCACATGGACTATCTAGACAAGGGAGATTGCATGTTTTTTCATAACTTTGTATTTTAGGAGATTGGGAAGCATGTGAAAATAAAAAATGGGTTGAAGAGTGGAAGTAAATATCGTTGATAACTTCACAAGCACACGATCAATATGAAACAATAATTGAATACAATGATCAAGTGTTCTCATTAGATGTCTATGACTATGTTTGAGACCTTATATTGTCTATAGGGTGATGCTTTGCAGTAAGAAACTCTACGAATGAATTGATGCAACTAGATGATCCACCACAATCTCCATGTCCACCTGAACTAGGTGTAGCCCAATCAATTCCATAGCATAGTTGATGGAAACTAGTACATACATGGAGTTTCAACACTCATGGAGTGGTACTAGGACCAACTCCATAGAACTCTTCCATCATCACAGTCTCTAGGCTCCCCTGCTGCCATCACAAAAGTATGCTCATCAAGGTTTCCTACGAGCGTACTCAAAGATCCTAATGTGGATATCATCGAACATTGATGCACATGTGTAGGAATAGAAGGAGAAATGTGAGTAAAAAGAATTTTTGCATGCATAGGGCATTGTGGATCAACTCGTTCCCCTAACCTCTATTGTGGCATGCTGCCACCAACACCTTAAAATGATTTAAAATCAAAATAATTGGGATTTTTCCCCAAAACGAACTCTACATATAGTTTTCTCAAAAAGTATAAAGGGACCTCTAGATTAGTGTGTGGTGAATGGTCAAATACCATCCACAATCACTCCCAAAAATGTGTAGTCATTTAAGGTTGTTTGCACCACCTCATGGATATTCTAGATTTATTTGCAAGAATGGGTTTGTGAGTGTTAGGATTGATAAAAAAGGTGCTAGATGGGATTTTATTATTTTTAGATCCTGTAGGTGGTGGAGGTGGAGGTGGAGGTTGCTAAGGAGGTGGATTAATGATATCATCAATACAAAATTGATCCATGATATATATATATATATTGAAAGAATGAAGTAGAATCCCTCTAGTGTGTTTTCATTGATGCCAACATTAGTTTGTCACAGTTTTTGTCCAGGGTGTTGGCAAGAAGTTGAGTCCACTTTTTGGCCAAAAAGTGGAAGTGATTTCCTTGATTTTTAGAATGTGACACATTTGACCTTAAAATTTGAAGCATTTAGAGATGGAATCTTCAAAAAAGTCACTAATCATAAAATATAGTACTCGGAGTCTAGTTTCCTAATATGTAATTTATCTCAATACCCAGATGGTACAAATCGAGTTTCAATAGGCGTTTCTAAAAACCATTGTTTAAAAGTCACTTTTTTTTACCATACTATGCATGTGTAAGTCATCCATATTTTGACCTAAATTATCATATTTTTCTAAATTCTTTTGGGAAATGATTTGTAACCACTGAAGCACGTTTTTGATATTTTTTGTAATTTTTTATTGAATTTTTTTTTTTTTGGTTAATTTTTTATTGGCCATATTTGGTGTTTTGAAAAATCATTGTGTACGTCACACATAAGATGACCTAAACTTATTATTTTTTGATTTTTTTTAAAATTGAAAAGAATTGTCTGAAGTACGTTCTGTTGCAATCCGTTCATCAAAAAATTATGTTAATAAAAATTAAAATATTAAAAGAACTTGATAATTCATGTTTATGGACTTGTTGCATCACAAATTAATTGAAAAATAGAAAAAATAATCCAATTGTAAAAAAAATACATATTTGGAATATACATTGTTTCATCTATAATGGGTTTTACTTTCATTCAAAAATTCAGCAAAAAAGGTCATCAATCATATGTCCAAACTCACTATTTTTCTCTGACATTGTTAGGACCTTCAATTTGCAGGTCAAACCAGTTTGAAGGCTTAGGTTCAGAATCCAAGCCAAAAACTTGACCACAAAGCAAGGTGGATTTCATTTTTTTAGAAATGGGATCTCGTTTCCTAATCTTAAATGTGGGGACCATTGACAGGGAAACGAGATCGTGTTTCCTTCTCAACGGTCCCAACATTTAATATCCGGAAACATGATCTCAATTATAAAACGGGATCCCATCTCTTTTTTACCATTTTTTTTAATTACTCGCAAAGTTTTACTGTGAAGTGTGCAGTTTCACATGTATGACCGAGTGTGACATATTGGGCTATTTTCTATCAACTTTTGTCTTTACAGGTGTTTGACTTGCATTTTGGATTGAATTTTTCAAAGGAGGCATCATGTGATCTATTTTTGAAGTGGAATTGTGTTAGTTTTCTACTAGTTTGGAGGAACAAAAGAGGAAGACTTTTGTTTTTATAGGTCTTCAACTTGCAATTTGGATTGAATTTTTGAAAGGAGGCATCATGTAAAAAAATTTATAAGTGGAATTGTGTTAGTTTTCTACTTGTTTAGAGGAACACATGTGGAAGAATTTTCTCCTTATAGGTCTTCAACTTGTAATTTGGATTGAATTTTTTGAAGAATTTCACTATTGATATTCATTTGTGTTTGATAATTTTATAATCATGGGTTCACAAGCTCGTAATAAGAGGAAATATAGGAAGACATTGACTCATAAATAAATTCAAGCAAAGAGAGAAAAGGATAAACAAATATAAAGAGAAAGAATAATGAGAATTAAATCAATGAATGATGGTGGAGCATCCAATTCCAAAACTATTGAAGATGAAAAAATTGAGGATACCATAGTTGTAGACAAAGCTAATTTGCAAGAAGTCAATTTGGAAAATAATATGATTATACAAACAAGTCCTAGTATGTCTTCAAATCCCTCTTTCAATGTTATGAAGAATGTCTCAATAGGCACAAATCTAGGTATGTCTTCAAATCCACATTTTAGTGAAATGGAAAATTTGTTAATAGAAGTTATACAAGATGTTGGACTTAACAATGTTGACATTGATAATATTCAGAGAGATGACTTTTTTATAGAATTAGTAGAAAATACATTAGAAAATGAAAATGAAAATGGTTTAAATGTTGTTGAAAATGAAAATGAAAAATAATGTTGTTGAAAATGAAAATAAAAAATATTTTTCTGAAAATGAAAATGAGAATGATCCTTTTGTTAAAAATGAAAATGAAAAATCTTTTGTTGAAAATGAAAACGAAAACCATTTTGTTGATGAAAATGAAAATGAAAATTGTTTTGTTGATGAAAATGAAGATTGAAATGAAAATGAAAATTATCTAGAATATGATGAATTTAATGAAAATAATTTTTTAAAATTGAAAGTGATATTTTAGATAATCTTCCTGGTAAGATTTCTTAGAGTCAAATAAGAACACATGCGGATAGAATATACAAAAAATTCTTTTATTGTAAAAAACTTGGATTTCAATGTCAACTAATGTTGCAATTGACGAGACTGCTAAAATTGAGGAAAATAATGAAAAAGTTAGGCCTTTTTGTTAAACCAAGAAGAAAAGATGAATCATTAAAATATGACATGTCTATTGTTGCTAGTTCCATTCAATCTATTGGAAAAAATAGTTGATCTAAAGATAAAAATATAGCAAGAAGACCTATAACAACTACTATAGTTAATAAAACAACTTTGAATAAAAGAATGGTAAGTAATATTAGTGAAGTTCTACAAATACATCCTAAAAAATTGCTAAGAGCAGAAAAAAGAAGAGAAATTATATAAAATGATCCAATTAACCAATGTTGGAATTTTAGTGGTCAATTCCCTAGGTCTGATATGAAATTGAATGTTCAAATTAAATCTGTAATTGAAAAATATTAGCATGATAATAATAGGGTATCATCTAATGCTAGAGATGTTTTAAAACTAAGAGTGGGGTCCAAAGTTTGTGATCCTCATCCAAAACACCTATTAGATACAACACAAACTAAATTTTATAGAAAAATTTATGGTGATTTAGTGTTACCTGGTAATATTAAAATAAGTCAAAGGTCTTTTGAAAAATGTAAACTTTGATATGTAAAATTTAATAAGCAAGGAATATCTTTTTGTTGTAAAACGCATGTTCAATTTCGTTGTTTTTATGATGTTTTGTGATATATACGTTGTATTTCGCATACTAACATGATTATACATGAATGTGGTATTAATATGCCACCTGAAACAATTGGGGAGTTTATATCAGGTTTATTTTCTGAAAGATTTAATGGTAAATTATTTTATTTAAGCTCTTGTATTTCTAGACAATTCACTAGCCATGGAAATCTTTCATTCTTAAGAATTTGTATGCATGAAAGTGTTGATAATGATTTTGGACAACAATTATTATATGTTAAAATATTTAAGAATGTTAATTATTCTTTAAAAGATGGAAAAAATACGAAAGTGTTGTGATATAGTTACATAAAAAGTTAGTTTACATGCATTCGTGAGTGAATTTAAGAATAAGATTGTACCAAAATATGTCATGCACTCTCAACATGCTCGATGGCTTTATGGCCAATTTTGCGCATGTAGAAACACATTTCCAATTGGTAGTTTACATATTTTGTGGAAATTTATACTCTAGCTCCGCAAGAGGAAATTCAATCATAGTATTATAATTCAGTGCAAGTAGCTATGTTTGTCCATATTGTTTATATACATGCAGATGATAGCACAAAGGATGATAGAAAAGCTTTGAGGGAGTATCATTTTTATTTGAGTGACAACTGGTTACACTCATTAGAGTTTGTTCAATATTGTTTCAATATATTTTATTGAAATTTAAGAGAAAGAGGAATCCAGATGATATAACACCTCATATGGACATATAATTGTCTGGGGAAATTCAAGAATGCTCGAATTTTCTATTAGTTAAGTAGGGTTCACAAGGAACTTAATGTCTAACATATATGGAGTTTTTATTTAAGTTTGGCACGATAAAGGAGAACATCACGGAGTTGGTACATGTGTCAAAAGGATTCTTGCTAGAGAACAATTAAAATTCGAAGATGTATTAAAATTTAAAGATGCATGTGGGATTGTGGATTGGTGCAATACAAGATTATCTGCACCTAGTTTGAGTGAGTACTCTATAGTTTGTCAATTCTTTTGGTTGGTTGAAGAAGAGAACATTTTACCTAGAGCTGACTATGATACAAATAGTGGATCTACTAAATGGCATTCATTTAGGAGTTTGACAACAAGCACATGGCTATCTAAACTAGGGAGCTTGCATGTTTTTGTTAGTATTGTATCTCAGTAGATTGGGAAGCATGTGAAAATATAGAGTGAGTTGAAGAGTGGGAGCAAAGATCATTGACACCTGCACAAGCACACAATCAATATGAAGGAACTATTGAAGAAAATGATCAAGTGTTTGCATCTGAAGACTATGATAGTGTTTTAGACCTTGTACAAGAAGGTAATTTAATTCAATTTATTTTATTTTATTTCACTTTATTAAGTTATTTTGTAATACTAAATTATTTATATGGATACATGCAAGTTAAATTAAATCAAAATTTGTTTACAGGACATGTATGTTGTTGTTGCACCTGAGGGGAATGAAGAGGAAACATAATATTGGTTGGCTCATTGTGCGGAGACTAAAAATAAGTTAATAGCACCTCGAGAAGATGACAATGTCTATCATTATCCAATAGGTATGGTGATCCCCTTAAGACATCCCCTTAAGAAAATTTTGATAACAAGTCTTTGATCCCCTTAAGAAATTTTTTAGAGCTTATTTGATGATGGTTTTCATGTTTTCAAATATGATTGATGGTGGTTGTAGGATGTAATACCCCTCTGTTTTGATTTTTGTTCAAGTTGTTTTATGCTATGTTTGGTTGCAGTTACTTTGATACTGGATACATTTTGTTATGATGTTTTGATCGCTACTATTGAGTGACAACTGTTATTGTGGGATGTAGTTATCTGATTATTGTTTCACTTGCATTACGGATTAATGATGTTGTAGAGTTAACATGAGATGTTATTATGAGATTACTGGATTATGATGGAAGTGTCAGTTTCGATGAGTGTATTGGTGAAGAGGACGGTTTCACATCACTCGCTTGCGAGTGCCCTGCGAATCCATAATTCCTTCTTCACGGTGTGTATTATATGCTGGATATATTGTATGATGTTGTTTACTTGGTTGCAGGATTGCAGGTACATGACATCGACTCCACCTGGTTTCACAGGTTTGAGCGTGTCGATCCAACGGTTAAGTTGAATGGGAGATAGTAGCTAGGTAACATGTGTCAAGTCTACACCCTAGCCTTAGTGTGTCGTCAGTTGTGTGTGTGAGTTATTGTCTGTCTTGCTTTGATGTTATTTAATTCTAAAGCATTCTTGATTTGGAAATAGATATTTAGAATAATTGCATTTAAATCATGTTGATGGTTATTTAATTTAAATAATGCAATGTGGATAAAAGTTTATATTTAAATTAATTAATTATATTTAGTTTATTTAATTAATTAAATTTGATCCAAGGGGTTGAATTTAGTTATTAAATAATTAAATTAATTAATTAAACGTGATGCAAGAGAATGAAAGGAAATAAAAGAATTAAAATTAATTTTGGAATTTAATTTCAACATGTGAGAATTAAATTAGAAATTGTAATTAAATGTTTATTTGGGAAATTGGTTGCAACTTTGGAAATTAATTTATTATTTGAAATTTCATTTTAAATTGAAAGTGGGTTTTGAAAATGTGAAATTAAAATTGAAATTGAAATATCTAATTTGCATGTAATGTGAATTAGGGTTGTATTAGGTATTTTTGATTTATAAATAATACATGTTTTAATTTTAGGGCAGAAAAATCTTTAGAAAAATACATTTTTACAGCAGGGAAGAAATTTTGGAAAATTTGCACAAGGGTTTGAAGAAATTTTGATTGTAGAATTGATTGAAGGAAAGATTGTTTGCATTTGTTTGGTTTTGGATTGGATTCATTGGAGGATTGAAGAAAATTCAAGAAATTTTTGGAGGAGGCTTGCATCAAAAATTCATCTCTTCCTGTAGCTCCTTGTACCAGGTTTTCCTCTTTGTGTTTTATTGTTCTTGATTATTATTTTTAAATAGTAGTGATTAAAGATTTGTTTGTTAAATCTGTTTTAGAAAAGAAACTTGATATTAGAAGAAAAGAATTAAATAAATTTACAGTCTTTGCTTGTAAAAATTCTTGAGTGAAAATTGTGGAAACCTTAGTTGAATTTAAATTATTTGGAGAAATTGATTTTATTGTTATTGAAATCAAACATAGAGATTGAACAATGCATTTAGAATGTTTTTAGAAAATGAAACTTTCTGTTTATTATCAAAAAATGGATTTTAAAATCTGCAATATAGTTATATTTTCATGGTAAAATGGTCTGATTGCGTCGCCTATAACTTCACTTTTACAAACTGGGTTTTCCGGAGATTTAAAGGGTTTTTGCATTTTGAAATTTCCTTATCCCTGTTTAAAAATCATAAATACCCAGATCATAATTTTTGAGTTATGCTTGAAATATGAGACTGCTATTAAGATATTTTTCTCATGGCTGTTCTGAAAATAAAATAATAATAAATTGATATTTATAAATATTAATATTTTATGTATTGTTATTATAATATTAAAATATTATTTAATAATATTTTATATTATAATTTATAATATTAAAGTATTATATTTATTTATATTATTTTTAAATAAAATTTGTATATTAGATTAGTGGAATTAAAATTATAAACATATGGGAAATTATTGTTATTTTAAAATGGCTTGTTAAAGTTTAATTGAAAGAGTTAAATATTTGATTTAAAGAATGCAATATATTATTGAATAGAGATTTAAAATTGGATTGATTAGTGTATATGGAAAATGGATAGAGAAACAATATGTTATTATATTAAAGTGATTGAATGTGTTAAATAGAAAATTGAATGAGATGTAAGATTTGGTTAGGAAATGGAAAGAGTTTACTTGCATGAATTTGTGTCGATTTAAAAGTAAATTAAGAAGTTGTTTTATTGATGAAGCAATCAATTATGTTATTTATTAATTTCTATTTAGATTAATTGAATCATTGTGATTGGATTATGAAAGAGATATGGATTTAGTATATCCAAAAGTAGTATCTTCCTCATGCTTATCTTAAAGGATTTAATTCTTTGTATTCAGTAAAGGGAAGTAAGTTTAATGGTTTTAGATTACCAATAATGAAAAGGGAAATAGGGGTTATGATTATTTTAGATGATCTACTTATCATGTCTTTGACTTTGTCAACACTACCTATTGAATGAGTATGGATTTAGGAAATCCAAATATTAGATTTGATTGATGACTTGAATGCTTTTGTTGCTATGTCGTCAAGTTGCATTGTTGGTTTTGGGATTTAGTGTTAGTCCTAAATTATAATTCTTCCAGAAGAACTAAGAGGATAAGGGTTGTTGAATTTTTAGGCCATCCAGTTGTTTCCCTTAGGTAGTGCATGGCGTCTTTTTAGTTTTACCCGGTTTTCGTAAACGGGGATGTTTGCACCTCCTTGGTTTAAGAGCGGATTATGGGATCCGTGTCTCCTTGTATGGAGTGACCTTGTTATGTGGTTTTATTTTGTACCTCCTATGAAAGGAGTGGACTATGTGTTATTGTCTCCAAGATGTTTGGAGTGAGTTTCTATTTTTTGTATCCTCCTTGTGTTGGAGTGGATTATGATGCCTAGTTGGTATGCACTTGTGTTTCCCTTGGTGGATTGTTTGGGTGTGTGTTTTCCATTAGAAGAGTGGTTTTTGTTAGGGGCCGGAGCCCAAAGTGGTAAACCGGATAACCTTCAAAAGTGAGTTAATCAAGTGATAATTAAATTAATGTACTTAGATGATTAGGATGCAGTTCACACTAATCAAGATAATTTAATCCTCACTCATAGACACAAGGGCTTGTTTAGACTTGGGATGAGTGAGAAGGCCTGGAATGGCAAGATCAACTATCTTGCTCTTGCGAGAGGTAGTTGATTCCGCATGAGTGAGTATGAGTGCCGGGATTCGGTTGAGGCCACCAGGATTACTTGTGCCGGAGCCTATGAAGAATGCCCAGAGGAGATCTCATGACAAACCTTGCGATGACACTCTATCTATGACAACTGTTGTTAATTATTTTGTGTATGGTTATTTGAACATACTTGATCTACTTTATGTCTGAAAGCAATGTGACCTATGTCAGTGATGTTGGAGTTGTACTTGTATTGTACTTGATTTGTACTTATGTTGTACTTGAGTTGTACTTGATTCATACTTTTATGATGAATGAGTTGTACTTGTTAATTCATTTGGATGGTTATGTCAGTTTGAGTCAGTACGAGTCTGCCTTTGGTTAAAGGTAGTAGAATCTTTGTCCATGTTACTTTGTTACTATCTCCTAGCATGGGGGGTGGGCCTTCGGGTACCACATTGGTTGGGTGGAACATGCACCAAAATCGTTGGGTCCCCATCTATCTTCAGTACTTGGTGGCGAGACATCCAGATGGACAGCTCGCGGTTCTTATTGTAATTTCTTGCATTGTAATATTTTAATTTGTATAAGTTATTTTATCCCTCTCATGTTTATGAGGTGGAGTTATGTAATTGTAATCATTTGTACTAGTGTCTCATTTTGGGAATGAGTGATGTAACTATTGGTTTAAGATAATGTTTATGAGATTGTATCTTGGTTGATTATTTTATTATGTTATGTGGTATTCTTATGATGTATGATGGTTATTTCATAAAGTTCATAAGGCTATGGTTATATGTAATATGTATGTGTGGGTTTAAGTAATCCTAACCTTGTAGCCTTAGAGGTTGTTGTTAACTAGTAAGTGAATGTGTATGTTAAATGCACTTTATAAAAAAAAAATTGGTTCGCTTATGATGTTAATTGCAACTTCCTTTAAGGTTATTTGGCGGGGCATTACATAGGAACTTGGCTATGAAAATACCCGATAAGGAAGAATGGTCTAACTGCATTTAAAGATTATGAAACACATAAAAGGATTATACACTATTTAGATTTGGTGGTAGCGACAAATATAAAACTAGATCGGTAGTTTGGAAGACCTACAAATAAAGTGCTATGGATAATTTCTATGGAAGAGCATGAGAAATTCATAGATGCATTGCAAAAAAAAGAGGATGCAGATGCTACAATGGAATAAGTAAATATAGGTAAATATAGTTTTAGTTTTATATCAAGTCCTTTTAAATAGATAAAATACATGTTTTCATATTGCTCAAGTGTGTTATTAGTTGAAATTAATTTAAATTTTCCTTATATATATCCTCAAGCCATAATCACAAAATGAGAGTCCATGCAAATTCAACCTAGAAAATATGGAATACTTGGTAAAAATAGGTAATTATTAGTTAAATTATATTTAAATACATTTTTTTATTATATATTGATAGTTCTTGTAAATTAATAGTTAAAATTGATTTATTATCTTTTTTTTATCCTTAAGCCATCATCGCATTGATCTCATACTTTGAAACAAAAAGGAGAGGATGCTTGGATTCAACCTACACAAATGTGTGGAACACTTTTAAATATAGATACTTGAGTTGTGTACATATAGATAGTTTTATATTAATTAAAATATGCATGTTTTGATGATTTCATTGATATTGCTTGTGACTTTTTGATATCAGGTGGCATGAAGACCTACTACATTCTGGGCATGAGTTTGAGATGTTCTTGAGATGGCATAGCCAAATTTTGTAAACATTGTTTTGAGATGACATATATGTACATACATACTTACACAATTAAACATTTTAACCAAATTACAAATACATGCACATACACAATTATACTTTGTACTTTTATGTATCAAAATCAATATTCTATATATTTTGTTTGTTAAATGTGCATGTTTTCCTACTTTGAAACTTTATATTTGATTGCATAATAACTAAATATCATGTATAAATTATTGTTAAATCAATTATATCCTTAAGACATCATATTAGGACCCCTTAAGATGTGTCGTAATTAGCACATATCCTAAATATGATACTTAATTATATCATTTTTTATGATGACTCACCCTAAAGTATAATACTTGTTTATATCACTTAATATTTATACTTAATTATACTCTTCTTTGATCCCCTTAAGACAACTTATAAATTAGTGTTGGATGCTATTATTTATTTTGACAACTTATAAATTAGTGTTTTTTGTGGAACATTAGGTCAAGATGACTTTTATGTTCTTAATTTTTCTCGAACACTTTACATGATTTGTAAATATAGGACCTAAAGCCTAGGAGATGAGCCCTAAATCATTAATCCATATAGATTTTTTATTCTAAGCATTTCATGAACCCTACAAACCCTAAACCATTAACCCATATAGATTTATTATGTCAAATTTAATTTCATATTTATATTCATTTTCACATTAATGTCCTATGCACTAATGTCTTGACTATGAACATAAATGTATAAATGTAAATGTGTAAATTAAAATTAAACAATAATAAAGTCCATCATTTACAATATATTAAGTACATGAAACCAATATATTAAGTGCATAAAATAAAGTCCATCAGAGTACAACTCATGAAATAAAGTCCAACAAAGTACTCGACCCATGAAATAAAGTCCAACATGGTACATGATAAACCAAATATGTAGTCCATGAAGTAATCAAATATAACCCATAAAATCATGTTTAGGTCATGTATTGTCTCTATAATCAAGAGACCTCTTCACACCATGTGGACTACGCAGATGACCTGAAACAATCTATACAAGAGAAAGATGAAATCAGATGTAAGACGATGAAAAATGATTTAATGAAAATTTAATTTATAATTCATCATTAAATTAAATTACCATCATATCTGGTTCTGAATTCTCTAGTGCACCTAAACCAACCTCGAAATTCTCTGAATCAATCTACATAAACAAGACAAAGAAAGTTGAAATTAGATGTAAGTCTACAATTAAAAATGATTTAATTCATATTAATTTATAATTTATCATACTTTAATTGTACCGTATTATGAGGTTGTGCTCACTCTACTCTAGGACCTGTTTGTATATGCTCAGCTACAATATGTGTCTCATGCTATAAAAGAAAAATAATTTAACACATGTATTAGGTCATATTATATATATATTCAATTTTAAATTTTAAATTATAGTTATTCAAAATATATAATTTGTAATTGACTTCAAAAATAATAAAAAAATTAAATTACCGTGATATCTGGACCCTACTCTTTATGTCCTCTTGGAGGTGTAACTATGACTAAGTCATGGTAGAAAGTCATAGTAACAAAGTCCTACAAGATCAAATTTAAAGCATGTATAGTTGAATTAGGTTAAAACATATATATTCAAGTTTGCACATTTTGTGTAGAGAATTTTTTAAACAACTTGAAATTCAGAGTCCTCATGAGTAGCTGCAACATCTAATGTTTTCCTAATCCCCATTCTCATTGTCATTCAACCTAGACATACATGTAGAAATTTAACACTTATAATATTTACAAGTGTGCATGCATATTTGATATATATTAAATTCAAAATTCATAATTGTAACTATACTAATGTAAGTTAAACAATTTACAATATAAATGTACCTACCCCTGATCGACAATGCTCGATAGTGGAGGAGTGATCGACAAATCCTCAGGTGAAATCAATGTAGAAGTTGATTAACTCCTCTAAACCAGCACTAATATTTAAAACATATTTTCATGATTCAATTATACAATTTAAAAAACTCAAGTTAAAATTTATTTCATTTATAATTTTAAAAATTAAAATCAAAATACCCCATAAGGGTTGCCGACTAGGACTAGTCTCGATGTATGTACTCGCATAGTGGATGATTGCCCCATTGTTAGTGTCATCTGTACACCAATCAATTGTATTGTTAAAATGTATTACAAACTTTTCTTTGATAAAAAATCATTAAAACTCTTATAAATTCAACATGTAGATGCATATTTATACTTGTGTTGCAGTTTCCTCAAGGTGATGGTTTGCTGCAAGAAATTCTACAAATGAACTGAGGCGACTAAATGAACCACCATAATCTCCATGTCCACCCAAATTAGGTGTGGCCTAATTGGGTGCATAGCATAACTAATGGAAACTAGTACATACATGTGGTCTCGACACTCCTAGAGTGGTACTCGGACCAACTCCATAAAGCACTCCTCCATCATCATTGTCTCTATGCTTCCTACCCACTATCACAGAAGCATGTTGATCAAGATCTCCTGTGAGTGTACTAAGGGATCCTAATGTTGATACCACCACACGTTGATGTACAGGTGTGGGAATGGCAGGACCAAGAGGAGCAACAAGGGGTTGTGCATGCATGAGGGATTGGGGATCAACCCTTTCCCCTAACCTATATTGTGGCATGCTACCACCAACACCCTAAAATGATTTAAAATCAAAATAATTGGGCTTTTGCTCCATAACAAACTCTACATATAGTTTCCTGAAAAAATACAATGGGACCTCCAAATTAGTGTGTGGTGGACTGTCAAATACCATACACCATCAATCCAAAAAATGTGCACTCATCTGTGGATGTATACACCACCTCATGGATATTCTAGATTCATTGGGAGGAATGGGCTATCGAGTAATAGGGTCAATAATGTAAGGGGCTAGATGGGATTTTGTTATTTTAAGGTCTAAAATTTGTTTATGGGAGAGACTATTTGCATAAAATTGTCTCATCTTCTCTCTTTCTCGTCGATGCTTATCTAGATCAGAATCAATAGTCCTAATGACATCCACAAAATTTTACATCGCAAATGCAAAATGTCTCACATGCGGTCGAATCAATGCTTGATTTTGCATAGCATTGATTTTATTTTTTATGGATGCCACTTGATCATTTATACATGCTCACAAGTGAGCCTTTCCAGGTCCAGCGGGTGGTGGATGTGGGATATTAAGTTAAGGGGGTGGAGGGGGAGGGGAGCTTGGTGTGGAGGGGGAGGTGGAGCCTAGGGTGGAGGTGGAGGTGGCTAAGGTTCTGGATTGATGATATCATCAATGTTAAATTGATCCATGATATAAGATGTAAGTGCACCTACATTAAATTATATAAAATTAACATACAAACTTACAAAATTACAAGAAATAGTTTAATTTGAAACGTACACGCAAGTTTGTTTAAATAGGATGTGCATACATATGCATACACATACATACATTGATTGAACTTGAGCATGTGCATATAAATTTCAAAATTTAACCTGTACATACATTTAAAATAAAAAAATATGATGCATAATTTGCATGCATACATCATTCAACTAAACTGTGTACATACATACAAATTTAAAAATAAATAAGATCTAGAACTATGCAATCTTAATACATGTACATACTAAAAACTAAAATTGAAACATTCACAAAAAGCTCATTTTATGTCTAACGCAAGTATTATATATTACATTTTTCCAACAAGAGAAATCATGATCTAGCTAGATGGTCATAAAATATATACTATTATAAATTAATCATTATAAGTTCATAAATTCCACCAAATTCATAAATTCATGTCAATAAAAATATCCATCCAACCAAAATCATAAATTCACGTCACTAACAATGTCCATCCTAGAACCAAATTCATAAATTCATCACACAAAATATCCATCAAATCAAATTCATAAATTCATATAACTATAATTTCTATCATTTTCTTAATTTATAAATTGTTGTGGCTCTCTACTGCATCTCTTCATTTCTTTGTGTTTTCCTTTTCAGAATCAAAATTTCTCCTCTCCTCTAGCCATTGTCGATTCTCATCTAAGATCCCATCCATAGACCTAACAAAATCAACAACATTTTGCATCCTTGCAAACATCCTCAAAGGTGGTGCGATACATTCTTCATTTTGAATAATGTTGATTTGATCTTGGATGGTTCTAACATTGGCATTGATTCATGCTTGCAAGCGAGCACCATCTATTTTAGGTGGTGGAGGTGGGGGGGTTATGAGGTGGAGTGGGTGGAGGTGGAGGTGAAGGTGGTGGATATGGATGGTTTGGAGGTGGATTATGAATATTATTGAATCGATCCACGTGATCTCTAAGATATAAGTGAACCTACATTAGATTTTTAATTTCAAAATGTAAGATACATATTTAGGAAATACCCTTAAACCATTTAATATAAATGGCCTAATTGAATACAAATGATAAAATGTGTAAGCCTCATTTATGTCTAAGGAATGTTATTTGAATGAAAAAATAATTAACTATTAATATAGGACAATTTATGAATTCTTTAGGGTTTACATTTTAGAGTTTAGGATTTAGGTTTTAGGGCAATAGGATGGCTTAAGGGGATCTATGTAGTAAGGTTCTAGTACAAAATGGCATGGCTTAAGTGAATAAAATTTGGTGACGATGCCCAAGAAAACCAAATTTCATTAAGTTCGAAGGCAAATTCACCAAATTTTATTCACTTGAGCCATGTCATTTTGTCCTAGGACCTTACTAGACATAGATCCCCATAAGCCATCCTATTACCCTAAACCGTAAATCGATCAACCTAGATCATGAAATCTCATTCATATTATAATCTTGAATGATTTTATATTATTTTTAAGTTTGGCTGCCTTGGGAAACTTCACAAAATCTTTAGAACTTATTTGATCCCCCTTAAGAAATTTCATATTAGGACCCCTTCAGACATCCTGAAGTATGCTTAATGGGGTCTATGTAGTAAGGTCCTAGTACAAAATGGCATGGCTTAAGTGAATAAATTTTTGTGAAGATTACCAAGACAACCAAATTTCATTAAGGTCCTAGGAAACTTCACCAAATTTTATTCACTTGAGAAAACCAAGTTACATTAAGGTCCTAGGCAACTTCACCAAATTTTATTCACTTGAGCCATGTCATTTTTTCCTAGGACCTTACTAGACATAGATCCCCTAAAGCCATCCTATCACCCTAAACTGTAAATTGATCAACCTAGATCATGATTTATCTCATTCATATTATAATCTTGCACGATCTTATTAATTTGTTAAATTTGGTTTCCTTGGGCAACTTCACCAAATTTTCTGAACTTATTTGATTCCCTTAAGAAATGTCATATTAGGACCCCTTAAGACATCGGTTTACAGTTTTGGGTGATAGGATGGCTTAAGGGGATCTATGTCTAGTGAGGTCCTAGGACAAAATTAAATGGATCAAGTAATTAAAATTTGGTTAAGTTCCCAAAGGCAACCAAATTTCTTTAAGGGCCTAGGAAAAAATGATGGCTTTAGGGTTTAGGGTTTAGAGTTTAGAGTTTAGGGTTTATGGTAATAGGATGGCTCAAGGGGATCTATGTAGTAAGGTCCTAGGACAAAATTACATGGTTTAAGGGAATGAAATTTGGTGGATTTTCCTAAGGCAAATAAATTTCATATTAAGGTCCTAGGATAAAATGAATGCTTTAGTGTTTAGGGTTTAGGGAAGCTAGGGTGAAGTTTGGGTGGCCCTTGGAATAATGGAATTGAAATTTAGTGAACAAAATTTTCTTGTGGAACATTTGATTGAGATAGCTCTTGTTTCGAATGACCAACCTATAGCATGAAATCTCATTCGTATTATAATCTTGCATGATCTTATTAAATTGTTAAATTTGGTTTCCTTCGACAACTTCACCAAATTTTCAAAACTTATTTGATCCCCTTAAGAGATGTCATATTAGGAACCCTTAATACATCGGTTTATGGTTTAGGGTGATAGGATGAGTTAAGGAGATCTATATCTACTGAGGTCCTAGGACAAAATGGCATGGCTTAAGTGAATAAATTTTGGTGAAGTTTCCCAAGGCAACCAAATTTCATTAAGGGCCTAGGAAAAAATGATGGCTTTAGGGTTTAGAGTTTAGAGTTTAGTGCTTAGGGTTTAGGGTAATAGGATGGCTTAAGGGGATCTATGTAGTAAGGTCCTAGGAAAAAATGACATGGCTTAAGGGAATAAAATTTGCTGGAGTTTCCTAAGAAAAACCAAATTTCATTTTAAGGTCCTAGGATAAAATGAATGCTTTAGGGTTAAGCGTTTAGGGAACTTAGGGTGAAGTTTGGGAAACCCTTAGAATAATGGATTTAAAATTTAGTGAATTAAATTTTCTTGTGGGAAAATTGATTGATATAGCTCTTGTTTTGACTAACCAACCTAGATCATGAAATCTCATTCATATTATAATCTTGCACGATCTTATTAAATTGTTAAATTTGGTTGCCTTCAGTAACTTCACCAAATTTTCAAAAATTATTTGATCCCCTTAAGAAATGGCATATTACATGACCCCTTAAGACATCTTTTTATGGTTTAGGGTGATAGGATGACTTAAGAAGATCTATTTCTACTGAGGTCCTAGGACAAAATTACATGGGTTAAGTGAATAAAATTTGGTGAAGTTTCCAAGGCAACCAAATTTCATTAGGGGCCTAGGAAAAAATGATGGCTTTAGGGTTTAGAGTTTAGAGTTTATGGTTTATGGTAATAGGATGGCTTAAGGAGATCAATGTAGTAAGGTCCTAGGAAAAAATGACATGGCTTAAGGGAATAAAATTTGGCGGAGTTTCCTAAGGCAACCAAATTTCATTTTAAGGTCCTAGGATAAAATGAATGATTTAGGGTTTAGAGTTTAGAGTTTAGAGATCAAGGTTTAAGGTATAGGGAACTTAGGGTGAAGTTTGGGTGGCCCTTGGAATAATGGACTTACAAGTTAGTAAACAAAATTTTCTTGTGGAATAGTTGATTGAGATAGCTCTTGTTTTGACTGACCAACCTAGATCATGAAATCTCATTCATATTATAATCTTGCATGATCTTATTAAATTTTTAAAGTTTTATAACTTATTTTATTCCCTTAAGAAATGTCATATTACCTGACTCCTTAAGACATCAGTTTACGGTTTAGGGTAATAGACTGACTAGTTTATGAATATTTTTTATTTTATGAATAGATTGACTATTTTCGTAATAGAAACACATAATTATGTATTATTAAGATTGAATTTGAAGTATATTTTAACTTGATATTTTATTAATTGAATATAAGATTATTTTATTTAACATTTTTCTCATTAATATTTCCCACTTAAATGAGTTTTATGATATAAAATGTATTATTTAAAATTAGTTAATGTTGAATCTTATTTTATTTTCAATTGTTTGGAATTGAAAGAAACTAGAAAATAATTTAGAAAAGAAAAATATTTAGATTCTTTTAGAGTCTAGGTGACTAGTGCAAATTGAGATTTTAGACTAGAAACTAGAAGCCTAATTAACAATTAATTGACTAGAATGAGAGTTAATATTTTCGAAAGACAAGAGACAATACATGCAAACAAGAAATGGATGAAAGAAAAGACTATGATAGATCAAAACATAAAATAGAAATAGATTCAAATATTATCTAATTAAGTGACAATTGAAAATGGATTGTACACTTGGATTTACGAATTTGCTAACTAAATTTGCAAACCAACATTGATAATTTATGAATTGTAACTATTCTTTAACATATTATTTTCTAATATAATTATAATTTAACATTGAAAATAAAGTTTAACAAATTCTAAATTCTCCATACAATGCAAATGAAATTTAAAACATTTAAGAAATAAAAATAATTTTTTTCCATTATCAAATGTTCTTAAGCTCGAAATCAGGGTTTTCAAATGCAAAATGATTTCTTTGATTTCAATTTAGGGTTTTAGCAAAAAAAATTGTTTGAATTCAATATAGGGTTTCAATATAAGCAATTAGGGTTTTTAATGCAATTTTTTTGTTTCATTTGAAACTAGGGTTTTCAAATCCAATTTTTTTTGTTTGATTTCAACTTAGGGTTTGAAAAATCAATTAGCATTAAATTCAAATACAATTCTTTTTATTTCATTTCAATTTAGGGTTTTGTCAATGTAATTTTTCTTGTTTCCAAGTTCAATTAGGGTTTTCAAATGCAATTTTCTTTGGTTTTATTGAACAATTGAGGTTTCAAAAGAAAAAATTTGTTCTTAACATACAATTTAACGCTGATTGTTTCCTTTCTATTCAATTTCTTCAAGTTTTCATTGCATTTTTTCATCTAATTCTACAAATAATCATTTCTACTTTACAAGGAAATAAAATGCATAAAATAGTAAATAAATTGAAAAAAAATGCTAACACACATTATTGTATTAAATTTTTCAAAAAAATACAAAAAACAACAAAATTTGGGGTGTAGGCATAACTGGAAGTCGCTACATTTTCGTTGTTGTCAACCAGGCGAATTCAGGATCTTGTGCAAAATGAATTGAGTTTTGTCTTTTTTTAAATTAATACTATCTCAAAACGGGATCCCGATTATTACAAAACAGGATCCTACTTTTTACAAATCAGGATCCCGTTTTGTAATAATCAGGATCCTGTTTCACATCCATCGGTTCAAGACCCTCTTACAAATGAGATCCCAATTTTTTAAAAATGGGATCCCATTTTGAATTTAGGCTTGAGATCTCGAACCTAAACGAATCCCATTTTTTAAAAATCAGGATCCTGTTTTTGCAATGTTGATTTCATTTTTTTGGCTAAAGAAGAAACTTCCACGTTTCGTGGACTCAACTTCTTGCATTTACCCTCCATCTGATAAGCTATGGTTCTACTACTCTGATTCTATAATCTAGTTTAAAAAATTTCATGTTAGAAGATCTATCTATGTGGTTTTAATATGTTGGTCACAACTATAAATTATAGCTATGGATGAGTTTTCAGCATTTTTGGTTGAATAGGTTGAGGGATTTAAATGATAAAAGATCGACATATAGGAATTGTATACTCTTTTGGCTGACATGGTTAAGTGGTGTTCTTCATGGAAAATTAAAGAGTTCTTTATTAGTTGTTGGCCGACCTAATTTATGTCTTGCATGTTTTGTTTTGAGCACCAAAGAAGTTTTATTTTGAGCCAACACACTATTTTGAATCAAGTATGTTTACATCTATTAGGCTGACCTAACTGATGTATGTTAGTATATATATGTATGAAACATTTTTGTAATAAAAAAGAGAGATCTAGGAAGAAGATATATGCATGATATGTGATAGTGTGATATTGTGAAATTTTTTTGGAAGTAGCTGTGTACCTACAAATCATGCAAGATTTTGTTTCTGAGATCTTAATTGGAACTAAACTCTACACACATAAGGTGTATCTCATCAATTCATCTTTTTGGCAGTGATTCATACTCTTTTGTAATAATTTCAAGCTGTGAGCCTTTCAAGGATAGTGTGTCCTATAAGTGAGCCATGTAATATCTTATGAACGGTTATAATATATTGTGAGCTAATCCTCACCATGGTTTCTCCCATTCTAGGTTTTCCACGTAAAAATCCTGGTGTTCATGTGCTATGTGATCTTATGATTCCTTCAATGTTCTTGATTACAGTTGTAGCTAGATATGTTTTAATTATTTAATGTTTAGTAGTTAAATGGTTTAGTATAATACTGATTCACCCCCCCTCTTAGTATTTGGGGTGTTCAACAATTAGTATCAGACTCTAGTTCCTTTGGAAAATTTGAACAACTTAAGGAAGATCTTGAAGTTTGAACACATGGCTGATAAAAAATGAGAAAATGAGAAAGAAACTCTTAGAGAACTTAAAAGAAGCAAATGAATGCATCAATAAACTAAGAGAAAAAAACAAGAAATTCAAAGAAAGGAATAGAGAAGTAAGTGATTAGTTGAAGAAAGTAAATGAGGACATCATTGGACTAAAGGTACAAGTGGAAGAAAATAAAAGAATTGAAGAATGTTAGAAAGATAAAATCCAAAGCAAGATTGATGAATTTGCAAAGCTTGAACAAGAACTGGTAACTGTAAGATTTGACTTGGAGAAAGCAAGAGATCATGAAGAAAAATTCAAAGAAAGTACTACAATGATTGATGAGTTGATTTCATTTCAAAAACAAGCTAATTGTAAAGGTTGTTTGAGACTTGAAGAAGGAAAAATCTCAAAGGAAAATTAGACTCATAACAAGGTTGCCAATCAAAAGAAGACTCAAGGAAATGGTAGACAGATCAAGAATCAAAGAAGCAATACTAGAAGGGTTCCTATCAGACAACCTAATACTTAAAGGTACCCATATTTCAATGGTATTTTTTTTTCATGCAATAAATTTGGTTATAGAGCAATAAAGTGTAGAAATAAAATGAATCAGAATGTTGGATTCTTTGTTGGACAATGTTTTTCTTGCAGTAAATTTGGACATAAAGCTACTGAGTGTAGAATTCATATAATGATGATGAATAGATTCAATACTGGTAGAATGATTCAATATTTTCAAGGATATTTCTACACATGTAATACATTTTTACATAAAGCTAACTAGTGTAGATCAAGGTTGAATACAAACCAGTCTAGTCAAAAAAATGTTGTTTGCTACACCTACAACAAACCAAGACATATTTCAAAATTTTACAGAAGCAAGAATGGGAAGAATTCTAATCCAAAACAAAGGAATAAACATGTGAATAAAGTGGATCTCACTGAAGTCAAAAAGGAAATGGAGAATATTTGGAAGAAAAGGGATGAATCAAATCAAATTGTGCCTACATCTGGTGCAAATATTTCTTCTAAAAACTAAAATCTAATAGTGGATTTAGGGGGAGAAACTATAGATAAATATTATAAACCCCTGATATAAGAGGTGTCAAGTAGTGACATGAGAATATGTGATGTGAGATATCATTCTGAAGGTGTTGAAAAAGATTTTGACAAAAAGGTAAAAATTTGGAGATTTGTAGAGCATTTTAGGGTTTACAATGTATTCATAAGGTGTTTTGAAGGTGGAATGAAATAAATGTGAAATTAGGGAAAATCAGTAAAATATAAAGTAAAAATTAAAGTCAAATTAAACCACTTTTACACATTCAGAAGAAAGTAGAGATAATTGAAGTGATTTGAAGGCGATTCTGTGTATCTAGCATCAAACCCTAGTTTTTGTCAAAGCTTGAAAAAGGTATTTACAACTATTTGTACTTTGTGGGTTTTAATTAGAAGCAATTTCTATAAGAATATACAATAAAATTGAAGGAAAAATGGTCACTTCTACTGTGGTTAAAACTTCTGAGAGACGTTGACTTAAATTCAAAATATTTTCATGGAAGGTTTAGGAAATGGACCCCATGAGTACATTTTCACAAATTCTAAGTAATGTCTTGTCCATTGAGGATACAATAACCTACATTCACACAAAATTGGAAGAGTTTGACCATAAGGTTCTTAGGGATAAATGGTTAGGGGAGCTAATTGGAAATAATTCCTCCATGAAATCAAAATATGAAAACCTTGTACAGAAGAAGCTAGATGTATGGAATTGGTTCCCATAATTTTTTGGTGAGATGTTTGCAAATTTTTTAAAGATGACACTTAGTAGAGTACATGAAAAATTCATATGGACAAGTTTAGTTGGAGTAATTACCAAGGATGTGATTAAATATGTATTTGGTCTCTTTGACACTAGACCCGTACCCATGCTAAAAGCTATGAAGAACAATGTGGTGATGAAACTAACTGGTGTGGCATATGATGGAAGAGATTTGGAAACCAAACCAATTACAAAATTTGTTGTGAGGTATGTTGCATTCATGATTGGTTAGAAAATATACTTTACCAACAAAGGAAATTTGGTGTCTGCAACTATAATTTATGTTGCATATGACATGGTGGTTAATGGAAGGAACTATGATTTATGTGAGCTAGTCTGAAAACAACTTATGGATAACTTAACCTAGACCAAGACAAATTATCCATTCAAGTTTGGTACATTTGTAGTCTTTTTACTATTTTACTTTCTGAGGAAGCTACTTGAAAAGAAGAACATTACATGGGATCACAATAGATCAGCAACACATCAAATCTTTGAAAATTTACATAGCCTTGGAGACTTCAAAGAACATAATGATGCTTGTTCTATAAAAAAAATTATTTGTTGAGCTACTCATGATATAACTACAATGTTACTTACATTTTAAAACATGAAAGGCTTCCAAAATGAGTTCCTTCCAAGTAATGGACTTGATCGAACCTGAAAAATGTTGAAGCTTGGTTGGCCCTTGGAATAATGGATTTGCAAGTTAGTGAAAAAGGTAGTGTTCATAAAGGAATGGAAAAGATGTGTAAATCCTTTGAATTATATACCTGTACTATGCAATGACATTGAATCATTTAGAAAACCATTTTTTCTTCAAAAAACAATATTTTCTTATGGAATAGTCAATTGAGATAGCTCTTGTTTTGACTAACCAACCACTCATGAAATATCATTCATATTATAATCTTGCATGATCTTATCATGTGAATCCTTCATCCTCCCCTTCCATGAGAAGCCTCTCTTGAAATTTTTGAGGCCTTAACACCCCTAACAAGAGGAAGGTGGCAAGGCTATAGGATATAGTTTAATAACTAAATATTGAATTTATATTATTGTTATATTTGGTTTCCTTGTGAAAATTCACCAAATTTTGAGAACTTATTTGATCTCTTAAAGAAATGTCATATTAGGACCCCTTAAGACGTCAATTTAGGGTTTAGGATAATAGGATGGAAAGTAAGAGGGTTAATAATTTTGATTCATCACATATGCAAGAACATTAGTTTATGAATATTTTGAATTTATGAATAGATTGATTGTTTCCTTAAATTACTTCTATTATTGAGGAATTAAGCACACAACTATAAATTAGCCCACTTTTGACAGTTTAGGATAGTCTCTATGGTCTACCCTTGAATTTATAGAAATGTGTATATTTAGATAAAATAAAAATGTGTCTTGACAAGTTGTTGGAGCTAGATCTTAAAATTTGGTTATTGAATCCTTGATTAGCATTGGTAATTTCTATTCCTTCCTAATCGTCTTTGAAGTCTGTGAATAAAAAGAGTGGAAATATAACTTATGACTGTAGTTGGATTGATTTTCTATAGATCAAAGCAATCATCCATGGTAAATTTGAGGATTTTTAAGCACTCAGGTGTAGGGAAAAATGATTCATTGATCCTAAACTAACTACATTATTCTTGGGAACAAGGTCAACAAAACCCTTAAGAGGCGAGTCAATGTAGAGTTATTTTAAGAGTATTTCTAATGCATTCACTAATAGAAGGAGAAAGGTATTTCTTTAAGGGGGAGAAAGTGATTGAATTAACCTCACTATATAATCATATGAAGATGTGCTTGACACAATCCATTTCAAATAGATTAAATTTTTATCACACATACTCATGGACATATAAATTATAACTAAATTATTTAAAATCTTTTTTATTTTTTCTACATTTTTTAATTTAATTTTTACTTTTATATCTATTTAAGATAACACTTGGATGGAATCAATCTAGCTTAACATATTTCAATCAAGTCTACTTACCTTCTCCCAAATGGTTTCTTTCTCATTAGTTTTTATTAGCTTCAACTCATGAATTTATTTAGAATAATAGACACTAGTTTCATGGTAGATATGGATTAATTTTAAGTAATTAGAAACCATTCTTAAATTTTTGATTGACTCTAGATCACTAATGTCACCATTTGGATTTGGTTTTGAAACATTCCTTTCATATGACAATAGGAAAAATGGTTCAATTGTTGGCTAAGAAGGTAGGAGGTTTTTGTCTAAATTTAACTTTTATTGATTGATTTGATGAAATTTTAGGTGAGCCTTGTGATTTTTTTAAACGTAAATCATAAACTTGAGGTTCAAGGATTACTCTAGTAGAAAACTATATGTATATTAATATATTAGAGACTAGAGTTTGTTTTTTATTAGTTAAGAAGGGAAGGGCCCTGATCTCGTGGTTACACAACCAAAATAACAAAAAAGGGAATAGGATAGGAAGAACAACACCAACCAACACCAAGAAACAACAACGGGAAAGAACCAAAAACCAAGATGGCTCGCAGGCCGAGTATCCAAAATTGTAACCAAAGTACCATGATAAACTTAATAAAAATAGATAACCCCTACTAATATAGCTAATAATATGCAAAAAATTAATAAGGTCAACCGAAGTCTATCAAAAGCTTAACCATAACAAAGCTATAATATAATAGTAATCTATAATTATAAAGAAATGAGCCAAAAAATGTAGAGAAGCCATAAACAACAAAAAGGAAAAATTCATCTACTTGGAATTGGTTATCAAGTCTCAGTACTTTCCAATATGGGAGACATACTCCCTCCAATCAATTCCCTCTTCTTCCTCCTAGTCCTTTTCCTTTCTCTTCCTCATCTTCTTGATCATTTTACTTATCTTTGTTTGACTCAAAATAACACCCACCATGGCCCTACACATGAGATCATTAGTAACCCTCATTAATGTGATGATAGCTTTCTCCATATCATCCATATGAACCTGCATATAACTAATCCTTCTTTTAAGAAAAACAGTGTTAGAATCCTCAAGAGGGTTAGTAGTAGTGGCATTATTCTCTATTTTAGTAGTTTTCAACATATCACCCCTATGATCCTCTTCTCTACTTGTTTCTTACTCCCCATTATCTTATTTATCCCCCCTATTTCTTCCTCTCCCATATCATACATATTTTGTTTGAAATTTATGCCCTCACTGTCATCATCCACTTGTGGCTCAAATTCTTCAACCTCCAATTCCTCCTCATCTTGGATAATGGCCTTATGTTTACCTTTCTTCCCAAGAGGCAACTTTTGCAAGGCATGCTAATCTTTGACCTCCACTAGATAGACCATACTTCCCTTCCTCCAAAAAA
Source organism: Sequoiadendron giganteum (assembly GCA_007115665.2). Lineage (NCBI taxonomy): Eukaryota > Viridiplantae > Streptophyta > Pinopsida > Cupressales > Cupressaceae > Sequoiadendron > Sequoiadendron giganteum. The sequence goes on along the minus strand of CM021105.1, from coordinate 116,522,294 downwards.
TCCTTTTGAATCCCCTCTTTTTCTTCATTTATTGTAATTACCACACTCTATTTTTAAGGTCAATTTTCAAATTCTTTGCTTTTAAAGGTTCAAGGATAAATGATGAGTGTTTCCACTTCTCCAAGGTGGACTTAACGAATTCAAGCTCAAGGTAATTTTTAACAGGAGCCTTCTTAGTATCTTACCCATTGGGCTCGAGGGAATGGAACTTTTAGTAGAAGAGGTAGAGACATTAACAAGGGGATTCACCTTGTGGGTAATAATTTTGGATGGAGTCCTATGGTTAGGCTTTGGAATGGGATTAACAAAAAGTAAGGGTTCTTCATCCTCCCCAACATTTTGATTTGGGATGTCTAGTCTACTAGCCAAAGGATAGTCATGGGGATTTTAGCTAGGGCATGTTTATAAAGAGAAAGCATGAGGACTTGGTGTAGAGGGGGGTTCACACCATTTTCAATATTTTGTTGCAAAGACAAAAGAAGGTAAAATGATAGGTTTATGTGCTTATTATGATGAATGTGGTTAAGTAGGGGAAAGTGATATGCATGGATGGTCATATATATGCCCTCTAAAGTAAAAATCTCACGACGAACATACTAACAAGTGCAAGGGGAGATAGGATTTTGAGCCACACATACCCATTTTGAAACATCATGAGTTTCTCGCCATCATGGAGGAAATTTTCCATAAATTATTGGTAATATTCTCCAATATTCTTCACTACCTTAATACCCTAGATGTCTAGACCCATCACCTCCATAGTAAATTGAGTAGTAACCTCAAAATTCACCGCTCCAATAATCACTTGCCTCTTCCTCCAAGAGTTTTTGAATTTTCAACATATCTTTTAGAGAGGGTTGAAAACCCATGAATGGAATAAATTTTAGAATACCCTTTATGTTCTTCTTTGATATCTCAAGTTTTTGCATAGACTTGTTTCAGAACATCACCTCCTAAAATGTACTGCTACACTTCCCTTAAGCACAGTTAGGCCTCATTTACAAAGAAAATATGTGGTAAACCTTCTCCTAGTCACCAATATTCACTCCAAGGCTCTATCTAAAATAATAGGTTCTATCAATTGAAACATCCAAAAACTTATCTAACCACGAAACCTTACTTCTAACCACTCTTTCCAAGCCTAATACATTGAGATATTAGGCTAGGTCTTGCACAAACGGGGCGCTACCTGCATCCCCTACATCTACAATCACTACCAAAATGAAAAAAATCCTAACTAAAGCTATTCCAATGATTTGAAAATATTTCCTCTGGTGGAATGGTCCTTTATTCCATTTTCTTGTTCAAACCCTCTCAATCTAGGGTTTTTAGACTTCTTTCAATAAATTGCTTATAAAGTGCTTCAAATTCTATGGAATCAAATCAAACCAAAACAAAAACAGATCTAGTTCATCCCCACACCAATTCCAATAAAAATTAGTATATTTTCAACCTGTATGGAACCATACCACTAGCTATAGCAACAATTTTCAATGAAAACACACAGAAAAATGAAGTTTTCTTAATGTTTGTGCACCAAAAATATCTTCAGAACCTTGTCTCAAAGTTTTCAAGAAATATTTTAAACTTGTACAACTCCAAACCAATGGTTCATAACCACTTTTGAACCATATGACCATTCAACTTCTGCATAGGACAAAAATTGCAAAGTTGCAAAGCAACTTTTGTAACAAATTACAAAACTTGACAACTTAATGTAAACCTAACCCCACATGAATAATTATATTATAGATGATCTAAATAGACCTTATTACACCAAAATTGGGCTCATCAACACAAAAATGCAACATTAGACCAAAATTTGCAACATTGACTAGGTGCCCCTGCACCATACACCCAGGGAGAAAAGAATCTCAATTTCCACCTGAGATCAGCTCTTGAACTATTGTTCCATGTTTCTTAATATCTTCCTCTATCATCCATGTTGAATCTTCATGAGGGAGACCTTTCCATTTCACCAAATATTCATTATACACCTTGTGCCTTGTCCTCTTTGCTTCCTTTATGTGCAAAATGCTTTCAAGATTCAAAGGTTGACTTGGTGGTAGGTACTTGACACAATATTCATCTTGAAATCTTGATGTACCTACATCATCACCTAAAATCATAGATCCTTTGAAAGGATAAAGGTCAAAAACATTAAAAATTGGAAAGATAGCCACTCCAGGAGGGAGTTTTATCTCATAGGCATTTGCACCAAATTTGTGGACCACCCTGCATGGACCAATACTTTTTCATTTGTAGCTTTGTATACTTACCCTTTGGTAGCCTTTCTTTCCTCAAATGTTCTAGAACCAAGTATCCTAATTTGAATTGGACATCTCTTCTCTTCAAATTTGCATGTTGCGTATACTTTTCCACACTCTTTTGAAGATTATCTTTCACTTGTTGATATATATCCTTCATTTCAACTATAAAATATTCACCTTCAACACTCCTCCTCTCCATACTACTCAAATATCTGAGCTCCAAAACCCCCTTGGCTTGAATCCATATAATATCTCAAATGGGCTCTTTCCAACACTTCTATTGATAGAATTATTATAGGAAAACTCAACTTGTGGAAGAATGAGATCACATTGCTATGAATGCTCTTTTGTCAAAAATTTGAGAAGATTCCCAAGGCTCCTATTAACAACTTCAGTCTACCCATCTATTTGTTGATGATAGGCAGAGATAAATGTCAAGTTGGTTCCAAATTTCTTCTAAAGAGTCTTCCAAAAGTGACCAACAAACTTGCTATCCCTATCAGACATAATTGTCAATGGTAATCTATGAATTTTGACTACCTCTTTGAAAAACAACCTTGCAATGTATGAAGCATCACTTGCACATTTGCATGGAATAAAATGAGCCATTTTTCTAAATCTATCAACAACAACAAATACAATGTCAAATCCTCTTTGAGTTTTGGGTAAACCCAACACAAAATACCTGTTGATGGATTCCATGGCTAGTTTGGAATTGGAAAAGGTTGGTACCTACATTTGTACTCGTACCCTTTTCTTTTTGACAAACTACACAATTCTCAACAAACTTTTTGATGTCACTTTACATTTTTGGCCAATGGTAATATCTTCTTACCTACTCCAATATTTTATCTATACCAAAATGACCCCCTAAGCTGCCACAATGCTTCTCTTTAATCAAATTGGTCCTCATAGAACATTTTGGAATGCACAACTGAGCACCCTTAAACAATAAGGCATCTTGTAATAACAAATTATAATATTCTTTATGGAAAGTTCCATCAAACTAACTACAAATAGCATACAAATCCTTGAAATCATCATCTCCTTCATACATACCTTTCAATGCATCTATACCCACACTTTGGAGTTGAATTTCTTGCAACATCTATCTTTTGCTCAAAGCATTTTCCACCTTGTTTGATTGCCCCTTTTCGTGCTTTATGGTAAAAGTGTAGCCTTGTAGGTACTCCACCCACTTCACATTTCTATGGATCAATTTTTCTTGGATGTTCAAGAAACTCAAAGCATGATTGTCAATAAAAATAATAAAATCCCTTGGAAGGAGATAGTGTCTCCACTTTTTCAATTCTTCAACCAGTGCATATAATTCTAAGTCATAAGAAGAGTAATTCTTCTTGGCGTCATTAATATTTTCACTAAAAAATGCTACAGTTCTTCCCTCTTGGCTCAAGACTACACCAATTGCATACCCACTTGCATCACATTCTATTGTGAACAACTTATTGAAATCAGGTAATGCTAAGATGGGTTGTTGAGCTATCTTTTCTTTTAGAATTTGGAAACTTTTTTCTACCTCATCAGACCACACAAACCTCTTCCTTTTATCCCCTTTAATTGTATCAATGATAGGATAAAAAATATGACTGGAATTCCTTACAAATTATCTATAGAAACTAGAAAGACCATGGAAAATCCTTACCTCACTAATTGATTTTGGAGTAGGCCACTTCAAAATTGCTTCTACCTTGTTGGGGTCCATCTTCAAGGTGCCTTTTTAAATCACAAAACCAAGGTAGATCAACTCCTCTTTCATGAATTCACACCTTTTCAAGTTAATCATTAACTTCTCTTCATTCAACCTCTTCAACACCATGTCAAAATGTTGCAATTTTTCTTCTTTTGTCTTGCTAAACACAAGAATTCCATCTAAGTATACAACTACAAACTTACCTATGAAAGGTTTCAAAAATTCATTCATTAGTATCATGAAGGTACTTGGTGCATTTCAAAGCCCAAATGGAATTACCATCCATTCATAAAAACCCTCATTAGTTTTAAAGGAAGTTTTCCACTCATCCCCTTCTCTTATTTTGATCTGATGATAGCTACTTTTAAGGTCAATCTTTGAAAAGTAACAAGCTCCTCCTAAGCAGTCCATCAAATCCTCCATTCTTGGTATGGGAAACCTATACCTTATAGTGATTTTTTTAATTTCCCTTGAATTAGTGCACATTCTCCAATCTCCACCTTTTTTAGGTGCCAACACCATAGGAACAACACATGGACTTAAAATTTCTCTTATGAGACCCTTATCAAGCAATTTCTAAATTTATTTCCTTATCTCTTCATTTTTTTGAGGAGTCATTTTGTATGCAACTTTATTGGGTAACTTTTCACCAAGTATAAATTCTATGTGGTGGCTCACATCCCTGATGGATGGCAAAGAGCTAGGGAGTTCATCAACAAAAATGTCTTGATACTTATTCAACAAATTTTTCACTTCTTTGGGCACACCTTCAAGCTTTGTTGCTATCATAATAGATTTGGGTCTGATTATGATTGCATACCCTTGTTGACCTTCCTCTTTCATGTTTTTCATGAATTATTTTTCCCCACCCAACATGACCTTTGACCCAACTTGAGTTTCTTGTTCTTCATATTGCAATGGAGTAAGGGAAAATGACTTCCTGTCCTTCTCAATCATATATGTGTTTTTCTTCTCATCATGCTTGGATTTTCTATCATGCTGCTAGGACCTTCCTAATAGAAGATGACATACATCCATTAGGATGATGTCACATAAGAACTTGTATTTTTACCCCCCAATGTTAAACTCATCCCATGTTTGTTCATTAACCAAGACTTGTTGATCGTTATTTAGCTAAGAAACGTTATAAGGTCTGGGGTGTGGGATTCTTTTTATCTTTAATTTTTCAACCATATCCAAAGAAACCAAATTATCAGTAGAAACGAAATCAACAAACTTACATACCTTGCCTTGAGATTTGCAAGTGGTTCTAAACAATGATTTTCTTTGTGGAGGCTCATTCACCAAGGGACTTTGAGCAATGTTCTTCTCATCATCAGATTTTCTCCAACTTCTGGAGCAACATGTTGAGAAGGATACTTGACACTCTCGCACTCTTCCTCTTGCACCAACTGTGTTCTCCTTTCACCACCATGTGATGTAGAAGGTTTTTTCTTTGGGAAATTTCATGCTTGATGGCCAAATTGATTGCATTGGTAGCATCTTCCTGAAAATGTGCTTGAACCTCTACCATTTGGTCTTCTACCTCTGAAACCACCTCTTGACTCCAAGCCTTGATCTTGATTTCCACTTGACTCTCCTTATGATTTTTTTGATTGTACTCTTTGACCAATGGATCCTCTACCCTTGAATTTATTTCCTTTACCTCTACTTTGTTTTTCCTTCCTTCTTTTCAGCTTCTCCTCTACCCTAACAACCAATTGAAAGCACTCTTCCACAATTTTAGGGGTGGCAAGACTCAATTCATCTTGGATATTGTACCTTATCCCATTCATATACCTTGCTATATTATCAATTTCACCCTCAACATGACTTGCTCTAATGCTCAATTTGTGAAACTCCTTTGTGTAGGCCATGACATCCATCTCTTTTTGCTTGAGATTTTGTGGCTTTCTAAAAGTTTGTATTGCATAGTCACCTGGAAAGAATTGAATCTTCACTTTGGAAACCATCCTATCCCATAAATTTATTTTTTCTTTTCCCTCTTTCATTCTCTCTTCCTGCACATAATTCCACCAAGTTAGGGTAGGGCCTTTCAACTTAGTTTTAACAAACTTTACCTTTTGTTCATTTTCTACCTCCTTGTATTCAAAATAATTGTCTAGTGCATCAATCCATTCCAACACTTCTTCACTATCCATATTCCCAATATACATGGTCAATTCCATTTTCACCTCATTAGCTTCTCTCTTTATAGCCTTCAACATCTTAACCATCCTTCTTTCATCAGGGTCCAACTCATCATCACCTTGGACTCCTCTTTGAGGGTTTTTATTCTCACCCTCTTCCTCTTCTTGTCGATCAGTCTCATTTGCAATGGGCTTACCTATTATTTGGTTTGTTTCCAATGTTGCAAGTCTAGATATAAGAGCTTCTTGATACTCCTCCATCAATCTTATTTCCCTATCAATGACTACACTACCCTTTGGAGGCATCTTGTCCTTTCAAATTACAACTTTTCCTTCTTCAAACCTCAACCTCTTTCCTTCAAATGATCAAAACCTAGGATCTGATACCAATTGATGTAGATCAGGGGTGGAGATTTCCAATTTTGTCACAATTCAACCACCTTCTTAGTTTAGAAACCCTAGCTTGGTGTCTTAATCACAAATCCTCCATATTTCTTAGTAGCCTATCAAATAGTGAATTTTCAGAATATCTTTTAGAGAAGGCTGAAAAACCATGAACGGAATACCTTTTAGAATACCCTTTATGCTCTTCTTTGACATATAAATTGTTTGCATAAACTTGTTTCAAAACATCATCTCCTAAAATGGATTGCTACGCTGCCCTTAAGCTAAATTAGGCCTCTTTTACAAAGCAACTATGTGGTAAACCTTCTCCCAGTCACCAATATTCACTCAAAGGCTCTAAATAGATCATATGGGGTCTGAAACAATAGGTTTTATCAATTAAAACATCCAAAAACTCATCTAACCACAAAGCCCTACTTCTAGCCACTCTTTCCAAGCCTAATACATTGAGATATTAGGCTAGGGATTGCACAAACAGGGCCCTACCTTCATCCCCTGCATCTATAGTAACTACCAAAATGAAAAAAATCCTAACTAAATCCATTCCACCAATTCGTAGAGATTTCCACTTGCGGAATGGTCCTTTACTCCATTTTCTTGTTCAAACCTTCTCAATCTAGGGTTTTCAGACCTGTTTCAGTAAATTGCTTATAAAATCCTTCAAACTCTATGGAATTGACTCAAAAAAAACCAAAATAGAGCTATTTAATAACTACACAAATTCCAATAACAATTAATACATTTTCATCTTGTACAAAACCGTACCACTGGTTGTAGCATCAAATTCCGATGAAAACACATAGAAAAATGAAGTTTTCTTATTGTTTGTGCACCAAAACTGTCTTCAAAACCTTGCCTCAAAGTTTTCAAGGAATATTTTAAACTTTTACAACTCCAAACCAGTGGTTCATAACCACTTTTGAACCAAATGACCCTTCAACTTCCACATAGGACAAAAATTGTAAAGTTGTAAAGCAACTTTTGTAACAAATTACAAAACTTGACAAAACTTGACAACTTAATGTAAACCTGACCTCACATGACTCATTACATTAGAGATGATCTAACTAGACCTTATTACACCAAAATTGGACTCATCAACACAAAAACTCAATCTTAGACCAAAATTTGCAACATTGACTAGGTGCCCCTGCACTAGACTCTTATTATACCCTTTCGTTGCCTCAAAAAAAGAAACCATTCTTGCTCTACTAAACAACCTCCAAAGATCAGATTTTTTCTTGAGAACTGAGCAATTTGGGGCTTAATTAATTTTCGAGGCCCACCCATTTTGGAACATTGTATATTTTTTGAGTTGTTCTGTTGCAAACCTTTCCTCATACCGCCACAAAACCTAGACACCCAAAAAATCTTGTAGAGCACACGCTATCTAACGTTTTGAATATAAACTCTTTTAGAAATGAAATTTGAGAACTTACTTAAAGAAGTGACCTTTAACACATTTCCTTGGGCAAAAAAAACATTATTTCCTTTACAAATAATAGATGATTCCACAATTTCTGTTGCAAGTAGATATTCAATGAAGAGTTTAGATTTGACATTAGAAACATCGATACACTTTGATTTGATGCAAGCCTTAGCATAGAAATAAGCCATGTGATTCTTGGTATTTTAGGAAATGATATAAAAAAATAAATTTCTCACATGGGGCTATCTTCTTACTCCCTATCATACCAATATGTCCATCATGAATATAAGAGCCTTTTTTATCATGAGATCACATAGTCCCCCTATACCAATCCCTTATACCAAATTTAGAAGTTATAAAAATAAACATATTTATCTTTGAGCACTTTTTCTTTCATTGTTGAAGGCAACTAGTTGTACTCCCATCGAGTCCACATGTAACACTTCAGTTCCTCATTGGTCACACAATCAATAGAAAGATTTCCCTCCCTAAACACATGTTGGATACGACATTCAGTAAAGAATTTAATTAGGACCTTGTAATTATCAATAATATATTTTAGTTCCTAAGGAGTTCCATAACACCACCTTTCAAGATGTCAACTATTAATTTTGAGTCTCCTTCCAATATGACCTTTTGAAAACCAAAGTCTCTAAGTGGCTTTATTCCTCCCAACACTACCATAGCTTTAGCTTAATTGTTGGAAGAAACACCACACTTCTCTAGAGTATAGAAAATGAAAGAATAAATGCATAACCGACTCTTCTTCTCGCTTACATAGGAAACATTTATTAACTAACTAAAATCCCCTCCTCACAAGGTTATCAATAGTTAAGATTCTACCATGTGAGGCAGCCCACAAGAAATGGTTTACTTTCAGAGTAAGGTTTTTTATCCACACCTTGTAGCAATGAAGGTCTCAACTATCAGTAAAAGGATTCTCTAGTTCCTTGTAAGCACTTTTGATTGAGAAGCAGCCTGAGCGGTTCTTTATCCACAACTATTAATCCTTCCTATCTTTAGAGAAATAGGTCACCTCCCCTATTAGGCTATGAAGCCTTTGAACCTAGCTCCAAACAAATCTTTCTTTGGCCTCTCAAGTTTGTACTCCAAAGCAATCTATTAAATTCCTTCCATTTAGGTTCATCAATCTCCCAATTGATGTAAGCGGTCATCTGTTTTCCACAAATTCTACTCAGACTTTGTTTGAGGTGGTTGAGACCATCTAAGGAAGAGAGAGGGGGTTCAACAACCCAAGGTTCCTTGTAGAAGTTAGTGTCCTTCCCATTGCCAATACACTTTCTCACACACTTTTGGATTTGATTAAGTGGTTGCAACAAATAGATTTGTAAGGCAGATCAGAGGAGGTAAGGAAACAAACAAGATATTTGTTCTTAAGATATTTTTCTTGGAAGATCTTAACACAATAATTAGTCCCTTGTAAGATAATCCATCCCATATTGACAGTGAGGGCTTTGTTGAAGATCCTAATCCTCCTTATCCCTAGTCCTCCAACATTTTTAGGGGTACACACTTTCTCCCAACCAACCAAAGTGAGTCTATTTTTCTCTTCCATTCTAGACCACATGAATCTTCTTTAGATTTGTTCAATTTTTTCCCCTATGAAAGCCAAAATTTTAAAAAGAGAAAAATAGAAGATTGGGATGTTTTGAAGAGAAGATTTTAGCAATTGTATCTTCCCTTTTAGGCTTAGAAGTTTACCTTTCCAACCTACCAACTTTTTTTGGAATCTTTCAATTAAGTGATTCCAATAATTATTATCCAGTTTTCTTGATATCAGAGGGAACCTGAGTTAAGTAGTATGTATAATAGCTTCCTATCAACCCAAGATTTTCACCACTCTTTCTTTCACTATTTGATTAGCATTGAAAAAATATAACTTACTTTTATCATAGTTGATATGCTGACTAAAAGAAAATGCATAGTCATTTAAAACCAATTTCCATTGGCTAACTTTACCCATTGAGGCTTCTCCAAACAAAATAGTATCATCAAAAAAATGTTGATGAGAGTTATGCAGGAGAGATAGAGTAGCTTTAACTCCTCTTAGGACTTTAGAATCAATGAGATTTTGAATATTCCTTCCAAGAATCTCAGCCACAATTATGAATACATAGGGAGAGAGGGGGTCTCCTTGTCTAAGAACACAACCACACGAGAAGAAACCCTAGGGGACTCCATTTACAAGAATCGAGCACATAGGGGTGGTAATACAAGTAGTAAACAGCTTGAGGAATCTATCATCAAACCCATTTTTTTTAGAACAACAAAGAGAAAAGGTTAGGAGACTCTATCATAAGCCTTTGAGATGTCAATTTTCAATTCCATCCCTTGGTTTTTACTTAGGTCCATTTAATGATAGACTTCATGGGTATCAATAACAACATCAAATATGTTTCTTCCTTGGACAAATCCCTTCTATTTTGGGGCTATCATTTTGCTTAACACAACTTTAAGTCTGAATATAATTATATTTGAGAAAAATTTATACACAGTGTTATAGAGACTAATGGGTCTAAATTCCTTTATGGATGAGGCCTCTTCCTCCTTGGGTATAAGGTCTATGAAGGTTGCATTAATTTGACTAAGAATCCTTCCAAACCTAAAGAAATCTCTAGCAACATTTAATAGGAAAGTATTAACAATATCTGGGCATATCTGAATAAATCTAGTGGGAACCCATCATGCCCTAAGGCTTTGTAAGACCCAAAGGAAAAAAACAACCTGTTTAACCTCCTTGAGAGAGACATTATTGATCATGTCCTTAGGATCTTGCCCAATAATAACTTTAGGAATCACTTCATGGATATCATCAAATACCTAGTTTGCATTGCCAAGAACATTCTGGAAGGAGGAGAAGTTCACTGCTTCCTCAACTATTTCTATTTCTATTGTCAGCATTTTGCCATCTTCTTTCTTAAGAATTCACATCCTATTCTTGCTTCTATGTTTCATAGTGGATTGGTGGAAGAAATTTGGTGTTTTGGTCTCCTTCAGTAAGTCATTGTACTTGATATTTTTGATTTCATAAAATCTCCTCTTGTTTGTTGACCTTAAACCATTGAGATCTCATATTACGTTCATGAGTACAAATCTCTTCATCCACTAGGCTAGCCTCTATTTTTTCCTGCATTTCCTTTAAGTTGTTCCCCAATATTTTTTTGGTTTCAAATAAGTTACAAAAGGTTAATTTATTCCATCCTTTTACTCTTTGCTTAATTATTCTCATCTTCTTCACTAGGCAAAACATGGTGGTACCCTTCATAGGTTTAACCCACCAATTTTTAATAAGGGAAACAAAATCAGGGTGGTGAGTCCTCATTAATTCAAATATGAATGGGAAAGTACCTTTGTTATGATCAAAATTTCTCTTAAGCAAGATGGAATTATGGTTTGAACCAGATCTTGAAAGGGTAGAGAGTGAGAGATGTTGAGAGATATTCCAATTAGAATATATAAGAAACCTAGCTAGCTTAACTTAAGTTAGTTGATTGTAAAGCCTTCATTTTGACCATGTAAATCTGAAATCTAATTGAACCACCAAAAAGATGATATGATAAAAGGGAAAGAGGATTCCCCAATTAGGCTCCTAGGGTTTCTCACCTAGGAGCTCTTGATTGTGAAATGGCTCTCTTTCTCCTAATGATATGTTTTTTGGTGATTGCATTCAAAGGGGATTTAGGGGTTATGAATGTGTCTAAATGTTATGATCTAAATGCAATGAACTGAAAGTAAAATCTAACTATGAATGTAAAACCTATGAAATACAACTATATTTAAAAACACATTGAGATATACAAGTATGTACAAGATAACCTAAGATATATACACTAAACTAAAAGAAAAGGTTGGAGATGAAAGGGGTGTGCAATTGGAAACTTGTAGAGGCTATAAATGTTGCTGAATTTGATGCAGAATCTAAAAGGGACACTTGTGCCAAGGCAACCCAGTCCTTCTTCGTGCAAATTCTGGAAAACTATTTTGGAGCCTATTTCAGCCAAAAGGGTATCCGGATCTACCAAAATCCATGGAAAACAACTTCAGTGGGACTAGTTCACCCAAAATGGCAACCTAGTCCTCTTCTATATTTTTGTGAACCAGAAGATGGAATTTGGAGCCCTAGGTCTATATTTTCTGCTCCTCCAGGTGTCTGGTCCCGAAAGTACAAATTATGATCTGCAAAGGTCCTCCAAGCTTCAACTAAGGTTTCTTCAACCCTTGAAGATATTGGACAACTTTTTGGATGATCTTCCACCTTGGTTCTTTGCCAAATATGCCTATAAGATCTTCAAATCACACAAAAAGGGAAACTTGTTGATTTTTAGAGCATAGGGGTTTGCCTTAGTCAAACCCCTTTTGAGTAATCAAACCAAGAAGATGAAATGAATTAATTAAATGAAGCATGAAACAATGGAGTTTAGCTTGCCATGATGTTTGATCTTGAGTTATAGCAATGGAGATTCAAACTTTGGATGCTTTTTGAGAGATATGCCTTGGTTACTTAGAATACTCAAACCCTAGTTTGCTTGAGAAGAAGAGGAGATGAGGGATGAGAGGAGAAAATGAGTGGTGTTTAATGAGATATTAGGGTTTTGAAGCTTATTTATACAAGTTATGCCCTAATTTTTCTGAAATAAGATCATATAGGTCAACCTTAGGGTTTTAGAGACAATATCTCGAAAGAAAATTAAGTTTATTTTAATTTTTATGCCACATGGGACTAGGTTGCACAAAGTGGCGACCTAGTCCACCTGGGAAAAATTTATTGTTTGGCGATGGTTAAAGTGTGATTATTTATGTTTATCAAGATTGTCTCATGCAAACACACTAAGATAGGGCTTATAAGTGCATTAAGGGGTCATTATAGCATAATAGAGGGTTGATTTGGTGATGAAAAGCCTAGGAAAGCATGAAAATTTTTTACAACACCTTACAACACTTTGGCACAAGGCTTGGAAAGGGGTGAAAAGAAGTTGAAAATGGCCCAAAATCCATAAGCAAAGGTCGAAATGAGTGAAAGTTGTCAAAGTATACACTTTTTGGAAACACATTTAGCCCCCGCTTTAGTGAGAGTATGAACTTTCTTCAAACTCACACTAAAGTAGCCCAATGGAGATGGAAAAGAATGTCGAAGAAGAAGGGCGAGAAAGATGAAGGAAGTGGTCAAGCCACCAAGGATTTGAGACTCTAAGTCAATGAGACATCAATACCAAATAAAATATTCAAGGGTGAATGCATTACAACAAAACGATATGCATGACCATACAATGAAGAGAACTTGAATGACGAGAAGATGGAAAGGTGAAAAGATGCACTCACTCTAGGGCCACAGAACATCAGGTCATCCACGGGGCGAGTTGTCCCAAAAAGTGAGAAACATGCAGACAGTTGGTATGTACTCGCACACGCAAAGGTGGCTATGGGGAAAGTCATGGCGTTGGTTGGACTTCCTTCTCAAACCATACCAAAGTTATACCTCATGATAAATTTGATAAGGCACCACAAAAGAAAGTGATATTTGAAATGTTTCAAAGGGATTTTTCTTTGTTCATGTGATGTCTCAACCTAGGGAACATTATGCATAATGTTGCCAAGAGAGGAAAAGTACAAATGTACTCATCTTGTATGCAAGAGAGGCAAGGGCTCATCTCATATGCAAAAGAGGAAAAATGCAAATATCTCATCCTGAGCAACATTGTACCTAATGTTTCTAAGAGAGGGAATCACAGCAAAAACTAAGATCACACAATGAAATGTGAGTGTGTATGCCCCCACTTTAAAGGAATTGTGAAACACTGCACTATGAGCAATTAATTTAAAGTAGAAGAGGAGGAGAACATGAGAGCTTGTTCGGAAAGCCCTATGTCGAGTCATATGTTTCCAAGAAACTATGTCATGAAAAGGAGTGTATGTCACATGCGATTCAATCTTAAGACAAGTCGTCTGTATCCCAAGCTTGGTCTTATATGTTAATGAAAGGTTAACGTCTAGTCAAAAGAGACAATGAAAAGTGACATACGAGGGAAGAGGCTAACTAACCTCTTCCCCCCACTTAGTGCAAGACAAGAGTGAGCTGAAAGGATTGAGGGAATGTAAGGTTGAGTGAAAATTGGTATCAATTAGAGGAATTAGGTACCCCCACATAAGGGAGAGCACCAGGCACCTTAATATGTTGGATTTTACAACTCAAGGCCTTACACTCATTAGTGTGATGACCATGAACTCAGTGGTAGGCACAAAAGGAATGTTTTTTAAAATATTTTTTCGAGTTTTGGGAGGAAGGGATATCAAGTGATCTTGGAGGAGTCTCAACAAGATGCCCTCTTGATCAAGGGTATAAGTTGATCCATTGGTGTGTAACAAAGAAGGGTATTTCTTAGTATATTATGTCATACCTACACAAGGCACAATATATTTAGAGATTTTATATATTCCTTTGGAGGAGTGTGTAAAATCCAAATCAAGAGTGGGTTGCGAGATGACATTAGCATTAAGTAAAGAGTCCTTTGTCAGTTTCAAAGGAGCACATTCTAAGGTTGGGTGAGAAGGGTGATTTGGGATGGTGTTGATGTTGGATGAAGCTTTGATGATTTTGATGAAAGGAAAAAATCCAAGACCATGATTGGATGTTTCATGTTAGGCTCGATAGGGCTACGTATACCTTGTTGGTGAGCACCACAACCTTTTCCATTTTTTCCAAGTTGTTTCATGATCTCATAGCCTTTTCCATAGATATTTTTCAGCTTGGTTGGATTGGGTGAGGGTTCGTTGTTTGCATTGGTGGATAAAGTAGTTGAGTTGGATGCTTGTGAAGGACCAACCGAGTCTTGTGTTAATAAGACTATTATTCCCTTTTTAGAGTTTTTGTTTATGATCTTGGGTTCTCCTAGTAAAGGTGGGGTGAAGTTTAAGGAACCCCAACCATCATCATAGGACTTTGGTTGTATGGGTTCTACATGTTGGGTGGGTGTAGAAGTGGTGAAGGGTTTGGATTTTTTTTGCTCAAGGTGTAAGACACTATAAGGTTTAGGATCATTGTCGAGTGTGTACACTTTGTGTATTGTAGATGTACTTCATCTTTCGATGAAGTGTGGAACGCACACCATTAATTGCATGAATCCATGGCCTGCCTAAGATGAGGTTAGATGAAACATCATTAGGCATAACATGGATCGATGTGTCTAATGTGGCCACTCCAACTATAAGAGGTAGAGTGATCACAATAAGTGAATTTTTTCCTACACTATCAAATCTAGTGATAGATAAGGAGGTAGGTTCAATGGTTGATTTATCAATATGGAGCCTATCCAAGAGATTGAGACTACACACATTAACTATGGAGCGATTTTTAACAAAGGTTTGATTGATCCCTATGAATTTGTATTGAGATATGATCATCAAGGCTTCATCTTGTTGTTGCACACCCAAAGGAGGGAGCTCACTTTGGTGGAAAAAAATGTCATCATTCAAGCCTTGAATCATAGGTGCAATGTCATTTGTTTATGTAGTAGAAGGGATAGGAATTTGTTGTAATGATTCTTGCATCATTTTGTGATGGTAGGGGGGGTTTGAAGAAGGTCCCATAAAGATAATTTTTCAAGAGTATTCCTTAATTTTTCAACAAGGTCATACTCCCTAAGAAAGGAATTTAAGTGAGGGGTAGTAGGAAGAATGGGAGGGGATGAAGGTAAGGATGTTGAGGCAGATGGTTGGGAACGTGGGTTATTTAAGGTGTAATGTGTATGAGAAATGATATTATGAATCAATTGCTCCAACACATTAGGCTTAGGTGGGGAGAGAGCGAATTCAGGTTTAGAAGGTGGAGAAAGGATGAGTTGAGGTTGAATAATATTAACATCCCCTTGGGAAGGAGAGCCAATGTTATCCTTGGTTTGCATCATGATATACTCCCTAGGAGGAGAGAGTTTAGAAGAACTACAAGTTTCATGTGCTTGACATTCAAGGAGTGGTTCTTCTAAAATAACTTAATCACTAGTATGGGAATGATCAATGATGGGATAGGGAGGAGAGGGATGGGTAAGAGGGGAGTCTATTTGATTGTCAAATGTCTCATTCTCTTGTTCCACGCCATATACCCTAGTAGGAGAGCATGGAAGAGGTTCATCACATGCTTCATCACAAGGGGGGGAGACATCAAGAGAAGATCCACTATGATTTTCAAATAGATTATCCCAAAGGGGAGGAGCATTAGGAAAGGGGGGTTCAAGAGTCTCATGAATTGCTATAGGTATAGCTTCTAACACCAACCTATCCTCTTTGCATCGAAGAAGGATACTAGAAGAGGGAAAATTTTGAGCATCATGGTGAGGGAGACTAGGTAAGGTGATGTACAAAAATGTGTTTATGATTTCATCATTTTGTTGTTGAATAGTTGGTAGAGGGCGATAAGGAGAGGTAGAATAAAGACCCTCAATGCTTGTAGCTTCTTGCACCAAGATACCTTAATCACTAATAGGAGAGGTATAGGGAGAAGCACAAATATGATTTTTATGATTTTCAACACAAATATCCTCATTAAGGGGTAATGCAATGTTAAGAATTGTGTCAATGGTTTGGTTGTTAACATGTTCTTTAATGAATTCATTATTGTAATCTACATTGAAATCATAAGAAGGAATGTTGAATTTATGCAATCCATTTGAAACCAAATCAAAGCCACATATTTTAAAAGAAAATATTGTAAGAGGGAAGAGAAAAGAGAATGCAATTATTTAAACTAAAATGGTGAAATGCAATTTTCAGATCTATAAAAGAAGGTTACTTTTTTATTACACTATGCGACAATCTAAAAAAGAAATGTAGTATATGCAGAATTAAAACTAAGCAATGCATGAAATGAGCTAATGTAAGCTATTTTTAATGAAATACATGCAACAAAAACACAACCTATTGATATAGGTAGGTAATTGTACAAAACAAAAGCCACAACATATTGATACAAGTAGGTAATGGCACAAAGAAAAAGCCTAAAAATTGGGTTTTTAGCTCTGTAAGGGGCAGTTTCAGAAGCCTGAAGGGACTAGGTCATCCAGGATGGCAACCTAGTTCTCCTGGTGATTTTTTTGAGATTTGATAAAAAAAATTGATGGATGTGGGTGGTTTTTGGGCTGTACAATGCAGATATAAGAAGAAAATGCATAATTTTAGAAACATTTAATGATTTAATATGTAAAAATGCAACCTATATGGACTCTTTACTAATGCAAATTTTGGAACCCTAGAATGCAACTTCACTAATACAATATGCAATGCAAGTTAATTCTAGGATGCAAAATCAGAAGTAAGAAAGTGTTATAACATTGGGTTCACCAAAATGAACCACCAAAAAGATATATAAGAAGGGAAAGAGGATTCCCTAAATAGGCTCCTAAGGTTTTTTACCTAGGAGCACTTGATTAGGAAATGAGCTCTCTTTCACCTAATTCTATACTTTCTTTTGGGTGAGTTCATTCAAAGGATTAGGATTGGGGGATGTGAATGTGTGTGATTGAATATGTCTAAATTCTATGATATAAATGCAATGAATTGAAAGTAAAATCTAACTATGAATATAAAACCTATGAAATGCAACTATGTTTGAAAACACATTGAGATATACAAGTATGTACAAGATAACCTATGAAATATACACTAAACTAAAACAAAAGGTTGGAGATGAAAGGGGTGTGCACCTGGAAACTTGTAGAGGCTGGAATTGTTGTTGAATTTGATGCAAAATCTGAAAGGGACACTTGTGCCAAGCTGGGCGACCTAGTTCTTGTTCGAGAAAATTTTGGAAAATTGTTCTGGAGCCCATTTCAGCCAAAAGGGTATCCAGATCTACCAAAATCCTTGGAAAAACACTTTATTGGGACTAGGTCACCCAAAGTGGTGACCTAGTCTTCTTCTGAATTTTTGTGAACTAGAAGATGGAATCTGGAGCCCTAGGTTTGTGTTTTCTGCTCCTCCAGGTGTTTGGTGCCAAAAGAGCAAATTTTGATTTGCAAAGGTCCTCCAAGCTTCAACTAGGGTTTCTTCAACCCTTTAAGAGCTTGGAAAACTTATTGGATGATCTTACACCTTGGTTCTTTGCCAAATCTTCCTATAAGACCTGCAAATCACACAAAGAGGGAAACTTGTTGATTGTTAGAGTATAGGGGTTTGCCTTAGTCAAACCCCTTTTGAGTAATCAAACAAAGAAGATGAAATCAAGTAATAAAATGAAGCATGAAATAATGGATTTTACCTTGCCATGATGTTTGATCTTGAGTTGCAGCAATGGAGATTCAACCTTTGGATGCTTCTTGAGAGAGATGTCTTGGTGACTTAGAATACTCAAACCCTAGTTTGCTTGAGAAGAAGAGGAGATGAGGGATGAAACGAGTAAATGAGTCGTGTCTAATGAGAAATTAGGGTTTTGAATCTTATTTATACAAGTTATGTCCTAATTCTCTTGAAATAACACCATATAGGCTGACCTTAGGGTTTTAGAGATAATATCCCGAAAGAAAAGTAAGTTTATTTTAATTTTTATGCCATATGGGACTAGGTCGCCCAAGGTGGCGACCTAGTCCACCTCGGAAAATTTCATTATTTGTCAGGGGTTAAAGTGTGATTATTTATTTTTATCAAGATTGTCTCATGAAAACACACTAAGATAGGGCTTATAAGTGCATTAAGGGGTCATTATAGCATAATAGAGGTTTGATTTGGTGATGACAAGCCTAGGAAAGCATGAAAATGTTTTGCAATGCCTTACAACACTTTGGAACAAGGCTTGGAAAGGGGTGAAAAGAGGCTGAAAATGGTCCAAAATCCATAGGCAAAGGTCCAAATGAGAGAAATGTGTCAAAGTCTTCACTTTTTGGTGACATGGTAATAAAGGAACATAAAAAAGCCTAGCAGAATTAAAAGACTAGCCAGTTCCATGAAAATTTTAGTATAGTCATCCATCGCCCCGCAATGCCCCCCCCCCAATTTTCTGAGGGTAAAAGAGGAGAGTTGAAATCACCTCTCAACATCCAATAGTCATCCAGTCTGCTCTTTATTATATCATTTAAGAAATCCCATAACTACAATCTATCCCTACTAAAGTTTGGGGCATAAATATTGATTAAATTACATTTCTCCAAAGAAGATAGATCTTCCATAAACACCATTAGATAGTTATTCCCAGTAAAAGCCAAAGTCCCTTTAAATTTCAAAAGATTCCAAAGAGTGACTATTCCCCTTGAGCCCCCCTCAGCCTCACTCAAAAAGTAATTTGCACTAGGCCAAATTTTCAAAACAACCTTGTCAAAGGTCTCTTTCTTCATTTTAGTTTCTTGAAGGAGAAGGACATCCTTTTTATTATCCTTGAAATACACATTTTGGCCAAAAAAATTATAAGGGATATTAAGGCCCCTTATATTCTAGGATAGAATCTTCATTATTAGAACAAATTTTTTACAGAAAAACTAGGAGGGTGTTAGGAGAAAAATAACATTAATTCTTTTTGGACTTCGAACCTATGATAAATTCCAAAGTTTCGTGTCTACTTGAAACCAAATTCTGAACTATATCTTTATTCCTTGATTCCTTTTGGGAAGGTCTTCCAACCTTATTTCCTCCATGAACATCTAGTTTATTTTTCTTTTTTGACTTACTTGATGCTTGCAACCACTCTAACTCTTCTTCTCTTTCACTAAGATGAGGGGGAAACCCCAAAATAGCCAAGAGTCATTCAAGTTTCCACCTTCCTTCTAAGACAGAAAGGAAATATCCCCCAAGGACGAAAGAGGAGTAGAAGACACAATAGTAGAAACTTCCCCTTCCTTTCATCCCTTCCACTTTATGAGTACCAATTTTATCCTTATCTTGATCTAGTTCGTTAGCACCCCTATGAGTCCTTTCCAACTCTTCAATTTATTTTTCTATAGGAGTCTCCTCATCTACCTTTAGTATGATACCTTGCTTCGATCCCTAGATTGGGAATTCTTCTCCTAATGCTACTTAATTTCTTTACTGTTTGGAACCCAAGAAATAGCAATAGGCTCTTGACAAGAAGCTTCCTTGCCAAAGGAAAAGGTGTCATTCCTAGGGGGAGATTCTTTAGGACAACATTTTACTCTTGGATATAGTCATCCTTATAGGGGGGACAACAATATTAATCATAAAATCCTCAATCACCGACTCTATTAGGGATTTCATATCTTCATTAGGCACATCTTGAGTCCTTTTATTACATGAGTCTATAAGGTGATTGGATTTCTTGCATAACTAGCAGAATTGTCTTGCATTTTTGTACTCAAGAGGTTGGGACCAGTTACCAAAATTTGACTTAAGGAGATCTGAGGTTGACAAAACCGTGTTAATGACAACATTCAAATAAATCTAAGCATAAACTAACCTTGTCTTTTCTTTGGTTACCTTTTCAACCACCAAGAGGCTTCAAAAATAGTTGGAAATCCCTTTTAGGATGCCCAACTACCAAAAATCTAGGGGTAGCCCTGGAAGGCATACCCATGTAGGAGCCATAGCAGTGCCCAAATTTGCTGAAGGGTCAAAGCCCAATTTCCATTTACACAAAGAGAGGAAATTCTTGAATCCAACATCAAAAGCCTAGGGTCCACCTATTAAAACCTTCAACATGTCTTCATAAACCACAAAGGAAAAGAGGAATATACCTTTGGGAATTGCACTAATATAGACACTTCCTTTTAAGTTCCAAACAAAAGGAGCGCAAAGTTGTACTTGTTCAATATTTGGCTGATACATCAAGAATTTTCCAACCAATGACAACTTGAGGCCATCCATAGCCTTCATTGTCAATGATTTAGGGACATCAACTTCCCAACTAGTAACAAAGCAAGAAGTAGACTTTGAGTTTAGTCTTCTCATAGATGGCAACCTAACACCCACCAGTTTTTCCACAAAGGAGGTCGAATCTTATTTAGAGAAGGAGTCTAAACCAAAAATTGGGGACATAGGCATCTTGTTGGAAGTACCAACTATCCTTCCCATAGGAGAAGGGATAGAGGTACGAGAAGGGGAACCAACATGGGGACCAAAAAAATTGTCGAAGATGCTAAAGTAGACATAGGGCTAGACAAAGGGAGAAAATTCTTAGAATGGGGAGCCTTCCCAGGCTCCCCGCCTGACCGACCCATCAGGCAGTCAAGTCAGAGTAGAAATAGTAAAATTTCAAAAAAAAGAAAGGGTGAGAAAGTTGTAGATTTGAAGAGCTGAGTCTTCTTGTCAATCCCTTGTTATAAACTAGTGTTTGTTAATATGCAAATGAAATTTAAATTCCATAAATTGAAATATTCAAGCATACCATATTTAAAACATATTGACACTAGAAATGAAATTTAATACATAAAGTGATGCAAATGAATTTTTTCCATTTTTAAATATTCAAGCTTGAAATAAGGGTTTTCAAATACAATTTTTTTGTTTGATTTCAATTTAGGGTTTTCAAATGCAACTTTTTTTGTTTGAATTCAATCTAGGGTTTTAAGAAGCAAATAGGGTTTTCAAATACAATTTTTTTTGTTTGATTTCAATTTAGGGTTTTTAAATGCATTTTGTTTTGTTTGATTTCAAGTTAGGGTTTCAAAGAGAAATCAAGGTTTTGAAATGTAATTTTTTTGTTTCATTTCAATTGAGGGTTTTCAAATGCAAATTCTTTGTTTTCTTGAAAATTTTAGGGTTTCAAAAGGTAAATTTTTTCCTTTGGTTACAATTTAAGGATGATTTTTTTTGTTTCTTTTCAATATCTATGGGTTTCATTTCATGTTTTCTTTTAATTTCTACAAATCACCATTTCTTTTATTGCAGGTAAATTAAAATGTAAAAAACTCCATAGAAATTGAAAAACTACATACTAGAACCTAAATTTGTATTAAAAAATTCAAAAAATGCAAAAAATGCAAAAATTGAGGGTTGGGCTCATACTTGGAGGTCGCTATTTGCTCTTCTTCAATCAAGATCCCATGCACCTAGGTGAAAATGATTTTTTTTTCATTTAAAAAAAAAATACCACTATAAAATGGGATCTTGTTTCTTGAAGGCTAGCTTGGGACACCATTACTTAATGCGAACCCATTTTTAAAAAAATGGGATCCTGTTTAGATTTTAGGCTCAGGACCCCGAACTTAAATGAGATCCCATTTATTACAAATGGGATCCAATTTTCTTGAAGTTGATTTCAAGTTTTTTCTAAGGAAAAAACTTCCACATTTCATGGACTCATCTTCTTGCATTCACCCTCTAGTAGACCTATGGCTACCAAATTCCTTGGGACTTGGTTGTGGTGGTTGATATGATATTCTAGATCGAGAGTGGCTCCTAGAGCCACTCTATGCTGATACAAATCATTGATCACCTCTAGTCTCATCCTTATCCATGAGTGATATAGTGTGTTACTCTTAGATATGATCTCTCTATTGAACAAAGGTTGGCATTAATGTAAAAAATGCTCACTACTATCAAATAAATCTTTTCAAGAGATCCATGGGAATTAATTGAAGTTGCACTATCATACATTTATGTGTTGGTAATTTTAGTGTCATATCATTTTGAGTTGTAAAAGTATATATTGCTAGCTATATTGTCAAAAATAAGTTGAGTGTCTATTTTCTAAAAGTGTTTTGTGTAGTATCAACTAAAAAGTCAAAACTAACAGTGTCATACTTGGTCATCAAAGATGTAGTATCAAGAGATATGTGTGATCATAATATCAATATCATGCGTGCATCTATTCACTATGATAGAAGTAATATGGAAGTCTATATTGGAAAGTTGAAAGTCAGTTTTGTAGTGCAGATTTTTCTCTAGAAATATAGTACAATGTTTTGTATTCTCTATTGGGTGCAAGATTTTCTCTATGGGTTGAGAGGAGAGTATGCCTACACATTTTTATCCTATTCCAAATTTTTGTGAAGATATATTCAACATGCAAAAATTTTGAAGTGAAAAAAGGTTCTCTATGTGCCTATCTACTAATCAATCAGTGTTCTGAAACTGTGTAGCAATGGATAGTAGCATGTGATAATTGAAGGTAGTGTGGAGTATTAAGATAGGTCTAGGTTAAGGTCCCTATGGAAGAACATGAAATCATGTTAATTTTGTGGAAATAAATTTTTATTTAAGAACAAATTGTCACACGTTTTATAAAATTTGAATTTAGGTCCACCTTATGTCATCTTGGTTAATTACATATCCTTGGCCAACATAGAAGAGAGTTAATACAATGTCATGTATATATTCATTATTTTTTTGGATACATAATGGGGAGTATAATTAAAGAGAAGGTGTTGAGTATACAAGGAGATTACCTTGTGAGCTAGAGGTATTCAAGGAGAGTTGAATCTCAAAATGTGCACCATTATTAGAAGATCATAAGGAGAGTGTAAGAGTGTCTAAAGCAATTTCATAACTTGTGTAAGGTATGTAGAAAATATTGAATATTCGTAAGCTTTATCTTTATAATCTAGTAGGACTAGTTTTCTACTTGTTTGGGATTGTTGTCCCTAGTAGGCTGGTGCCTATAGATACAATTGAGGATTGGTTTCTTTGGTAAGTTGGCACCTACTTCATATTATAAAATTGACTTGTTATATTCTTTCTTTGTGAGGCTGGATTTGGATAATAGATCTAAGCAGCTATTCTCATTGTGGCTTTTACCATCTTGGGTTTCCACTCATATTTTGTGTTCTCATGTTTTTGTTTAATTAATAATAGTGATGATTCAAGTATATTGATATGTGTTATTTAGTTAGAGTTTTAAATAGATTCAATTTAGTGATTCTTGCCCCTCTCTTAATATATTGTGTTCCCTTCAATTGGTATCAGAGCCAAGGTCCTTAAAGAATCCTAATAGCTTGAGTTAGATTTGGGATGCCACACTCTATGGAACAAGAAGGATTTTCTACAAATAAGGAACCTCTCTTTGATGGATCCAATCATGCTTTTTCAAAAGTAAGGATGGAAGCATACTTGATGTCACTAGTTCTTGAAATTTGGAATTCAACTGTAGATGGATATGAGATTCCTAAAAACACTCCAATGAATTAGGAAGAAAGAAGGCTTGTGAAAATAATATTAAGTCTAGGAATTTTATTCTATATGGATTGTCTAACTATGAGTTTGTGAAGGTGACGCTAAAGTCAAAGAGGAATTTTTTTAAACTCATAGATCTTAGTTTGAATGTCTGAAAAGGAAGTAAGAGGATTCAAACATTGCCACATTCCTACTCCAGGTTGATGAAGTTGTCAACTCTATCAAAGCTCTTGGTGAGGAATTTAAAGAAAGCATCATTATGAAAAATGTACTTAGATATCTTCCTAGAAGGGTTGAGTCTAAATTCTCTTTTATTGAAGAAGCTAAAGATCTAAAATCTTTAAAAATGATTAAATTACATGGAATCTTGATTTCTTTTGAAATGATATTTGATAGTGAGAATTCTATAAGGAAAGAGGCAACATTCAAAGTATCTAAGAAGAGATTTGATCTAGATTTTGATGTTGAATCAGATTTAGAGGAAGAAAAATTTGTCAAAAAGTTTTAAAGAGGTTCCAGAAAGTATAAAGGTAAGTTACCTTTCAAATTTTTATTTTTGGTGAAGTAGGACATTCTATGGCTAAGTTTCCTTAATAAGGACTCTAAAAATGTTGAGAAAAAGTATGGAAATAAGTCTTCAATGAAGGAAAATATATTTCAGACGAATCAAAAGAGTTTCTTTAGTAATAAAGAAGGTCACTCAGCCAATGAAGAAGATCAAGGCATCTCTAGAGATGAAAGAGAAAAGGTTGTGTTCATGGATATGAAAACTATTGAAGGTGATGGAGATAGGAATTTCAGAAGAAATGATGATGAGGTAGATCTTGTGGAAGAATTTATCTATTCTAGCAAAGAGATAAAGGGATTGAAGAAGAGAATTATAGAGTAATTGAAGGCTACAGACAATGTATCTTGCAACCTAGAGAAAATAGAGAATATTATTATTGGTCTATATAATCAATAAAAATAAGAAAAAAGGGTTAAAGAAGTTTTGACTAAAAGGTTGAACTGTCAAGAGATAAGGTTTGTGAACAACTTGAAGTAGAAATTGTGTCACTAACGAAATATCTTGATAAATTAAATCATCATCTTAAGATGAAGTTTGGGAAAAATGCTAAAATATTGGATAATATTATTGATATCCAGAGGTCTCTACATATCAAAACCAGTATTGGTTGTGTGGATGGAATGAAGAAAAAAGTGACTAAATAGCCTATGAAGCATGTTAAGGAGAATCGGGAAGGAACTAGTTCTAAAAGTGATTTTTTTTAACAAAGTACTACAATTAATGATGGAAGAATATAAAATTATGTTTTCATCCAAGTAGAAAGGAAGAATAAAAGATCTAGAATACGAGCTTCAATAGGATAATGACACAAAATCAGGTTCAGTCATTCTTTTTCTAGTTATTATTTTAATTGCAACCATTTTGGTCATAAAGTTGTGAATTGTACAAGATTTATAGTAAGGAGAAATAAAAATTTTAGTAGTAATTCATTTGCACCTTTGTACAATTTCAATATCATCTATCACATGTGCAACAATTTTGGACACATTGCTAGAAATTGTAGAACCAACTTTGTGAGTCCTCATTTATTGGAATGAAGAATAAATAGCTTAGAATATTAGGGTTTTGAATAAGATAAAGTTTGGAAGAAGAAACTAGAAGAGAATAAATTAGAGAAATCCATGATAGCTCATATTGCACTAAATGTTCAAAAGGAGAGGAATCTATTGACCATAGATAGCAGATTTTCAAGTCACATGACCAAAGAAAAAAGTAATTTCATGCATTTCAAGAAATTTGATGGACGGTTTGTAACTCTTGGAAACAATTCTATTGCCAAGGTTACCAGTAAAGGTACTTTAAGTCTTGATGGTGGTAGGAAGAAAACTCATGATTTTCTATATGTTTAAGGATTGAAACATAACCTTTAAAGTGTAAGTCAGATGTGTGTTAAATGTTACAAGCTCTCTTTTAGTTCTAAGGGTTATGAAATTAGGAAATATAGTAATGGAGAGTCAATTGCAGAAGGAAGTAGGACTGATAGTGACATATATCATATCAACGAGATGAATGGATAGAACTATTTTTTTATACAGAGAGAAGAGAACTAGATTTGTAATAAAAGGTTGGGACACATTAGTTTTGATGATATTGTGAAGATTATTCAAAAGGAATGATTTGGGAAATTCCAATGATGAAGAAACCTCAATATACCAGTTGTAAACCATGTCATGAGGGAAAATAAACAAAGACCAAATTTCTTGCTAAAGAGTATTATATACTAAATCTATTAGACTTGATTCATATAGATCTATATGAACCAATTAAGAGAAACAGTCTACAAGGTGACATGTATTTTTTTATGCTTATTGATGATTATACTAGAATGACTTGAATTAATTTTCTAAAAGATAAATCAAAAGCATTTGAGAATTTTAAAGAATTCAAGGAATTAGCTGAAAATGAAACTGAAAGAACAATCAAGGTTTTGAGATCACATAGAGGTGGATAATTCACTTTTGATGAGTATGGTGAACTCTATGAATAAGATGGGATCCAGAGGAAATTTTATAATCGTAGGACTCTACAGTAGAATGGAGTTGTTGAGAGAAAGAACTAGACTATACAAGAGATGGCCAAAACAATGTTAATTCAAGAAATCTTATCGGATATATATTGGAGAGAGGAATTTAAAACTATAGTATATACGTTGAATAGAATCTAAGTTAGACCAAAGATAGATAAAAAATCATATGAGTTGTGGACTGGAAGACTGGCTTGAATTAGACATCTCAAGATATTTGAAAGAAAATGCTACATCAAAAGGGATGAAGAACATCTAGGTAAGTTTGATTCTAGATCTAATGAAGGTATTTTTCTTGGTTACTCTATGACAATAAAAGCATATAGATGTTACAACCAAAGGCTGAAGAGGATTGTGGAACATGCAAATGTAAGGGTTGATGAAATAATATAGTGTACTGATATTTCAAAAGTAGAAGATGATGAAGATCCAATTTGTAGTAGTGATGAAGACTTAAAAGTTTACTTTGTGAAGGTTGTTACAAAGTGAAACAAATAAAATAGGAACCTTAGGTCTAATGTATAAACCTAAGATTCAAATGTTTTGTTTTATGGGTTTTTTTCTTATGTTTCGTTAAGATGGAGACCAACAAGGTGTGTAGATTGAATTTAAACCATAAAGGTGAGACAATCAGACCTAGATATGCATCTTATTGAGTCTTAGAATGTATTGGAGTTTATTTACCTTCACTAACCTAATTATACTATATGGCCTAATATGAAAAATTCAATAATCCAACAATTGATAAACTAAAATAGTACATTATAGGTAGATCTAGGAAGTACAGATGACTGTGTATCTATCCTAAAAAAAAAAATTATAATCTAAATATAGGAACAGAGTCACCTAGGGGAATATGGGTTCTTGTACATCTTTTCTACTCTATTTTTGAGTTCCTTTGAGGACATACCCAAACTTTTGATTCCTAGCTATAAATTTATCAAAACATTGCCAAATAATTATGTCGGTGTTTTTGTGATTTGACACGATGTAGGGATACAAATGCAACAATGAACGACTTTTATTCAAGCTTCCTTCAATTCTCTCTAAACATGAAATCTGCACATTCACAGAGAGAAGAAATTTTGTGCCATTTAGGGGCTTTCCTTGGTCAAACCCTGTGTTAGTGTATCCACTTCCACAATGGTAATATAAATGATAAAATGATAATGGATAGGAAGAAATGATGAAATTAAAAACTACTAAAACTCACCACCCTTCAATGGCTTCCTTGAAGGACTGATGTCATGCACATGCCACTTCAAGGTCTTCTATCTTGCTTCCTTGATTGCTTGAATTTCTTGGAGACCTACAACAAGGGTTAGCCTTCGCAATCAATGATAACATAAAAGCATATGAATTAATATAATATTTGACATGACGTTCAGATCTTGTATTACTAAAATAAATATCTAAAATACTACTCTTGACTTGATTGATAGTGCTCTTGATCATGAGTTTGATAATAGTTTTTAGATATATTTGAAATAATGCAATAATTAGGTATTTATAGGTATTTCTCTAATTTCCCAAAAATTTAATCTTCATAGCTATCATTTGTAAGTTGAATTTCAAATGTTAAAATACCGACACTGACATATCCAAAATTAGTCCCCAAAAAATAGGGGGGCCCATATTCCCTAGGGCGAATGGGTCTTGGTTCTATTTTTCTAGGACATTAAGTGTCAAGGAAAAAATATCAATTGGATGTATTTGTTCAATGCTTGCAATTTCTTGGAAAATGATACAAATGAGATATAGAATGTGTAATTTAGGAAATTAGGGACCCAATCAAGCTCAATGGTTTTGGGGGGACAAAACATAGTGTGAAATTTTCAAGGGTGATAATTTATGATGCTACACAAGACTTGAGTAAATTATGTTCAGAAGAATCACTCTGAAGATCACATTATAGGAGATAAGGATAGTGGGGTTCAAACCTAAAGGAGAATTGAGAAGCAAAATGAGCATGTACATTTTGTATTACTGTCAAATATTGAACCCAAGTCTTATAAAGAAGCAAGCAAAGAGAAAGGCTGCATATAATATATGGAGGAATAATTGAATTAGATCAAGAAAAATGAAACCCAGGAACTAGTCCCAAGGCCTAAAGGAAAGAATTCCATTGGTACCAAGTGGGTCTTAATAAATAAAATAGTAGAGATGGAGAAGTGATTTGGAACAAGGCCATACTTATGTGTAAATGATATGATCGGATTGAAGGAATTGATTTTGAAGAAAATTTTTCTCTTGTAGAAAGGATGGAAGTAATCTGAATGTTTTGGGCTCTTTCTACATTCAATAATTTCAAGGTGTATCAAATGGATGTGAAGTCAACATTTTTAAATGGTCAATTAGAAGAAGTCTATACTGATCAACCAAAAGGGTTTCAATGATCAAATAATCTAGATTATGTTTGTAGATTGAAGAAGGATCTTTTTTGACTCAAGAAAGCCCCTAGAGCTTGGTATTCCAAGTTGGATAAATATTTGCAACAATTAGGTTTCTAGAGAGGAATTGCAAATAGTAATTTGTACATAAAAGTAGAAGGTGATCAACTATTGATTATTGTTATCTATATTTATGACATGTGCAAAGTGTTCCAAAATACAATACTGAGTGATTTTTAAATGTCAATGCTTGGTGAATTTTCTTTCTTTCTTGGTTTATCGATTGCACAATTAGCAAATACATTCATTTCTCAAAATAGGTATATAAAGGATATGTTGAATAAATTCAATATAGAAGAATGAAAAGTAGTTAATACGCCTATGGTTACTAGATGTAAGTTGAGTAAAGATAGTGAATCTACTTCAGTAAACCTGAACTTGTATATCTATGATTGGTAGTTTTTTGTATGTGATTGCATCTAGACTAGATATAATGTAATCAGTTGGGATGGTGGCTATATTTTAGGAAGCATTTAAGGAAAATCATGTTAAATTAGTAAAAAAGATATTTAGATATTTGAAGGCTACAATGGATTTTGGTTTGTGGTATCTTAAGTGTGAAAATTTCACTCTGATTACATACACAAATATAGATCGAGAAGGAAGCATAGATGAACAAAAGAGTACAAGTGGTAGAACTTTGTTTCTTCATGAAAGAATTGTGTCTTGTCTAAGAAAGAAATAATACTCAATTTAATTATCTACAATAGAAGTGGAATACATTTCAGCAACTTCATGTTGTACTTAGGTGTTATGGATGGAGTAGAACCTAAAGAAGATGAAGATTGAGTTTGATGAACCTATTTCCATTCTTTGTTACAATACCAATGTTATAAACATCTCAAAGAATTTGGTAATGCACTCAAAGACAAATAATATTGCAATCAAGTATCATTTTATAATAGATAAGGTTGCTAAAAAGGAGGGGAAGTTGTAATATGTCGACACCAAGGAGCAAGTAGTAGACATTTTCATAAAAATTCTTCCTAAGGATACTTTTGAGTTTCTCTGAAAAAAGCTAGGATTTTTCCCTCCCTCCTCTTGAATCAAGAGGAAGAATAGGTTGAGTGGGAACTTTGTATGCCTATTGTAAAAAGGTTGGGTGGTCTTGCAAAATATTCTCAGTGGAAACATGGTATGGACTTAGGGGGAGTCTATCTAGGAAATAGATTTTTGAATTGTGTAGGGTGTCAAAGATGCAAAAGGGGGAGTGTTGACCTTTTCTATTGATATCAAAGGGGGAGAAATATAAATCAAAAATCTATATCTTCTAAGGGGAGAAAGTGGAACTTGGTCCAAACACATTAGATTTGTCCTCATGTGTGGCCAATATTTTTATGTTTTCCATCAATGAAAAAGAGGGAGATTGTTGAGAAAAGGTTGTCATTGATGTTAAAGGTGCTCAATGTTGCCAAATGAATCTTTTCAAGAGATCTATGAGAATTAAAATAAGTTTTACTATCATACCTTTCTATGTTGGTAATTGTACTCCCATATAATTTTTAGTTACAAAAGTATATATTTCTATCTATATTGTGAAAAGAATTCAAGGATTGTATGTGTTCTAGAAGTGTGTTGTGTAATATAAACTAAACAATTAGAATTAAATGTATCATACTTGGTCATCAAAGGAGTAATATTAGGAGATATATTTGAATCATACTATCAATATCATACATGCATCTATTAAATATGATAGAAAAAATTCAGAGGTCTATATTGAAATGTTGAAAGTTAGTGTATCAATGCAAAGTGTTTTATCTAGAAATACAATAATGGTTTGCATGCTTTGTTGGATGCAAGTTTTGATCCATAGTTTGAGAGGAGAGTATGCTTACACATTCTCTATCATATTTTAGATTTTCTAAAATATATGTTCAACATGAAAAAATATTTAAGTGATAGAAGGTTCTCTATGTTTTTTTTTAATGAGTTGGTGTTCTAAAATTGTGTGTCAATGGCTAGTAGCATGTGGTACCTAAAGGTAGCATGGAGTGTTAGGATCTAAGTCTAGTTTGAAGCCCCTATGGAAGTGCATGACACCATATTACTTTGAATGCAACAAAATTTTATTTAAGAACAACCTATCACCCATTCCATCGAATTTGAATTTAGGTCCACCTTATGTCATCCTGGTTAAATTTAGATCCATAGCCAACATGGAAGAGAGTTAATACAGTGTCACGTATGTATTTATTGTTATTGTAATTAATTATTTATTACACTAGAATAAGTTAACTTAGGTCTGCATTTAATAATTTAGTCCTAGGTTGCATTTTTAAATAAATCATATATAATGTTGTTGGAGATAAGATTGCCTTCTCAAAGATGAGTTATCTTTTCTAGAACTTGTCTCTATCTTGTTATCATTCCATAGGTAGTTAGCTAGGGTTTCATGTTGTCACATGTAGTGTGATTTGAACACTTGGAAACATATTGTGCATTTTAGGTTTTTCTCTTGCCTATATAATCAAGCATATGTTCTCTTGTAACATATCTCATATCTCATAATATAATCTCTATTTGCATGCCCTTAGTTGCAACACTTTATGTGTGGTTGAATTTATTCTTGCAAGAGGTCCTCGTGAAGGCTGCAACTTTAGGGACATTGTGCATCCATCATTCCAACATGGTATCAGAGTTGTTCCAATGAAGATTCATCCTAGGATCAAGAAATTTGGGTGAGAGATATTCATTGTATGCTTGAAGGTTTCCATTGTAGGCTACTTGAATCCACCCAGGGACCAAGCTGATTTTTGGAGAAGATTGAGTCAGATCCAAGCTTACCATTATTAGAAGGCCTCAAAACCCTAGGATCGCATGTTCATTCATCAAATTCGGATACATCATCCTGGGAGCCTCAGAGGTATTTTTTTGGAATTGCAAATCAATCGTACAATCCATACAATCTGTAAAAAAAAAAATCATCCCTTGTAGTTGTCCTTTGTGGAATATTTTTTTTTAATCAAAGGCCTTTTTTCATTTCAAAAAAAAATCATATTTGGGCTATTTTATTGTTTGGATAAAAAATAAAATTCGGGCTTATATTTCTATAGTCTAAAAAAAAAAATTCAGAGAGTGACCTGCAATTTTATTCACCTATTGACATTAAGGGGCTTGATTTTTAAATCATTGGGTTTAATATTTTCTATCGACATCAAATATATTTTTATGCAGATACATTTTTTTATTCAACA
The DNA here is from genome assembly GCA_007115665.2 of Sequoiadendron giganteum. Lineage (NCBI taxonomy): Eukaryota > Viridiplantae > Streptophyta > Pinopsida > Cupressales > Cupressaceae > Sequoiadendron > Sequoiadendron giganteum. Next base: position 116,490,029 of record CM021105.1, on the reverse strand, counting down.
TATATATATATATATATATATATATATATATTCGTTTGAATTTTAATTGCTAAGAGCAATATTAAAAATCAAAAAATCTCTTTTTGTTAGCTTTAATCTTTTCACACTCTACAGAAAGTATCGACCCATGTCTGTGGTACCCGTCGGTATTCTCTTGCCGATTGTTCCTTCGCCGACTTTCGTTCCCAACTGTCAGGCCCATCACATCATACCATCCGCCGACCATCCATTACTGGCCACCACCCACCCACTCACAACCCTACCAGTTCTGACATCTCTCCCAACCGTCTATTTGTCATTGACCATTCACCGCTCATCAAGGTTCCATTGATGTATGTGGGCTTCACCCAATTAGGGTGGTGCCACCTTTAGACTAGATGCTTCACCAGGTTGCTCCACCCTAGTGCCACTCCAGGAGGGAGCACTTTTTTTTCCTCATATACCATTATGGTCATATCAACGACCAAGTGCTAGTGCCTTGGGGCCAGATTTTGGCCCCTAATTAGCCTACCAAGTGACTAATATAGGCCCATTTTCATTTTTTCATAACTTTCACCCAGGGTATCAAAAAATAAACAAACAATATACCGTCAGAAAGAGGATTTGTTCTAATTTCTAGTGGTGACATCCATTTTGCAGAACTCTGCTATTAGAAAATTCTACACTCAACTAAAGTCAAAACCCTAAATTGGACTCAAAGACTCATATCTTTGCAACCGTTTATCGAAATTCAATGATTCCAGTGACATTGGGAAGGTAATTCATAGCCTTTTTCATTAGTTTAGTCCCTTTGATCAGTTTCATCTCTAGGTACTCTTGCATTGGTTTTTTTCAATTTGGTACATTTGTTCAATAACTTGGATATCCTGAAGCTTGTGAAAAGGTTTTTGATTTGGGTGGCATCACTTCAGTCACATATCAATTTTGGAAGTTTCTATTTGTTGTTGAAGGTCATTGTCTTTTTTTTGGGGGAAATTTCATTTTACATTATGGGGCTTGCATATTATGCCTCTCTAACTATGTTGCACATGGGAAACTATAAACAATGATGGGATGGGATCATACACCATCTCCAATCACTAGATTTATTGCCACATCTATTTGGTATAGTTCTCCATTTGAGTGAAGGTATTCATTAATTTTCTTGGAGTTGTAGCAGATACACTATTTTAGAGATCATTGAGATGCAAGTTGATTGTGATGTTTTGAGTATTATTGATCATTGTGATTGTCCTCATATACTTTGGACCAATATTTGGGAGCTATTTGGAGATTTAGATACTCCACCATTCCCCAATGATCATAATTTAAAATGTCATTCCTCATATCAGATACCCCATGATGATATTGTCATGCAGGAGGTTGTTTGTTTGGATTGCTTTGAATCTTTTGAAGAGGTTGACAAGGTTTCTTCAAATTTTCCTTCTTCTCCATTAGAGACAGTTGGTATCCCTTCACATTCAGTGATTCCTTGTACAGAGTAATAAATTGAGGCTCCCATCATTTCCATTTATCCAGACACATTCAGTTTTCCAAGCTTGGCATCACAGGATAGCTTTGTTTCAAGGATTGTTGACCTGGATATTTCTATAGGTTTGGAGGACATTATTGAGGATACATCACTCCTCTATTTAGATCCTACTTTGGAGATTTTTATTGAGTATCCTCATTATTTTGTCTCGACCTTGATTGGGGATCCAGAGACATCCTTGGAGGCACTTGTTTTCTCTTCATAGATTTCATGTATCAGACTTCTTCTCTCTCATTCCATTTAGGAGTTGGATTTTCTTCTTCCTAGCGAGAGACATCTGGTTTGGACACCTTTGTTTCTTCAGACTTCTTTCAGTGGTTTTGAGGAAACTTCATTATGGGGGGGGGCGGGGGGGGATTTAGTATCACAGTCTTTGGATCTTGTTCAACATCAGTTTCTGCATTGTCCTAGTTTGTCACCTTCTTCATTGTTTGGGCATGTACCTTAGTTGGTCATGGCATCTTCATCTTCAGTGACAAAGGAGACACATGAGCAGTTTTTAGAGACATCATCATTCACATTCATTCTTTCTTCCTTCAATTCCTATCCAGAATGGGAAGCATATTTTCCCTTGCATTTGGTTTTGTTTCTTCTGAAAGGGAGACAAGTTGTTTGTTGACATTGGATTATGTTTTGTCTTTAGACACTTACCATTTCTGCAGGTGATCACATTTTCTAGGGGGGCTATATAGTCTATATATTTCCCTCCTATGGGGGGGCATTTATTGTATTTTATCCATGTGATGGATGGCATTCTTTGGGGGTATTTTGGAGTCCTTCATCCTTCCTCACTTTTCCGCATTTCATCTCCTTTTTGGAGAGGGGTTTTCTTCCCATTGGGTTTTCCCCTTTTCTTCGTTTGTGGGAGATTAGTTGCATTTTCATATCATTTGCAAATGGGTAACTAAAATGGCCATCATGGTGCTGAGACCCATCATATATTGCATAATCATTGTATTTTTTATTTCCTCCCTAAGTTGCACTTATGGGGGGTGTTAGTGTAATTAATTAATTATTACACTAGCATAAGTTAACTTAGGTCTACATTTAATAGTTTAGTCCTAGGTTGCATTATTAAATAAATCATAAATAATGTTGTTAGAGATAAGATTCCCTTCTAGAAGATGAGTTGTATTTTCTAGAACTTATCTCTATCTTGTTATCATTCCCTAGGTAGTTAGTTAGGGTTTCATGTTGTCACATGTAGTGTGATTTGAACACTTGGAAACATCTTGTGCATTTTAGGTTTTTCTCTTGCCTATATAATCAGGCATATGTAATCTTGTAACATATCTCATATCTCATAATATAATCTCTATTTGCAGTCCCTTAGTTGTAACACTTTTTGTGTGGTTGGATTTATTCTTAGAAAAGGTTCTCTTAAAGGTTGCAGCTTTAGGGACATTGTGCATCCATTATTCCAACCTTTATCAATTGCACAGACACATAATGGGAAGTATGATTGAAGAGAAGGTGGTGGGTATACAAGGAGACTATCCAATGAGCTAGAGTTATTCAAGGAGAGTTTCATCTTAGATGTATGCCATTATCAAAAGATCATAAGGAGAGTACGAGAGTCTCTAAAGAAAGTGCAAAACTTGTGTAATCTATGTAAACCATATTAAAGATCTACAAGCTTTATCTTTGTAATTTGGTACTAGTGTACTAATTTTTGGGGATTAGTGTCTCTAGTAGGTTGGTGCTTAGAGATATAATTGGGGATTGGAGTCTTCAGTAGGTTGGTACCTACTTCATATTGTAAAAGTGACTTCTTATATTCCTACTTTGAGAGGCTAGATTTGGACAATAGATCTAAGAAGCTATTCTCCCATCTTGGGTTTCCATGTATATTTGGTGTTCTCATGTGTGAATGTTTAGTCATGGTATTGCTTAATTAGTAGTAGTGACTATTCAAGTATCTTGATATGTCTGATTGAGTTAAGAGTTTTAAATAGATTTTATCTACTAATTCACCCTAGCTCCTCTTAGAAGATTGTGTGCCCTCACTCTATCTACCTATACATTTATAAGCTCCTCCCATAGGATGACCTACACCTCACTCTCTATAGGGTCTCAAGATCTCTTGGATCTCCAATCCTCTTGAGAAACTATCAAGTCCTCATATGGTAACCTCCATTGTAACATAGGCTTATATATATATATATATTTGCATGGTTCCCTCCACTTGGTGGTGGCCTATACTCAACATAGATGGGTTAGTGTGGGGGAATATGAGGAACCATATCTATTATAACTCAACCTAAAAATTCAAACCAATATCGAGTACCAACTACAATAAAGAGAAAAAAAATTGCATTACATAAGAGAATGATATAGATAAAAACATAACAACTACTAGATGATAATAGAAAACAAAAATCATGACATATTATATCACTTGAACTGCTATCTCTCCAATTAGGCTCTCGATATACCACTATAGTGTCTATTCTTGGACTCCCTTGAGAGGCTGGGGGATGATGTTATCTATGATGTTCTCTCTATGTTGAATAAGACAACTAAGAGGGGGGTGAATTAGTTGTGAAAAATATTTAAAAGTTCCACTAGAGATTAGATCAATTACAAATCCTTTACCCTGTTAAAATGTTTAATCATTAAGTGCAAAGGAAGAAATTGAAAAACATCACACATACACAATAACACCAAATTTTCATGGAAAACCCAATAAGGGAAAACCCATGGTGAGGATTAGCTCACAATATAAAGAATATCAAAATTGATTACAAAGGCTCATTGCCAGAGAAGGCTCGCTACCAAAATAGGGCTCATTGTCTGAATCAGGACTCAGTGTCCAACAAGGTTTAACCACCTAGAGGGCTCAATGCCACATATATACAAAGAATATAGAAGAGATATGTTACAAAGAGAATACAATCTCAATGCAATAGATATTTCCACCACAACTCACTCAAACACTTACAAATGTGCATGTATGATAGAGTACACCTTCAACTCACTACATTTGGAAACTCAACAATTAGATTTCACACTGATCTACCAAAATCACATCACATACAAACTATTTCACATCTAATTCACATCTATCTTGCTCTATTTCTTTGCATACCTTTCAACAATATCTCATCTTATATTTATACCATCTTCAACTTTGAAACATATCCAAATTTAGCCATACAACATTTAAATTCAAATAGGTCGATGCCAAAACATTCTAGGGTGGAATTATAATGAGGGTGACCCAAAAAAATGCTTGATAAAGACCGAAATAAGTCCCAACATGCTTCATGAACTTTGCAAGTAGTGTTTAACACAAGATCAGCCAAACTAGTGTAAAACACATAAAACAATTAAGCACACACAACCCTTAACATGATCTAATCTTTTTAGACAAATAAATTATCTTCAACATGACTATCACATGGGTATGTGCAGGATCATGATGGGCCAAAAAGTGGCGATATGTAAGTGATATGATGGCCCATGTGGCTGATAACATTTTTTTTCCCAAAATTGATGAAACGAATAAAGGATATTCTTAGTTTTCCACCAATATAAATTATGTTTTACTTTGAATTTAATAAATAATTATTATTCATTTTCTATTTGAATTATGACTGAAGTCCTGATTGATAAGTTGATTGAAAAACATCTATAGCTTTCAAATGGTATCACATTTTTTGAATCTAAAACATGTGTCAAATTCCATGCTTCACATACTATAGGATTAAAAAAAAAAGAATTGAATTTCATGAAGATTTGACCAAGTTAAGGTGGTGAGACATACAAGTTTTTATATTTTTTAAAAGTTGTAATAATTTTTTTATAATTAATTATTTACTTGGAGTAAATTACAAAAAAATATGCATCACATCAGGACATGAGTCTTCTACTTATATCTAAAATCTTATAAAAAAATATTATCATGTTATTGTGGTTAGGGTGGTCAAACATACACCTACTTCTTTTTTTTCCCTGAAATTTAAGTACTACTATATTGAAATTTCAAATTTTCACCAAATAGATTTTTTAAAATAAAAATAACCCTAGTAGTTTAGAAACTACATTCAATTTTGAACAGATTCTATTCTTACATGTTTTTGAAATAATATAGTTAACTTATTCAATTTTTTATGTCAATTTGCCTAACTCTGATTTTTTCGAATTTTATTGCCACTTAAGGGCCTGTTTTTTTAATGATGATCCTGCACATGCCCAAATCTTAACTCTAAAACTAAAAGACATAAAATTTGAAGAAGAAGAAATATGAATCAACTACATTTCTCTCGAACCTCAACCAGATACCTTGAAAAACATAGCTCACAATTGGTGAACATAACACACACTGTACAATGATCTAGGAACCCAAAATCTGGATAAAGAAGCTTCCAACAACCATGATAAACATATCTGAACCAGATGAGCATAGGAGAAAATCCCAAAGCAAAACCTAGAGAAAAAATTGAACACCTGCAACCTTTTTCCTTTAAAATTTTTCAGTATCCTTGACATATACAACCAATGACCTACAACCATGATATCAATGACAACAACAACTATTTGATAACCAGTTGACATCAATGACAACACCTTCATTCTTGGAAAAATATTCCCCTTTCTTATTGATAGAAACACATGATGTGAAAAACCATCAAAGACAACACAATAGTTTTGAATACAATTTCCATTATTTTACTTTCTCCCCCCTAGTATACACTCTCTTTCACATGATACTCTCCCTCTCTCTTTTTTTCACATCTTTCTCTCCCCCTTTGACATCAATGACAAAGGAAAAAGATATTTAAATTGATTTCCGCTTTGACATTGAGAACAAAAATACTCTTTCAATGACAACACATGACACTACCTACTCCTCCTAAGAGGTAGCCACCAAAACATCAGTCCAGAAGAAAGATAGATCTATAGACCCACCAGACTGATGCATCTTCATATTCATCTAGTTCAAGAAAGGAGGGTAAATAACCCCTAACTTCTCCCAGAGATACTCAAAATTATCTTTAGGAATATCCTTCATAAATATATAAGAAATTTGAACCTTTGTAGGTACACACTCAAGTTTTACTTCATTCTCCATGACCTCCTCTCTCAAAAAGTGATACCTGATAGATATATGATTTATCCTTGAGTACATCACTAGATTCTTTGAAATGTTAATTGCACTTGTATTATCATAGAAAATAGAAATAGGATCATCATACATTACTCTAATATCTTTCAATATTTGTCTCATCCACAAAACTTGTGTACAAAAATATTTTGTGGCAATATAATCAACTTCAGTAGTGGATAAGGAAACTAAATCTTTATTTTTACTCAACCAAGCCACCAATATACAACCAAGAAAGAATGCACCACCACTTTTACTTTTTCGGTCATCTACACAGCTAGCCCAATCTACATTTGTATAAGAACTTAGTGTAAAATTAGTAACCCTATTATACCACAAGCCATAATCTGAAGTGCCATTCAAATATCTGAATATCCTCTTAACAACAACAACATGTGTTTCTTTAGGAACTTCTTGAAATCTAGCCACAAGCCAAATTGCATGCATAATATCTGGTCTAGTAGTAGTCAAATACAATAGTGCACCAATCATAGATCTATATTTTCTCTAATCATCCTTAGGTGAATCATAATCTTTACTCAATTTGAAACTAGTTACCATAAGAGTACATACTAGTTTGGAACCATACATCCCAAAATTCATCAACATTTCTCTTGCATACTTTGATTGTGAAATAAAAATCCCTTTCTTTGTCTAATTGATTTGTAGCCCAATAAAGAAATTCATCTCACCAAACATAGACATCTCAAATTATTTTTGTATTTCTTTAGAAAAAATCTTGCACATAATTTCATTTCATACAAATATAATGTCATCAACATATACAACTACTATCAAGATATTGTCTTTTTCAATTTTAAAATATAGATCACTATCTGTCGTACCTTTGTTGAAACCTTGTTGAATCAAATACCTGTCTAACCTTGCATACTAAGCTCTAGGAGCTTTCTTCAATCCATACAAAGCTTTCTTCAATATGAAAACCATATTTGGCTGATCTAACAACTGAAATCCTTCTAGTTGTCCATGTAGACCTCTTCTTCTATCTCACCATTCAAGAATGCAAATTTAACATCCATCTGATAGACCTTAAAATATTTACGATAAGAAAATTCTAAGAATATCCTGATAGCTTCCATTCTTACATCGGAGCAAAAGTTTCCAAAAATCGATACCTTCTACGTGTGATTAACCCTTACACACAAGAATTGCTTTATTTCTAACTACTTCTACATTCTCATTCAACTTGTTTCTGAATACCCACTTGATCCAATTATGTTTTTAACTATTGGTCTAGGGACCAATTCCCAAGTTTGATTCTTCTCAATCTGCATAAGTTCTTCTTTCATAGATTCAATATAATTCTCATCTTTACATGCTTTACTTATAGTCTTTGGTTCAATCTTAGAAATTAAACACAAATTTATCTCACCAATAGTAGCTTTGCTTCTTGTCAATACTCCTTTTGTCTTGTCTCCAATGATCTAACTTTCTGAATGATTTTTTTACACATATTTAGGTGTCTTTGGGGACACCATCAAAGCTTCCTCTTCTTCTTCATTTTTCATTTCTTGTTCATCCCTCTCCTATTCTTCGACAATTTATTTAGTTCTTATGCAATCAAGTTCATCAGATCATATCTATAAACTTCAATTGAATTATTCATTGCTTCATCAACTTTGACATTAGTGATTTCCGCACTATTTCTCAATATTTTATTGAAACATATATAGGATTTTCTTCTAGTAGAATATCCAAGGAAAATTCCTTCATCACTTCTAGCATCAGTCTTCCCTAAATTTTCTTCATCCCTTGTGATATAGCATTTTCTTTCAAACACCTTGAAATAATTAATAGTAGGAAGTCTTCCACACCATATCTCATAGGGGTCTTAGCAATATTGGCTCTTTCTTGAACTTGATTGAACACATAAAAAATAGTGTGAATAGCTTCTCTCTAGTAAACTATTGGTAGAACAACTTCAGTAATCATGGATCTAGTAGCTTCTTGAATTTTTTTGTTCTTCCTTTCAATAACTCCATTCTGTTGAGGGATTCTCAAAGAAGATAACTATACTTTAATTCCATTAACTTCAAAAAACATATTAAACTCATGGGAGGTGAATTCACCACCTCTATCAGACCTCAAAAATTTATTCTCAAAATTTACTTCATTCTCTACCATAGCCTTGAATTTCTTGAATATATTTAATGTATCATATTTCTCTCTAAGAAAAGTAATCCATGTATACCTAGAGTAATCATCAATCAAAATGATCAAGTACCTTTCACCTTGTATAGTTATCACTCTTATAGAACCACATACATTTGTATGAATTAAATCCAGTAGTCTAGTAGTAGATTGTTCCTTTGATATAAAATTATTCCTTTGTTTCTTTCCAAACTGGAAATTCTTGCAAATAGCATTAATAGGCTTTGTAATCCTTGGTAAATATCTCATGGATTGCACTACATTGATCCTCGTCATGTTATCAAAATTAATATGACACATTCTATGGTGCCATAACCAGCTATCATTAATCTAAGTCATAAAGCAATGTCCATCAACACCCTTAAGTTGATATATATTTCCTTCAAAATTCTTTCTTGCAACAATCACTGTTCTAGATCCTTTCCTGATTTCACATCTCTCATCCTTAAATACAAGATCACATCCCTTACTACAAATCTATCCAACACTCAAGAGATTATTCCTTAAACCATTAACATAGTATACATCATCAATTTTATGCTTGTCATAAAAAATTATTGAACCTATCTCACAAATCTTAGCACCAGCATCATCTCCAAACATAACTAAGCCTCTATCATATTTTTCAAGTTTAACGAACTTACTTTATTACCAGTTATGTGATGTGAACAACCACTATCAACAAACCAATAATTCTTTCCATGTTTAGCATGTAGGTCAGAGATTACAGTATCTTTATCTTTCTCTTTCTCTAGAGGACATTCCTTCACCTATCTTTTAGAGTTAATAGAAGAAGGTTCATCTTTCATAGCCAAGAACAAGAATTCATTGTCATCAAATTCTCCATAAACAGATTCATTATCAGAAATACTAGCATCCTCATTCACATAATATGTTATGTTGATCTTCTTACATTTGTTTTCTTAACTAAATCTTTATTTATTCTTCTTAGCTCTTTTCGAACATCTCGAAGCATAGTGACCTATTCCTCCACAACTAAAGTATTTAAAGGGTAACTTACCGTCATACTTACTAGAGCCTTTCGTCATCCTTTTCACAAAGTTAGCTTCTACTTCATGAAGGTTTTCTTCATCCAGATCTTCGGCTCTTGTATCCTTAAAAGTAGTTTCTGAGTTGGATCCATTTCTCAAATTTATTTTTCTCATCTCATAAGATGTTAGAGCTCCCAATAATTGATCTTTATAGTAAGTCTTGTGATTTTCATATTCTTCAATAGTAGATAACTTTTCACTATATGCATCAGGGAGAGTTCTAAGAATCTTCTTTACAATCCTAGATTCATCTACTATAGCACCATGTCCTCACATTTCTCCTACCATCTCATCCAATCTTTGTACATAATATTTAAGGTTATCATCTTCAAAAATATGTATGACCTCAAACTATGCCTCCAAATTCTGCAATTTTGCTTCTTTGACCTTTTTGTCTCCATCGTGCATCTTTTCTAAAGCATCCAAGACTTCTTCAGCAGTCTTCAGATTTTGAACTTTAATCAGCTTAGAATGTGAAAGACTATTCTTCAAAATGAACTTCAGCTTATTATTTGCTTCATGTGCCTTGATTTCATTAGCTATACTCTGATTATTAGCAAGAGGAGTGTGAGTCGTATTATAAGCTTTCTCAACCTCATATCCACAATACTTCATATATCCTTCAATATGTATTTTCTAGATAGCATAGTTAGTTCCATCAAACTTAGGAGACTCAAATGTGATCTTGCCTTTCATCCTAGACCTTCCTTAAGTGATTAAAATTTCTTCCAAGGAACCAGGATCTGATACCAATTGTTGAACAAGACAATTGGGAGGGGGAGTGAATTAGTTGTGAAAAATCTTTAAAACTTCCACCGAAAATTGAATCAATTAAAAAATCCTTTACCCTATTAAAATGATTAATTATTAAGTGCAAAGGAAGAGACTAAAAAACATAACACATACACAATAACACTATATTTACATGGAAAACCCAATAAGGAAAAAACCATGGTGAGGATTATCTCATAATATAAATAATATCAAAACCGATTACAAAGGCTCACTACCAAAGAAGGCTCACTACCAAAATAGGACTCACTATCCAACAAGGGTTAACCACACAAACGGCTCACTACCACACAGATAAAAAGAAGATAGAAGAGATATGTTAAAGATATAAGATAATATCAATACAACAAATATTTCCACCACAATTCTCTCAAACACTTGCAGACATGCGTGAATGATAGAGTGCACCTTCAACTCACTGCATCTAGAAACTCAAAAATTAGATTTTGCATTGATCTACAACATCACTCGCATCACATACACACTATTTTCCATCTACTTTGCATCTATCTTTCTCTATTTATTTTCATACCTTTCACCAATATATCATCCTATATTTATACCATCTTCAACTTTGAAACATATACAAAGTCAGCCATACAACATTTAAATTCAAATTAGGTCAGTGCCAAAATATTCTATGGTGGAACTAGAATGAGGGAAACCCAAACAAACAATTGATAAGGACCTAAATAAGTTCCAACAATCTTCATGAACTTCACAAGTAGTGTTTAACACAAGGTTGGCCAAACCATTGTAAAACACATATAACAATTAAGCACACACAACCCTTAACATGATCCAATATTTTTAGACAACAAATTATCTTGAAAATGACCATCATAGCTTAACTCTAGAACCAAAAGACATAAAACTCGAACAAGAAGAAATCCATAGCAACTTCATTTATCTCTAACCTCAACAAGATACCCTAAAAAACATGAGAACAATATCCATGTCTTTGATCGAGGGCATATTTGGCATCCTCATGCTCCTCAAGACTTCCCACTATTGGCTATTGAACCTCCTCATCATTATCAACATCTCCACCCACATCTCCATCATCATCCTCATCCTTTTCCTCACGATCCTCTCGATACCATGCCATGGTCTAGAATTTCCAATAGGATGGTCAATGGGGAATACAGAATCAAGGAACATGGTCTCCTACCACCTCTAATATGAAATAGTAAAACCAACATTATCTACATAAAGAAAAGGACGCATATCGCACTCCTTATCATTTGAGTCTCTCTAAGGGACATCCATAATGGTAGGTTGGGGTATGTCTTGTGGTCTCATGGTGCTACATGTCAATCTCAAATATGTTGGTTGAACAATGGGTTTCACCTAGGGATGAAAAAACTATCTCTTCACTTGATAATTAATAGAATGGCATACCAATATAGTCATAGCATCCAATAAATAAGTCTCACTTCATCTTGGATATCTATTATGGTAGTCCTTCCCAAGACTGTAGGGTCGTGTAAGGCATCCAAATGATGTCATTAGCATTTAATAAGTCAAAAGTGACTCACTAGTAGAGTAGGTCTTTGTACTAATAAGATATCCTAAGTAGATAGTTCAAAACTCATGGATATGTCCATGGTGCCTCTATGGGATAACTCACAGGCCTTATACAAGTGATGTGCTCAAAATCCCATACTTGAAGTGAGGTACACATCATAATATTGGACACCTCATAGTGTATAAACTAGTTGAGATCATAGTATAAGTGGGCTAGCATTATTTTCTCCCAAGCAAACACTATCTAGTGCCTCTTCATATCTCTTATCATATGTACAAGGCCCTCATGATGGTGTGTGGCTTTTCCATCTAGTGATATGAAGAAGGTTGTAGTGGAAATCATGATCTACTGGAGAAGTGGAACATCTATAGGTCTACGTGTAACAACCATAATAAGAGAATATGGACCTTATCCTCATAGGGTATATCATGGCTAGTGTAGTATTATTGATTATATAGGACCTCCTCATGATTCTACATATCATCATGTCAAATTATCCTCTCTCAAACAAGTAATTTAAGGATATGGTATACATCTTGTAATGTAATACTCATCTCTCCCATTGGAAGATGAAAGGTAGAGGTGTCCAAAAGGATAATCTAGTGTAACAAAATATCATGATTGATCTTGGTGGTCACAATGCAAGGAAACTAGGAAAAATGAAAATAAACAATCCAAGACACACCCCTATTCTTACAAGTCAAAGAATTCCATGATACGATGAATAGTGGTGACCTCAAGTAGATAGATTAGGAAGCTCAAATAAAAATAAACAATGATTAAATAACACCCAAACATAATATGATCTCAAATATTATTTTCCATAAGGATGATGGATGGATTGATTTGGTCTAATGTTAGGAACCATATATCCTTCAAAGGCCAAATATGGTTGGGGTAGGACCTAGGATGGCAATGATATGGGACATGCAAGATTCCTAAAACCAAAGGGGGCTAAAGGATTTTTATGAAGGACCAACTTGATAGGATCTTGGCTACACAACAAACACAAGGATGGGAACTAGCAACAAGTATGTACAATGATGGGTCTAGATGATGATACGAGACTAACCTTATGTACATTATAGACATTATACATAATTGATGACAAACAAGAAAAATCCTAACAAGTAGAAAGATTTCAAGTATCAAAAGTACATGAGGATTCATGGGTATATTCCAAAATAAAAAAATGAAGCTTGATAATTAGGATAGTAAATTCAATTCATCGAATTATCAACCAATATATACCATGAGGTGGATGGGGGAGCAAGAAATATTTTAGGTATGATGTAGATAAAAGCAAAGATTATTATGTGCAATGGGATGATATGCAAATGTATGAATGCCCATAGATAAGGGGAGACAACATATATAATTATTCTTCCACATAAAATGGTGTTTGTTACTAGGTTTTCACCAAACATATATTTATAAGGTTCCAACAAGAGTGGTTATCACCATTGGATGATTTATTTCTCTTTGTACTATTTTTTGACTTTTTGATTTTTTTTTTTTGATATGTTGAAAGGTGGTTAAACTTCACTGACTTAGGAATAAAACCTTTTGAAGTGGATTATGTTGATAGGTTAATCCAAAGGTTCACCATCAAGATGATCCAACTAATATGTCCCCAAACCATACTTTACTATGATAACATAGGAACGAAGACAATTTTCCTCAAATTCATATTTCTTTTCTTGATATTGGTGGGTCTACTAATTGTTTTTAAGAACAAGATCACCAAGTTAAAGTTGGCGAGCTCTGATTTTATTGTTATAATGTATTCTTAACCTATTATAATAAGATTAAATATGGTTATAGGTGTTGAGGGGTCATTCATCAAGAATCTCTAACCAACTTAGGCATCCAACCTGATACTCATCATCCTTGATAGCATTTTTTAATGAGATACATAAATATGGGAGTTCAACTTTTATCAATATGATAGCTCCATCACCATAGAATAATGAATATGGAGTGGAATTGGTAGGGGTATAGATGCTAGTTTGGTAAGCCCAAAAGATAGAATTTAGGTGGAGATACTAATCATGACCAATGCCATTGACAAATTTATTAATGATTTTGATTAATTTTTTATTAGTTTCCTCATCTTAGCTATTATCTTGAGGGTAATATTGATCTGTATAGGATCTAGACTAAATTGCGTTTTGAATGCTTAATTTTTACAATGATTATTCCAAGTTAATTAAATCAAAATTAATTTAAGGAAATAAAAAAATGAAGGAATTAACAAACTGAGAGAAGGTGAGAGAGAAGGTTAAGTTTTCTTTCAGGTGACGAAGTCTTGAAGCTGTGGAGATAATCGAAAGAGAGGTCTTGTAGAGATTCCATTCTTGCACGTCAAAGCGTTGTTATGCTGCCGAAGTGCTTGGAGAATGATTGTGGTGCTTTGTAATTGATTTTGGAGTTAATCGGATCGGTCTCTATATTGGAGTGGACCCGGAGACGTAGTCACGTTTGTGACGAACTCCGTAATCAAACACTGTTTGCACTTCTCTTCTTCTCTCTCTTTCTTTCTCTCTTTTCCTTCCTTTCTGTTATAATCACCTTGTTATTACTTGTCATTTTAATTATTTCTATAAGTTAATTTTGATATTATTAACTTGGAATAATCATTGTAAAAGTTAAGCATTTAAATACTGCAATCTAGTCTAGATCCTATACAGATCAAGTGGTATTAGAGCTCAGTTGACTATTATTGCAGTTGTTTTCTTGAATGCTAACGAGATCTAGGATTCAGAAGGGCGAAGGCAAGCTCGAAGACTTTAATCCTGAGATTGGGAAGTGTAGAACATTTCTAAAGATGTCTGTTTCTGGAATGGAGGTTCCTGAAGAAATCAGTGAGCAGGAATTTCGAAGAGCATTCCTTGAGATGAAGGCTAAGGTGGACATTCTTTTTCAAGAGAGACAAGAGCGGAAAGGACATGAAGGAGGTTCGTCAAAGCAAGAAGATCGCAAAGACAAGAAAGGGAAACATCATGGAGATGGTGACAAGCAACCAGATCCACCCTCTTCTTCTTCTCCTCCCTCTTCTCCTTCTTCTCCATCTTCTCCTTATTCTACTTCTTTTAATCCTTTCAAGAGTGGGAATAAGCCTAAAATTAAATTGGATGTAAAATTTGATTTACCAAAGTATTGTGGTGAACTTAATGCTGAAAATTTGGATGATTGGATTCAGCAAGTAGAAGTCTACTGTAGAGTCCAGAACCTATTAGATGATGTTGATAGGATCCAATTAGCTACTCTTCAGTTAGGAGGTACAGCTTTAACCTGGTGGGAGAGTAAGACTAAGGCAGAAATTTCACAGCATGGTAGAGTCAGTTTAACTTGGGTAGAGTTTGTTAATGCTCTTAAAAAGCAATTCTACCCCTTAGGCCATATGCAACAGTTAATGATGGACTGGCAAATGTTTAGGCAAGGGAAGGGTCAATCTGTCCAAGAGTACACCCATGAATTTAGAAAAAGGGCTATTGCATTAAATGTTCCTTTGTACACCCAAGACACTTTGTTGAAGTACATAGGAGGTCTACATTCCTACCTTAGGCATTCTATTTTGGTTTTGAATCCTAACAACTTGGATGAAGTTTGTGTCCAAGCTACCCACTTAGAGTCAAGGGGTAAAGGATCTTTTATTGATAAGTTTGATAATGATGTAAAGAAATCTTCTAAGAATGCAGAGACAGGGAAAGGAAAGAAGACAGCTATAGTTAAGAAGGATGATAAACCTTCTTGCTCTCATTGTGACAAGAAAGGTCATGATGAAGAACATTGTTGGCAGTTGCATCCAGAACTGAAGCCTAAGTGGGCTCAAAGAAAGAATCAGAAACAGAAGGGTAAGGAGAAATCCACAAATGTTGTTATGGATCTTGGTTCCGATTCAGATGATGAAACTAAGATAACAGCTATGGGTATGAAAGGTAAAGCTCCTACTTTCAGTGTTTCCTTTGATAGTTGTGCTTCTACTTCTACAGTTAATGATTTCTCTGAAGATAAAAAAAGGAATGAGCTTTTTCATTTAAGGGTTGTTGCTAAGAACAGTAAAATTGATGCACTCATAGATAGTGGTTCTCAAGTTAATCTGATTTTAGAAAGTGTTGTAAAGAGCTTGGGATTAAAAACTACACAGCATAATAAACCTTATCCACTAGGTTGGATTTGTGAAAATGATAAGCTACAGGTAACAAGACAATGCACTTTGAGATTCACAATCACTAGTAAATTTGTGGATGAAGTACAGTTTGATGTAGTTCCATTGGATATCTATGGGATAGTGCTTGGTAGCCCTTATCTTTATGACAGAAAAACTATTTTCTACAGGGAAAAGAATCATTATCACTTGTTTAAAGATGGCATTCAGTATATTGTACATTCTCACAGGATTAAGACTGATCGTTCTTTTGCAAACACAGGGCAGTTAAAGAGGGTAATTAATGCAAGTAAAGAATTAACTCTTATGTCTGTCAGCACAGGTGGTTCTAAACTTGAACTTGGAGTAGCTAACCAGGGTTAGATGTTGCAGGATGCACCCGTAGTACAGCATGAGGGAATGATGATTGAAAGCATTGATAGTTCCTTGGGTAAAAATGTTCATGTTGTAAAGGATCGATATGTTGTTGACTTATTCTCTTTCATTTCTGCATTGTTGTTCAGCTTGATGCTAGTCATTTTTTGTTGGTTAGTGGCTACGACATTTGATGTAGATGCTTATGGAAGTGATAGAATAATGTTTATGTTCAACAATATTTTTGTAGTCTTCATTGTGCTTGTGAGCCAGGTATGCAAATGTACAGAAGATACAGGACAAGTGGGGAGGCCAAGTCCTCACTTAATGTCAGAATGAATGTCACTTTTGGAGGTCCAAAAGGTCTTCAGTGGGGAGGCCTGATCCGGTGGATATTTTTAGTGAAAATTGAAGTGTCTCATTTCTCTCTAGAATTAGTACCATTAGAAAGAGCTCGATGTCTTGATTCCAACGCAACTCGAACGGAGCGAAAAGGAGTCCGTTTGTGCAAGTTATGGCTAGTCAAACCTTGGGTCAAACTGGAATCAGAGGGCGTCCAGGAAGCGGAAAAAATGATGTCATCAAAAGTTATCAAAGTTGGCATCATTGCGAAGAGCCCGTCGCAAGCTTTCCAACGGTGTTCATTTCGTCGAAATCCGACATCGGAGGCTCAAGATACAGCTGGTCAAAGTTTCAGGTTGACTTGGTGGACTAAAGGTACAGTGATGATGTCAGCATCCGTACATGATGATGTCAGCATCTGTGCAGATCAAAATGGACCAATCCATGGTTGACACGTGTCATCCGTATGATGATGTCAGCATCCACATGGCAGCACAGTCATCGGTCTAGTCAGCAGTCCGTACCCCAGTCAGTAGGCCACGTCGGCATCTCTGTCAGCGAATCAAACGTCGCCACGTGGCCTCATGGTTTCTCTCCTCCATCCGGCGGTTTGAGTTGATAAGTTTGTTTTAAAAAAATGTGTGTGGACGGGTTTGAACCCGCGATCTCCGCCCAAATGGCCGGGCCGTTAGCCGTTGCACCAAATGCAGCGGTCAATAATATATATGGAATTATTTGTTTTTATTGTTTAGATTTGACGATGGTGAATGGTAAAACGTGGCTGGCAGGGTTGGAACCGCCAACCACCATTGTAACAAAACATGTAACCACCGGTAGGCCACGAGATGGTTGTTACTTATAAGGTGGCCACGGTTGATTTTGTTAATGTTTTGTTGGCCAAGCCTTAACCAAAAGGCATTTTAAGCCATAAACATTTAAAACCACCTCTAACAAACTAAACCAGAAGCTAAATGGAGCCATCAGAGGACTTGTACGAGCTGTTAGAGGGGGTTAGGCATTAATTTCGATGGTTAAGCCTAATTAGGCTAATTTTATGTATAAAAAGGGGTGTGAGGTGAGAGTGGAGGTTAAGTTTTCTTTCAGGTGACGAAGTCTTGAAGCTGTGGAGATAATCGAAAGAGAGGTCTTGTAGAGATTCCATTCTTGCACGTCAAAGCATTGTTATGCTGCCGAAGTGCTTGGAGAATGATTGTGGTGCTTTGTAATTGATTTTGGAGTTAATCGGATCGGTCTCTCTATTGGAGTGGACCCGGAGACGTAGTCACGTTTGTGATGAACTCCGTAATCAAACACTGTTTGCACTTCTCTTCTTCTCTCTCTTTCTTTCTCTCATTTCCTTCCTTTCTATTATAATCACCTTGTTATTACTTGTCATTTTAATTATTTCCATAAGTTAATTTTGATATTATTAACTTGGAATAATCATTGTAAAATCGTTGTAAAAGTTAAGCATTTAAATACTGCAATCTAGTCTAGATCCTATATAGATCAAATATGGAGTAGGCCAATATTTTGACTATGGAATTTCTCACAAAGTTGTTGCACATGTTGGTATTTGAAGAGTTTATCATTTTCAGTAGTGATAGCTAAAGGGATACCATATTGACAAATGATATGATAATTATGAATTTTGATTTATTTGGAGGCCAACGATGAGGGTGAGTGAGATGTATTCCAACTACTTAGTGAAATACCAAATGTCATTGATGATGAATGTATTTCCATTGAATGAAGGAGATTTATCATGCCAACTAAATCAATACCCATTATGAAAAGGGTCATGGTGAAGTAATACACTACAAATCCTGAGATGGTGCATGTATCAAGTTTTCAATTTATTGACAAGGAACATATTTGTTAACATACTCACATAAATCATGTTCCATGGTAGTTCAATAATATAATATTCAAAGAAGATTCTTTTATAGGACCATTCCACTTGTGTGAGCCCCAAAAATACCATTATGTACTTCAGTTAATACCAAATTGGCTTCCATAATATTTAAACATCTCAATAAGGATCCATCATACCCCTGCAAAATATAAGGTGTCTCCTAGGATTGTGTAATAGGATGAATGATGGATGAATAGTTGGCATTGTTGGGGAGTGAGGTTGGGTAGTAAAAAATTATCATGAAGAAAGGTGTATTTTCCAGGGAGATTAAGGACCAATTATTTCACACACAATTTTTGTATCTAGTAGATCATATAGGTAGACATAACAAGTTGTTCAACTAGGAATTTTTATTCATGACTATTATGGGGCATGTCTAACAAGGACCCAATAGTAGCCATTGAATCATCTAGTTTATTTTAAATATGATGGACTTGTTCAAATTGGATGTAGCCAAAATAATTCTTGAAATCATTGACCATGCATTTATAAGGAAGCAATGTATCATCCTTAGTTTGAAATTCATTATTAAACTATTTAATGATGAGTTGAGAGTCATCCTAGACATGTAGCTGATTGGTATTCTATTGAACTACTATTTTTAGACTAGTTATGAGAGTCTCATATTTTGCAATATTATTTGTACATGGGAAGGATAACCTAAATGACTTAGGTATAAATTCACCTTGAGGGGTTACAAATAGAATAGCCACACCTGATCCATGTTGAGTAAATGATCCATCAAAGTGTAACTTTCATAGAACCTATTCAATGATGGTGAAGTCAACCTTATTTAGAAATTTTGTGATCAATGGGTAAGCATCCACTAGAGGAGAATCTTCTAGTTTATTTGTGATAATATGAAATTTTATTTCTTTTCTATTGGCATTCTCAATATCAAACTCACTAAGGAGCATGACCCATTTAGCCATACTTTTGATCTAAGATGTCTATGATAGTAGATACTTGAGACAATCTACTTTAGAAATGAGGTGATGGAATGTCTGAGCATGTAATGTTTGAGCTTCTTGGAACTGAATACTATGTGGATGAGGTCATAGAAGTTGTGTTGGAATGTGAAAATTCAACCCTTAGGTAGTGTTGAGAGTGAGGGAGTTGGACTCAAGAGCATGATAGTACTCAAAAGGATGAGAGTTAGTATGGATGGTAACCTCAATGTTGTTATGGGGGAACTTGAGGTATTGATGGTATGTGGATGGGACAACTTGCATGACATGAATCCATGGGTGATCAAGGAGATTGTAGGGGAGGTCAAGATCAATCATGTGACATGTGGTTTATTGTAGTGCCAGACCAACCTAAATGGGGAGGAAAATAGTTCCTACTAAATATCACTCTGCAATTATCATATTATTTGATGGTAATCACCTAATTGTCTAAGCCAACTTGAGTATACCCCACCTATTTTATGAATCTCAATGTACAAAAATTAAGGAAAAAACCATTATCTAATAGGACCCTCTTTACTTTGTTCTTGGTAATGAGGACTTCAATATATAATGGGAAATTATGGGATGGGTCAATTGGAGGCATGCCACTTTGAATAAATCCCAACTAATAACTAGATAAAACATGTTCTAATAATGCTTGAAATTATGTAGGATCAATATCAGTATGAACATGGGAACCTTGTAATTCCTTGGTAAGGATATCTTGGTGGATAGTAGAATATTTAAGGAGATCTAATATCGATATTTGTGTGAGGATTTTACCAAGATGATCTAGAATATTCTAATTTTCACTCACTATAGGTGACTTGGATACATTATAAGGTCCTTGGATGGTGATGCAACCTTGTTGAGTGGTGATCACACATCATAGTTTCTTGGCTTTGAATCTAATAATGGAAACACATGAATAAACATGTGTGATGAAACCAACCATGTTGTCATAATTAAATGGGACTCTAGTATAATCAACATTATTGGTCTGATTATTTTTACTATTACTTTGGGGATTTCTCAAACCAACATTAGCATTATACATGCTAAGATATTGGAAGTGTTTTGTAAAATAAATTCTCTCTATATATAGTTAAGTTATAAACAAGGTGGTTGTATTCCATTCTGAGGTAATTTAACCTTTATCAATGAGGTCTTGGACATAATTATTGAGTTTCATGCATTTTTTGGTAGAGTGCCGCTTGATTCTATGATAATTGCAATAATCATTTTCTTTAAACCAATTTATCTTTGGTTTAGTGTCATTAAAAGGTTTGGTAACTGAATAGGTGTTTGCATTAGCTTGTACTATCTTATAAAACATTACATCAAGGGGTTCTCCTAAATGATTGAAAGAGTGTTTAGCATTGCCTTAGTTAGAAGGTTTGGGTGTTCCTTGGAGAACATATATTACATTTTTTCTAGGAAAGTTATGCACAATTTGATTAGCTTGAGATGTGTTAGCCACTTGGATATGTTTGTTATTGATCACACCAGCATTGACAACATTCTTTTTCTTGTTCTAAAAGTTGGATTTATAATTAGAGTGTTTACCATTGTTTTCCTTATACATTTTGACTAAACTCCTAACTACAAGTTCTTTCTCAATGGTGACACGTTTCTCAATGATTTTGTAAAAGGTGGATGTATAATGTATGTGCAATTGAAAATCCATTTCCATGTGTAAATTTTCAAAAAAAAAATTTCTCAATTTCTTTTTAGGTAAGGGTTATGAGAAATGACTAGTTTGGGCTCTCCACCTTTGTAAATAGCTTGTGAAACTTTCTCCAATGCGTTATTTATTGGTACATAGGTCAACCATGGTGACTTCATGTTCAATATTATAAGAGAGATGTGCTACATTTTTTTGGATAAATCTATAAAAGTAGAAATGAACCCATGAGGGAGGTGTAAAAACACTCTAATGATTTTCCACCCAAGCTACAAGGGACCAAATGAAGGAGGTAGTTATCATTGTAGGCCACCTCTTGAAAAGTCATATAGAATTATTCAACATGATCCCGAGGGTCACCTTTCTCTTTATACTTATCAAATTTGTAGATCTCAAAATCTCTAGGAAAGGGTACATTGTGATTATGTGATCAAAGGGATACATGAATAGTTCCTTGAATTTAAAGGAATTCTTAGTGTTCCCCTAGCCTTCATTTCCTCACACTCTTGATTGAAATTATGGATGAGAGAGGAATTTCTATATTGGAGGTCATCTAATTGGTCTATGAATTATTTGGAGGTGGAGGATGATGAGGTTCATTAGGAGATGGATCAATTTTTATATGATGATTCTTGTTGAGTTTTGATGTATGGTGGTTGTTCTTATGATTGAGATGGATAATCTTATATTTGAAATTGAATATGATGTTATAGTTTTTGTGGAGGATGTGAATATGATGGTTGTTAGAAGATTTTTGAGGTGGTTGATATTGATACTATGAAGTGTATTGAGGTGGGTTCCCATAGTATTGTAAGGGAGGTGGTGATGGGTGTGATTGATAGTCATGTGATGTATTTAGTGGTTGATATAGTGGTTGAGAGGGTTATTATTATGATGGATATTATATGGGATTGATTTGAGGTGGTTAAGGATTAGTGTATTGTTGTGGGGGTTGTTGAGATTGATATGAAGAATTTGGAGGTGGATATGATTGATGCATAGGACCCTGCAAAACATAAGGAGATTGAGTATGATGTGGTGTAGCAATACATTATAATATTAAGGATCTTGTTAGATGGGAGGATATATGGGAGGTGTTGATGTAGGGTATTTATAGAATTATGCAGATAAATATAGGGGTGGAGGATTATAGTGAGATTGAGGTAGAGGATTAGAATAGAATTACGATGGATGATTAGGATTAGATTATGGTGGATGATTGGGATAGGATTGTGGAACATGAGAATTATGATATACCTATTGGATTGACATGGGAGGAAAATGATAGGCTATTGATGTAGGTGCATTGACTATGGGAATTTTTATATTCACTTGAGATGGAGGGTGAACCAATATTTTTGATGTTGTATTTTGGATGTTCTAAGGGATTAGACCATAGAACTATGTAGATGATATATGATCAAGATCATGAATAGGAATAAGGTCCAACTTAGATCATAATGGAGGAAGCTATATCACATCATTCCCAAAATTTGACATGGTCTAAGGATTTTTAGGTGGACCCTAAGAGATTGATGATCAAGCTATATGAAAATATTGAGTCACATCAAATCCTAGGGGATGCTTGGTGCCTTATATAAGGAGCTTATTGAGGATTTCTTCCACAAGAACATTTATAAGGAGACTAGTCATACACATGTTAGTTGGATTATTGTAGTTCTCTTGGAGGCTAGGAGCGAGTTTTGGTTGAAAAACCATTTCCTCTTCGATGGGTACAAAATTTTGGGTATAATTTGGATTTGATAGTCCCCCTTTCATGTTGGTGTGTTGAGATTCTATGCTACTAGGAAAGTTGATGGCATATTTCGATTGATGAAATTTTTGTTGCTATTCCATGAGCTTCTTAAGCTTTAATTGAGTGGTGATATGCATGAAATATGTGATGATGAATCTAAGCCCAAGGAAATGACTAAATAAGAGTGATTAGATGATTAATTTATCTCTTTGATTTGATAACTTAGGTCAATGATGATTGGTTCAATTAATACTTGAGATAGCTGATGTTGTCAAGAATGAAAGATGAAGATGATGGTATTATTCTTGAGATAGCCAATATTCTAAAAAATGGTTTATTTTGACACATACTATGCCTCTTTCTCAAGGTGAGTTGATATGGCCGAGAAGGATTACTAGCTTAGGATAGGAAAAATTCCTACTAAAGCATGAAGATGATGGTTGATTAGGATTTTAACATTCTCAAGCAATTGATAAGAGGCTAGAATTAGATGTAGGATGATGAGGGTATTGATCATTTATGTTTAGGGATGTCCTCATGTCAATATGACTTGATATTTTTCAAAAAGGATTTAGTAGAATCCATTCTATTGACTCAATGGTTTGGTTTAGCAGAATTACATATATACATAGTGAAATATCCTATATATAGAGTGAAATATCCTAACTAAGACACGATCATATATCGATAGAATCACCCATTTAAAATGAATCTGCTAAGGATTTTAGGATCACCCAAGAGCATAGTGTATCATCCCAACAATGATTATATAAAGGAAAAATGGATACACCTAAGTAAAAAAAAGTTTCCTATGTACTAAAAAAAATCAACAAATGATGATTGAATAAGCTAAAGAGTAGAACCACCCATCAAAAAAGTGGATTTGGTCATTTAGAAATGGGATTCCCCAAGAATAGGGCATAATCTCCTAAGGATGATGACCAAATGATAAAGAACAAAGAAAAAAAAAATTGACATGGACATGATGGACTGATAGACATGGACTTGTAATCACAAGAAGACACACCAAATTACACAAAACTAGTTTAGTCAAGTGGGAGTGTTAACATAATGTAGGCCTACCAGCTTGGAGACTAATAACTCAAGGTCAATGTGAAGCACCTCTTGATCAAGAGTCAATAGATATGGATCTAGTGGCACAAGGGCTCACATTTTCCCTTTCTTTGGAGGTTTTGAGACCTTTCCCAAAGTGCTCTTATCTCTACTTAGGGAGATAAATGGTGAGTAGCCTTAGGCATGATACTATACCCTATAATATGTTAGGAAATGCTAAAAAAGTCTCAAGCTAGGGTAAAATATAGGTCATCTAATGTGTCCTCTAAATTTTATGAGGGTACATGAGGTATGTATGTGAAAACTAGTTTATCACAAGCATGGGTCAAGAATGTTAGTGAGTCTGTAATACCCCTCCATTTTGCTTCTTCTTTGGTTTGTGTTATGTGATGTTTGGTTGTAGTTACTTTAATACTGGATACATTTTGTTATGATGTTTTGATCATTATTATTGAGTGACAACTATTATTGTGAGATGTGGTTATCTGATCATTGTTTCACATGCATTATGGATTAATGATGTAGATTTAACATGAGATGTTAAAATGAGATTATTGGATTATGAAGGAAGTGTCAGTTTTGATGAGTGTATTGGTGAAGAGGACGGTTTCACATAACTCGCTTGTGAGTGCCCTACGAATTCATAATTTCTTCTTCACGGTGTGTATTATATGCTGGATATATTGTATGATGTTGTTTATTTGGTTGCAGGATTGCAGGTACATGACATCGACTCCACCTAGTTTCACAGGTTTGAGCGTGTCGATCCAACAGTTAAGTTGAATGGGAGATAGTAAGTAGGTAACATGTGTCAAGTTTACACCCTAGCCTTAGTGTGTTGTCAGTCATGTGTGTCGAGTCATTGTCTATCTTGTTTTAATGTTATTTAATTCTGAAGGATTATTGATTTGGAAATAGATATTTAGAATAATTGCATTTAAATCATGTTGATAGTTATTTAATCTAAATAATGCAATGTGGATAAAAGTCTATATTTAAATTAATTAATTGTATTTAATTTATTTAATTAATTAAATTTAATTTATTTAATTAATTAAATTTAATCCAAGGGGGTTGAATTTAATTATTAAATAATTAAATTAATTAATTAAGTGTGATGCAAGAGAATGAAAGGAAATAAAAGAATTAAAATTAATTTTGGAATTTAATTTCAATGTGTGGGAATTAAATTAGAAATTATAATTAAATGTTTATTTGGAAAATTAGTTGCAACTTTGGAAATTAATTTATTATTTGAAATTGCATTTTAAATTGAAAGTGGGTTTTCGAAAAGTGAAATTGAAATTGAAATATCTAATTTGCATGTAATGTGAATTAGGGTTGTATTAGATATTTTTTTGTTTTATAATGAATGCATGTTTTAATTTTAGGGGAGGGAAAAAGTCTTTAGGAAAATTCATTTTACAGTAGAGTAGAAATTTTAGAAAATTGCACAAGAAGGGTTTGAAGAAAGTTTTGATTGTAGAATTGATTGAATGAAAGATTGTTTTGCATTTGTTGGGTTTTGGATTGGATTCATTGAGGATTGAAGAAAATTCAGGAAGTCTTTGGAGGAGGCTTGCATTAGAAATTCATCTCTTCCTGTAGCTTCTTGTACCGGGTTTTCCTCTTTGTGTTTTATTGTTCTTGATTGTTTTTTTTTAAATAGTAGTGATTAAAGATTTGTTTGTTAAATCTGTTTTAGAAAACAAATTTGATATTAGAAGAAAAGAATTAAATAAATTTACAGCCTTTGCTTGTGAAAATTCTTGAGTGAAAATTGTGAAAACCTCAGTTGAATTTAAACTATTTGGGGAAATCGATTATGTTATTAAAAAATAAACATAGAGATTGAACAATGCATTTAGAATGTTTTTAGAAAATGAAACCCTTTGTTTATTATTAAAAATCGGATTTTAAAATCCGCAGGGTAGTTATATTTTTCATGGTAAAATGGTCTGGTTGCGTCGCCTATAACTCCACATACACAAACTAGGTTCTCAGGAAATTTAAAGGGTTTTTGCATTTTGAAATTTTCTTATCCCTATCAAAAAATCGCAAATACCCAAATCATATTATTTGAGTTATGCTTAAAACATGAGACTACTATTAAGTTATTTTCCCATGGCTGCTCTGAAAATAAAATAATAATAAACTGATATTTATAAATATTAATATTTTATGTATTGTTATTATAATATTAAAATATTATTTAATAATATTTTATATTATAATTTATAATATTAAAGTATTATATTTATTTATATTATTTTAAATAAAATTTGTATATTAGATTAGTGGAATTAAATTTATAAACGTATGGGAAATTATTGTTTATTTTAGAATGGCATGTTAAAGATTAATTGAAAGAGTTAAATATTTGATTTAAAGAATGCATAATTTAAAATTTAATTGTGGAATTTAAATTCATGTGTAAAAGGTCCAATTATTAATTTAATTTAATTGGAAAAATATATATATATTTTGGATAATTAATGATAAGGGATATTTTATTTTCAATTAAACAATTTGATATTCTGTAAAGAATAGAAGATATGTTAATGATTAAATATATTTAAATATATTAATTTATATTTAGTATATATATATTAAAGATATATATCCATTTGAGAGAATAAATAATATTTTATATTATTTTATTCTGTTGTTTGCAAATTGGGTATTATTAGTGTTCTAAAAGAAATAATTAGTATGTATGGAAAATGTATAGAGAAAGATATTTTTTAATAGAAGTAATTACTTGATTTAAAATGAAATATTTATTTTGTTAATATGATTGAAGAAAATATATTGAGATGTACATATATATCCATGAGTATTTTCAATCAGTATTTACCTTGTTTTATTTCAGTGCGTGTAATTTAGCTTTGCATGAAGAGTTTAAAAGATAAGTTTTGAATGTATGGTCAAAATTGATAAAGAAAAAGATATTTAAATATATTGAAGAATTATAGAAATATTTATATTTAAATGTTTGTTTTAATTAATGAGATTTAATTAGAAACAATATGAATGCGTGGTCAAATAGACAAGCCAAAAGATATTTTTTTACATTGATGAAATTGCATGTTTTAAATGGATAGTTGAAGAGACATAGACTCCGGATAGAAAATTGAAATGATTGTTTGCAATAGTGTTAGGTTGCATTAGAAGTAAAATTAGGAACTAACTATATTGAAAAAGGCAAATAGTTATTATGTTTTATTGAGTAATCTAATCATCGTGAATAGAATATTAAAGAATATATGTAAGTAAATTTATTAATATATATATTTGGTGTCTATATAATATGGAGCATATATATATATATATTAAGTGTAAAATTCATTATTGTATTTTATTTTAATGAGATGCATGCAATATATTATTGAATAGAGATTTAAAAATGGATTGATTAGTGTATATGGAAAATGGATAGAGAAACAATATGTTATTATATTAAAGTGATTGAATGTTTTAAATAGAAAATTGAATGAGATGTAAGATTTGGTTAGGAAATGGAAAAAGTTTACTTGCATGGATTTGTGTCGATTTAAAAGTAAATTAAGAAGTTGTTTTATTGATGAGGCAATTAATTATGTTATTTAATTAATTTCTATTTAGATTAATTGAATCATTGTGATTGGATTATGAAAGAGATATGGATTTAGTATATCCAAAAGTAGTATCTTCCTCATGATTATCTTAAAGGATTTAATTCTCTGTATTCAGTAAAAGGAAGTAAGTTTAATTGTTTTAGATTTCCAATAATGAAAAGGGAAATAGGGGTTATGATTATTTTAGATGATCTAGTTATCGTGTCTTTGACTTTGTCAACACTACCCATTGAATGAGTATGGATTTAGGAAATCCAAATATTAGATTTGATTGATGACTTAAATGCTTTTGTTGCTATGTCGTCAAGTTGCATTGTTGGTTTTGGGAATTAGTGTTAGTCTTAAATTATAAGTCTTCTAGAAGAACTTAGATGATAAGGGTTGTTTAATATTTATGTCATCCAGTTGTTTTCCCTTGGGTAGTGCATGGCATCTTTTCAGTTTTACCCATGAACGGGGATGTTTTGTACCTCTTGTGAAAGGAGTGGACTATGTGTTGTTGCCTCCAAGATGTTTGGAGTGAGTTTCTATTATTTGTATCCTCTTTGTGTTGGAGTGGTTATGATGCCTAGTTGTATGCACTTGTGTCTCCCTTGGTGGATTGTTTGGGTGTGTGTTGTCGAATAGAAGAGTGGCTTTTGATAGGGGCCGGAGCCCAAAGTGATAAACCGAGTAACCTTCAGAAGTGAGTTAATCAAGTGATAATTAAATTAATGTACTTAGATGATTAGGATGCAGTTCACACTAATCAAGATAATTTAATCCTCACTCATAGACACAAGGGCTTGTTTAGACTTGGGATGAGTGAGAAGGTCTGGAATGGCAAGATCAACTATCTTGTCCTTACGAGAGGTAGTTGATTTCGCATGAGTGAGTATGAGTGTCGGGATTCGATTGAGGCCACCAGGATTTCTGGAGCTTATGAAGAATGCCTAGAGGAGATCTCATGACAAATCTTTCGATGACACTCTATCTAGGACAATTGTTGTTAATTATTTTATATGTATGGTTCTGTGAATATACTTGATCTATTTTATGTTTGGAAGCAATGTGACCTATGTCAGTGATGTAAATGTTGTACTTGAGTTGTACTGGATTGTACTTGATTATGGTTTTTGGTTGGTTATAACAGTATGAGTCAGTATGAGTTTGTCTTTGGATAGAGGTAGTAGAATCTTTGTCCATGTTACTTTGTTACTATCTCCTAGCATGGGGGGTGGGCCTTCGGGTACCACATTGGTTGGGTGGAACATGCACCAAAACCATTGGGTCCCCATCTATCTACAGTACTTGGTGGCGAGACATCCAAATGGACAGCTCGCGGTTCTTGTTGTATTATCTTGCATTGTAATATTTCTTTTTGTATAAGTTATCTACCCCTCTTTTGTTTATGAGGTGGAATTCTGTAATTGTAACCTTATGTACTAGTGTCTCATTCTGGGAATGAGTGATGTAACTATTGGATTAAGATAATTTTTATGAGATTGTATCTTGGTTGATTATCTTATTATGTTATGTGGTATTCTTATGATGTATGATGTTTATTTCATATAGTTATAATGCTATGGTTATATGTAATATGTATGTGTGGGTTTAAGTAATCCTAACCTTGTAGCCTTAGAGGTTGTTGTTAATTAGTAAGTGAATGTGTATGTTAAATGCACTTTATAAAAAAAAATTAGTTCGCTTAAGACGTTAATTACAACTTCCTTTAGGGTTACTTGGCGGGGCATTACAGAATCCATCTAGACGTGTCGTACATTCCAAGATTGCTATCACCTGAGTATCAAAGCTTCACTAAACATGGCATAACTAGTTTGGGGTACAAATTTCATTCTCCCTCCTTTGTATACTCCTTTGGTTCACATAGTTGAGATCATCCCTTAGGGTGATGAAATCCCTATGTAAGCCTCCTAAAGGGAATTAAATGCTACAGTTTTTTATCTCTAGGCTTGCACGAAACACAAGGAGAGAACATACACATAAGCTATCACTCATGGGATAACACAATAAGAATTGGTTCAATTTATAATTTTTGATCCCTAGGTTCACCAAATGGTGCAAGGGGAGAGTGTACATTGGAAAATGACCCCAAAAAATAGCACAAGGTTAATTGACCCTTTAGAAAAATTGAAGTGTTCGTAGACTAGTGATAAAAACAAAGTCTTCAATGAAATCTTGTAAGAAATGTGTTAGTAGTCTTGTACAGTGGTATTGGATTATGCAAGGCTACAAAAAAATATCAGTGAGATTATATAAGGTGCACTAGTTACCTAGTGGGTTAGTACAAAATATGAAAGAAATGGAAAGGCTAATAGAAAATCAAACACTTAGATTACCTGCAAATCAACCTAAGGATATTGCCTATTTGGGTGACATAATTTCCCAAGAGCATAACTACCTCTATGTAGATAGAATCACCCTTTTGTACCAAGTTCACCCAAGAGTGATATTGCTCCTATGAAGGTGGATTCACCTTTCTAGAATGGGATTGATCAAGAGAAAAGTCACCCATGTTTAAGTGTATTCACCTGTTTGAAGAAGAATCCCCTTTGTAGAGGCATATTCACCTATTTTCTAGGAAGGATGACAGTATGGTGAGAGGCTAAAGTGAAACCACCTCTATGGGAGTAGGATCACCTATTTATAGAGTATATCTACCCAACTGGGAGCATAATTTCCCCTATGCTAAAAATTATAGAAAAAACTATCTAAAAAACTTGAAAATTTTATTAGTAGACCCATGACATGGGTCTCATCGTGTGTGACATAATGTGTGCAAATAAAAATATGCCTAAAACAAAAAGAAATTGCAGTTAAAACCAAACAAACACAATAATCCAAACAATAATCAAATTAGGGAAAAAGAGATCTCAAACCTCCATATATTTTGACAAAAAACCTTGTAAGTTGTAAACCTTATGCATAAGTTGCTACTATTTAATCGATTTAAATGTGTAGTCAATGAAAATTTGGTGGTATAATACTACTAAATTTCTCAAATTTGTAAGATGTTCAAAAATGGCTAAGTTTTTTGGCATATGACATGAGGAATGATAGATGGAAGGATAGGATTGATTGGAAGGAGATCAATGGCTAGGGATGGTTGAGACATCTCCACTCATGAGATGTTTCCAAGTGGAATCATGATAGGAAATGTGAGGGAGATGGTCTCTCGAGTCTCATGATTGTGACAAACTGTGTCACAATGTGAGGGCGTGATAGGGAGATGGTAGCTCCAAAGTTACTAAGGGGATATGGGAGCATTGATATCATAAAGACCTACCTTGTCCTACATTCCTAATGTATGACAAGGAGTAGAATAAAAGAATTTAATATTCCTTTTGGGCACTTTTGGAAGAAAGACCCATGTCTTTAAAGTACATGGGGTTTTTACCAATAGGGAAAATTTAATGTGGAAGGTGGCTGAGTGGATAGGAAATAAGTAAAAAGAGATTAGCCCTTTCCTAATACTAGGATGAGGAATACACAAATGATTAGGAAAGCTCGGTTAGGTGAAAATTAGGACTAAGGGTAGGTGATTAGTGGATAAGTGGGAAAAAATGGAGGATGTGACATTTGGAGAGAGAAAGGAGAATTAAATAATTTTATTTAATTCATGTGAGGGGGTGTGATGAGTAAATTAAATAATTTGAAATTTTTATTTTATTTATGGAAGGAAAGGGCTGAAGGTGAGATAAGTAATTAAATCAATTAATTACTTTAGGATTTTAGAAGAATTAAAGATAAATGGTCAATATTAATAAATAATTATTTAATTAATATAGATGAAGGGGGATTACATGAAATAAGTGTATACTTGATCGAACACAAGTGGTTAATTTTAGGTGTCTACAATAACAAAATAAATGATATAATTTAGTGGCCTATTTCTAAAACCCTTAATAAATTCAAGGGTTTCTTAGGGCTCATTAGATATTATAAAATATTTGTGAAGAACTATAGCTCTTAGTAGTACCCCTAACAGCTATATTGAAGTGGGATGGATTTTAAGCGGGATGGTTTTTAATGGAATATATTAGCTAATATAACATTTGAGAGATTAAAAGAGGCTATGTGTACCACTCTAGTTTGAGTTTCTCCAAACTTCACCAAGAATTTTATTGTGGAGAGTGATGATATAGAAAATGGTATATGTGTATTTATTATATAGGAAGGTGAGACCATTACTTTTGAGAGTCTTAGATCCCTATTGATTTATTAATTTATTGGTGTTGTGCTTAACCTTGGGATTGAACTATTGGATGTTGGTAAGGTTTTTCTATTTGAAGTTTTGGAGGTGAGGATCTTACATGTAACAAAGTTAGAATGACATATTATGTGATATGGTTTATAGTTTCTCTAAATGATCTTACATTTCTTCCTATATGTTTTGATGTAGGACCATCCACACTTAAATGCAATCTTGCATCAAAAAAATAATTTTCTTTTCATGTTTAGTTGTTTTCATTTTTGGTGAAGGTTTTATCTTCAAGAGAATATTTTAAAGTTTTGTAAGGATATAATTATTTATTTGTGAGGACCATATTTTTATTTCATATGTCAAGGTCAAGCAGGGTGTTTAATGTGATTTATAAAATTGCATAAAAATTAAGGTTCTAGGGGTTGAAATAGTATATTTACCATGGGGGAAGTGTATTTTGAAGGAAAAATAATTAAAAATAATTATTTTTTTCAATTTGGTTCCTAGGGAAGTGTACATAAGACAAGTGGCTCTTGGCATTCTATTCTAGTCTTATTCTTTCAAATTTGGCTTCTAAAATGGAGATAAAACTAGTAAGTTTGGAAAATAAAATAATGACTTCAATTTCCAATTTGGGGTCAGTTGGCATGACTTGTTTATTGATTTTATTCAATTTTCAAATGCATATAAACAAAGTTGTTTGATATGGTACAACAACTTTGGATGACAATTTTGGAAGCAACAAACTATGTTTTATTTTATTTTCTACAAGAATTTTAAGGGTCAATGAAAGAGCAGATTTGCAAACCACTTTTTGGTGTTTCACATGATTGAAACCTTTTATAAATAAAACCTTTATTGGTGTCAAAAAGAAGTAATCAATAACAAAAATTCTGAGGAAATAATTTATAGGTTGTGAGCTAGAGGATTGCATGGAGAGTGTGGAAAATTAACTTTCCAAGAGGAGAGGTATAGAAGAATAGAAGAAGAGAAGAAGAAAGTTGAAAGTGTGTTTTATGTGTTCAAGGTAGCCATGAGAGCTGTAGGATGAAGGGAAAAATGGATTTACAAAGAGGAGTGAAGCCAATAAAGTTGAAGGTAGGAGACTCTGAAGCTTTGAAGACATGAAGCACCTAGAAACCCTTGTAAATTTTTTTATTTTTGGAATCCTCACTATATGTAATTGTTATTGAGGAATTTTGTTGTATGGGTTTACATATGAAAGTGATAATAAAGATATTTTTTATATTTTATTTCAAAATATATGATTCTTTTGATATGTGTGCAAGAATGTGGGTTGGATGAAATGTTAAGGTTGCAAGATTGGGTAGTTTGATAAGACCCCTCAATCTTGACTGCATTATATTTGATCATATATATTTGGAGTTGACGTTTGTGTAGAGCTAGTATGATCACTATGTTTGTGGTCATTTATTGATGTATAACACTTTATTATTTTTCTTTAGCAACAATATGTGGGCTCTTTAATATCTATCATTGATGCAAGAGCATCTCGGAGTGCAATTGACATCACAAAAAATAATTGGTTTGAATTTATTGTTTTCATTTTCTCGCTCGATTTGGATTTCATGATCATAATGGTTTGATGGAAAATAGTTATAAGTTTTTTCTTTTGTCAAATATGATTTTTGACAATATTATGGGAATGGCAAGATATCTCAAAACTGTTGGAAGAAATTTAATTATTGAATACATCGATTTAGTTTGAAGACTATTCAACTTCTTCCAAATTGAGAATGTAGAGGGGCATCGCTCACAAGAAATGAGATATTAAAAGGTAGGTTTGTAAATTATTGGGGCGCTTGGGTGAGAAAACCCATGCCAAGTTCAAAATGTGAAGGCCAAGAACCATCACGCCATTTAGAGAGGAAAATGGCAAAAAATTCAGATTGGAATAAATTTCCAATGAGGAGGGATT
Source organism: Sequoiadendron giganteum (assembly GCA_007115665.2). Classification (NCBI taxonomy): domain Eukaryota; kingdom Viridiplantae; phylum Streptophyta; class Pinopsida; order Cupressales; family Cupressaceae; genus Sequoiadendron; species Sequoiadendron giganteum. The sequence goes on along the minus strand of CM021105.1, from coordinate 116,455,841 downwards.
TATTGAAAGTACAAAAAAACTAGACACTTGGAAGGCAGTGCCATATAAAGTGAAGTGAAAACACAAGCAAAATAAATCCCTCTGAGAATTTATTGATAGAGGTTTTTCCCATAGTATGTATAAATGCAGCCATAAAGTCTTGGGTAGCTTGAACAAGGAGAAGTTGAAGGAATGGTGCCATGAGAAGAGGGGAAGACAATGGAAGAAGAAAGAATAGATATTGGAGTAGAAATAAAGTGCCAGGGGACTATGCAGGTCGATATGTGTTGCGCCATCAAGTTGCAGACAACAAGTCGAAAAGGATATGTGGAATGGCTAAGGCACAAAAGTTTGATTGTAGTTTGATATGGGAGTCTAGTCAGAGTATTGTGAGAGGGAAGTTGAAGAGTCAAAGAGGGCTAAGGAGTTGCCTGAGTCTTACAATGCAATGTATTTCATGAAATCTGTTGTTAACAAAGTTAATTGTTTGCTTGCAAGTTGAAATATATAGGTAATGGTGCAATTGTGAATCGATGTTAAAATTGACACAAGTAATTATCAATTTTTGGATTTAATCGATTACTGAGTTGTTGTAATCTAAAATTTGTGTGGAATTGGGTGAGTTTTGTTTTTTTTTTTTTGCATCAATCATTTATGAGGTTGACAATTTTAGAGGATTGGATCATCATAGGTGAGACAGTGAGTAGATAACTATTTGAGTAAGTATTCTCTACTATAGTAGGTCTATTATAGTTTGAAAATAATTAGATCTATATTTATTATGTAGGTTTTAATGATAAAAGGTACACCCTTTATGTTTTTTTTTACGAGTAGAATTTATGTTCCTTTATTGGGTACTAGATTAGACATTACTCATGAACTCAAAGTTCCAAGATATAGACCCTTGATGGATAATTTTCATTAGACTATAATATTGAGGCTCTTTATGTTCTTTCAACATTAGTACAGTTGTTACAATGGAGATGGTAACCTTGAGTAGGGAAATGGATTATATAGGGACGTGAGTTGTAGTGTGGGTTGCTTATGTCATGAGAAATAGGTTTATTAGTGGTTTGTGATAGTTGGATGTGAGTTTCTAAACTAGATATAGTCATTATTCTAGTTATTTTGGAGTATGTGATACTTACACGATCTTACTTTAAAGGATATTAGACTTCTAGATTGATTTCTAGTAATAGGTTGAGGCTTGATACATTGATGTGTTTGTGTGACATTTGGGGTGTCACCTTAACCTAGAGTTCATATCTTTCATTCTTATCTTTTATTCTTGGGAATGATTGAGGATGAAACATTTGTTGTTTGAATTGTGGTCACTTGAAATATTTTGTAGATTCTTCTATGAATGTCATGAGAATATTAGAATTTAGTTGGGACATAGTTGTAACCTTGATCTAGTTGATGGATTTATTTGAGTTTCCCTTTTACTCTTGCAAGTTGTTTCAAAAGTGGGATGATGTAAGGAAAAGGTGTCTTTAACTTCTATTCTTAATGCTAATATTATTATTTTATTATTTTATTATTATTTTTTGATTCATATGGGAAGTGGTGTTGTAGTTTGAGGTGATAGTCCTTACAATGTGTTAGCATCTTCTAGAGTGTGTAGAAGTTGTAAGAGTATGTAATGTCATTATGATAATGTAAGATATTGGAGTTACTTATGGTGGATTTTATGATGCATGTAAAAGCATGAGTATAGGGAGTTATAAAGTAGAAAAGGAGTCTTGACCTACTTATAATGCATCAAGTAGAACATTTTTCTAAAAAAGAGACAAAAAATATTGAAGTGTGAGTCATATGGATTTTATTATGGTATTTTTGGACCTTGTTTGTGAAATGCTTCATTGTATTTTTTTGGGCCTCCACAAGTCTATATGTTGAGGGCTTGCAATGGAGGAACTAAGAAATTTTTACTATAGAGTTTGATTAATGTGAAAAATGAGATGATGCAATCTCACTCCTCTTTCCCACCAATCATTTAAAGATGTCCTAAGAACCCTAGTTGGATTGACCATCAACCTCACAAGGTGAGTCAATTCTTAATTAGGAGGACTTAGGAAGGGGGGTGTTCTTTTAGGTTTTTAAGGGGTCCACCACCAATAAAATGCTTAGAAAGACAAATAAGCATTCAACCTACAAAATCTAGTTATGCAATCTAAATGAAAGATGCAAATGATGAAATTATGCAACAAAAAGATAGGGTGTGTGTACCTGGGAAGTTTGGAGATGTTGTGAGGATTTTGGAAATGTAAAAATGTTGTCAAAATATGCTTGGGAGGACAAATATTCCCTTACTGTTGTCTTAGTCTCGTTGCTATTTTTCGGGGCAGATGCAAAATCTTTGGATCTCAGAACAAAATCTCAAACAATCTTTGAAAAATACCCCTAGCAAGACTAAGATGCCCTAGGTGATGTATTAGACTCATTCTAAATTTCTAGAATTTTTGAGTGTGGTCCTCAAGCTTAAGGTCAGTACTTCCTTCTTCACCAAGCCTTAAGATCTGAACCTTTAAAAAGACTTGCAAAACAAAGGAATTTGGATTGATTGTTGATGGGGGTTTGCCTTGGCCAAACCCCTTGTTTGATAATTAAACCTTGATGAAAAAAAGCATAGATCTGAAAATGGAAATGTGTGTGCCCTAATCTTAAGTGTGTCTAAGATTATGCAAGATAGAATATGAAGAGACCCTATTCAAATGTATTAGAATAAGATTCATAAGATGCATAAGTAAATGACCTATAAAGGAGATCTCTAATCACCCTAACAAGTCACAAACATGAAATACACCTTCCTTAGGCAAAAAATAGAGCAATAATGGAAGATGGAATCAATCGAGAAACAAGTCTTTAGGCTTGGAAAAATGGCTAGTTGCATCTCCAATCTAGAATCTCTCATGACCCTCAATAGGCATCCATTACTAATCCTTGGAAATGCTAGATCTTTACATGGAAATAAACTTGAAAAACCTATAGAAACACAATAGAAGGTTGCTCCGAAACTTTGAAACTCTCCTTCAACTTGTTTTCTTATGACTTGTTTGCTTCAAATTTCTCGCTTCTTACTTGATTAGGTGAAAATGAGGTGGAAATCTTACTTTTTTAGGCATTCCTACCTAATAACCCAATTATTAGATCCCAAATGCCGACAAAAGGTCAAATAAATTCCAATATTTTCATTTCTTGCTCTTAATTCCCAAAAACAAAGCCCCTGAGACTAAGATGCACTAGGTTGTGTCTTGGTCCCACTAGGTGGGACTAAGATGCCACCAAGGGAATTTTGGTCCCACAATGCTTAATTTTCCAATTTGAAAGGTGGGTCACCAAGATTGATGGTTGTTTAAGGATTTTGATTGGGTTTAAAGTTGAAATATTCCCCGAGATGCACAAAAAGGGGTCTTAGGGGCCCATAATAAGTGACCTAAAGGGAAATTAATGCAAGGGGTGCTAAACTAGGTCCAAATTAAGTTTGAAAATGCAAAGGTATGCATTTTTCTACACTACAATTAGCCCCCACTTTAGTGCCCATATGACACTACATGCATATGCAAGCTAAAATAATTCAATAAGTAACTTTATAAAAGGATACTCATATGGATTTATTAGGGAGAATGAAACCCCCATTGTAGTCACCTACAAAACCACAATGTTAGGAACCACATTCTACATCATAGATTTGTTAGTAGCTCAAATATAATCCTCTTATCTAACTTTCCTAACAAATTAAATTTGAGGGTAGATGTATGCTCCCCTTCATTCCACTTGCTTTATGGAGGTGGAATCAAGGTAGTAATCCAACCACATCAAATTACACAAGACCATCATAGGGAATTTCCAAGTACCATTCCAACTGATGATAGACATTTTATGAGAATGAGAGTGGAACCATGATTCCAATGCAACAAATGGCATTGAAAACGAAGTTCACTAGCTCAAAATATGTTAATTTGAATAAAGAGCACTGCTTTTCTTTTTAGCAAAATATGATCTAAATATGCTTGCATAAAAAGATAAAAAGGAAGATAATCCATATGCATCTTTTACCCTTTTTTAGAGTGAGCCTGGAGTAGAGTGAGCCACCATGCCAAGCAGACATCCATCCACCCATTCACAAATCAAGCTTCTATGGGAGGCGGTCGCATGGGGCGAGCTACAACACATTGTGAGTTGACTTTGTCTCCTCTGTAGTTGGATTTGATAAGAAAAATATTTTTATGAAATTTTTAAATGAAATTATAATGTAGGGAAGGTTTTTCTTTCATTTATTTAGATTGTTGCAAAGTGTCCCACTTAAGGAAGAAAGTGTCTAGAATCCTTAATTAAGATATCCTAGAGCAACTTTAGCACACTTTTTGACCGTTAAAGCACAAATTTAAGATTTTAAGATGTTTTAAGTGACATTTTCTTCTTTTCTTATGACAGACTGCACCCTGGTCATGCCAACACCTGGGTGTCCAGGCATTCAATCGACTTCGAGAGCTTGTTGATCAGCTACTTGAGGAGGATGTGCAGATCCTCCATGATTCAGGTCTTTATTGGGCCTACCTCTCACTAGCCATGTGGTATCATGATGCCATGTTGATGGCACTAGTAGAGAGATGTGATGCAAACACCTGCACCTTCCACCTATTGACGAGGGAGATGACACTCACATTAGAGAATGTGCAACACATACTATGAGTGCCTATCCGAGGAGAGAGGGTTCCCCTAGCACAGGACATGAGCTTCAAGGAGATGTGGGTTGACACCGAGTATTGCTTAGGAAAATCGGTCATCCCCAAGATCATGAGATCACCCATCAAGCTTTCTTGGCTACTGTATGCACACTCACCAGTAGTGAGACACATCGCAATCTATATAGTAATGTTGGTACTAGTCCCCAATGGTCGTGGAGCACATCTGAAGGGGGGGCTAGTGCACATGATTAGAGACATGGAGCACTACCGTGTGGTTTTTGCTTTGGTTTGGAGCATACTAGAAAACTTATACTATGATTTGGGTCGATTTACTTATGGAGAGCTGCATAGTATGTTGCACTGCACCCTACTATAGACATGGATCCTAGAGCATATCACCTATACCCGACCTGTAGGAATTTTTATTGTCATAGTGGCGGGATATCTGTGGGTTTTCAGCTATCCCCTAAGACAGGAATGGTAGTGTGGTGATGTGTTATTCTAGAGGGTGAGGTTTGATAGATTGAGTGAGGAGGACATTGTATGGAGGCCCTACCGGATGGAGCTATTCTAGCCAAACACGATAGGATAAATGAGGTGGATGTAGAGAGATAGGGTGCTACTAGGATGGCACAATCATGTAGTGAGACCCTTCTACTATGATCACTTCACGAGGTAGTTTGGACAGATACAAAGGCTACCATAGCTACAGGATTCATATAGATAGTCAGTACAGAGCACCTGTTGACTTGGAGATCTTAAACAACTAACAATAGATGATGTCATATCGAGCGACGTAGAGGAGGAGGATACAAACATGCCCCCAGTCTTTGATGTAGATTACATCGACATGACATAGGTGTATGATGAGTGGTGGGAGGTGATTTGGCCAAGGGCCATCTTTCCTATGGGTTTTGTAGGGCCTTTACCAAATTCAGGGGAGGAGGACAAGGAGTCAAGCAGGAGGGTAGATCTAGAGGACCTATTCCTAGATGAGGATGAGGAGGTGTCAGAGGAGGACATGGAGTCAAGTAGGAGGGTAGATATAGTGGACCTATTCCTAGATGAGGACAAGGAGTTAGAGGAGGATAGGGATTTCAAGGGGGAGGAGGATGACGAGGATAACGAGGAGATAGAGGATGAGCAGAGATAGCCTAGGAGCGAGGACAATGACAGGGGTGAGGCTAGTCCTCCTAGACCTAAGTGGAGAGATACAGTTCGCACACTGGTTACAAGGTCACAATCTACATGTGCTAGTGTCCGAGAGCATGAGGAGAGCAGTAGGGAATTTGAGATTCCTACAGGTGACATGCTACAAACCTAGGTGATGATATTTATTATTATGCTTTGTTTTTTTTTTTCTATCATTCTCATGTATATGTATATTATGATGATGGATACTAATTATTCTTATGATTTATATCTTGCAGGGCCTGTGATAAAGTCTAAGGACCTATTCCAATGTTTGGTTGCAATGATAGTGCCACCCCTTCTTGTAGATGAGGCTATGACCATAGAGTACATGCCCCCACCATTCATAGCAGAGTGCATGGACCTATTTGAGCCTTATATGAGGCTCAGGGGAGCATATGTTAGAGTATCCAGATGCGTTGAGCATGATGAGGGTTAGGTATCAACACTGGAAGTGGAGTTTGAGGAGACTCACAGAGAGGCTATATTATAGTTAGAGGTCGAGAAACTTCAGAGAGAGGTTGTCAAGATCCGGGATGATAGAGACCACATAAAGTGAGAGCGATTGGAAGCATTGATACGTGAGGGTGAGCTACACAGGTCACTACAGACTATGTAGAAAATGGCCAACATGAGAAAATTCAAGTCACACAGCACCATCTCCCAACGAGCACAGACACCACAGCCTGAGGGATCTAGAAGCCATAGGCCATAGTGACATTATAGTATTGATGAGATGTATTAAAACTTTTGATATATATATATGAGCATTCTTGTATTTTATATTTATGTGTTAGATGACAATGTGATTTATCAAATAATCTTTGTTAGACTAGTCAATAAATATCTCCATGATCTAACATGCTTTTGTTTTATTTTCTTTAAGTTTGTGATGTAGTATGTTATGCAAAATTAAATTCACTTATGATTTAATTATATGATATTAAATGCAAATAAGGATTTAACTTAACATAACATACACCAGATGGTCTGGATAGCATGGTACCCAAAGCAAGAATCCAAAACCACATTGGATTTTCTACCCCATAATTCAAGACACAAGGAGCTATGTGTCAGGAACGAAGAAAGTACGAGATACAATGGCATACCATCCATTTTCTCTAACAACACTACTTTAAAACTCGCACTATTTAGAAAATCTAGGAATAATACCAACACAAATGTGCGACATTAATAGGTTCCCGAAGAGGTGTATTGTCCATGTCAGATATCATGTATGCTCCGAACCCAAAACTCTCTTGAACTACATATGGTCCTAACCAATTAGGGCTAAAATTCCATTTCTCTATCAGGTTAGCATTGACATTTCGTTGATTCTCATATAGCACCAAATCACCCTTGTTAAATGAACGAGGGATGACATGATCATTAGAACTTCGTTGCACTCTCTTATGATAAGCTTGGAGATGTTCGAGGGCATTAATGCACCATTCATCGAGCATTTCAAGTTGGTGTAATTGTTGTTCCCTATAAGTATTGTCATCAATTAGGCCTTGAAGAGAAATTCTTAAAGAGTAATCTCGAACTCCAGGGGCATAATCATCTCAATACCATAAACAAGGTTATAAGGCATGTTTCTTGTTGAGGTTCTTATACTAGTATGATAAACCCATAATGCATACGTTAATTATGTATTCCAATCTTTATTATGTTTGTTCATTTTTTTTCTCAAAATTTGTTCAAGTGTTTTGTTGATTGATTCAACTTGTCCATTAGATTGTAGGTAGTAAGGTGTTGAGAATCGGTGAACATGTATATTAAATGTTTCCAAGAACTTCTTCACATCATATTCTTATATGGTGTTCCATTTTCCAAAACTAACGCGAAAGTAAGTCCAAAGCAAGCAATAATGTGCTCCAATATGAAATGACATATGACATCGGACATTGTCGAACACAAGGGAATATATTCTACCCATTTCATGAAATAATCTATTGATATGATTATAAATGTATTTCATGTGGATGAGGGTGGAGATATTTTTCCAATAATATGCAAAGCCCATACCGAGAATGTCCAAATAGGAACTTGTGCGTGAAGCTCAGAGGCAAGAGCATGAATTAAATTTTAATGCTCTTGAAACTTATGACATTTCTTAATGTATTCAAAGCAATCTCGTTCCATGTTTTCCCAATAATATCCCATGTGAATTATCTTTTGAACTAATGATCTTCCTTCAAAATTCCCCCCACAAGCACCTTCATGGACCTGTTCAAGTGCTAGAGGGATTTCAAATTGTTTAAGACACCTAAGCAAAAGGCCATCGAAGGAACTCTTACATAAGATGTTTTCCAATATAATATACCTAGACACAAATCTTCGAAGATGAGAATGAGTGTTTTTTTATTTTTCAGCTCAAGAAAGGTACCATCTTTCAAATAATTGAATATCATATCATACAACTCACTCAAGTTTTTGATTGTTGTTGTTAACACTTCATCTATACTTTATCGTCAATTGATGGTTTTATAATTGTATGCACAATGAAGGTGAAGTCTTTTGAAGGATCTTGAGTGGAAATAAGAGAAGCGTCACTTGCCATTGCATCTGTATGACGATTATCTTTTCGAGGGATGTTATCAATGGTGAAGGATTCAAACTTCTCTAACAATTTCATTATGATATCCTTGTATTTCAATAATTTGTCATATTTTGTTTGATATGTTTCATTTATTTGTTTGATGATTAAAATTTGTGAATATCCAAATATATTAACGTCTCTAGTTCCCATAACTAGAGCGGCATGCATCCCAGCGAGTAACGCTTCATACTCAACAATGTTGTTTGTACATAGGAAATTTAACCAATATGGTAAGGGAATAGGCTCTTTTGTGGATGGTTTTATTATAACCACTACTCCGGAGCTAGTTCTGCACTTAGATCCATCAAAATACAATTCTCATGTATCATCTTTGATTGTCAACATGTTATCATCAAGGAAATTATCATTACCAGGTAACGCTAAAGGAGAAGGAGCATCAACTAACTGGTCGATTAAGGCTTGACCCTTAATTTCTTTTTGTGAAACAATTTTAAGGTCAAACTCAATCAACAACATTACTCACTTAGTTAAGCATCTAGATATATCTGTTTTAGTGAAGAGGTGTTTTAAAGGGTCAAACTTCATCATTACTTGTATTTTGACATTCAATAAGTAGTGTCATAAATTACTAGTAGCGAATACAAGAGCCAAACATTGTTTTTCTATTGTTGTGTATTATTTCTCATAATCAATCAATGTTCAACTGATGTAATAAACATGATGCTCTTTACCCTTTTCATCTTGTTGAGCCAACAATGCTATAAGAGCATGGGCTGATGCAGATGTATAAAGGATGAATTATTTGTTTTGCATAGCAGGTTGTAAAATAGGTGGAGTGACAAGATAATATTTCAAACTCTCAAAAGCCTATTTACAATCTTCGTTCCAATCAAAATGTATGCCTTTCTTGAGAAGATGTGTACATGGTAATGTTCGATCTGCTAAGGATGATACAAATTATCAAATAGATTGAATTATTCTTTGTAATGTATGCAACTGAGAGATGATTCTAGGAGGTGAAATGTTAATGATAGCATCAATTTTATTTGTGTCTACCTCAATGCCTCTGCGAGATACGATAAAACTTAAAAAAATTCCACTATCTACACCAAGGACTCACTTTTTCGGATTCAATCTCATGTTATATTTTTGAATTCTCTCAAAGATCTTCCAAATAAAATTTACATTATCTTGTCTTATTAAATATTTAGAGAGAATATCATCAACATAATCTTCCAATATCTTGTGTATGTAATCGTGAAATATCAGTGTCATAGCTCATTGATAAGTTGCACCCATGTTCTTCAATCCAAAAGGCATCATAATCCAACAAAATGTTCTCCAAACAGTTGTGAATGATGTTTTGTATTGATCTTGAGGGTTGATGAAGATTTTATCCGAAAAATCCATCCATGAATGACAACAAAGCATGTCCCACAGTCGAGTCTACTATCATGTCAATTATTAGGAAGGGGAAAGTCATCTTTTAAAGATGTTTTATTCAAATCATGAGAATCCATACACATCCTAATATGATTGCCAGGTTTTGCGACTACGACACTGTTTGAAATCCAAGGAGAATAATCTATAGGTCTTATGAAACTAGACTCAAGGAGTTTTTCAATTTCATCCTTAACTAGCAAGGCTATTTTAGGGTTCATTTTTTGAATCTTCTATTTAACGGGCTTAACATTTTCAGCAAGGACTATGTTTTCCATTACAATCTTAGGATCAATTCTTGGCATATCGGAATAAGTCCAAGCAAAAAATTTAGGAAAGTCATGAAGCAAGGTTGCAGTATCTTCTTGTTCTTCATCAACGAGGTATTTTTTGATTTTAATGACTTTATCATTAATGTCCATTGCTATATCCATGGTATCCCCTAAAGGAAGAGCATTTGGTCTTGGAAATTCAGAGTTATACTCTTCATTATTCATGTATATCTCATCGTTCTCTTTTCCTTCATCATTCTTTTTGGTGCTTATCATAGCACATGTGACCTTTTTCTTGTGAGGAGGAGTAGATGGTTTATCATAAACTCCTAGCATTTGTTTCAAGGCTTCATCATCTTTAAAATATTCCTATGATGGTTCATAATTCATATCAAGTAATTTGGGATGCTTTAAAGTAAGATTGATTTTTGGTTTACACGTAAAGGTGTTGATGTGAAGGTCTCTTGTTTGCTTGCATTATCTTAGAAGGATAGTATCCCAAACCATTTTTTGTTTCTTGCATGTTAGGCTCTATAGGAACATGAATTACTTATTCTCTCTTTCCACATCCTTTTCCACTATAACCCAATTGCTTCATCAGTTCATAACCTCTCCAATAATTTTTTTCCATTTCTCTTGGGTTTGGTGGTTGTTAATAATCTATCTCATCAAAGTTTGTTGTGTAACTTGTGTCTTCTTCAAGAGTAGATGAGTTAGATGTTTGTGATTGTTCTTCCAAGTTCTAAGTTGACATGACCATTGGTTGCTTTTTTTTCATCTTCTTTTCTTGTGATTATGTATTCTCCCATAAACGAGGGTATGAAATCCAAGGAACCCTAATCATCATCCAATAATTTTGACACTATTTCCATTTCCTACTTGTCTTCTTTGAAATGTTCTATATTGGATGTGGGGATCAATGTATTCAGAGTACTAGTGGTTCCTTTTTCAATTTGTAAACAACTTTTAGGCTTGGGGTCCATTTCAATTTGGTATATCTTGTTCTTATAGATATACTTCATGATACAATGAAGAGTCGAAGGAACCACATGCATCTTATGAATCCATGGTCTTCCTAAAAGAAGATTGTTTGAAAGTTCACGAAGAATAACCTAGATAGGAGTTTGTAAAGTGGCCTTTCCGATTGAAATAGGTAAGGTAATCACATCGAGCGGTTGTTTCCCTATATTGTCAAATCCTCAAATCGATAAGGAATCAAGTTTCATTTTTTATTTATTCACTCCCAACTTATCTAGAAGATTCACACTGCATACATTCAGAGTTGAGCCATTATCAACAAGGGTCCTTTTTATTCCTATGGTGTTGTATCTTGCTACTATCATGAATGCTTCATATTTCTTTCTCATTTACAAGGGAGGGATCTCATGTTAGTGAAAGGTAATGTCTACATTAACTGTATTCATTCCTTGTATTACAGCTAGCACATCGTTTGCATTTGTACTAGGGGAAACCAAAACTTGTTGTAAGGTTGTTTGAAGCATAGTGTGGTAACTAGGGAGGCTTGAATAAGATCCCATAAGGAAATCTTAGCAGGAGTATTCTTAAGTTGTTCGACAAGATCATACTCGGGTATGTGTAGGATCATCATGGAAAAAATAGGCCCTTAAGTGGCGATCAAATTCAAAAAATCAGATTTAGGCAACTTGACGTAAAAATTTGAATAAGTTATCTATATTATTTCAAAAATATGTAAGAATAGAATCTGTAGAAAATTGAATGTAGTTTCTAAACTACTAGGTTTATTTAAAAAAAAAAAACTATTTGGCGAAAATTTGAAATTTCAATGCAGTAGTACTTCAATTTCGGGGAAAAAATAAGAAGTAGGTGTCTGTCTGACCACCCTAACCACAATAAAATGATATTATTTTTTTAATAATATTTTAGATATAAGTATAGGACTCATGTCTCGATGTGATGCATATTTTTTTGTATTTTTTTCCAAGTAAATAATTAATTATGATTTTTTTATTAAAACTTTAAAAAAATATAAAAACTCGTATGTCTGACCACCTTAACTTGGTAAAAAAATCATGAAATTCAATTTTTTTTAATCCTACAGTATACAAAGCATAGAATGTGACACATGTTTCAGATTCAAAAAATCTGATACCATTTGAAAGCTATAGATGTTTTTCAATCAGCCTATCAATTAGGACTTTAGTTGTAATTCAAATAGAAAATGAATAATAATTATTTATTAAATTCAAAGTAAAGCATAATTTATATTGGTGGACAACTCAAAATCTCCTTTAAAAACCATTTTCGTTTCATCAATCTTGGGTAAAAAAAAGTCGTTAGCCACATGGGCCATCATATCACTTACATATTGCCACTTTTTGGCCCATCATGATCCTGCACATACCCACTCCTTTCCACTATGCGATGGTAAATGAGGAGAACTAGGCAATATAGGATTAGGTAATGGTAACAAAACGAGATTGGGTTGAGGTTGTCTATTATTCCTTGCGTTATATGTATGAGCAATGGTATTATAATTTGATTGTTGTGACACATTTTCTGTAGGTGCATCAAGGATAAGGACATGTTTGTTTGAAGGTTGAGGTTTGTTTCTAGGGAAGATAAAGGATAAGTTGAGGTTGAATGACATTTACTTCTCTTTTTTTTAGTGTGTTTGAGTAAGCCTTAGTGGATGTACCTTGTGAGATCAAGTCCTCAAGGGCTTCATCTAACATATATCAAAGTCATCACTACTAAAAGGATTGGGTTTATTAATAGGTTGAGGCTTGATGACATTTGCTTCTCTTTGTTTAGGTTTGTTTGAACAAGCCTTAATGGATGCACATCGAAAGGTGAAGTCCTCAAGGGCTTCATCTAACATATCAAGGTCATCACTACTAAAAGTTTTGAGGGTTAAACTAGAAAAGGGCTTTAACATGCCTAAGTAACCATACATCTATGCTTGTTTAGGTTTAATGTTTTTGGTCTTTTGTTTTGATTTTCTTAATGTAAAATGAAGTCTATGTACAAATAACAACATAAAAGTGCAATGATCTAGCTTTATCAAGAAATTGTAAATATGAATTATGAAAATGAATGAAACTATAAAGTGGCAAACTAAAATAGTAAGGTAACTATAGCAAACAGAAGCATAGAAATTCACTGTTGAATCCTAAAAATTGTAACCTCAAACTCCATAGGGATTAAGATGCTAGGAAGGGCATCTTGATCATTTTGATGAAATTTAGAGATTCTAGACGCTGGAACAGACAACACAGAACTCATAGAGGATTTTGGATCAAAAACCCTAAGAGCGACTGAGACGCCAGTAAGGGCGTTTTAGTCCCAACAAATGCATTTTTTAGAAAAACAACAAGATCCGGGTTGATAACAATGTTCTCAAGTTGCCTACCCAGGGACTTGATGTCTAGAAACAAAAATCTATGCAAATGGTGTAGGAAAAAGTAACTTGTAAGAAGCAATGGAATACAAAATTAAATGCACTTTTTTTAGTTTAAAATGCAATAACAATGTTTGTAAATGCAATTGGAATGATTAACAATACACTTTTTAGTTTATTATTGAAATGAAATGATGCAAGAAAGTGAAAATGCAACCTATATGCACTTTCACTAATGAAAATGAAAGAAACCCTAGATGCAATTTCACTAATTTAACATGCAAGAAACCCTGGATGCACTTTCACTAATACAAGATACAATCTAGATCTGGGACTTTTATGGACTCCAAATCAAAAAAAGAATGTTTAAAGAAGTTGGGTTCACCAAAATGATTAATGTGAAAAATGGGATGATGCAATGTCACTCCTCTTTCCCACCAATCGTTCAAAGATGTCCTAAGAACCCTAGTTGGATTGATCATCAACCTCACAAAGTGAGTCAATTCTCAATTAGGGGGACTTAGGAAGAATGGTGTTCTTTTAGGTTATTAAGGGGTTCACCACCAAGCAAATGCTTGGAAAGACAAATAAGCGTTCAACCTACAAAATCTAGGTATACAAGGGATGAAGCCACAATAGTGGTTTACAATTCAGGTGAGGAAGGAAAACTCACAAAAAATGACCCCAAGGAAAAAAAGTGATTTTAGGGGTTCGTACGAACCTACTGGTTCAACCAAACCAATAAGGGGTTCACTCAAACCAGGGTTCAAGCGAGCCCCTTTGAATCTTGGCCGCTAAAAAAATAAATAAAATGCACAGGAAAGGGGTTCAAGCGAACCTCTTTGAAGGGGTTCGTACGAACCCTCCTTATCCCTCATCCCCCATCTGAGACACAAAAAAAACCTAAATTTTGGCACTTCGGAGCTCGGGTTGACGATGAAAATGGAGGAATCTTCACAAACCCAACTAGAATTAGGTAGTCCTTAGAACGAGCTATCCAACGAATATAATTTTAATATATTTTGGTTTTATTATGTATGTGTTTTTTTAGTTTTATTAAACATAGGTTTTTCACCGAAAATCAAGCTCTTTGTTTTGCACATGTGGAAAAATAGCAGATTATCAAAATATATTTTTTTTAAATATGTTCATGCTAGGTATTGATGTCCTTGATCCATTAAAAAAATAAAATTTGAATTTTGATACATACAAAAAAAGTTATGTTGTATACAGTCCGCCTATGTCTGAGTTGCAATTGGTTTGACTTTGAAACTTGGTTAAGGAAAAAATATTCAATAAAAAACTATGAGACCAAATTAAAGTGCTAGATATCGTAGTTACAAATCTAAATTCAAAAAAATTAGAATTTTATGTTTCATAAAAAAAAAGTTATGTTGCATACGGTGAGCGTCACTTTTTTAAAATGTTGTTTTCTGAAAAAAAAACTATTTTCGTGGGAGATGGAAAAAGAAGTGCAATCTGATTCCAAAAAATTTGAAAAAAATATTTTTAGAATCTACAAACAAAATGTGACAAGACTCTAGTTTGCATCATCTTCAAATTCCTCACGGTTTAGCCGCTATAGGTTCCCGAATGTGAAGATTTAGTTAAAAATAATAATTTCAGTGTCCAATTTGGCCAAAAATTGTAAAGCACTATTGTGGGATCACCCCAAGCTAAATGAAAGATGCAAATGATGAAATTATGCAGCAACAAGATAGGATGTGTGTACCTGGGAAGTTTGGAGATGTTGTGAGGATTCTAGAAATGTAAAAATGTTGTCAAAATATGTCTCGAAGGACAAAGATGCCTTTACTGTTGTCGTAGTCCCACTGATATTTTTTGGGGCAGATGCAAAATCTTTGGATCTCGAAACTTAATCTTAAAGAATCTCTTAAAAATGCCCTTGGGAGGACTAAGACGCCCTAGGTGGCATATTAGTCCCGTTTTGAATTTCTAGAATTTTTGAGTGTGATCTTGAAGCTTAAGTTCTGTACTTCCTTCTTCACCAAGCCTTCAGATCTAAACCTGTAAAAAGACCTGCAAAACAAAGGAATTTTGATTGATTGTTGATGGGGGTTTGCCTTGGTCAAACCCCTTGTTTGGCAATTAAACCTTGATGGAAAAAAGCATAGATCTGAAAAATGGAAATGTGTGTGTGCTCTAATATAAAGTGTGTCTAAGATTATGCAAGATAGAATATGAAGAAATCCTATTCAAATGTATTAGAATAATATTCCTAAGATGCAAATGTAAATGACCTATAAAGGAGATCTCTAATCACCCTAACAAGTCACAAACATGAAATATACCTTAGACATAAAATAGAGCAATAATGGAAGATGGAATCAATCAAGAAACAAGTATTTAGGCTTGGAAAAATGGCTAGTTGCATCTCCATCCTAGAATCTCTCATGATCCTCAATAGGCATCCATTACTAATCCTTGTCAATGCAGGATCTTGAATTGGAAATAGACTTGAAAAACCTGTAGAAACATAATAGAAGGCTACTCCAAAACTTTGAAACTCTCCTTCAACTTGTTTTCTTATCACTTGTTTGCTTCAACTTTCTTGCTTCTTACTTGCTTAGGTGAAAATGAGGTGGGAATCTTACTTTTTTAGGCATTGCTACCTAAGAACCCGATTATTAGATCCCAAAGGCCAACAAAAGGTCATATAAATTCAAATATTTTCATTTCCTGCTCTTAATTCCTGAAAACAAAGCTCTCGGGACTAAGATGCCCTAGGTTGCGTCTTGGTCCCACTTGGTGGGACTAAGGCACCACCAAGGGCATCTTGGTCCCACAAGGCTTAATTTGCCAATTTGAAAGGTGGGTCACCAAGATTGATGGTTGTTTATGGATTTTGATTAGGTTTAAAGTTGAAATATGCCTCAGGATGCACAAAAAAGGGTCTAAGGGGCTCATAATAAGTGACCTAAAGGGAAATTAATGCAAGGGGTGCTAAAATAGGCCCAAATTAAGTGTGAAAATGCAAAGGTATGCATTTTTCTACACTACAAAGTTATACTATCATATTTCCTCTAAAGGAACAAGATGTGGTTTTCATGCCAAATGGGTTTTTTCCAGTATTGGTGTTCCTTCTCTTCTATCTATTTGTATTCATTCTTTTCTTTAGAAGTATTAATTTACATGTTGTTATGCTACTTAAATTTGTATTATTTTCCTCAAAGCATTTATGTGGGAAATTAATTGTCTTGATTCTATTATATGAACATATCAAACAATTTTGTTATGAAAACCATATAGTACTAGAGGTGCATCCTAAGAATATTTGCTTGCAACATGAATCTTAAAAGAATCATTTAAACTACTACTACCACAAGTTACCTACTACATGGTGCATCTAGCATCATCTAGATGCCTTCTTGCCACATTCTTCTAGCACTCCCTCACAACAAACCACCTATTAAACAAATACTATGATATATGTCGTTCAACATTGAAATATCCTTGAAGGATTCAAATCTTAATCACTATCATAAAAATTAAGTCCAAAACATTTAGATATTGATACTAAAGTGACTTCTTCGAATAGATATATCATTTATTTTAATTTAATATTAATATTAATTTTATAATTTTACCTAATCCTTTAAGGTTCTATTCTTTTAGTAAATAAATGTAGTTAGGCTTTTAGTTTCTTTTTATATATTAGATTGAGCATCAATTCTCTGGTTTGAATGTTAGATGTTTAGTTTCGTTTTGCTGGTTTGAATGGTCGACGTTTACTTTGTGTGTGTTTGATTTTGATATTAGTCTTTCTTCTGTCGTGTTATTCTATAGTAAACTTTAATTCAATTAAAAAATACTTCTTTAGTTAAAGTAATTATAGTGGTGGTTGTCCCATCTTATTATAATCATATCTAAATTGTACCCTTGGCTACACAGAAAGTGTGGCCTTGTCCGTACACTTAGATCCAAGAAAAATGGCTCATTGCACGCAGTATAGTGTGCTGACATTTGAATAGAAATGATAATTAATTAGTTTTCACATGTGGGTTTTGAATTTTCAATGATTTTACTGTTAACAGTATGTTTAACTTTCATGATAATACCTGTCTCAATGATTAACATACTCATAAGGTTAACAAAATAATAACCAGAACTAATGGTTGTATATTATTACCCCAAATGGAAGGTTCCAATTGCTCAGTTCCTCATTTTCAAACAGTGTATTAGGTAGGATGACCCTCTGCTATATATTATTTTATGGCTAGGGTACATTTTCTCCAGTTGTTTCTGAAAAAAAGAAGTAAAGAATGAATTAATTTTAGTGTTTTAAATATAAGCTTGCTTTGACAAACAGCAAAAGGGAGAAAGTTCTTTCATGCATGACTCTGATTTGTTCAATTCTGATACAATGTCTTTTGGGCGTGGCTCAAGGTTCTTTGATTTTTTGGATTTTGTTCATGTGACTCTCCGGATATGCTTTCTTCCCATCTACTTTTTTTTGAATTTGTGTATTTCTATCGTTTTTAATATAGATATAGACGTTTATTCATCAAAAAGAAAGAACTGGTCAGCTTAGATTCTGTATTATTTTCTTATCTAACTGAATATACCAAGAACCTTTCCTCCCTCTATAAAACTCATGTTTGTTCTTGATGATACCCAATACAAAAAGAGATTCATAGAGGACCAGGAATAAATTTTGGGAAGTGCTAATCAAACTGCTATCATGAAGGTTTTTAAGTCTATCCTTACTGCTCCATATCAATCAGTACAGAATGCAACTTTTTAAGCTTTTATCTAGCCTAGGAAAGGCTAGCTAAGAGATTATTCTGGCTTTAGAATTGAAATATGAGGGATCTCATTATCAAAGACATTCAAATTATATCTTTTTGAGTGTATAAGTTTGAAAAGATACAGTATAAATAGGATGGTTGTATATGTATGTTTAATGATATTAGATTTTTACAATTTATAATGTTGATTGTTGCTGTTTCTGGATTCAATTGTGTGAATTTTTTACATTGAAATTTTTGATTGTAAGAAAAATTGTGATTGCAGAAAATTGTAATCTCAATTCATATGTTCTGCGAAAAGTGCAAAAGAAAGGCAATGAAAACAGTTTCCAGTATCCAAGGTAACAATATATAAATGCCATGTTTCTGTCTTTTGACAATGTTGTTGTACACGGATTCGGACCCTTTCAATCCCATTTATCAATATTGAAAACAATATATAAATGCTGATTTAATGAGTGATATAATTTGTTAATGGAAGTTCATGTTTTGATGATAATGATGATTACAGGAGTAGATTCTGTAGCAGTTGATTCTTCCAAGAACACTGTCACAGTTATTGGAGAGGTGGATGCTGTGGAAATAATGAAAAAAATGAGAAAGTTCAGAAAATCTGCACAGATTGTGAGTGTTGGCCCTAACACCAAAGAGGAGAAAAAACCAGAAAGCAAGGATAAATGTGTCAATCTTCCAACATGTTGCAGAAGTTGTGAGATATGGTATGTTGGTGATAATCGTTACTACTGGAATAATTCTTGCTCCATCATGTAAATGGAAATAAATGAATAAACTGGGTCCTAAAGATCCCAACTGTCTGCTGGCAGCTGGGTCCTAAAGCATTTGGTAAAGTAATGTAGTGGGAATAAACTATTGTGGGATCAAATAATAGTTTTGGTGTTTTAAATTAACAAGAACACTCTTTGTGAGATGCAGAGGAGATGAAGATGTATATATATATATTATATTTTTTGAGGTTTCATTAAATTCTGTAATAGGGGCCAAGAACAGGATTTCCTACCAGTAGTTGAGAACCACTTGTTGTATGATACTTTATGTTGATGATAATCGTTACTACCAGAATGATTCCTGCTCCATCATGTAGATGCAGGTAAATGAATAAACTGGGTCCTAAAGATCCCAACTGTCAGATGGAAGCTGGGTCCTAAAGCATTTAGTAAAGCAATGCAGTGGGAATAAACTACTGTGGGATCAAAGAATAGTTTTGGTGTTTTAAATTAACAAGAACACTCTTTGTGAGATGGAGAGAAATGATAGAATATATATATATACATATATACATTGAGGTTTCTTTCAATTCTGTAATAGGGATCAAGAACAGGATTTTCTACCAGGAGTGCATTAATTGAGAACCACTTGTTGCATAATACATTGGGTCCAATCTAAAAATTTAGAATATTTTTTGTTTACAAAATGAGGGATAGATAATGTGAGGGTGGGATTAACTTGTGGAATGTAATAGTGATTGAAATATAAAAAGTAGTAGAATGTTATTTTATACCGTAACTAAATTAATTGGGGATAACTAAAGAAAATTTTAGACAAAATTTTGATTAGCATGTTGTTAAAATGAAATATCTGCATAGCGTTCTATTGTCAAGCAAGATTTAAAAAATGTTTTTTTGAATTGCCAATAGTAAGGTAGTACATAATAAGTTTCAGATCATGTCAGCACAGATCAGACCACGCAGGGTCCCAAAAAGTACATCATAATTGTTTCAGAATTATATACTTGCCATGCAAGGCCTTTATATTGCATGGAGCTATTATTTAGGCTAAGCACAGTCATCCTTATGTAGAAGTTTAGGGCAGTGTATGTATTAAAAGATTTACAAAACTTGC
Source organism: Sequoiadendron giganteum (assembly GCA_007115665.2). Taxonomy (NCBI): domain Eukaryota; kingdom Viridiplantae; phylum Streptophyta; class Pinopsida; order Cupressales; family Cupressaceae; genus Sequoiadendron; species Sequoiadendron giganteum. Next base: position 116,435,697 of record CM021105.1, on the reverse strand, counting down.
ATGGCAGAATCAAGCCTTTCAAAAGTTAATACTTTCACTGTATTTGGATCAATTTCTGACATGTCATCAGTTGATGACACTACTTCCACTGTGAAGTCTTCTCTTTGATTTAAAAAAATCTTGGTTCACCCTTAAAATGTTTTTAAGTCTCAATATTTTATGTAATTTTTGTTATAGAAGTTGTGATAATGTCATTAAAGTGAGCTAAGTTTATTGTAAGAGTCTAAGGTAAAGTAATGAATTTGAGATTTTTCATTTGTAGACGTCTAACATTTATAAATATTATTATATATTTTTTAATTATAGTTTATGTGAAATATTTTGATGGTGCTTTTCACAATTAAAATGGATTAAATCTTAAAAGATCTTTTGTCTCTCATGAACTAACAAAATTAATCCAACCTAATTTAATAAATATGTTTGCATTGAACTTAAACTTTCAAAAAGTTTGAAAGAGTTTATTAAAATTTAAAGACTTCTCCAACATAAAGCATTTATCTAATGTCAAATGTGAGAATTCATTTTCTTATGGTTTGCCAAGTCCAAAATTCTATTGATAGTTTAATTTCTTAAACCCATGGTTTGTGTGGTCTAACTTTTATTGTGATACAAATTATGTTTTTCAAATACTAGATTGTATTATGATTATAGATTACACACTCATTTAGTCTTAAACATTTTGTGATTAGGTCATAAAGTCTACCTACAGGAAATTATTTCCCACCACTTTGGGATCACCCTCCATCTAACCTAGGATGATGAGTTGCAAATTATTCCTCGCAATAAACATTTCACCCGCACTATTTTTAAAGTACGTTGATATCATTAATAGGGTCTACTAGCTTTGATATTACTAGGGAAAATTTTAATATGGCCTCTATTTGGGTAAAGTTCTCAAGGATTTCATTAGAATACTAGGATGAAGAGATAATATGAGGTATAGCTAATTATCTTGGTCATTTTTTATCAATTAATAATGTCACAAAATATATGTAACATTTAGTTTTTTGCTAGATTTTGTGTGGGTGTTGATATTGATAAGGTGTTGTCAAATACCATAAAATTGTGTTCCAAACACATTGTTTTAGAGAAAAAAATTAATTACAAGTACTCCTTGTATGTTTTCCTCCTTCATTTCCATAAAGCTAGGCACTTCTCCCATTCTTGCCAAGATATCAAAGGGAAACATCATATTTAGAAAAAAAAACCATTCCTTCTCCCAATAATAGGAAATAGTTTCAAAATGTTGTTAAAGAGTGCTTTGCTTTGAGGAATAAAGGAAAGGAGTTGGATGTTGCAACTTTGGGTCTCATGAGGGATGTGAAGGGATCCACCTATAAGGATAAGAGAAAACCAAATGAATTTATTGTGTGTCCTTTCATTGATCCTAGATCTTCAAATTAAAATGCATGATGACCCAAACAATTCAAGATTTAACTCCACTTCAGAGCTCTATGGTGAGGTTTGGATATAAACCTCCTTGAGTATTGTTATGTTTCTCCCTTTTTTTAGCTTTTAATTAATTTCTTGATGGCCTTTCTAATTTCAAGGTGCATTCCTTTGTTGATCTAGTTTCATGTTGTTGTTGTCTTTCTTGATATACACGATGTTGGGGGCCTTTTAAAACACTCTTCTCACTCCAAGGTGATCCCACAATAGTGGTTTACAATTCCCTTCACAAAGAAAAATTGCCAAAACGCTCCCAAGAATTTTTTTTTAGGTTTTTAGGGGTTTGGTCAGGGGGAGAGGGGCGGTTTGAGAAAGGGTTTGCTTGAACACCCCGTACTCCCCAACCTTCAAGAAAAACCCTTGTGATGAAACCCCATTTAGTGGTTTTTAAAAATGAAATCAATGGGAAATGGCATAAAAATGGGGGTTCGAGCGAACCCCCCTTCACTCGAAGGGTCTCAAACCCCCCTTTTTTGCCCTTCTCCCCCTCCTCTAGCAATTTTCTACAAAAAATTTCCTTTCTGAGCTTGGGTTGAAGATGAAAATGGAATCAACTTCATAGAACCAACTGGATGATGGTAGACCTCTAAATGAGATATCCATCAAATATAATTTTAATATATTTTGGTTTAATTATGTATTTTTTTAGTTTTATTAAACATAGGGTTTTCACCGAAAATCAAACTCTTTGTTCTGCACATGTGGAAAAATAGTAGATTATCATAAAAATTTCAGAAAAATATTTGTCCACTCGATATTGATGTCCTTGATCCAACCAAAAAATAAATAAATTGAATGTCGATACATACAAAAAATTTAGGTGTTAGGAAGTAAACCTATGTCTAAATTGTAACTAGTTTGACTTCAAAACTTAATTAAGAAAAAAATATTCAATAAAACACTATGAAACCAATTGCATGCACTAGATATCATAGTTACAAATCTAAATTCTAGAAAAATAGAATTTTATCTTTCATAGAAAAGAAGTTATGTATTAGAAAGTACATGCCACTCTTTAAAAATGGTGTTTAATGTTAAAAAATGGTTTTCAAAGGAGATGGAAAAAGAAATACATTTTGATTCCAAAAAAATTAAAATATATATATTTAGAATCTATAGACAAAATTTCATAAATCACTAGTTTGCATCATCTTCAAATTCCTCATGGTTTAGCAACTATAGTTGCATGGAAGTGAAGGTTTAGTTAAAAAAAATTAGTTCAATGTCAAGTTTGGCCAAAAAGTGTAAAGCACTATTGTGGGATGACCTTCCATAGTTCCAATCAAAAGCATTTATCTAATAAAAAATATAATTATAACATGAAAATCATCACCCATGTATGAAATATTACTATCTATCCTCTTTATGTCTATATTTGATTTCAATGGTAGAATGAGGTTATTTCTCTTGTGAACTATTTTACACAACACTTTAGAAATTAAGTGACCAAGATCCACAAAATTGAAGTCTTGATTCCTTATACAGGTTGATCTAAAATATCTTATTTCATTGAATCTAATTGTTTTAGTGTGCAACAACAATCAAGTGTTACTATAGCATCACAAAGTTTCTAGTTTGGGTTATATTTATAGGGATGCCATTGAAATATTGGGATGAAGATATTTTTATGGGAATTACCAATAATATTGGGTGGTATATTATAGTGGATATGGTCATGAAATTTAAGAAACATTTATTGTGTTCTAGATTTTATGTTCTTGTGGAAGATAACAAGGTGCTCCCTCCACAAATTACCTTATCATTCAAGTTGGGTTATTGGGTGTAGCATATTGAGTTTGAAGACTCTTCATAAATTATTTTTCATTGTAGCTTCAGAGTGAGTCATGTTGTTGCTATTTCCCTATGAAAAAAGAAACACCATTATATTTTAATGAAAAAGGAATAAGTTTCAATTGTTGATTAGGATTACAACACCAACATTATAGAGGTATAGAAGGAAGAAAGTAGGGGGGATTCTTTGGTATACTATATTATAATGGAGACCCCTTTTCAAAGAGGGGCTTCAAGGTTAGGAGACACGGTTTCTTTTGGCCCTATGGACTTTCTTGGATCTTCCAAAAGAATGAGATATGTGTAGAAGGATTTTAGCACTAAGAATAATTTGGTTGAGGTTAAGAAAAGATCAAATTGGAAAAAATTAGCTTTAAACCACCCTGACTTTAAGTTGGTTGTTTATTGAGTATTGTAATTCCTTTTTGTTACTATATTTAGTTGTAGTGTAGTTGTGATGCAGGAGCATCCAGGGTGTAAGAGAAATCTTGTATCAACAACAAAAAAAAGATTTGTAATGTTTCTTTTGGGCTGAATTGGATTGAGTTGCTAAGTAAGAAGATTTTTAGCAGTTTGGGCTTCGAGCCTTAGGCGTATCTCTTATCACTTGCCAAAGAAGTTGGACTTAGTCATTTTTCTACACAGTATTATCATACTTCGAACTTCGAGCTTCAGTGTTAAGCCTTATTCCTTGACTTAACTACTAAAGATGTATGATGTATTTGGGAACTGCGAACCCTAACACCTGTAAGGACAAAATATAGTAAGTGGATTGAAGGAGGAATGAACTCTAACCTCCGACAAACTATAGACATCTTACATGTGATCAGGGAGACTTTGAGCTATCGATGGGAGCCATTCACGAATTCCTTTGATGGGGTGATATGTCATATTGAAGTGACATTGATACCTCGGGCTGACATGACTCTTGGTCCCTTCGATGGGCCGATGATGCAATGAAAATAAAGAAGCATCGGGGAGACATGAGTGTTTTAGTGGAAAGCCTTGTGAAATCCTTTGGATATTTCGATGGAAGAATTATCATTGGGACCTAATCGTTTCAGACCAAGATGGAAGAAGCATGAGGAGAATGGAGGTGATGGTTGGTGAATAGGGTGGCGACATGGGGCAAAATTTTAATCATTATTTTTACATCGTTGTTGTAAAACAAAAAAAATGGTTAATGTTTCCCATAAGAGCCAATGGTTGGAGGGTGATGATAACTGCCAATGAATTCCTAATGTCCATTAGGTGCAAAGTGGTACTATGACACCAAGAGAAAATAATGTCAAGGTTGACTTGGAAGATTAGAGATATATATTAATGATGAAGGGAAACATGAGGGAGCTAGCAGGAGAAGAGATAGAGGGACATACAGTGAAGAGATAAGAAGGTGGCAGAAAGTAAAGGTCGACTACCTGCTAGTGAATGAAGAACCAAGGGTGAATAATCTGATCTAGAATTCAATATATGAATATAATAGGCCATCCATAAGAAGGAATGTAACACTATAATATGCATTTCCATTTCCAATTAATACAATCTCCTTCATTCTCTTGCACATTCTTGTTGTGCAAACTTGTGTGTTGTTGTGATTTTGTATCTAGAAGGGGAGTACTTACCCTTTATTAAGTGGTACTAGAGAATATTTTCTTGATTCTATAATAGAGCACCAAACGTGAGGTAGTTGTAGTAGGACCTGTGAGTGAGGGTTGAGATCAAGATGCCTCCAAGACTTTCCCAACATGGTATAAGTAGGGGTCGAGGTGGTGGAGGAAGAGATCCACCTAGAGATAAAATCAGAGCCCTCAGAAGACAGATGGCGGCCTTGTAGGAAGAGGTTTTTAGGAGAGAAGTGCATCGAGAAAGAGATGAGATAACAGTGAAGAGGAAATGGAAGAAGAAGATCATGATCAAATGGATCTTGGAGAAAGGTGATTTCTGAGATTGATCTCAAGCATTGGGAAGAGACCCAAAATGGAGGTTTCAACTTTCAGTGGAATTTTGAATCTTGAAGAATTGATCGATTGGATCAATGACATGGATGAATTTTTTGAATTTGAGGAGATTAAAGATCCTCATAGAATAAGGTTTAAAAAATAAAAGCTAAAAGGTCATGCAAGTATATGGTGGAAAGTGGTCCAACTAGAAAGAGGAAGACAATGGAAAGATAAAATTTCCAGATGGGACAGAATGGTGTCAAAATTGAAGAAATAACTTATTCCAGTTGATTGTGAATTGGAACTGCTCAAGAAGAGGTAGAGTCTGAGACAAGGAATGAAGACAGTTAAAGAATACACCAATGAATTTAACAAGATCTTGATTTGAATAGGATATTTTGAGGTAAATAAGGAGAAAGTTGTTTGATATATTAACAAGATTAAGCCTAGCATATAGGAAGAATTGGCACTGGTAAAAATGAATACCATTGAGGATGCTTATTATTTCTCTTTGAAGGTTGAAGAATGAATGAACAAGAGGTTTGAGAACAAACAAAGAGGTGGCACCAGGGTTGTAGTGGAAGGAATAGTAGATAGCCACATGGAGGTTGAAGTGGTGATCAAAGAAAGGGTGAAGGAACTAGCACCAATCAAGATCAGAAACTTGATGATTCATATTAGCCTCATGATCAAAACAATGGAGACCATCGAAGCAGAGGTAGGTCTAGATGTGGACCAAGAAGAGGAGGTTTGAGAGGGATATGTTTCCAATGTGGTGAAGAAGGGCATAGATCATATGAGTACCTGTAAAACCATGGGAAGATAAACATGAGACCAAAAGGAAATGCATGAGTTTCTCATGTGGATGAAGACACTCAATCTTCATAGTCTAAATATGTTGAAAGGAGTGAGTCCCTCTTTTTAGAAGATCCTTGTTGAATGAAGAGAAGGAGCCATACCAACGAAAGAATTTGTTTCACACTTGTTGCAAGTGTGAAGGTAAGGTTTGCAATTTTATCATTGATGGAGGTAGCATTGACAATCTTGTATCAGAGGAATGGTTACCAATTTATGGTTGGAAAGGAGGAGACATCCTAGTCCATATGGGATTGCATGGTTCCAAAAGGACCAAAGGGTTCTGGTCAATGAGAAATGCGTGATAAAGTTCAAGATTTTTAACTACAAGGATGAAGTTTTGTGTGATATAATACAATTGGATGGTTGTCACATGTTAGGCCAACCATGGCAGTTTGATTGACAAGAAGTGCATGATGGGCATGCTAACACCTATTTATTGACAAAGGATGATGTTTTGCATAAGTTAAAGCCTCTAAAGGATGTAGGAGAAAAGGTATGTAATAATGCATCAATTTTTATGGTATATGGAAGGAAATTTCTAGAAGGTATGAGGCATGAACATATGTGTTATTCATTAATTCCTAAAGCTGAAGGGGAAATTAGTAGTGAAGTACCTGTAGAATTACATGGTTTGCTAGATGAATTCCAGAGTATTAATTTTGATAATGTACCTGAAGGATTGCCACCAGTAAGGAAAATCAGTCATCAAATGGATTTGATTCCTAGAGCCAGTCTGCTCAATAAGATAGCACATTAGATGACTCTAGAAAAGAATGAAGATTTGAATTGACAAGTGTAAGAACTATTGTGAAAAGGATTGATCAAGAAAAGATTAAGTCTATGTGTAGTACTTGCAGTATTGGCACATAAGAAGGATGGTGAATGGTGAATGTGTACCGATTCCAGAGAGATCAACAAGATCAAAATCAAGTATCAGTTTCCCTTGCCAAGGATGGATGATATGATGGATTTCTTGAGTGGAGCTAAGTACTGAACACAAAGATCGATCTGAAGAGTGGTTATCACTAGATTTGAATTAGAGAAGGGGACGAATGGAAGACAGTGTTCAAAACCAAGGAAGGTATGCATGAGTGGTTAGTCATGCCTTTTGGGCTAATCAATGTACCCAGTACATTTATGTGGCTCATGAACAAGGTTTTGAAAGAGTTTCTAGGTAAGTTTGTCATTGTTTACTTGGATGACATTTTGATTTTCAGTAAGATTTTGGAGGAGAACTTGATGCATATTAGAGAAGTTTTTGAGAAGCTAAGAAAGGAGAATTTTCTAATCAACTTGAAGAAATGAAGTTTTGTTAAATGTGAACTGGTGTACCTAGGATTTTTTATCTTAGTAGAGGGTTTGAAAATGGATCTAGAGAAGGTGAAAGCCACTATGTAGTGGCAAACACCAAGAAGTGATATTGAGGTAAGATATTTTATGTTGAACAAGAGAATTGAGAGGGGGGGTGAATCAGTTGTAGAAAATTTAAACTTTTAAAGCATTCACCAAAACTTAGATCAATCACAAATCCTTAACTCTGCTAAAATGATTAAACATTAAGTGCAAGTGCAGATACTAAAAACCATCACACAAATATAGTAACACTAGATTTACATGGAAAACCCAATGAGGATCAACTCACACTACCGAGAATATCAAAACCGATTACAAAGGCTCACTACCATAGAAAAGGATCACTGCCAAAGAAAAGGGTCACTGCCAAAACAAGGACTCACTGTCTAGATCAAGATTCATTGTCCAATAGGGTTAACCACCCTGAGGTCTCACTGCCATAGAGATTCAAAGAAGATAGAAGAGATATGTTAGAGAGAAGAGTAAATCTCAATGCAATAGATATTTCCACCAAAATTTACTCAACCACTTGTACACATGCATGAATGATAGAGTACACCTTTAGCTCTATGTATCCAAAAACTCAACATTTAGAATTTGCACTGATCTACCATGGTCACATCACATATACTCATTGATTCACATCTATCTGCTCTATTTCTTTGTACATCTTTCACCAATAACTCATCTTGTATGTATACCATCTTCAACTTTGAAACATATCCAAAGCTGACCATCCATCATTAAATTCAAATTAGGTCAGCACCAAAACATCCTAGGGTGGAATTAGAATGATGGTAAGCCAAGCACACACTTGATGAGTACACCCAAATAGGTCCCAACACGCTTCATCAAATTTGAGGGTAGTGTTCAACACAAGGTCGACCAAACCAATGTAAAACCAACAAAAAAATTAAGCACACACAACCCTTAGCACAATCAAATCTTTCTAGACACCAAAATTATCTTCAACACGAGAATAAAAACATATTTCTAGAAATTCAAGTCATGAGAATTTCCCAAAAAGAAATCCATACCAACAACATTTCTCCCAAACCTCAACTAGATACATAGAAAACTACAGTTCACAACTGGTGAACATAACTTGCACTATACAATGAATCAAAATCTAAGAATCTAGATATAACAACTTCCAAAAACCATGATCAACATATCTAAACCACACAAACAAAGGAGAAAATCTCAGAGTAGAACCTGAAGCAACCACTAAACACCTGCAACCTTTCTTCATTACAATTTTCTCAATATCCTCAACATATACAACCAATAACATGTATCCATGACATCAATGACAACAACAACTAGTCGATAACCAATTTACTAGTTGACATCAATGACAACACCTTCATTCTTGCAACAAACTCCTCCTTTGTCATCGATGGCAACACATGATGTGAAAGACCATCAAAGAAAACATACAAGCTTTGAACACACTTCTCATGATTTTTCTTTTTGTTTCTCCCCCTTAGTAGATAATCTTTTTCACATGATACTCTCCTCTATCTCATCTTCTTCCTATCTCATTTTCTTCCTCTCTCATCTTCTTCCTCTCTCCCTTTGACATCAATGGAAAAGGAAAGGGATATTTTTCATTGATTTCCCCTTTGACATTAAGAACATAATACTCTTACAATGAAAACACATGACACTACCTACTCCCCCTGAGAGGTAGCCATCAAAACATCTATCCAAAAGAAAGATAGATCCATAGACCCATCGAACTGATGCATCTCCATATGCATCTAGTTCAAGAAAGGAGGGGCAATGACCCCTAACTTCTCCAGGATATACTCAAAAGTATCTTTAGGAAGAGGCTTCATTAATATATTAGCAATTTGATCCTTCATAGGGACATACTCAAGCTTTACTTCATTCTCCACAACTTTCTCTCTCAAGAAGTGATACCTGATAGATATATGCTTTGTCCTTGAGTGCATCACTGGATTCTATGAAATATCTATTGCACTTGTTTTATCACAGAAGATAGAAATATGATCACCATACACAACTGTGATATCTTTCAATGTTTGTTTCATCCATAAAAATTGTGTACAACAAGATGCAACAACAATATACTCAACTTCAATAGTAGATAAGGAAACTAAATATTTCTTTATACTCAACCATGCCGCCAATCTGCAACCAAGAAAGAATGGACCACCACTTGTATTCTTTTCATCTGCACATCCAACCCAATCTACATTTGTATAAGCACTTAATGTGAAGCCAATATCCCCAGGATACCATAAGCCATAATCCAGAGTTCCATTCAAATATCTGAATATTCTTTTAACAAAAGCAACATGTGTCTCCTTAGGATCTTCTTAAAATCTAGCCACAATATAGACAACATGCATAATATCTGATCTAGTAGCAGTCAAATACAACATTCCACAAATCATAGATCTATACTTGATCTGTTTAGCTTTAGGTGAATCATCATCTTTACCTAATTTGCAACTAGTCACCATAGGAGTGCATACTGGTTTGGAACCATCCATCCCAAACTTCTTCAACATATCTCTCACATACTTTGACTATGAAATAAAAATTCCTTTCTCTGTTTGATTAATTTGTAGCCCAAGAAAGAAATTCATCTCTCCAAACATAGACATCTCAAAAAAAAATTGCATTTCTTCTGCAAACATCTTACACATAACTTCATTTTCTCCAAAAATAATGTCTTCAATGTATACAACCACAATCAATATTTTATCATTTTTCAATTTTTAAATACAAATTACTATATGTCGTGCCTTTGTTGAAACCTTACTGAATCAAGTACCAATTTAACCTTGCATAAAAATATATAGGAGCTTGCTTCAATCCATATAAAAATTTCTTCAATCTACAAACCTTATCCAATTGATCTAACAACAGAAACCCTTCTGGTTGTTCCATGTAGACCTCTAGCTCACCATTCAAGAATGAAAACTTAACATCCATGTGATAGACTTTGAAATATTTATGAGCAAGAAATTCTAAGAACATCCTAATAGCTTCCATTCTTGCCACCAGAGGAAAAATCTCTTGAAAATCTATGCCTTCTACTTGTGAGTAACCCTTACACACAAGCCTTGCTTTTTTTCTGACCACTTCTCCATTCTCAATCAGCTTATTTATGAACACCCACTTTGATACAATAATGTTTTTGTCTGCCAGTCTTGGGACTAGTTCCCAAGTTTGATTCTTTTCAATCTACATAAGTTCTTCTTTCATTGCTTCCATCCAATGCTCATCTTTACATGCTTCCGTGATAGTCTTCGGTTCAATTTCAAAAAGTAAACATAGATTTACCTCACCAACATTAGCTCTAATTCTTGTCAATAATCCTTTTGTTTTGTCTCCAATGATCTTATTTTCTAAATGATTCTTTTGCACATATCTAGGTGTCTTAGGGGACATCACCAAAGATTCTTCTTCTTTTTCTTCATTCTTCTACTCTTGTTCATTATTTTCCTACTCTTTCACAATTTCTTCAATCCTTATGCAATTAGGTTCATCAGATACATATCCATCAACATCAATTGAATTCTTCATTGCTTCATCAACCTTGACATTTGTGCTTTCTACAATCTTTCTCAGTCTTTTATTGAAACATTTGTAAGCTTTGCTTTTAGTAGAATATCCAAGAAAAATGCCTTCATCACTTCTTGCATCAAACTTTCCTAAAGTTTCTTCATCTCATCTGATATAACATTTGCTTCAAATACTTTGAAATACTTAACAGTAGGAATTATTCCACGCCATAGCTCATAGGGGGTTTGTGTATTGTTTTCTCTTGCTTGAACTTGATTGAATACATAAACAACAATGTGAATATCTTTTCTCCATTAAATTCTCATAAACCAGCCTTAGTAATCATTGATCTAGTGGCCTCTTGAATTGTTTTGTTCTTCCTTTCAACAACTCCATTCTACCGTGGAGTTCTTGGGGTAGATAACTATATTTTTATTCCACAAACTTCAAAAAACATATTAAACTCATGGGAAGTGAATTCAACACCTCTGTCAGACCTTAAGCATTTTATCCTCAAATTTACTTCATTCTCAACCATAGCTTTGAGTGTCTTGAAGCTATCGAATGCATCAGACTTCTCTCTAAGAAATATAACCCATGTATATCTAGAATAATCATCAATCAAAAGAATAAAGTACCTTTCACCTTGTAGACTTCTCACTCTTGTAGGACCATAGAGATCTATGTGAACTAAATCCAATAGTCCAGTAGTAGATTGCTCCTTTGATCTGAAATGGCTTCTTGCTTTCTTTCCAAACTGACAATTCTTGCAAATAGTGTTAACAAGCTTTGTAATCCTTGTTAAATATCTCATTGCCTCAATTGCACTAATCCTTTCCAAGTTATCAAAATTCATATGACACATTCTTTGATGCCACAACCAAGTGACATTAATTTGATTCATAAAGCATCATCCATCAACACCCTTAAGCTGATAGATATTTCCTTTAGATTTATTTCCTGCAGCAATCATTGTTTCATATATTTCCTAATTTCACAACTTTCATCCTTAAATACAAGCTTATATTCTTTACTCCACATCTTTCCAAGACTCAAGAGATTATGCCTTAAACCCTTAACATAGTATACATCATCATTATTATGCTTTCCATCAAAACTTACTGAACCTATCCCACAAATCTTAGCACCAGTATCATCTCTAAACTTAACTAAGCCTCCATCATATTTTTCAAGTTTAATAAACTTAATCTTATCACCAGTCATGTGATGTGAACAACCACTTTCAACAACCCAATAGTTATTTTTCCTACTTAGCATGTAGGGTAGAGATTACAATACCTTCATTTTTCTCCTTCTCTGGAGGGCATTCCTTCACCCATTTTTTAGAATTAGCAGAAGTAGGTTCATCTTTTAAATCCAAGAAAAATAATTCATTGTCATCATGATCTCCATAATCAGATTCCTCATTAGATATACTAGCATCCTCATTCATATGATATGCTCTATTAAACTTCATACATTTCTTTTATTTCTCATATCTTTTTTAATTCCTCTTAGCTCTTTCTGGAAACCTCAAAGCATAATGACCTAGTCCTCCACAACTAAAGCATTTAAAGGGTAACTTACCTTCATAATTTCTAGAGCCTTTCTTCATCCTTCTCACAAAGTTAGCTTCTGCTTCATCAATATTTTCTTCATTCGGATCTTCAAATTTTGTAGCTTTAAGAGTATTTTCTGATATGGATCCATTTCTCAAATTCAACTTTCTCATCTCATAAGATGTAAGAGTTCCCAACAACTAATCTTTAGTGTAAGTCTTCTAATCTATATGTTCTTCAATACAACATACTTTTTCACTGTAAACATCAGGGAGAGTTCTAAGAATCTTCTTTACAATCCTAGATTCACCTATTGTAGCACCAAGTCCTTGCATTCTAGCTACTACCTCATCCAATCTATGTACATAAGCTTTAACATTCTCATCTTTAGACATATGTATGATCTCAAACTATGTCTCCAAATTCTGCAACTTTACCTCTTTTACCCTTTCATCACCTTCATGCACCTTTTCTAAAGCATCCCAAACTTCCTTAGCAGTCTTTAGATTTTGAAATTTAATCAAATCAGAATGTATAAGACTATTCTTCAAGATGTACTTCACCTTATTGTTCGCTTCATGCGCCTTGATATCATTAGCTATACTCAAAACATTAGTAGGAGGAGTGTAAGGATTCTTGTAAGATTTCTCCACATCATATCCACAATACTCTATATTTCTTCCATCAATATTTTCAAGATAACATAATTACTTCCATCGAACCTCAGATAATCATGAGTAACTTTGCCAACCATCCCAGACCTTCCTTAAGCGGTTAAGCTCTTCTCCAAGGAACCAATCTCTGATACCAATTGTTGAGCATGAAAACTAAGAGGCGGGGTGAATCAATTGTAAAAAAATTAAAATTTTAAAGCATTCACCAAAACTTAGATCAATATAAAATCCTTAACTTTGCTAAAATGATTAAACATTAAGTACAAGTCCAGCAACTGAAAACCATCACATAAACACGGTAAAATCAGATTTAAATGGAAAACTAAATGAGGGAAAAACCACGACGAGGATTAACTCACACTATAGAGAATATTGAAACCGATTACAAAGGCTCACTACCAGAGAAAAGGTTCACTACCAAAGAAAAGGCTCACTACCAAAGAAAAGGCTTACTACCAAAACAAGGACTCACTGCCAAAGAAAAGGCTAACTTCCAAAATAAGGACTCACTGTCTAAATTAGGACTCACTATCCAACAAGGTTAACGACCCAGAGGTCTCACTGCCATAGATATAAAAAGAAGATAGAAGAGATATGTTATAGAGAGAAGACAATCTCAATACAATAGAGATTTCCACCACAATTTACTCAACCACTTGTAGACATTCATGAATGACAGAGTACAACTTTAGCTAATTGCATTCAAAAACTTAGAATTTAGACTTCGCATTGATCTACCACACTCACATCACATATACTCACTGATTTGTATCTATTTCACATCTATCTACTCTGTTTCTTTGTACTTATCTCTTTGTACATCTTTCACCAGTAACTCATCTTGTATTTATACCACCTTCAACTTTGAAACATATCCAAAGTTGGCCATCCATCATTAAATTCAAATTAGGTCAGTGCCAAAACATCCTAGGGTGGAATTAGAATGAGGGTAAACCAGACACATGCTTGATGAGGACCCAAATAGGTCCCAACATGCTTCATCAACTTCGAGGGTAATGTTCAACACAAGGTCGACCAAACCAGTGTAAAACACATAGAACAATTAAGCACAAACAACCCTTAGCATGATAAAATATTTCCAAAAACCAAAATTATCTTCAACATGAGCATAAAAACTTAACTCTAGAACCACAAGTCATGAGACTTTCCCAAAATTAAATCCGGACCAACAACATTTCTCCCAGACCTCAGCTAGATACATAGAAAACCATGGTTCACAATTGGTGAACATAACTCACACTGTACAATGAATCAATAGCTAAGAATCTAGATATAGAAGTTTCCAAAAACCATGATCAACATATCTAAACCACACAAACATAGGAGAAAATCCTAGAGCATAACCTAGAGAAACCACTAAACACCTGCAACCTTTCTTCATTATAATTTTCTCAATATTGTTGACATAGACAATAAATAACCTGTATCCATGACATCAATGAAAAAAAAAACTATTTGATAACCAATTGACAAGTTTACATCAATGACAACACCTTCATTCTTGCAAAATTTTTATGGTCTGAAAAATTTTTACCAGAATTTTATTAAAGGATTCAGTAGTATTTGTGCTCCCCTAACTGAAACATGAGAGGGGATAGAAAAGACTTCAAATAGAGTACATGAGTAGAAAAGAGTTTTGATTTTCTGAAGAAGGTCACAAAATCATCTTGTTTTGGCACTCCTAGATTTCAACAAAGTATTTCAAGTAGACTATGATGTTAGTGGCAATGCCATTGGATCTTTCTTAAATCAGGAAGGTAAACCCATTGCCTACTTTAGTGAGAAGTTGAATGATTCAAGGAAAATGTATTCTATCTATGATTGGGAATTCTATGCCATAATCTAGGATTTGAATAAATGGAGACATTACTTGCTGCCAAAATAATTTGTTTTATTTACCAATCATCAAGCTTTATAGTATTTGAACAGTTAGGGAAAATTGAATCAAATGCATAATTTGAAAAGGGCTGAATTTATGCAAAGTTACTCATTTTTTTTGAAGCAAAATAATGGAAAATAAAATCGAATTGTAGACACCTTGAGAAGGAGATAGAACTTGTTAACTGAAATGTAGATAAAGGTGGTTGGGTTTGATGAACTCAAGAGTTTTTATCTAGAAGATCTTGATTTCATAGAAGCTTGGAAAGCTTGTAAGGAGCTTGTCACACTGGATAGGACTAAATGGTTGGACTTTACAATCCAAGACAATATGTTGTTAAGAAGGAATCAATTATGCATTCCCAGGAGTTCCATGAGGGAGAAATTGATCAAGGAGAAGCATAGTAGCAGATTGGCAAGATATTTTTGTCAAGATAAGACAATTGTTGTTGTGAATGAGCATTACTAGTGGCCATAGTTGCAATAGGATGTAAAGAAATTTGTACAGTGTTGTAGAGTATGTCAAATGGTGAAAGGCACTAGTCAAAATACTAATTGTATTAGTTGTTACTTGTAACAGAGAAGCCATGGGAGGATATCAACATGGATTTTGTTCTTGGTTTTCCAAGGATGTAGAGAGGTCATGACTCCATATTTGTGGTGGTGGTTCAATAATTTCAAAGATGATATATTTCATTTAGTGTCATAAGACCAGTGATGTAATTCACATTGTTGAATTACTCTATAGAGATGTGGTATGACTACATGGTCTACCAAAGAGCATAGTTTCAAATTAAGATACCAAGTTTGTAGGGTATTTCTAGAGGACATTGTGGAAAAAGATGAAAACCGATTTAAATTTTAGCTCAATGCATCATCCATAGATGGATGGACAAACAAAGGTGGTTAATAGAATCTTGGGTAACTTGTTGAGATTATTAATAGGTTCAAAACCCAAGAGATGGGATATGATTTTACCATAGGTAGAATTCATGTACAAAAATTTAGTCAATAGGAGCACTAGTAAATCACCATTCCAGATTGTGTATGGCAGTAGTCCTAGAATAACTACTAAATTAAGGAAGATGGATAAGGAAGAAAAGTATAGTGTTGAAGCCAAATATTTTTCTAAACATATGAGGAATGTGCATGAAGTTAAGAATCATATCAATAGGATGAATACACAGTATAAGGCTAAGGAAGATAAAAAAATAAGGAATAAGGAGTTCCAAGTAGGTGACAAAGTCATGGTCCATTTGTGGAAGGAGAGGTTTCTAGTTTACACATATAACATGTTGAAGATGAAAAAGTTTGGACCATGCAAGATTATGAGGAAACATGATTCAGGAAATGCATATAAGGTGGAGTTTCTGAGTGAGATTCATGGCTCACCTATGTTTAACATTTTTGATTTGGTAGAATATCATGAAGGGGATACGAAAAATGAGTTGAAAAAAGCATATTGGATCATTTCGACATCTGCAGCATAGAAAGAAGAAATTGAAGAAATTTTGGATAGTCATGTGGGAAGAAGCATGAGGAACCGACACTATAGAGAATATTTTGTGAAGTGGAAAGGGAGGCCAATTGAAGATTCAACATGGTTTTCTGAATTGGAGATTAGTCGTCTTGGCTTTCCTCTAACTTCCAAAGATTGATTGGGTCAATTATCAAACTACCCCGGGTGTTTGATGTAGGAGCATCTAGGGTGTAAGAGAAATCTTGTATCAACCCAAAAAAAAATACCTGTAATTTTTCTCTTGGGATGAATTGGATTAAGTTTCTAAGTAAGAATATTTCCAGTAGTTTGGGCTTCAAGACTCGAGCGTATCTTTTATCACTTGCTAAAGAAGTTAGACTTAGTCATTTTTTTGCATAGTCTTATTAGACTTCAAACTTTGGGCTTCGAGGTTTAGCCTTACTCCTTGACTTAACTATTAAATATGTATGATGTATTCGGGAACTATGAAACCTGCCACCTATAAGGACAAAAGATGGTAAGAGGCTTGAAGGAGGAACAAACTCTGACCTCTAACAAACTATAGACATTTGGCATGTGGTCAAGGAGACTTTGAGCTATCGGTGGGATCCATTCATGAGTCCCTCCAATGGGGTGATATGGAATATCAGAGTGACACTGATACCTCAGGTTGACATGAATCCTGGTCCCTTTGATGGGTTGATGATGCAATGATGATAAAGAACCATCGAGGAGACATGAGTGTTTTAGTGGAAGGTCTTGTGGAATCCACCTAATATTTTGATGGAAGAATTATCGTTGGGACCTAATGGTTCAGATCAAGAAGGTTTAATGTCCTAGTAATATTCCAATGGTGGCAGATGGTGGAAGTGTGAGGAGAATTGATGTGATGGTTGGAAAATAGGGTGGCGACATGTGGTGAAAGTTTACTCGTTATGTTTTACATCATTGTTTTAAAAATATATGATTGGTTAATGATTCCACAAAAGCCAATGGTTAGAGGGTGATGATAACTGCCAGTGAATTCTCAATGTCCATTGGGTGCAAAGGGGTACTATGACACTAGGAGAAAAGAATTTCAAGGTTGACCTAGAAGATCAAAGATATATTAATGCTACAGGGAAACACAAGGGAGCCAGTAGGAGAAGAGATAGGAAGGTGGTAGAAAGTGAAGGTCAACTTCCTACTAGTGAATGAATAACTGAGGGTGAATACTTTGATTCACAATTCGACAAATGAATATAATAAGTCGTTCATATGAAGGAATGTAAAACTGTAATATGTATTTCCATTTTTGATTAATACATTCTCTTGCATATTCTTGTTGTGCAAACTTGTGTGCTGTTATGAGTTTGTATTTGTAAGGGGAGTAGCCTTCATCAAGTTGTTTTTTGATAGTTTCTCATGGTTTCTCTTTTTATTTTTATGATAATTTATTTTTCATCATCCTTTTTATACAAGGGTCTAGGCCCTTTCAAAATTCCTATAAGTTACCTTAATCAAAATAAATCAAGTGTTTCCCTTGTCCAAAGAGAGATCATTAAGATAATAAATATATTTTTTCAAAGGGGCTCAAATATAATCTCTCTTGCATTGACTTAAGGTTGGTGACCATTCATCTAAGTAAATTTTAAATTTATAAAAATTCAAACATTATAGAGAGAAAATTGATCATACCAAGAAATTTTATTTCCACTTTTATAGCTCTTCATGAAAAAATTTAACATTTATAGATCACCACAATCTAATATTCTATGCCTAAGAATATTTTGTTCAAGCATTCTCAAACCCTATGCAAATGTATAAATGTGGTGCACTACAAACTGTTAGAATCCAAGATCACCTGCATGCAAATGGATACCTGTCACATGCAAAAGACATGCAAAACCAACAAGATGTTCTGCAAACCTCAAAGTGTAAAATGCATTATGAGAATCTTTTTTATTACAAAGAGATCAATCCTTATGAAGGAGATCAAGAAACCCTAAAAGGGAAACCCTAAATGAAACCCTAGTGTGCACACTTAATAATTAATCAATTATTAATGTGCCTAAGTTTAGCTTAAACAACTAGAGGAATAAGTGACTTAATTAATTAACCAGTATGATATAATTAATTAAGCGTAATAAATTATTACTCTAACACCCCCCCTTAAGATGAACTTAGGAAGAAGCTAAAACACTAGAATAAGATGCATGCAAGCAAAGATGGGTCCCGGCAACTAGGCCTGATCAGGTACCCATTTACAAATGCAAGAAAGAGGTAGAGGAGGAAAACCCAGTGGGACAAAACCCCCCTACAATGATATGACATGCTACAAAGAAGCATTGGAAGAACACTGGAACCACAATCTGGCAAGCAAGGAAAGATACTTTTGTCTACAAGAAACCATATCAGAATCATAATGATGCAACAACAGACCCGATGCCACGGAACACTCGAAAACTCCAAACGGGAACAACACTGGAATCTATGAAGCAGTAGTCAATTATTGAAAGATGTATTACTGAAAATGAAGTGCAAAGATGCAAGAGGCACTCTCCCAACTGCCAAAATATCCAGGTAATCTCCAAAACACCCATTGGGTCAAATCTGGAATAATGAAAAACCTGGGACAGATACAAAAAAAAGTGCATGGATAGAAATATAGAGCTCCTCAATACCTTTCCAACGCCGCAAAGATAGCGAAAATCGGAGATCGTGGCAAAGAGTTATGAGCTCGGAAGCATAAAAAGTACATCTGACTTCAACCAGCAATAAATGTAGTAAAAAAGGAAAATACTAAAAAATAAACTACACCAAATGAAATTACTCGGAACCAGCTTTTCGGTGATGTCTCGTTTGCCCGATTTCAATACCGTATGCCCAAGTTATACAAAAAAGAAAACAACTGCTTCTTTAGAGAAAACTAGTGTTAGGAGGGGACAAACACCACCGTACGGGCGCTGACGTCATGCTGATGTCAGCGGTTCACGGGCATAAATTTGACGGCCTGCAGGCTGTCGCGGCCAAAAAGCGCCCCCATGCAGAAAAAATCCATCAGAGCCCCTGGTCATTGATATGACCAGGGGTTGGGTGCTGAGTTCGGCCGGAGGCCAGGCGTGGAGCTCCTGGTCCCCCATAAGACCCTGGCCCACGGGAGGAAGCCCTCAGGGGCTGCAATGGCTGGCAGTGGAGTCAGTGGCGCTGCTTGGGGCTGCCACCGGTGGTGGCGGATCGGTGGCCGCTCGGTGGCGGGAGCCATTTGAACTGGGGGCGCAGGCATGGATCCCGAAAACGGGTTTTTAAATTTTTTTTATCGATTTTTGTGTCTCGTGAAGTGTGCTGGGGAGGCCGTACGACTTCCCTGGCAAAAGAATTTTTCCTCAGAAACCAACTGCTCGAAAATGGATGATTTGACAAGTGTTTCTAGGGTTTTGGGGCGCTGCGAACGCGATGGCGACGTCCGTTTGAGCCCATAGTGTCCCAAAAATTTGGCTACCCCTAGATCTTGCAAAAAAAGATGCTTGTGGAAACCCTTGCACTTGAAACTCACTGAGAAGCCATATCTTCAGATCACGAACAGGTAGCGGCAGGTCTGGAGCTCTGATACCATGTTAGAATCCAAGATCACCTGCATGCAAATGGATACCTGTCACATGCAAAAGACATGCAAAACCAACAAGATGTTCTGCAAACCTCAAAGTGTAAAATGCATTATGAGAATCTCTGTTATTACAAAGAGATCAATCCTTATGAAGGAGATCAAGAAACCCTAAAAGGGAAACCCTAAATGAAACCCTAGTGTGCACACTTAATAATTAATCAATTATTAATGTGCCTAAGTTTAGCTTAAGCAACTAGAGGAATAAGTGACTTAATTAATTAACCAGTATGATATAATTAATTAAGCGTAATAAATTATTACTCTAACACAAACTAATCCATTCAACTAAAATATTCTATGGCACACCTCTATCTTTGGACTAGTTTAATGAAGAACTCATGGATATGGTCTATAAAAAATATAAAAAGATACTTTCTCTATGCTTTAGCCTCAAAGGTTGGCCCTAAATTTCTTCACTCAATGAGATGAAAAACATACCATATAAATATTTTTTCATACCTATTTATGGAGGCCATTAGCATTCTTGAAACTCTTGGTACCTTTTGGTGTACAATTTACATCTTTGACTATTAGATTTTTGTGTTATTTTATATTTTTACATTGTTCAAGTAGTTTCATTTGGGTCAATCATATAAATTTGTGCTTTTTTATATATTGATCTTTATCTTCATTGTAGTGTAGATTATTTTATTTCAAAAAAATATAATAATTTTTCTTTAATGGTATTTTTCACAACTTATTCATGCTTCAATGGAGTTCCTCGTGTTCATCTTCATGTTCCTTATATTTTAGTGATATATTTTGGGGCGGCTTCTTGGTCCTTCTCATGTTTTCTCTCTTTTAGGGAGAATTTTTTTCTTATGATTTTTCCCACTTTCTCTATTTGTGAGAGTCTATTTTGTACTTAAGATGAAGGAGGTTGTCCTTGCCGGTTTATATCGAGTCACCATTCTTTCATCATTTCCTTTTGTTTATGAGTACCCAATTAGACATTATTTTTGGTACCCCACCTTTGAGTCATTTGTAGATTTTGTTTTTCCTTTCTAAGCTACAATTAAGGGGTTTTGTGTGAAAATGTTATTCTATTATTAGTTTTGCTTTTCAGTCCTATAAAAACCTTGTTAATTAAGTTTACTTAGGAAATTTCTACTTTCCCAATTTTGTAGAGATGTGCACACATGTTACTCTATCTCATTTATCCCATGTTGGTTGTACATTTTCTTCTCTTGGTGGTGGGTTATGTAGACCCACCTCTTGATATTATATAATCACTCCATAATCTCTCTTATATGCATTACATCCTTTGTATATGCATTACATCCTTTGTATAGATTATTGTTATTTTACCATGTTGATATTATTCTCTTTTAATTATTTACTCTTAGGAATCTTGATCTTGGAATAGCTAACTTCGTAGCTAATCCTAACACCTTTGACTAAAGTTTCATTTGAAATTCAATATCATTGAATTGTTTAATTTTTCATTTTTAGAATTAAAGAATTATTGATGATATCATGCATAAAAAACTTTAATTACAGATTCTATTTTCCCACTAGAAGGATTTGTAGTGAAATTTGAATATGAATCTCAATAATTACATGTCTAAGTTTCTTTATATATACTCATAAATTCATTTTTATTGAACCTTTACATGTTGCATATTTAGTGGGATTTTAATTAATTATCTTAACTATATTACCTTAAATTCATTTGGGAAATCAATATTTAGCAAAAAAAAAAAAAAAATTAGCTTATTTATATGGTTTGTAGTTTGTTAAATCCTTCTTATCAATGAAATAAATCACCATTTAGTGATTTGTAAAACTAATTTCTTAGTTTACATGAAATTATCCTAAAAATTGCAAACATCTTTTCAAGACTTTCTCAAATTTTCAAGGTTTCGATTAGTGGATTAAAAGCCTTTCCCCATTTTCTCTTAAGAATTTTAGTTTTTATATTTTTATATTTTCAATATTTTACTATCTATCTAAAATATACATTTTTACTATGTAGTCTTTTCATTGGTATATTTCTATATTTTTTAGATTAAAAGGGCAAGAGTAGGAGTAAAGATAGGTGATCCATTCTCTATAGTAAGAAATTTTCATTTATTATTTGAGATTGTAATTGCAATTGTGGCATGTTTTATATAGTTTCTTTAATTTCATTTATATTGAGCTAATGAATTGAAGGCTATTTTCTTTATGGGGCCATTTTTTTTTATGGGATTTTTATTGGATTTCAATTTAGCTTTAGGGTATGTGATACTATCCTATCTAAGTTTTCTTAGGATCTAGATATGTGCCCTAAGTTTTTATTATAATAATGGCTTCTTTATAATATATTATTTTATTTTAGTTAATAAAGTGTATAAATTTTGCTTTTTCTAGGAATAAAAATATATAGATCACTATTAGGAGAATAATGAGATGATGTAGTGATATCATAGGTCTTGGAAATTAGAATGGATTAGAGGAAGAAAAAAAAACTAGTCCTTTGAAGGAAAGTATGAAATTAAACCACTACAAGTTTTCACTTACAACTATTGGTGAAGGAGCCACCATATTGTAGAATGTACTTATAAAAAAGGAAGGAGGTGTTATCAAAATAAGCACATTGTTAGGATTATAGATGTTCTCAAGGTTGGACGGGGAATTAGAGGTGATGTCATAAGTGATTATGGTTTCATTGGGAGGAATTGAGTTTACTACAATTACAGATGCAATAAAGGATACTAATGGGATTTCTCATGTGGTAATTTTAGTGGTTTCAAGATTGATGATGAAGGTTGGTACCATAGTATGGTGTTTTTTTGTGATTTTTATTAGCGGTGGATAAATGCAATTCCATGAGTATGAAAGGTTGTGATAGGTTTCATGTGTTGTTGATTAGGAAGGTTTATATGGTTGTATTGATATGTGAGTAGAGGGCATATATTTTACCATAAACTTGATAAAAAATTATAGAGGGGCTAAGGAAGAGCCCAATAGAATATAGAAATATGGACAAGAAATATAAGGGTAATGAAAAAGGGTTGTAATTGTGTAAGTGGTGTCATAAGTAAGGAAATTAGTAGAAAGGAGATTGAAGGGGTGATAGGATGACCATGTTTAAGGTGATGAAATGGTTATAGGAGTTATTTGGGTACAAATGAAAGTTGTGATAGTATAGAGGATGCCATTGGGAGTATGGGTGATAGAAATAAAGGATTTGTTGGGTAGGGTTTTGGTAGAAAAATAGATTATTTGGGTATGTGCAGGATCATCATGGAAAAAATAGGCCCTTAAGTGGCAATAAAATTCAGAAAACCAAAGTTAGGCAACTTGACGTAAAAATTTGAATAAGTTATCTATATTATTTCAAAAATATGTAAGAATAAAATCTGTAGAAAATTGAATGTAGTTTCTAAACTACTAGGTTTTTTTTTTTTTTTTTCAAAATCTATCTAGTGAAATTTTGAAATTTCAATGCAATGGTACTTAATTTTCAGGGGAAAAATAAGAAGTAGGTGTATGTCTGACCATCCTAACTACAATAACATGATAATATTTTTTTACAATATTTTAGATATAAGTAGGGGACTCATGCGCGGATGTGATGAATATTTTTTTGTAATTTTTTTCCAAGTAAATAATTAATTATGATTTTTTTATTAATTTTTAAAAAAATATAAAAACTCGTATGTCTAACCACCTTAACTTGGTCAAAACTTCGTTAAATTCAATTTTTTTTTTTAAATCCTATAGTATGCAAAACATAGAATGTGATGCATATTTTGGATTCAAAAAATGTGATACCGTTACAAAGTTATAGATGTTTTTCAATCAACCTATCAATCAAAAATTTAGTCATAATTCAAATAGAAAATGAGTAATAATTATTTATTAAATTCAAAGTAAAGCATAATTTATATTGGTTGAAAGCTGAAAATCTCCTTTAAAAACCCTTTTTGTTTCATCAATTTTGGGTAAAAAAAAGGTCATCAGCCACATGGGTCATCATATCACTTAGATATCGCCACTTTTTGGCCCATCATGATCCTACACATACCCATTAATAAGGATGATAAGTCAACATATAATTCTAGAATAGAAGATAAATGAAAATGATAAGCTATTCAATGTTATAGGATTGAAATCAATTCCTAGATTAAAAGATAGATGATGATAATGATGAGCCCACATAATGCATGTAATAATCAAGAAGATTATGGTGTGCAAGTTTTGAATGAGATAGAAGTAGTTGTTGGGAAAATTTTTATACCCTATTAGCATAAATGGAAGATTAGTCACATGGGAGAATTACCATGTGATGTCCAAGGGGGGATTTGGGTGCATAGAGAATTAATGGTAGAGTGGTATAGAATTTACAAAGGGATGATAGGTAGGTGAGTTTGGATGCATATATATTTGTGGGAATCTAAGAAGAAAGGCACTAGAAGAGAGGAGAGAAGGTTTGATAAATAGGGAATGTGTGTTCTAAAGTTTTGGAGAGATAGAAATTGAGTGGGAAATAATAAGTAGGGAGAACGATATTTTATAGAAATAGAAGACTAGTTAGTTGAGAGAAATATAATTGATATAGTAGAGAATGAAGAGAAAAAGAAGTGTAGGGAAAGAATAAATCCTATGATCTTAAGGCATGTGCAACTACACAAAATAATTAGTAATATAGATATTGAAGGAACTTGTAGGAGCTATTGGAAATGCATTGAGGCTTTAGGATTGAAGAGAAATTGTAGATCATAGTGTGTAGATTATGATGAATCATAAGTATA
Organism: Sequoiadendron giganteum; assembly: GCA_007115665.2. Lineage (NCBI taxonomy): Eukaryota > Viridiplantae > Streptophyta > Pinopsida > Cupressales > Cupressaceae > Sequoiadendron > Sequoiadendron giganteum. The sequence continues at coordinate 116,410,769 of CM021105.1, read as the reverse complement.
TAATATGTAAGAGAGATAATGCCATTAAGGAACTAAGAATAAGTGCAAAAAGGAGATGCCATGAGTAGGATAGAGAAGGGATGATCAACATGATATTAGGTTGGTAGTTGGTGAGATAAAAAATAAGAATCTTGTGTGAGAAACAAGTTATCTAGAACCTACATGTGAGCTCAACAAGATAAAGTTGGTGAAATGATAAAGGGTAAAAGTACAAACTTGTGTCATAGTTTTATAAAGAAAATGACCAACATTGATCTAACTTTTAAACTTGAATCACTAGAAAGTGGGATATATGTTTCAAATTTTGAAATGATCTAAACTAATAAAATGTGTATTTTTTAGTATTTTTTATGTTTGTATTTTTTTGACAAAATTAAAAAATTATTTGAATATAGTTTTTATAAATTAACACTATAATTTAGTTGATAACATATTGAAAAATGATGTTACATGAGACGTCAAGCTTTATATAGTAAATTTTCTTTTTTTCCTTCATTTTTTTGTGTATATTTATAACTTGAAACTTTAGGGCATGGATATGCTTTTTTTCAATTTTAATAAATATTTAAATGTGTGTGTATTAAAAAATGTTTGTTTCCACTCGATGCCAAATTTTATATTAAATATTTATCTAAAATAGAAAAAAATTATACTATCTTAATCTAGATTCTTTTATCTAGGGCATCATATTTTTTTATTTTTTTAAATATGTTTTAGTATTTTTCTTGACATGGTAATCAACCTAATATTTTTGTGCTAATAACCTAATTTTAGTGAAAGATAAATAAAAAATATAAATAATAATCAAACTATTAAAATAAATATATATTTGAAAAATACACTTATGGATCTACAAAAGGCTATTTTAACAATTAAAAAAAAATGTTATTTATATGAGTAGAAGTTGTTGAAACATTAAATTTTTCAAATAATTTCATTTTTTTAGTAAATTTGCCTCAAAATGGTGCTACATATGCATTTAGCCAAAAAAATTAGTTGGAAAAGTTGTAGACATATTTAATTTATCTAGAATGAATCTTACTAGATCATATGTTTGACCAAAATTGATTTTTAGTTATAAATACTAAAACTCACTTGTGTTGATAAGTTGGTCGAAAGTGTGACACAAATTTGTACTTTTACCCTAAAGATAGTGGTTGAGGTGAGAGTCTAGACAGGGAGTTGAGTTTATTTGAGAAGACAACCATGATCATTCCAAACAAAGAGGGCATTATAATACCCTCACAAGGTAAGTCTCATGCTCCCGATGTTGTCATTCCTATTCATCATTTGACCATACATGTAAATAGCATGAGGATTATACTTCTTATGTTTATTTTTTTATAATGATCTATAAATTGATGCTAAGGAGCTAGGTCAAATCCAATTAGGTCCCTCATGGGGTTTGTGTGTGTTGGAAGTTTGAGAAAGTTTGTCATTGATGATGCTATTTGGCAACATGAGCACAAATTGTACATAATGGTGTATTACAGTGTTGTCAATGATGTCAAAATTGTTACAAATAACTTTGGGTAATACTAACAAGTTTTTGATATGTTAAGGAAGTCATTTATGGAATTGTTTTTGGTCTAGAAAGATCAGTTGTATAGAAATTTGGTTGTGTCAAATCTGCTAGTTCAGTGTTATAGTGTGTCATTTTTTGGATCCAAACCACTCCACAAATGAATATACCACTCTAAAATTCCAACATTAATTTGGTGGATGTTAGATGTACCTAAATCTAAGATTTCATCTTGTTTGGATAAACAATTTGACAGATATGGATAAGAGAGTTTGGCCTGGCATGTTACAATGATTTTTTTCTATAGTGTGTCTATGTGGGAGATTCCACACATCTCTATGAATGAGTTTTTGGCCTTGTGGTGTTGAAGATAAGTTTCCAAATTTCAATTGAGCATAAATTCTATATGGTATTGAGTTTTGAGGTCCACTTGTCAAGATGTGGATACATAGAAGAAGGTTTTTTCTTTTAGGTCATATATGGAGTCAATCTAACAAGTTTGATAATTATGTGAAGGCTTTATAGGTGTTGTAATCCTATATGTGATCTATTTTAAGTCTATGTCGACCTATCTTAAGGTGTTTTGAGTTTTGAATTATGGCACATTGTGTGGGCGAAGAGTTTTGGAGACAAGTTATATTTTGGGTATTACATCTAATTAGGCCAACCTAATTGATGTTATATAATTTATTTTGGTATTTTAGAGAGAGAGATGTGACATGTATTGTGTGTGATGTAAATTTGAGTATATCAATGCAAATTTTAAGATCTAAGTTGTGCGAATGAATATTATTGCAAAGTGTTGAATTAGAATCAATGTGAAGATTATTATTGTGCTTCATTGGAACTATATTCCTATGTATTGCAGATGCATTTGTAACAGTTCAAAATAGGTTGTGAGCCACCATCTTTCTTCTATATTTTTTTGTAGATAGTGATTCCACTTGGATAGTGAGTCCACCTATAGTGATAATTTTTGTAATATACTATAACGGATATGTGCAAGATCATCATGGAAAAAATAGGCCCTTAAGTGGCAATAAAATTCAAAAAAATCAGAGTTAGGAAAATTGATGTAAATTTTTGAATAAGTTATCTCTATTATCTCAAAAATATGTAAGAATAGAATTTGTAGAAAATTTAATGTAGTTTCTAAAATACTATGTTTATTTAAAAAAATAAAAAATCTATTTGGTGAAAATTTGAAATTTCAATGCAGTAGTACTTAAATTTCAGGGAAAAAATAAGAAGTAGGTGTCTATCTGACCACCCTAACCACAATAAAATGATAATATATTTTTTATAATATTTTAGATATAAGTAGAGGACTCATGTCCCAATGTGATACATATTTTTTTGTAATTTGGTTCCAATTAAATAAATAATTATGAATTTTTTATTACAACTTAAAAAAAATATAAAAACTCATATGTCTAACCACCTTAACTTGGTCAAAACTTCATGAAATTCATTTTTTTTTAGTCCTATAGTATGTGAAGCATAGAATGTGACACATGTTTCAGATTCAAACAATGTGATACTATTTGAAAGTTATAGATGTTTTACAATCAACTTGTCAATTAGGACTTTAGTCATAATTCAAGTAGAAAATGAATAATAATTATTTATTAAATTCAAAGTAAAGCATAATTTATATTGGTGGAAAGCATGGAATCTCCTTTAAAAACTCTTTTTGTTTCATCAATTTTGGGTAAAAACAAAGTCGTCAGCCACATAGGCCATCATATCACTTACATATTGTCACTTTTTGGCCCATCATGATCCTGCACATACCCTAACTAGTTATAATATATTGTGAGCTAATCCTCACCATGGTTTTTCCCATTTTTGTTTTTCCATGTAAAAATCCTAGTGTTCATGTGTTATATGATGTTGTGTATTTTTTCATGCTTTCTTTCCTTACTACAATTGAATATGTATTAGTGATTGGATGTTTAATGTTTGTATGGTTTAATAGAATATTGATTGACCCCCCCTCCCCTCTTAGTATTATGGGTGTTCAACAATTGGTATCAGAGCTTGGTTCCTTGGAAGGAGCTTAACCACTTTGGGAAGGTCTTGGATATTGAACACATGGTTGATAGAAAGTTTCTTATTCCTCTGGAAGAGATTGCTACTTTTGATTTTATAGAAGAAGATTTCATGCTTGATAAAGATGGAGAACTCAAAGTTTCCCTTGAAGATCTGAAAATAATTGAAGGTGAAAATAAAGATATGAAGGAAAATTCCAAAGAAGAAAATGAATGTATTAAGAAATTGAGAGAGAAAATCGAGAAGTTTAGAGAAAGGAATAAGGAAGTCAGTGAGAAATTGAAACAAGAAAATGAAAACATCACCAGATTGAAAGTACAAGTTGAAGAAAAGAAAAGAGTTGAGGAATGACTGAATGCAATGGTAAAAACCAAATTTGATGAATGCATAAGGCTTGAACAAGAAGTGGCAAATCTAAGATCTAATCTAGGGAAATCAAGAATTCATTAAGACAATTCAAGGTGAGTTCTACAATTCTTGAAGAGATGATTACAAGTCAAAAAACATCCAAAGACAAAGGTTGGTTGGAATTTAAAAAAGGTGAAAGCTCAAAAGTAGATCAGACACCTAATGCAGAAAAGAAGACCAATGAAACAAAAATATTGAAGACAAGAACAATGGAAAAATCCGGAATCAAAGAAATGAATCTAGAAGACCTCTAGTTAAACAATCAAACTCTCAAAGGTACCCATATTTCAATGGTTCTTGTTACTCTTGCAATAAATTTGGACATAGAGAAATGGATTGTAGAAGCAAAATGAATTAGAATTTTTCATCCTTTACTAGTCTATTCTTTACATGCAAGAAATTTGGTCATAAAGCAAGTGAATGTGGAAGTCAAATGAGGAATGCATATGAAAATCATAGAATAATTCGATCTTTCAATGGTTACAGTTATACATGCTATGGATTTGGACACAAGGCTAATCAATGCAGATCTATAATAAATGGAAGAAATATTGTTCAATAGAATGTTGCATGTCACAATTGTGGTAGACTTGGACATATTTTTAAGTTTTGTAGAAGTAGAAGCACAAGGAAGGATAATTTGGTAAAGATACATGAACCAATCAAAAATGTGGATCTGGTTGAAGTAATGAAAGAAATGGAAAAAACTTAGAGAAAGAAGGAAGAGATATAAAACAAGGGAGAATCTGTACCATCCTCTGATGTAAATGTTTCCTCAGAAAACTAAGTTGAGAGCTATGGATTAGGGGGATAATTAATGGATATATTTTATCCCTCTTCAAAAAAAGGTGTTGAGGCTGCAACACAAAGATATGTGATATAGATCAACATGATTGATCTATTGGTGAAGATTACAGAAGAAAATATGCAAATGTGAAAGTTTATGGAGCTTCAAAAGTTGGCCATGCATATAGTTTATATGTTTCTATCTTTATGTGTTAAAGCATTCAATGCAAAATTAGGTCAAATTAAAGGGTTAAAAGAAAATTCACTAAGGAAAATTTATTTCACACAAAGCATTCTAAGAGAGGTAGAGATGCAAGAAGAATTAAAGTGTCAAAGGCAATTTGAGATCCAAAGCATTGGAACCCTAATTTGGTGAAAAAAGTAAAAAGCTATTTTGTGAATCTTGTGTGCCCTAGTTTTCATTAACCTTTCTTTAAAATTAGTTTAGGTATATTTTGCAATGGCTACACCAAAAGTTATAGAGGTTACAAAGAAACAACAACCGAAATTCAAACAATACCATATGAAAGCCATACAAGATGACCCTCTAGGTGCTTTCTCACACATTCCATATGGGATTTTATCGATAGAGGATATTAGGGCACACATTCACGAAAAAATGGAAGAGAATTCTCCTAGAAAGTTAACTGATATATGGTCAAATGAATTAACTAGTGAGGATTTTTCCCTAAAACTAGAATATAAAAACCTAGTTGAGAAAAAACTAGATGTGTGGAAGTGGTTCCACAATTTATTATATGGTAACAAGTGGATTAGAATGGCCTTGAGAAAAATACATGATCAGTTTGTCTATACTGATATGTCACACATCATTACAAAGGAAGTGATAAGAGAGGTCACCAGTCTATGCTCCACCTGAGCCGTCCCCATTCTAAAGTATGTTAAAGATAAAAATGTAATGGAGAAACCAAGTGCTACATTTGATTAGAGATCTCTTGTTTTTAATCCTATTAGAAATCCAGCTATTAGATATATTGCTATGATTGTTGGCTACAAAATTTATTACACCAACATGGATAACTCTATTTTTTCCATCGTAATCCATGTGGCACATGAGATGGTAGAGAATTATATAGGCTATGACATGTGTGAGTTATTAAGGGAGCAACTAATGGAGAATATAAATAAAACCAAGTAGAAGAAGTATGTGTTTAAGTATGGCATTATGGTTATGTGCTTACTATTATACTTTTTGAAGGAGGTTGCTATAATTGAAAAGGTAAAATGGACAAGTTGAAGGCTTATTGCTCACCAAATTATAGATTATATGATGAGACTTGGACATGTCAATGCATATGATGATTCCCTAACTACCTTCTTCATAGTATTTCAGAAGAGAATGCATGATAGAGAAATAATTCCAAAGAGTATTGTGGAAAGGTACAAGAATGGCATCACATTCTTGGGAACTATGATCTGTTTGGGTTTCTGAGTTAGACTATGAAGTAACATAGGAAAATCTTAATGGCTATACAAATATTCTATTGAAAAGTCCAAAGGATGAAACAAATCCAAGGTATGGAAATTTTTAGAAAAAATCCATGGAAGTAGACATGAAACAAAAATAACCATAGATCAAGAAGAATGTTGATGCTATGGTGGATGTGTATGAACAAGAATGTGGAATTTATAAGGAAAAAGTGTGGTATGCTAGAGAGAGAGCCAGGGTAGACATAAGTGTTGGAGAAGCTTCAAGTAGCTCAAGAAGATCAAGAAGAACAACTACCACACCACCATCTATTTGAAAGTCCTTCGGGGATTTACCCTTTGTTGGAGAGAAGAGAAAATATATCGCCAGTCTTGCACTAAGGGAGAAATCCCCTCTAGAAGAAGATGTATCCCCTTTGTTCCAAAGGAGTGATGCTTCATAAGGTGAAGCTAGGGAAACAAAGAGTTCAGGGATGACATAATTGATATTGAGAGCAAAGAGGAAATATAAACATTCAAAATTAATATAAGGGAGAAGAAGAAAGAAGCCAAGAAGACTTCACTAGAGAAGAAAAAGACTGCAAAATCAAAGAAGAATCTGAGTAAAATCAAGGAAAAGAAACAATATGAACTGGTAAGGTCTCACTCCCCAATGAAAATTGAGGCACTATTTAACAACATTTTGCAAAATAAAATGTTGTAGGAAACAACTACTTTGTATAAGGATGCATATGAGGTGGATAATGCCACCATCATTAATGTTAGAATCCAAGATCACCTGCATGCAAATGGATACCTGTCACATGCAAAAGACATGCAAAACCAAGAAGATGTTCTGCAAACCTCAAAGTGTAAAATGCATTATTAGAATCTCCGTTATTACAAAGAGATCAATCCTTATGAAGGAGATCAAGAAACCCTAAAAAGGAAACCCTAAATGAAACCCTAGTGTGCACACTTAATAATTAATAAATAATTATTAATGCGCCTAAGTTTAGCTTAAGTAACTAGAGGAATAAGTGACTTAATTAATTAACCAGTATGATGTAATTAATTAAGCGTAATAAAATTATTACTCTAACACCCCCCCTTAAGATGAACTTAGGAAGAAGCTAAAACACTAGAATAAGATGCATGCAAGAAAAGATGGGTCCCGGCAACTAGGCCTAATCAAGTACCCATTTACAAATGCAAGAAAGAGGTAGAGGAGGAAAACCCAGTGGGACAAAACCCCCCTACAATGATATGACATGCTGTAAAGAAGCACTGGAAGAACACTGTGGAGTAACACTGGAACCACAATCCGGAAAGCAAGGAAAGATACTTCTGTCTACAAGAAACCATATCGGAATCATAATAATGTGACAGCAGACCCGATGCCACGGAACACTCGAACACTCCAAACTGGAACAACCCTAGAATCCATAAAGCAACAGTAGATGGTATGATGATGACAGAATCTGGAAGCTATGAATCTCGATGCCGATGCCAAAACTAAGACTAAAACTCTTCCATGGGAAAAAGTACCATACAGACTTGGAACAATAACCACAAATTTAGTAGCCCTCAAACTGAGATGGATCCGATGCAGATCACTAACCATAGGCTCTCAATCTAAAGTGTGAACCAAAAAGAATCTGATATGTGTCAAGCTAGGACAAAAATGGCCAAAAGAAACTAAGAGACCAGATTACAACCCATGCGAGTTGCCATCAAAACACGATGAAGATTATTATGCAAGAAACCCCCCCGAAGGAACTTTATAATAGTTCATTTATTACAATCCCCAATGACTGCAAAAAGAGAGAATGCCTAACATGCATAAACAGAAAATGAAAATAGATCTCAGATCTGTGTAGAGGACTAAACCAGCTTTCCAACGCCGTAAGAATGGCGAAAAAAGGATCACCGAGTCAAAAGATATGCCCTCCGGAGTGAAAACAACAACATCTGAGTTCAAGGACCTGCAAAACAAATCTGGAGCAGAATCTAGAAAAACTGAAATGTTGAATAGATCGGCGTCGGAATCAGCTTTCCAACGATATCTCGTTTGCAAAAAACGGACACCGTACGCAAAAGTTATACCCGATTTCATGAAAGTGCTCCAGAAAGGCCAATAAGGCCTGCAGGCAGCCCAGGGGGCTAAAAAAATCTCGGCCCCTAGTCCTGCACGCGGGGCTGGCGACAGGGGCCTGGGGCGAGCCCCTCGGTCGTCCATATGATCGGTGGACGGCAGAAGGAGCACCACCGGCGGCGGTGGCGACCGGTGGCCGGATGGGGAGCCACCCGGGCTGGCGGGCCGGTGGCCGCCCGGTTACGGGATTCTACAAAACTGGAGGCGCGAAAACCAAAGCCTATTTCGTACCTTTCCTCGATTTTTGTGCCGCTTCAAAATGCGGTTGGGGAGGCCGTACGCTCCCTGACAAAAAAATTTTGCCTCAGAAACCAACTGCTCGAAAATGGACGATTTGACAGGCGTTTCTAGGGTTTTGGGGCACTGCGAACGCGATGGCGACGTCCGTTTGAGCCCATAGTGTCCCGAAAATTTGGCTACCCCCAGATCTTGCAAAAAACGATGCCTGTGGAAACCCTTGCACTTGAAACTCACTGAGAAGCCATATCTTCAGATCACGAACAGGCAGCGGCAGGTCTGGAGCTCTGATACCATGTTAGAATCCAAGATCACCTGCATGCAAATGGATACCTGTCACATGCAAAAGACATGCAAAACCAAGAAGATGTTCTGCAAACCTCAAAGTGTAAAATGCATTATTAGAATCTCCGTTATTACAAAGAGATCAATCCTTATGAAGGAGATCAAGAAACCCTAAAAGGGAAACCCTAAATGAAACCCTAGTGTGCACACTTAATAATTAATAAATAATTATTAATGCGCCTAAGTTTAGCTTAAGCAACTAGAGGAATAAGTGACTTAATTAATTAACCAGTGTGATGTAATTAATTAAGCGTAATAAAATTATTACTCTAACAATTAAGACCATAATAAAATATATAGTTGTGCTTGAAGTTGAGATGTAAAATATCAAGAAGAATATTCTTGATGAGTTATGGAATATTTTGATGAAAAGAAGATAAGAGGCACAAGAATAATATGAAAGGTTAAAAGATGAAGATTTGAAAAGAGTTGGTGCTCCACTATCTAAAGATAGAAAGGCCACATTGCCTACCATATACAATAAGGAGATGAGAACCAAACAAAGAGTTATAATCCTTATGGTAAAAGACAAAGGTGATCTAGAGAGAGTAAGAAAAGAGATCAATGATAAAGCACAAGAGATTGTACAAAATTTTTGGATTTATTTTAGTAGCAAAAGAAGAAAAAAATGTTGATTCCAGTGCTCTAGAACCCAATGTAGAGGAAGAAGTACATGTAGATGATGCTCAACATGAGCATGATGTCAATGAAGAAGCTGAAAAATATAGCTCTCCTCTAGAAGTGGAGGACATGACAAAAGAATATGATAAGGATACAATGATCGAAGAAGACATTGCAAAGGAAACTTCTAATCATTCTCCGATATAGCAAGATGTTACTCCTCCTACTCAAGAAGAATTCACTCCTTCGAAAAAATATTGAAAACATTACAGAGGAAGTCAAAATAGATAAAGATGATTGTGAGGGAGAAAAGGTGATGAAGAGCATGGAGAAGAGCATGAAGAGAAGGAAGAAGAGCATGAAGAAGAGGATGATAAGGATAAGGATGCATCTAGAGATGTAGAAAAGGTTGAAATAGTTGACTCTAGAAAGACTTCAAAGAGAAAGAATAAGGTTTTGAAGACTACAAAGGTTCCTAGTGAATCTTATAGCTCATTTGGAGATTCTTTGAAAAACATTGAAATTTCAGCATAACTTTCAAATAGTTGTGTCTTCACAACTGTTGCAGTTTCTGATGCAACAAGGAAGTGTTGATCTAGATAGGATATCTCCTATTCACAAGCTTCAATTAGGTGACATGTTCCATGCATCCACAAGGAAAGAGATCATAGAAACCCACTAGAAGAGTGGAGAGTTAATGGATGAAGTAGTCATGGAATTTCAAGAGGTCATACTAGGATCCAATGTTGATCCTACTCTATCCGATATGGAAAATTTTAAACTTCTCATTGATTCATATGGGTATTATGCTTCTAGTCTAAAGGAGGAAGTTGAGAAAGATATGGAGAAGAGGATGAATGGAAAAATAATGATGGAAATCATAGAGAGATGTACCTCCGTACATAAGAATTTTTTTGAGTTATTAAAGGATGTTGAAGGTTGTGTAGATGAAGCTAAGGCATTACTCTAGTATGGCATGAAGTGGCCTAGGTCCACACAAATTATAAAAAAGGAGATGGAATCTATTAATTCAAATATTAATGCTACCTCTAGTGCATATGATTTGGATGTTGACCTCACTGTTGTAACAAGAAGAAAAATTGAAGATCTTCACAAGAAGATTTTACAACTACAAGCACAAAAGGATCACAACATCTTGCAGTTTAGAGAAGTAAGGGATCTAGTCAATCCCAAATTTTTATTTGTTTCCTAAGCTCTCCTTAGTTTTGATAATGAAAAAGGGATGAATCCAATACCGACTACACCAAAAGAAGGAGAATAACTCTTACATGAGTTTGAAACATTGATCAGGTTGCTTGCAGAGGCCAATCATGAATGCGAAGCTGGAAGGAAAGCTTGGGAAGACCAATTGAAGAAATTTCAGGTGTCAACCACCTTTGGTTGACTCATTATTAATGTTTTTTATGCATTTTCATTCATATTCTTTGTATATATGTGGACCGTATAGATACATTTTCAAAGTACCTTTTTGAGATTTTTCTGCAGTACATGACTTAGGGGGAGTCAACTTATTATTTTTCCAACTGTATATATGACAACATCATTTCGGGAGAGTTTCGATTAGGATCAAAACAACATATATAGGAACCCTTTTCCCTTGATGTCAAAGGGGGAGAATTTTATTTTAGATTTTTTTGGCATTGTTTCCATCAATGAAAAGGGTGAGATTGTTGGAAGTTTGAGGAAGTTTTTCATTGATATTGTTTTTTGGCAACATGAGCATGGATTGTATATAATGGTGTATTATAGTGTTTTCATTGATGTCAACATTGTTGTAGATAACTTTGGTTAATCCTAACAGGTTTTTGAGATATTAAGGAAGGCATTTGTGTGAGTTGTTTTGGTCTGGAAAGCTTAGTTGTATAGACATTTGACTAAGTGCCAAATTTGCTAGTTCAATGTTATAGTGCGCCAGTTTTTGGGTCCACACCACTCTAAAAATAAAGATATCACTCTAAGATACCATCATTAATTGTGTGGATGTTAGATGTACCTAAATCTAAGATTTTATCTTGTTTAGACAAACAGTTTGAGAGATATGGGTAACAGAGTTCAACCTAGCATGTTATAGTGATTTTTATGTATAGTGTGTTTGTGTGGGAGATTCCACACATCTCTACGAATGAGTTTTTGGCCTTGTGGTGTTGAAGATAGGTTTCTAGATGTTGGTTGAGAATGAATTCTAGATGGTATCGAGTTTTTAGGTCCACCTATTAAGATGTGGATACAAATGAAGGTTTTTTCTTTTAGGTCTTATATGGACTTGACCTAACATGTTTGATAATTATGCAAAGGCTTGATAGGTGTTGCACTCCTATATGAAATCTATTTTAAGTCCATTTTGACCTATCTTAAGGTGTTTTGAGCTTTGAATTATGGTGTGTTGTGTGCCAGGTGAAGAGTTTTGGAGCCAACAAGTTGTATTTTGGGTATTACATCTAATTAGGTTGACCTAATTGATGTTATAATTAATGCGGATATATAAGTTAGATTGTTTTCATTATTTTAGAGAGAGAGGTGTGACATGAATTGAGTGTGATTTGAATTTGAGTAGAGAAGTTCAAAGTTGAAGATCTAAGTTATGTGAATGAAGAGTATTGTAGAGTGTTGAATCAGAATAAGTGCGTGAAGATTGTTATTGTAGTTCATTGGAACTGTATTCTTGCATATTGTAGATGCATTTGTAACTGTTCAAAATAGGTTGTGAGCCACCATATTTCTTCTATCTTTTTTCTTGTGGATAGTGAATCCACTTGGATAGTGAGTCCACCTATAGTGAGAATTTATATAATATACTATAACTGCTTGTAATATATTGTGAGCTAACCTTCATCGTGGTTTTTCTTGTTTTTGGTTTTCCATGTCAAAATCTCGTTCATGTGTTATGTGATGTTGTGGATATTTTCATGCTTTCTTTCCTTATTGCAATTGAATATGCATTAGTGATTGGATGTTTAGTGTTTGGATGGTTTAAGAGAATACTGATTCACCCCCGTCTTAGTATTCTAGGTGCTCAATAGTGTGGAGGTCATCCAAAACCTCCCAAAGCATTCTTTCCTTTTTTGTTCTATTGAAGTTAAGTTTGTTAAAGTCATATTTACCATGGAATCTAATTCATTCAATTATCTTTTTTAATTTTTTCATTAGAATTGAGACATTTTTTTCATTAAGGAATGTTATGTTTGAGTCCCTATTTGGGTTGAGTTTTCTAGTCTCCATTTTATATTTTTGCTTTTTTGGACTATATAATATATTTTCTAGGTCGTTTCATTCATGTTGAATCAAATTACTATTTATATTTTTAAAAGGATCTATTTTGTGGTTATATTATATATAAAATTAAAAAAAAAACAATAGGAATCTAGATAGGTGACCAAAGAATCACTCGAAGGGCCATGCATTTTAATTTATGAAATATATGTTAGTGGTGTCAATCCTTAGTCCATAAAATCTAAGACTATTATTTAGTTATTTAATGCCCAAACCTTAACCCAAGAAATCTACTAGGGAATATTTACTTGAACATGGTTGGAACATAGTAAATAATAGAAATAAGTCTTATAATCCTAGATATAAAGGTGTTGGTCCTCAACAGTTGATTGTTGGGGCTAAAATTTATGAGTGGGTCTTTTGATCTCAAGTTTTAAAGATCAAAAAGGGAAAGATATTATTGTTTCATGACCAATAGAGGAATCATCATAGGTAGTGAATGAGGCTTGTTTTAATAGAAATTCACTCCCTACTAGTATTCTCAATTCCTAGATGGCTACTTTTCCACATTATCCTCGATACTCATGTTGCTCACATAGTCTAGTTTGTGAGACTAAGGAGGGAGATTCTTTACTATAGAAGAAGCTAACTATTATAGTTAAGTTACCATGGTTTAAGCTATATATCTATTTCAATGTGGAGGAGGATTTCTTGAAGAATATCCATGGAGCTCTTGACAATATTGATAGCAATGATATGCCACTTGATTGAAATCTTCATCGATGAATTTTATTTCATTTAATTTTCAAGGCTTAATTGACCTCAAAAGGAAATACATCATGTAAGATGTTTGAGAATAATTTCTTAACCTCAATGCTTTTTTCTTTATGGGATTTGAAAATTATAATTTTTCACTTTCTATCATTTTCCATATCATTTATCCAAAATGTCACTTTTAAATAGTGTTCATGACATAGGACATGAATAATTTACCACTATAATCTCTCCTAGGTGGTAGCAATGCACCATGGATCATTGATGTGACCCCACTAGGTGTTTTATGGGTGCTCTTTAATTTTAATAACCACTCCTTTAGGTTAATATTTACATGTTTATAATGATTCCACTAAAAGATCTCATCTTTGGTGATAGAATGTGGATTCTCCTCCTATATCATCATGGATCATGTGTGGATAAACTAATATAGTTTAGATATCTTCAAATAAATTTAAATTTTCATATAAGGTGGATAATTAGTGAAAAATAAGATTGGTATTACATGCACAATAGATTGTGTCTTTTCAATCTAAATTTTGGGCACCATTACTTTGAATATTCATGGGATATGTGGAAAATATTTACTCTAGTACTATGATAATTCTCAAGAATCTTGATATGGTCCTATTATGAAGATAACCTATATTTTTACTTTCTAGCTACTTCAAATAATCAGTGGAACCCTTGCTAGGTGTCCTTTATGACCTTTTTCTAATTTATTTTTGTATGATTGGAAACATAAAATTCCTAAGGTAATTAGAATTCAATTTTACCTAAACACATATTTTTTGATTAATAATTATACTCTACCCCACATTCAACACATTTGGAATCTTGAGCCATGTATTTCCCATGAGATTAGCTAGATTAAATGTGGAATGATTTTGCCAGTAGATTATTAAATTTTTGCACATCTATGGTATTTATATAAGAATATTTCATCATTGACATATGTGGATACCTCTTTAGTTCTTATCCATACCATAATTGAGTTGGAATTACTTTTCTTATCTCCTACTTAATAATTGCATGTTTCTAAAATTCATTATTATTAGAAGTTACTATATTAATAATTATATAAACCAATGGACATAAATAAAGGCCCATCTTCATTGGATGAAGGTCAAGGATAAATTATTGAAGTTATTTTTTCAATCCATTTTACCTTGCTAGGGTTATTATAAAATCAAGTGAATCAAAGAAGGCTAGCAAGTCTTCACCCATATTTGTAGTGTTCTCCGCTCCGTTGTCCATAATTAATAACAAGCTTTCTAGGCTCATGAACCTTCTTCTATGCATGATCAAGCCTTTAGCAATGTGTGAGTGTGGTCCCCTACACTCTTTATTGTTCCTAATGATTTTTTTATGGATCCTAATGAAAAAGAATCTTGTTGTAATGGCTTCCCTTAGGGATATTATAAATCTTTATAAGACACATTTAGCCTTGAAATTTTTCAAGTATAGCCTAGAATAAATAAAGGAAATATTAAATTAATTCCTAATATAGGTGGTCCTCAATATAGTTGCAATTGAAAACTAATAACTTTTTTGGATACTTCCTCTAAGTTCATTGTTAAAGCCCTTTGTCTTCATATTCACCATTTGGTTACATTCATTGTTTTTCTTGAATAAATTATTTTTATAAAGAGAATATATATCGTTAATAATATTATTATATTTTACAAAGGCATGAAATGTGTTTATCACTCTCAATAATTGATAAGTTTCTTAAAAAATGATTTTGGTAAGGCTTATGATTACATTGAATGGACATTTATTTTTTCTATTCTTTAGCCTCAAAGGTTTGGCCCTAAATTTCTTCACTTAGTCTAGATGTTGTTTGTGGATGTAGTAACATGTCTTACTATAAATGGTCAATAATCACCTTCTTTTAGAATTTTTAGAACTATAAACTGTTAGTATAATTAATTAATTATTAGACTAGCATAAGTTAACTTAGGTTTTAATTAATCATATTAGTCCTAAGTTGCATTTAATCATTTAATAAAGTTGTTGAGATAAGATTCTTTTCTAGAAGATGAGTTGTCTTTTCTAGAACTTATCTCCATCTTGTTATCATTCCCTAGGTAGTTTGTTAGGGTTTCTTGTTGTCACATGAAGTGTGATTTGAACACTTGGCAACATCCTTTTCATTCTAGGTTTAGCACTTGCCTATATAATCAGGCATATGTATTCTTTGTAATCTATCCATATATCCATCTATCTATCAATCTGATAGACCATAATAAAATCTTTATTTTGAATGTCATTATCATATTTTCTTTGTGGTTGAATATTTCTTCTTGGCAAAGGTCCTCCATTGAAGATTGTATTGTAGCTTCATCAAGGACACCTGTGCATCCATTATTCCAACATGGTATTAGAGCCATTCCAGTGAAGGTTCATCCTAGGATCAAGAAATTTTGGCTAGTGAGATTCTTTGGCAAACAAGGGTTTGTTACAAGCCATTTTTTATTGGAGTCGTCATCATATTTGCTTCAAAAATATAGTTTTCACTCATTTGCAGGAAAAATGATTTTTGCATTTTGTAGCTAGCATCGAAATCTAAACTGGTTATCTTTTAGATTTTGCATATCTTACACAGATCTCGAGAAAATTGTAGTCTAAAAAGCGTCAGACGTCATTTTTCTCCTGTTGAAGGTTAAAAAAATTCAATTTTTCATCTTCTGTTTGTTGGATCAAGAAACGATTTCTGGGTTTTATTTCTAGCATCAAAATATTTCTGTGTTTTTATTTTTGTGTACAAATAGTGAGTAAATTTTTCAGAAATCAAATTAGAAATAAACATTTTTGCTAGAAAACCCGTTTCCTGCAGGCTAAATTCAATTTTTGTGAAAAATTCATAACTTTTGGCCATGATGTCCATTTTTGGCAAACAAGATATTGACGGAAAGCTTGTTTCGAGCACTTTATAGTAGTGTAGGCCATTTAGGTTATTTTTCATCATGAAAATAGATGTGAACATTGGTTTGTGCATGCACTCTTTTTAATTTTTTGTTTATGCATATTTAGGCATTCTCTCCTTTTGCAATCATTGGGTATTGTAATAAATGAACTGATATAAAGTTCCATCAGGGGGGTATTTTGCATAATAATCTCATTAGAGTGTGTATGCAATTTGATCTTCATTGTGTTTTGATGACAACTCGCATGGGTTGTAATCTAGTTTCTTAATTTCTTTTGGCCACTTTTTTAGCTCGACACATATCAAATTCATTTCGGATCCATCTCAATCTGAGGGCCACTAAATTTGTGGTTAATGTTCCTGAGTCTTTATGGTACTTGTTCTCATGGAAAAATTTTAGTCTTTGTTTGACATCGACATCGAGATTCACGGCTTCCAAATTTTGTCATCATCTTTTCATCTAGTGTTGCTTTATGGATTCCAGGGTTGTTCCAGTTTGGTGTTTTCGAGTGTTCTATGGCATTGGGTCTACTGTTGCATTATTATGATTCTGATATGGTTTCTTGTAGACAAAAGTATCTTTCCTTGCTTTCTGGATTACGGTTCCAGTGTTACTCCATAGTGTTCTTCCAATGCTTCTTTGTTGTAGCCATCTCATTGTAGGGGGGGTTGTCCCACTGGGTTTTCCTTCTCTACCTCATTATTGCATTTGTACATGGATACCTAATTAGGACTTGTTGTCGGGACCCATTCATGCTTTCTTGCATTCATCTTAGTTTTAAGTGCATGCTTATCTAGTCTCCCTAAGTTGCACTTATGGGGGGGTGTTAGTATAATTAATTAATTATTAGACTAGCATAAGTTAACTTAGGTTTTAATTAATCATATTAGTCCTAAGTTGCATTTAATCATTTAATAAAGTTGTTGAGATAAGATTTCCTTTTAGAAGATGAGTTGTCTTTTCTAGAACTTATCTCTATCTTGTTATCATTCCCTAGGTAGTTTGTTAGGGTTTCTTGCTGTCACATGAAGTGTGATTTGAACACTTGGCAACATCCTTTTCATTCTAGATTTAGCACTTGCCTATATAATCAGGCATATGTATTCTTTGTAATCTATCCATATATCCATCTATCTATCAATCTGATAGATCATAATAGAATCTCTATTTTGAATGCCATTATCATACTTTCTTTGTGGTTGAATATTTCTTCTTGGCAAAGGTCCTCCATTGAAGATTGTATTGTAGCTTCATGAAGGACACCTATGCATCCATCATTCCAACATAAACCAAGGATTCCCTCTTACTACAATTGGTTATGTTCTTAAAATTGAATGATTTGGTTATTTTCTTACTAACATAATTATTAGAAAAGATTTTATTTTTTCTTACCTTCCTAATTTTTTCACTAGCTTGTCAATGGCCACTTTTTTTATTAGAATTCCTTCCTTAATATATTATAAGAGGAAGATAATGAAATCGAAGAATCAAGTTTTTTAAATAATTTATTTCTTAGCTCTAGCTCAAGCATCTAGTGGAAAAATACTCAATGGTATTTTAAATAATTGTTTCCTCAACCTCCCTAGCTTTATTATTTGGGTTGGAAATGGATTTATCATGGGGAAATTTTTTGTGTTTTAAAGCATTTCATTTACTTTTCAATCCTCCTTATTCAATCATTTCCAATCTATTTTAAAGTTACAATTTTTTGCTTGGTAGGAAGTTTTGTATTTGGTCTTGGATGCTTGCTACTCCCCATGTCTGCCGCTCTTGTTGTTGGGCTCATTCAAAAGACTATTATAAAATATAGAAAGATTACTAAGGGATTTTCTTCAGGCTTCCTATAAATAGGGAAAATGACTTCACAGTGCTACCTAGGATTTTTTGTCTTTCAAAGGAATTTAGATGTATTGGCCTTATTGATTCTACATTGTGTGCCAAGTGGATAATTAGATACCCTAAAAGAAATGAGGCTTAGAAACCTCTTTTCTAGAATTATATTTTAGAATTCATCATGGTAGTCAAGATTGGAAAGGTTTAATCTTCCACTTCATTCACATTATGAATGAGTCTATACAAATTATTGGCAATTTTGTTACCAAAAGTATTTGGAAATCCTGGGAAGTCATGAAGTATTGGCTTATTTAGAATGGGAATGGTTTCAAAATTGGAATTTTCATCAACCAACAATATATTTCGTGGTATCCTATGATTAATTTTTAGGATATATCCCTTGCCAAAGCTCCCCAAATTAATTCTTTAAAGTTATTCAATTGAGGGATTTGCTACATTTCAAATTTCTTCTCTAAAGCCATCAAGAGTTAGATTTCTTTGCTGGAATCTAAAGCTAAATATAGAGTTTTCAATCAATATTATGAATCATTTCAAACTATAAGGGTTAGTTCCTCTAGAAATGATTCATAAGTTTTGGATTAAATGCACTAGAGGTGGAAGGATCACAAGTGGTATCTAGACACTCTTTTTAGGATCTAAAAGGATTTTAAAGGATATTCAATGCTTTCTCTTCACTTTCTCATGGTTCAAACAATGAATGATACTTGTGGAATCTTCAATGCATTGCACCTCATTAGTACCACACATTTTAAATATTTTGGTATGCCATTTTAATACCCAAAATGGATCATTTTTCTTGAAGTATTCTCTACTAGAGTGTTCTCATTGGATATTAACCTATCTATTAAGGTGTTTCTAATACCCATTTTTGGTTTTGTGTACATCTAGAAAATCTCAAGAATCTCTTTTAATTTTTCTCACATGCTTAAGTAGCATCGACTTGGATACATGATATCTTCAATCCCTTTCAACTCGAGCTTTTTTCTTCCATATGATTCTACTAGGTGACTAACCTAAAATATTAGAAAGATTCACCCAAATTTGGTATGCTTTTAAAGGAGAAAGTATATTTAGTAAATGGAAAGATAGGAATGCCACTTTATTTTAAAGGGAAACTATGGATGTTAAATTTTTCATGCATCCTAAATCCATGATGTGTTCTGATGCGATGTTACACATTTAGGTCTGAGGCAAAAAAAAAAAAAAGAGCTAGCCCATTTATACAATTTTATGGAGCATTTGGCTAATGCTTTGTGTACTATTTATCATGTGCCACTATCACCTTACAAAAAGAATAATTCTCCTCTATGTGGGTATTGTTGTGATTGTAGCTATGGTGTTTGTTAGATAGGTTTAGCTTTCACAAATCTCCTTAGCACAAAGGGTGTGACTATTCTCCTCAACCATGTGGCCAATATTTTGCTTCTCCACATTATGCTATTCCTAATGATTTTGAAAAGTACCCTATATTTGTTCTATAATCTACTTTTGTTGATCAAGAAGAAAAAAATAAAGAGAACACCATCATGAGTTGGGAGCCTATTTTTCATGACTAGGGTCTCAAATAGCCAAGGAAAACTCCTTCATAGAAACCATCATCCCCCCAACTAAAATTACTTCAATTACCTTTTGCATATGTGATTCTATTCCATTGATCTTTCATATCAACTAATATATAATATCTTAATATACAAAATACATTTTTCATTGTTAAAAAAAATCACCCTAATTATTATTTAAAAATAAGATTTTAAAATAAATAATATATTATGTAAATGAAATATATATATATATATATATACATTTTCCTCTAAAATATTTTAGTTGGGAATGCCACCCATCAATTTCTCAAGCTCTATTTTAAAAAACTTGTATTGAATTTCCCTTGTATTGAAGCTCTATTTATGAGGAATGAATTTGGAACTAGGTAATGATGTGAGTGATTTTTATTTTCCTAAATAGTAAACCACATTTCTACTAAATATGGGTGAAAAGAAAACATAAAACTCTTTTTTTTAATGCACTTTGAATTGCAATGAATTAAACAATCTCAACTTTCTCTATATATTTTTATTTTTAGGATTAAAATAATTGAATTTATATTTTTCTAATAATAATATATGTAAGTGGTGAATTAGGTGTAAAGCACTAAACACTTCTTAATATGACATTATATCAAAGACAAATCAAATTGAACTAATTCAAAGCAATAATCTAGTGAAAACGTCATATTGTTCTCTATCTCCAAAGATTTATTAAATCACTATGGCTCTCAGATCGTGTCAGCACTATGATTGCTAAAATGACAATTCAAAGAACAAGATGGATGCTAAAGCAATTATATGGAGCTGAATATGATAATACTAGATGATAAAGAAACTAAACTAGAATGAATTAACATGGAAACAGATAAATGCAACTACAAGAGGCAGCCATGGTATGAAAACTTGATTGTTGGATGCTGAGTACTTGAATGCTTGAATTCCTACAGAGTAAGAGTGCATAAGTTAGATTATCTGGATCCTTTTCTTGGTTCAATGAGGTTGTATTTATAGAATTCCTGGCTGTAGAAATGCACAGGGATGGCATTGAGAGGCTTGGATTCAATCTGGAGGATTGAATGGTGAGATATGGAGGAGATTGAGAGAATTTTTATGATTGTCTCTACCCATGAAAACACCAGGCAAGAGAAGAGGAAAGATTGATGGAGGAGGATTGAGAGAAGAATTTGGAATTTGTCTCCAATTTGTCTCCAAAACTTCCCGTGAAGTTTCAAAGCATTAATTTTGACATATTTTAGACATAATTTAGACATAGGATATCTAATTCATTTTTGAGGAAATATAGATGGAATATTCTTTATGCTTTAATTCAAATATTTTTGATTTATTTAAATTAGTAAAAGAGGGATAAATAATTTAATAAAATGAACTATAGAAGTTATTTATTTAAATTAAACAGAAGAATATGACAATTAATCAATAAAGTGTTTAATCTTTATTTAATTAATTTAAGATTGACGTGATAGAATAAAATAGGGATTTGATAATAAAATAAAATAAATTATTTAATTTTGTTTATTTAATTTAGATGAGATATTAGAATAATTTAAATGTGAATGTGAATGTGAACTATATACATAAATATTTCTATTTATTCAATAGTAGAGGAAATTAGGATAATTAATCAAATAATTTGTATTTAATTAATTAGACGCTCTAGACTAATTTTAGGTGTAAACATTTTGCCCCTCTTCGAAGTGATGTGTTTACGCATTGCTTCGAAGAAAATTTTGCTGCTACTGCCAGGATCAATGATAAAAATTCAGTATGCCCTAGACATGCCCCACACATTGATTTTTAGATGATTGATAATATGCCCCCTCGGGAGATAAATTAATGATTTGATGATTTTTAGAATTTTTCAAAATTTTATGATTTTCTGATGATTTGATGATGATTCGATGATGAAATAATTTATCTCCCGACAAAATGATGAAGAAAAATAGCCCGCAGATGAATTTCAATTAAGTTCATGGATAAAATTAATCAAAAGATAATAAAACCCACCAAAAATACCTTTTCAAAAATTATAAATAATCGAAAAGGTCATTTTCAAAGTCATTTACAGTTTTTGAGTTTGAAAAATCCTTTGATAGAGACATTTTAGCCAGCTAGAGTAGGATGCCAATTCCTTACCACATGCATCGTTTCGAGCGCGTTCGACATCATCGATGACTGGTCGCATATGGACCTCTAGTATGTACCCCTTATCCTCCTCGTATTTCATGAAATTCTATTTTTTATGCATTTTTATAGCTTTAGACGTATTTTTCCCATTTTAGCACTTTCAAGCTGGGTTGTAGCGCTTTCACTCCGGTGTAGCACTTTCAGTAGGTAGATTAGCGCTTTGAGATTTAGCGCATGCATTAAATTCTCTAGCACTTCCATAGGATAATGTAGCGCTTTTGATGATATAGCGCTTAGGTAGTGA
The DNA here is from genome assembly GCA_007115665.2 of Sequoiadendron giganteum. NCBI lineage: Eukaryota > Viridiplantae > Streptophyta > Pinopsida > Cupressales > Cupressaceae > Sequoiadendron > Sequoiadendron giganteum. Next base: position 116,388,433 of record CM021105.1, on the reverse strand, counting down.
AATTTAGTGCTTTGATGCCGGATTTTAGCGCTTAGAGAGTTCTAGTGCTTTTATTTGGTATATTAGCACTTTCATGGGCTGTTCTAGCGCTTCTGACAAAGCAGCACTTTGATGAACTATTTTAATGCTTTGGTGCGGTAAAACAATGCTTAGGGTAAAATAGCACTTCAGATGCCTGATTTAGCGCTTTGGAGTGCTGATATAATGCTTTCGAGTTTTAGCGCTTTAGGTGCCTGTTTAGCGCTTTTGATTGATAAAGTAGCGCTTTTGGGATTTAGCACTTTGGGTGCCTGATTTAGCGCATCTATGTCAGAATTGCACATTTTGACTTAGTAAACCTTGATTTTGTCAATTCTGATCATGTCCATTCTTCGGATTGGTATGATTGATAATCCAAATTCTTGATGTTGGAGTTTGATGATGTAAATAAAATTTTCTCTCATGATAGGCGAGAAGAAATCCTATTTTTGATGATCCTCATGATAGGCGAGGAAATGATTCAATATTGATAAATCTCATGATAGGCGAGATTAGATAGTGTTTGATGAACCTCATAATAGGTGAGGTTTGTTGATGTTCGTCCATGAATTTTGATCGAAAATTCATACCGAATTTGGAATGGACTTCATAGTAGAATAACTTTTGATTTCTAGACATAGTTCACTGATTGTAGATTTTTCATTGTGATGATAGGAGGAGCTGGGTACTCTCCAGATGTGAGAGAGGTTTCCATGGATGACTAACTTGATACTTCATCTGAAACCAGATGAACTTCAGGTTATAAGTCAATGCGGCTTGACTAGTTTTCTTGACATGCCCTAGATTAGGATTAATCAAAGTCCATTGACTGCTTTGGCTGAGAGGTGGCATAGTGACCACAACACCTTTCACCTACCCACTGGCAAGATGATGGGCACACCCGAGGATGTGTGGTAGATTCTATGCATTCCATTCATGGGGGAGATTATAGTGTATGATTCCCATGGGACCGGCGGTAGAGATGCTCTTCACAGAGTATTCCAAGATTAGGATATTGAGGGTCCGAGCATCCGATAGAGGAGGATCGCCGATTCATATGTGACACTTCCAGCAGTGCTTGTTGGATTTATTGGAGGTTTCCTTTGCCCAGATCGTAGGTCAAAGGGATTCCTCATGGGTTGGGGTAGGACCTTAGAGAGCATGATGGTACATGGTACTGGATATGCATGGGGGATGTGCATACTAGCACATCTTTATCATGATCTTCACTTAGTTGTGTACCTAGGGGCATGCAGTTTATCAATAGGGATGACCCTGCTACAGGTGTGGGCATGGAAGCACTTTTCTATTGCTTGGCTATTTCCAATAGCAAATAGACCAGCAGGTAGATCATATGTATTCAGATACAGCGGTCAGCTTACTTAGGCCCGGATGGGTAAGTTAGAGCATTGGAGACAATATTTGATGACACAGAGACTGTTATCTGGCATCCATACTTATACTGTGAGTAGTGGGATGAGGATGATGCAGTGTTGGGATACCTCTGTGATTCTATGTATTTGATTGGCCGAACACCTTTTGTTTTAGAGAGATTTTTGTTGCGTTGAGTGTACAGGCAGTATGGCATCGTGTAGTGTATACCACAGGGGGTAGCCCACTATGCGAGGAAGTGGAGTGATATTCTTGATTGGGGGCCCTATTTATCATATGATGTTCTAGCAGAGGGATACAGGGCCTTGCAGCCATCACCTTGGGACATGCACAGATACATCGCCGAGGCACTGGTTATAGAGGGGTATGTTGTGTTCCTAGCCTTGGTTCCACATCCTCGTATTACTATTCCGGATGAGCCAGAACCATTATGTGTAGAGGAGGATGTGGCAGAGGGTTTTGCAGAGAGTGAGGGTGGTACTCCAGTAGGTAGTAGCACGAAGAGCAGTAGTGATGATAGCAGTAGTGATGACAACGATGGTGGCAGTGGACGGGATAGAGGGGTCGAGCCAGTCAGCAGTGGTCCATCATCTAGTAGGCCTCGCAAGAGGTGAGTAGTGACAATACCATTCGTGGATCATCAGAGATAGATAGCAAGTCTCTAGACAAAGGTCCAAACATTGCAGGGCCAGTTGGTACAGGCTCAGGGTTTTCTCATTCAGACCCAAACTCAGATGCAAGCCTAGGCTCAGGCTTTAGCACAGGTTCAGGGATAGTTGGCTACTATGCAGACGTAGGTTGCCACATGAACAGCTGAGCGAGACAGTGCTCGTCAGATTGCCGAGAGGGCACAAGAGAGAGCGGAGAATTTACAGAGAGTTTTTGATGGTACCTCAATGGGAGACTATATGAGAGATGTTTTGTAGGCTGGCTGAGAGGCTGAGTTTTATAGAGGCAGCTATCATGATGTAGTGCCTACTAATCGTAGAGTCAGTTATGCCCCGTCGAGATCTAGGTGGACACATACATGGATAGTGAGTGAGGGGGTGACACAGCCTCCACATAGAGATCCCAAAGATCCTAGTTCTTCCGGGTGTGGTGGTGGTACTAGTCCTATTGGGCCTGCACATTCTAGCAGTAGTAGATCGTAGATGCTAGTGAGATTCTTCTTTTTGAGACATGATGGATATTACAATGTACCTCATTTTTGATGATGTATCTTTATGCTTAGACTTCATTGTATACTTGACATTGATGATATATATATGAGATGCAGTTGATGTGATTTTATGATGGGTTATGATTTCCATGTGATGGATGCATTTATTATGTGATTCATGCAATATGTGATGATTTATATGAATGATTTTATTTCAATATGCGATCACGTAAATGATAAATGCTCTTTATTTTATGTAATGATTCTATGATAAATGTATTTGTAAAATATATGATACATGGATATATGATGTGATGTATTAATTTCTAAATGATGATCTATATGTATGTTCAAAAGATGATTAAATGTATGGATGGATGGATAAATGCTTTTTTATTTTTAAATGCGATGATGATAAAAATGATGATCTTATGTTGAATGATAATGGATGGATGTAATGAAAATAATGACATGACCTGCATTTATTTTATATGTGATAAAATGTATGAATGGTAAATGATGTATGCATATAATGTTTGATGATAATGTAATGAATGATGAAATGACGAAACTAAATGATGAGATGATGACTCCTACATGTTTTTGATGATTTTTGGATTTATGTCAAGTATACGCAGTCTACTTGTAGAGAAGATAATCATTGATTGGAACCCTTTATGCAACAAATACTCTGCAGATAATGAATATGATGAATGCAATCTAATTTTAACATGCAACTATATGCAAAACGATTGTCATTTTCACAGTACTTTTGTGCTTTTTGTCATCATTGAGCTTTTATTGGATGTTGAAAGTGAGTACAAGTGTTAATGGTATGTTTTAGACCAATAACAACCTGAGTACTACTTTCATGATTTTCGATATTGTAAGTGAACACAAGCATCTAGGTATAATTGTACCGAGATGACCTGAGCATTCATTGTGTAAACAGGTAGTGGTTAATCATTTCAATGTGTGAATTCTATATTTTATCGGTGATACATTTGCATAGCACATCCCCCGACAATTCATACATGTAAATGATTAACTTACAGACAACAAATAGTAAAAAAATCATTCTTTTTCCTTATTTCTCTAGTTCAATACATCATTGAGTTACTCCAAAGAAATGATAATAAAAAATTCAATGTATCCATTTTTTATTTAGAGTGTTTCAATCTTTATTCAGATTTTAGATCATCCATCCTGATTTGTGATATTTTTTGGATTTTCTAAGATTTTTGACCAAAGACCTAACCTATTTACCTATCCTAGGGGTCTCGAGGGCTAATCAAAGATTAGCCTTGTCTATGTAACACATGCAAAGACCATGTAGTTCTACTAACTTAGATCTATGTTTTTGGATTTTTCTTTTTTCAGACTAAATTTTGACATGTTTTTGGATTTTTGATATGATACAGATGTCTGATGCATTTCTAATAATGATTGATGTTGCGCTTTGATCTTTGTTTTCATTTTCCTACCATACTGTTGTTTTCCCTTTGGTGAAATTGATGTTTATGTTGCCCCCAGGCTTTGGAGTGAGACTTGACTATGTGACATGATTTTGATATAAATGCAATGATGGAAAAACTAATGACATGATATGAAATGGTATGGACTACCAGACTAATGATCCTGATATGTTTCAAAATAGATGGGAAAGCTGATCTTAGAATCACATACAATGCCTGTTTCTAGGTTTTCACCATATGCTTTGATTATACTCTTTGTTTTGTGTATTTTTCTCATTTTTCTCATTTTTTCTTCTTTTTATATTTTTCTCTTTTTTTTTTTTGCATTACCAAGATGCCTGTTTGCCAGGTTTTCATCAAGGAAACCATTTTCAGAAGTTTAACCCATGCACTAGGAGATTCAAGTATAGAAATTTCTAAGATGGATATTATTGATAGGTTCATCAAACAAATCCCCTTCTGATGTTGATAGTTGATATGCTCCTGATCCATATACTGATATGATGAAAAAAGGACCAAGCGAATTAGGCTCAAATTTCCCCTTCTTCTCCCTATCCTGCTGATTCCTAGGGTTTTCCTTTAGTACTAAGTCACCAACCTGAAAGACCCTCGGTTTTACCCTGTGGTTGTAACTCCTTGACATTATTTGTTGATAAGCCATTATATGATTAACAACTTGTTGACGACACTCATCCAACAATTCCAGTTCCTATAGTCTAGATACCCTATAGTCTTCATCTGAAATAATTCCTTTGAGTGATACACGAAGGGATGGAATCTCAACTTCAATGGGCAATATGGCTTCGGATCCATATACCAAGGCATATGGTGTAGCTCCTGTTGGAGTTCTGATACTTGTTTTGTAGGCCCATAGTGCAGGATTGATTTGAACATGCCAATCACGTCCAACATCATTAACCGTCTTTTTGAGAATTTTTAGAATTTTTTTTTCGAGGCCTCTGCTTGGCCATTCCCTTGAGGATAGTACGGTGTTGAAAAACGATGTTGGATATGAAACTTATTGCATAACTCTTCGACATCTTGATTTTTGAAAGGTCGTCCATTATCAATGATAATGGATTGAGGGATTCCATACCGACATATTATGTAATTCAAGATGAAAGAGAGATCTGCTTCCCAGTGATGGTTGTAAGAGGCACTGCTTTGATCCATTTTGTGAAGTATTTTGTAGCTATGATAATGAACTTGTGTCCATTGGATGAAGATGGATTTATTTTTCCTACCAGATCGAGGCCCCATTGAAAAAAAGGCCATGTTGATGTAAAAGGATGTAGTTCCTATGCTGGTGCATGAATCAAATTGCTGTGAATCTGATACTTTTGACATTTCTTGACAAATTGATAGGATTCTTTCTCCATGCATGGCCAATAATATCCCAAATGGAGGAGTTTCTTAGCTAGAGTTATCCCACTTGAATGAGTTCCACAAATACCCTCGTGAACCTCTCATAGGGCCATTTCAGATTCATTGTGTTCTAGACATCAAAGTAAGGTACCATCAAGACCTCGACAATAAAGTATGTCTGCGATTAAAGTCTGTCATGCAGATTGGCGGATAAAGTTTCATTTTTGGTTCCGGGATAGATCAGGAGGAAGGATATCATCTTTTAGGTAAGCATAGGTCTTTTCATAGATGGAGGTTTCAATGTTTTCTAGATGGAATATGGTAGTGGATTCTAAAGTATTATGGGAAGGACATGATACTTGTTCCACCATAAACTCGTAACAAACACATTTTTCAGGCAATTGTAATAATGAAGCAATTGTGGCCATAGCATCTGCAACTTTGTTCTCTGCCCTTGGAATTTGATCAAACTTGATACTAACAAAGAACTGTTTCAAATCTTCTATGTGTTGCTTGTACGACATCAAATTTTCATCTTTTGTTTGATACTCATCATTTACTTGATAAATGACTAGTTGAGTCCCCATATACCTGTAAATCCATGATCTTCCATTGAATCGCTATTTTGACCCCAATGATTAATGCTTCATACTCCGCCATATTATTTGTACACTGAAACATTAGTCTATACAATTTTGGAATGGTGTGTCCTTGTGGAGAGATGAAAAAAATTCCTGCTCCTGATCCACGCTGTGTATATGATCCATCAAAATATAATACCCATTGTTGGGGTGTGACTGTTAGAATGTCTGCATCTGGAAACTCTATTGTCATTGGTTGATCAGTTGGTAGAGGAGCCTCAACTAATTGTTCAATGATTTCCTGACCATTGATGGCTTTTCTCTCCATATATTGAATGTCAAATTCACTTAATAGCATGACCCACTTTGCCAGTCTACCTGTTACGTCAGCTTTACTGAGTAGATATTTTAATGGGTTGATATTTGCTATTAACCTGATTGTATGGGTCAGCATATAGTGTCTCAGCTGTTAAGTAGAAAACACTACTTCCAAGCAAGAATTATCTATGAAAGTGTAGTTTATTTCATATCCATTTAATGTCCTACTGATATAGTAGATGGCATGCTCTTTTTCGTCATAATCCTCTTATGCTAAGAGTGCCCCCATGGAGATATCTATTGTGGAAATGTACAATATCAAAGGTCTTCCTTTTGTTGGTGGTATGAGAATGGGTGGTGACATTAGATACTATTTGATTTGATTGAACATTGTTTCACACCCCTCATCCCACTTGAAAACTATATTTTATGCAAAAGATGATTAAAAGGATGAATTTTGTCCGCCAGTTGGGAGATGAATCTTTTGATTGATTGGAGCCTTCCCTGTAGTGATTTGAGTTGATTAATATTCTTAGGAGGTGGCATCTCCATAATTGCTTTGAATTTCGTTGGATCCACTTCAATGCCTTTTTATGAGACAATGTATCCCAATAGTTTTGCTGATGTGACCCCGAAGACACACTTCTTGGGGTTTAACCTGACATTGAATTTCTCTAGTTGTGTGAAGATTTTGTCTAGGATATGCAGATGTCTATCCCTTGTACAAGATTTTTCTAGAATATCATCCACATAATCCTCCATGAAGGTGTGCATCATATCATGCAAGATTGTGGTCATTGCTCTTTGATAGGTGGCTCCTGCATTCTTCAGACCAAATGGCATGACGTTCCAGTAGAAAGTTCCCCATGGACATGTAAAAGCGGTCTTTTCTTGATCTTCTAGAGCTATTTTTATTTGATTGTACCCAGAGAAGCCGTCCATGATTGACAACATGGCATGCCCTGCCGTCAAGTCCACAATGATGTCAATATTTGGTAGTAGAAAATCATCCTTCGGGCATGCTTTATTTAGGTCCCATAAATATGTACATATCTTGATGCTATTGTCCAGTTTTGAAACAAGTACAAGGTTTGATATCCATTCAGCATAGTCTATAGACCGTATGAATCTAGCATCCAACAATTTCTTTAGCTCTATCTTTACCATCAATGCGATATGGGGATGCATTTTTCTCAATTTTTGCTTGACAGGCTTGATTCCTATGAGCAAAGACAAATGGTGCATGACTAGATTTGGATCTAAGCATGGCATATCGAAATATGAGCAAGCGAAGTTGATGCTTTTCTCCTTAAAGAATTTTATGAAATCTAGTCTTTCTTGATTTGTCATGGATTCCGCCAGATGTAGGATTTTTGTCTTTTCCTCAGTGCCGATGTTCACAGACTGTGTTGGTTCTACCAGAACTGATGATCACTCATGATAATGTTCTGGAAGAGTGTCAAATCTTTTTTCTTTTAGTTCCTCAGAAAGGTTTTCACCATTAGATGCGTTCTTTAATTTTTCTTTTTCTAGATCTAATGCTGCCATAGAATGGTTTTCACCATTAGATCTATTTTCCCTGCTTTCAATTTTTCAACTAGAAGATTTGACACCCTCCCACCGAGTCATGTTGTTATGAGTATTATAGATAGAACTTGTACCAGTTTCGGTATGACATAGGAAATTTACAATGGCATCATCATCTGTAAATATTGGCATAGTTAGGGGTTCGACAGTTTCCTAGTCCATTAGTTCAGGATGGATTAAAGGCATGAGGTTATCAGATTCATTCGGGTTGATGGATGTAAGGGTTTGGACAGCCATTTCATCATAGTCATTTATTGGAATATCAAGGTCCATGATGGTACTTTCTTCAAGATTGTCTAGTTCACTCGAGGTCTGTTCGTCCCCACTCGAATCATCGATATTTAGTGACACTGCCATGATTGGTCTAGACCCAGAGCCTTGGCCCTCCTCACATGTAGGTGTATATTTTTGGATGACATCAATATGAATATCTGTGAAAGAAACATCGGAACATGAATCGCATTCATATTCATTTGAATCTGTCTCAAAGCTATTTCTAAGTTGAAGGATTCTTTCCATAGTCTTCTTTTCCAGTTCCTATTTTTCTTCACTAGAGTATCTGAGTCCCATTTTCTCTTTTGAGTGGAGAGTGAGGGGTTGAATAGGCTCTATGTTTCCATGCTTTCTTAATCCCACAGGTCCTTGTCCTTCATAACCCATTTTCTCTAAAATAAATTTTCCTTTTCCATATTTATTAGTGTTGATGTTGACATTTTTGACACTGCTATTTGATGTAGAGGGTTCCTCATCTTTGTAGAGCCAATCTAGGATCTCTTTGTTATCTGTTTCATCGTCTATGGTACCCTTTTTGATAAACCTTTCTTGAAGAACTATGACTGGTAATGATGTTTGAGGTTTTATCATAGATGGTTGACCATATGTCCTAGGAGATGGCATTAACTATGATAGGTTAAGCGATTGATCCATAGAATATGTTCCCATTTCTTTGTCAGTCAGTTGTACTTGCTCTTGAATTTTTTGTGATAAAGATGTTTTCTGATCTAGGTTATCTGTTGATTGAGTTTCAACGGGACTTGTTTCTTTTTCTTTACCCTTTTTCTTGACCCACTTGGTGGTAATACTTGGATGTTGTTCTTCATTGGATGATCTTGAGCTGGATGCTTCCCTGTTGTGAGGCACCAAGGTATCTTGGGAGATTCTAATTATGTCACAATGTTGAGGATGATTGTAGTCAGCACATATAGTCACCTCTTGTCCATTTATTGGGAACTTCAAAAATTGATGATATGTTGAAGGTACAGCCTATATTTCATGGATCCATGGTCGTCCTAAGAGAATGTTGTATGTTAAATCTCTTTCCAACACTTGACATGCTATATGTTTCATCATTGGACCCACTTGAATGGGTAACACTATTAATCCCTTAGATGATCTTTCCTCCTCATCATATGCTTTGGTAGTCATTTTTCTTCGAGCATCAATAGCATCATCTGAATAACCTAGTGCACAGATTAACTTGAGAGTGCAAATGTTCAGACTAGCTCCCCAATCTATTAGGACTCTCTTGACATGATGATTATGGATTAGGAATTTGATGTGGAGTGCAGTATTATGGGGATGGTTTAGTGAGACATCATCCAACATTTAGATTCGTTGGTACCATAGTGGCTACTAATGCTTGTTCTAAAACCTCCTTATGTCATGGTGATAATTTAAGGAGTTCTAGTATCGATATTTGTGCAGGAATGTTTTGTAGTTGATCGACAATGTCATAATGAGATGGAGGTGGAACTACATGTGTAGATCCAAATCCCTTCAACATTACCTTGGATTGCCCCCTAGTCATAACATTTTCTGGTTGATGTTCTTAACGGTCTCTAATTTTTAAGACATTGATTTGATTGTCAGATTTTTGTATGATTGGGAGAAAATCCAAAGGGGTAGTGTTGTTGATGTTGGGTTCGTTAATGTCATGATCAACTGTATGCTCACTCTCTACTTCAGATAAACAAAGGATTATTTTGTCATATACATGATTGATGTTCTTAGCTTTGTAGTTTAAGGATGATGATGCTCCTTTGTCATAGTTTGGCAAAGGGTCTTTGAAGGCCGAGTGATCGTTATTGTTTTGGGGTGTTTCCACATATGCTTTGTTGTTGTCGATCAAGTCTTGTATTGTGTGCTTCAACTCCATACAATCGTTGGTTTTGTGACCTTTGTTATTATGGAAGTTGCAGTAATTTGCCTCATTCCACCATGGTGGTTTGGCCTTTGGATCCCAGAATTGGGCTTCCCATGTAGTGATAAGGCCACTAGAGACTAATTCTTTCATTGTTGATTCTCGTTTGGCCTAAACATGTGAACCTTCGCCAATTGGATGGTTTCTGATATGGCTGTGTTTTTACGATCTCATTGCTTTGTGTGACATTTGGCTTGACAAATTGATCATTGTTTTGATTCCTCGATGTGGATGTTGTTAAGTTAAAAATTGTTTTGACATTTTGGGAATCATTCGTTGTTTCAGTGGTAGTTGTGTTTCGATTCTTTTGCCAAAATTTTGGCTTGTCATTGCTTGACTATTGATTGGAGGAGTTACTTGTGTTATTTGTTTTATCATTGAAATGCTTGATAACTCCTCTTTTGACTAATGCTTCCTCAATTTTAAGACCATTTTCTATTACTTTTTCGAACATGGGAGGACATTGTAATTCTAGTCTATAACTCATTTCCTCTGTTAAGTTGTCAATGAACAAATCCATATTTTCTTCCTTAGGAATGGATCTAGGATATCTAGTGAACAGTCGTCGCCATCTTTGTAAAAAAGATAAGAACGTTTCCCCTTTATTTTGTTTTGGGTTGTAAAGATCTTTTATTGTAACATCATGTTGGATGTTAAATGAGTATTGGGAGATGAACTTGTTGAAAAGTTCCTCAAAAGTTCTGATCCCTGGTTGTAGCTTTGAGAACCACTCCATTTATGTACCTCCCAAACTTCTTGGGAATAACCTCATTAAGTAAGTTTCCTCTTGGGAAAACTCAAGGCTCATTGTTTTGAACTCCCGGATATAATCTATTGGATCTGTTCTTCCATTGTACTTGTCATATTTTGGAAATTTGCAATGTCTTGGGAAAGGTATTAGGCTGACTATTGTGTCAAAAGGATAAGGACAAATGTCCTATATCGCATATCTTTTGGTGCTCCCTTTCATCATATCCTGTATTTGTTGTTGTAATAGTTGCATTTGGGATGTCAAAGTAGCAACTGGATCTATTGTTTGTGTTGGTTGTGTTATTTCAGTCTCACTTGTTCTAGGTGCTTCCTTCAGATGATTCATGTCAAAGTCCTTGGGAAGTTTGGCACCTGATTCAGCCAACATCAAAAGATACTTCTCCATATCTTGTTCTAAAATCTTTTCCATAAATTTATGGAACTTGGGATCTTGTTGAGCTATTTGAATATCCTCTGGAGTTATTTCATTCTTATCGTTGTGGTTCAGATTGTTCCAAGGATTTTTCTTTGCCATTGTTTGAGATGTTTCAAGTTCTTGCTCGTAGAGTCTCTATTTTTGGGACCTAGTGAAGATTGGCACACAAATTGTTACTCTTTCTTCCGAAATGTTGATCTTCTATGCTGGAAAATATGTCAATTGAACTTTTAACAAAAGTCAAATACGATGATTAATCTTATTGATGAGACTATGTTAAAAATTTGATTACTATACTTGGTTTTGTGATAAAGGATGATAGTATCCTGATGATGAAACTTCAGTGTAGTAATCGATTGTGTATTTTATTTTGACACTTCTGATTTGCAAGATCTTGTTTTAGTTGATAAGATTGGAAATTTGTATAAACCTTTCTGATTTCGGTCCTTAGACAATGATTCTGATAAAAAGAAACTTGTGTTCTGGTAAAGACTATGGAAAAATGATAGACAAACCGACTGGTAAGATTTTTGAATTCGCTGTTTTGAAAGCGCTAAAATAGACTACAAAGGTGCTATTTTATAGAAGTGCTAGAAAAAAGTCCCGAAGCACTGAAATAGATGGCATAAGCGCTATCTTGATAGAAGTGCTAAAACAGTGCTTGAAAGCATTGCAGAAATTGGTGGAAGTGCTATATTGACAGAAGCACTGAAACAGTGCTCGAAAGCGCTGCAGAAGGTGATGAAAGTGCTATCTTGATAGAAGCACTGAAATAGTGCTCGAGAGCGCTACAAAAAGTGATGAAAGCACTATCTTGATACAAGCGCTGAAACAGTGCTCGAAAGCGTTGCAGAAGGTGATGAAAGCGCTATCTTGATAGAAGTGCTGAAACAATGCCCGAGAGCACTACAGAAAGTGATGAAAGCGCTATCTTGATAGAACTATTGAAACAATACCTAAAAGTTCTGAAAAAGATGATGAAAGCGTTGTTTTGACAGAAGTGCTAAAATAAAGACTGCAAGCGCTGAAACAGTGCTATTTCACAGAAGTGTTAAAACAGTGACCCGAAGCACTGAAACAGGTTTTCTAGAGCGCTAAAAATAGGACTTTTAAGACTCTCTATTGTAAAATTTGATCTAGCCTTGTGGCATATTGTATCAGGCGCTGCGAAAAATAAGAATGACGTATGCACTGACTGTGGTTGTGATACTGAGTGAGAGCTCTTCTTTGGAAGAAGGCTCATGAATAGAGTGGTTCTATTTCGTAATCTAAAGTGTGACCCCTAGCAAAATCATGATATCTGTGGATGAATATTCTATGTTGTAAAAAGAGTTTTCAATTTTGATATAGAAAACGCCCTCTTTTCAATTTATTTCGATAATTGAGAGGTTCCTTGTGTTTTGTGATTTTGATTTTCCTCTTGAGAAACGTGGTGGACTTCCACTTTTGAAGCATGGAATTTTCTGATCTAATTTTGACTTTGTTGTTTTCAGGATGATCTTTAATCTGAGTTTTAATTTTTTTTGTGAAAACACAACAAGCGATTGTGAATAATTTGTTTTAAACTAAATAGATCATGTATGTTCAAGAACCACAAATGGTTCTTATTGATTTTGACTGGTTGTTTTGACAATTGTACACAAATCAAACATACTCACACTTAAGGACAAATAGGTCATCATTATACTCATAGCCCACATCTTGAATTGCGTTGATGCACACAACCGTGTCACCCCCTAGAGGGCGCTTGTGTTTTTGCCGTTTCTAGGCAAGTACTCAGAGTTGGATTTCTCATCTTCTGAGCAAACAGTCCTCGGCAATTGTATGGTGTGTCTTGGGGGTAGATTCTTCCCTCCCCTTGCACTGTGAGTATGACAATGTATGGATACTGACTCGGCGGGATACTACTCTATGGTTCGTAGATAGGGCTTCCGTGCGATGTGACAAATAGATAAACTCCCTCAAGAGACCTCCCAATCTTTAGAACTAAGATTTTGGGGATGGTTATCTTGCTCACTACCGTCAAGTTGGACTTTCATCAACAACTTGCATTTTTATTATAGTGGGTTGGAATCCTTGGCTTTAGGTGTTCCCGCTTAGGTCGTTCCCGTAGGGTGAGTACTTTTTCCCACTACGGCAGGCCTTCTAAAGGATTTAACAAAGCATAAGTAACATGAAGTAAAAAGTGAATCTAGCACTTTGGTCACCCAGTTAAGGGGAGAGCATAAGCCTAATCACCACAAGCACAACATATAAGTTGTTTTGTTTTAAGCCCAAAAGGAAATTTTCTAATCTATGTGAAGGTATTACTTCACAAAAATCATGTTGTTCTTTTTAACTTATACTGTAAAAATGTGATGACTATCCTAGGATTGATAAATTTTAGCCCAACTGTGAAAAAAAATAAAATCTGGCCACGGTCGCATCAGATCCAGACTAAAATTACAAAATCGCTGGAATATTCCACCAAAGCGCTAAAATAGTTACCTGATGTGCTACAACTTGGAAGCCCTGGAACAACACACCAAAGCGCTGAATTTTGACACAGAATTGCTAAATCACCAATGTGCCAAAATAGGTCATGAAAGTGCTAAATCTCAATGTGCTGAAATTTTTGACAGAAGCATTGTAGTAACATGGAAGTGCCAAAATAGAGCACGAAAGCGTTGTATTTTGTCACAGAAGCGCTATAGTATTCAATGAAAGTGCTAAAAGAAAATATGTCGAAAACCTGCGCGACAATTGCTAGAAAAAATGATAAAATTGGGGTTAATGCCCCACGATGGGCGCCAAATTGTAAGTGGTGAATTAGGTGTAAAGCACTAAACACTTCTTAATACAACATTATATCAAAGACAAATCAAATTGAACTAATTCAAAGCAATAATCTAGTGAAAGCGTCATATTGTTCTCTATCTCCAAAGATTTATTAAATCAATATGGCTCTCAGATCGTGTGAGCGCTATGATTGTTAAAATGACAATTCAAAGAATGAGATGGATGCTAAAGCAATGATATAGAGTTGAATATGATAATACTAGATGATAAAGAAACTAAAATAGCATGAATTAACATGGAAATAGATAAATGCAGCTACAAGAGGCAACCATGGTATGAAAACTTGATTGTTGGATGCTGAGTGCTTCAATGGTTGAATTCCTACAAAGTAAGAGTGCATAAGTTAGATTATCTAGATCCTTTTATTGGTTCAATGAGGTTGTATGTATATAATTCTTGGCTATAGAAATGCACAAGGATGGCATTGAGAGGCTTGGATTCAATTTGGAGGATTGAATGGTGAGATATGGAGGAGATTGAGAGAATTTTGGTGATTGTCTCTACCCATGAAAACACCAGGCAAGAGAAGAGGAAAGATTGATAGAGGAGGATTGAGAGAAGAATTTGTAATTTGTCTCCAAAACTTCCTCTAAAGTTTCAAAGCATTAATTTTGACACATTTTAGACATAATTTAGACATAGGATATCTAATTCATTTTTGAGGAAATATAGATGGAATATTCTTTATGCTTTAATTCAAATGTTTTTGATTTATTTAAATTAGCAAAACAGGGATAAATAATTTAATAAAACGAACTATAGAAGTTGTTTATTTAAATTAAACAGAAGAATATGGCAATTAATCAGTAAAGTGTTTAATCTTTATTTAATTAATTTAAGATTGAGGTGATAGAATAAAATAGGGATTTGATAATTAAATAAAACAAAGTATTTAATTTTGTTTATTTAATTTAGATGAGATATTAGAAGAATTTAAATATGAATGTGAATGTGAACTATATAAATAAATATTTCTATTTATTCAATAGTAGAGGAAATTAGGATAATTAATCAAATAATTTATATTTAATTAATCGGATGCTCTAGACTAATTTTAGGTGTATACAATATATATTCACCATATTTTTTATTCTTTGAATTCATTTTATATTATCAATCACTCCATCACTTGAATATACTTGAAATCTAGATATACAAGATTTGGTCATAGATACTTTAAAGTAGTTGTTATGAAGGTTTGAATGTTCAAAACAAATGCAGAGATCATATATAAAGTGTATATAAATTTATATAAGTATATATACTTCTTTTAATCATATACATATATTTTTTATATACATATAGTTTTCTTTTGTACATATATGATTTTGTTGTGAATATATTATTTTGATTTTTAATTTATTAGTATTCATCCTCATGCAATGAGTTCTTCAATTAATTTTATTATTTAGCTATTAATAAGTTGGTTTTTAGCCAATTAAAAACTAAAATTTTATGTTCTTTAAATATAATATAATTTTTTAATTTTTTAAAGTGAACATGTTAAATATTTAATTTTAAAAATTATAAAAAATATTTCTCTTCAACATATTTGGCTGAGAAGTTTGGGGTGTTATGGGCAATTTTTTAGGAAAAACAAGCTTAACTATTTTCTTACATTTGATTTTTTACTTTATAGGTGTATAAAGTCATTTCATTAAATCTTTGTAAAATAAATAAATGTTGCTTTTTATAATTTAATAGGATATATATAATATATTTTATTTTTTTAATATTTATATATTAAATTAAAAATAAACAACGTATAATAAATAATCATTTTAATATAACAATTTTATATTAATAATAAGAGAAGAAATATTGCCAACATATAATAACTAACTTTCAATTATTTTAAATATATATTATATTTATAAAATTTATAAAATTTATTCAATAGATAATAATTAGTAATATAACATTTATTAAATATATTTTTTATTTGGGTAAAAGTAACAAAGTTGTGTCACATTTTTTAAAGGAAATGGTAAACATTGATCCAACTTTTAAACTTCAATCCCTAAAAAAGTGACATATATGTTTTGCATTTTGAAATGATGTAAACAATTAAAAAATTATTTCAATATAGTTTTTTATAAATTGACACTTAATGTAGTTGTTGAAAAATGTTGAAAAATAAAGTTACATGACACGTCAATATTTATATAGTATATTTAAATTTTTTCCTTCAAATTTTTTGTGTGTATTTATAACTTGAAACTTTAGTGCATGGATATATTTTTTTCTAATTTTAATAAATATATATTTTTAAATAAATATTAAAAGCTATGTCTATTAAAACATAGTTGTTTCTAAGGGAGATGGTGACACTACCGAAATTGTTGAATTTGCGTAGTGCTAAGGCTTCAGATAGTTTTTTGTGGATTCATAGAATGTTGCAGGCACTTGTGGGAAAGATTTTGAAGGCAATAAAGATGGATTGGCTATGTCACATAAATTTGGGGCCTATGATTCATCTCAGCCCACGTGTGGTGGTTCTCCCACTGAGGTAGTGAACATTGAAAATCCCAACGTTTTCATTAAGGTTTTGCCTCAACCTCCCCCGACGATCAAAGAAATCCCTTCGAGTGTGGGTTATGCTAACATGGCACCCCTTCTAGATGATGGGAAAGTCACTTCCCATCCCTCCTATGTTAAGCCCATAAATTCGTTCGAGCATGCAAATTGTAGGAAGACTAGGGTTGTGGATTTGGTTGGTGGTTTTGGCTCAAAAGAAGCTTTGCATGACGAAAGAAACTCTTTGTAGGACCAAATAAGGCTTACCTCTTCCATGATACAAACATTTTCTTTCAGTGATGATGCTTAGTCTGAGCTTGGGGGGGCACACAAGATTTCACCATCTGGGCAAGGGTTAAAGGCAAAAAACATCATGAGTTTGGATGAGGTGGAGTCTAGTTCCCGTACTTGCCCGGGGGCACCACAAATCTCAAAAAATTATACAAGCAATAGGATAATTGTTGAGTGCTCTGGGGAACCCTTAACATTGGATTTAAATGACAATATGGCAAAGGATATGCGAGAAAATGAAGCCTTTTTCTTAGAGAATGACTTAATCAGAAGATTCAACCACTTCTAGTCTAGCCTCCCTAATATTCATGACTGGATTACAAAATCTTGGCTTTCTCTCATGGATGGAGGTTTAGAGATTTACCCTAGCGCAAGGGGTTTCTTTATTGTGATTTTTGATGGTAAGAAAGACAAAAAAAACATTCTCAGTTATGTCTAGCAATGGGAAGGAAATCTATTGCAAGTAAAATCTTGGCACCCAAAGTTTGATCCATCTACAAAATCATTTTCATTTTTTTTGATCACATTGTTGCTGAGTGTCTAACTGTCAAGACTCGGCCAAATTGTGTGGCTTCTTGGTGGAAGGATTCTTCCCCCAAGCATTACTTAGTTTTGAACTCTCCTAAAGAACATCTATCTCCTTCAAAATCAAATTCCAAGAAGAAAAATGTAGAGTTGGTTAATGAGATATCTCCAGAGCCAAAGGTAACTAAAAGGATGCTCCAACCATGTGATCCAAGCTACTAGGAAAAGGCAAAAAATTCTTTGAGGCCCTTTCTTTCTATCTCTTTTGAAACAACAAATAACCAATCATCAAGCTCTCCCACTTTGGCTGTGTGGTCCCAGGATTTGGAAGCATCATTGAAATCCTCAAATGGGTCAGACTGTGAAGGAAATCGAGAGGATCAAGGTTGGAAAAAGTTAAGAGGAGGAAATTTATTTCTCCACATAAAATGATTTCGAGGTCCTCCAAGAGGGGGGACAAGTTGGTGACATGATCTCATTTTAAAAGCTTTTGAGTTGGGCGGTATTGTTCTACCTCATGCTTAGGTGTAGATATTTTGTGCTGGTTACTACAAGTGGCAACAATAACTCTTTGTTATGTAGATTCCCATTTAGGGACCTTTTTGCACCCCTATTTTTGGGATGATGTGTTTATTTTTTATTTTTTCATATATGGGAGTGGACCCCATGTCCACAAATCTTACAGATAAAAAAAAACATAATTGTTTCTATTTGATGTCAAATTTCATATTATCTATTTATCTAAAATATAAAAAATATTATACCATCTTGATATAGATTCTTCTATCTAGTGCATCATATTTTTTTCAATTTTTTTAATAAGTTTTAATATTTTTCCTTGACATGGTAATCAACCTAATATTTTGTGTTGATAACCTAATTTTAGTAAAAACAAAAAACAAAATATAAATAATAATTAAATTATTAATGTATATGTATATTTTAAAACTAAATTTATGTATCTACAAAAGGGTATTTTTATATTTTAGAAAAGATGTTATTTACATGAGCATAAGTTGTTGAAACATTATTTTTTTTCAAATAATTCTATTTTTTTGGTAAATTGGCCTCTAAGTGGTGTTATATGCATGCATTTAGCCAACATTTTTTGTTGGAAAAGTTGTGGACATAAATAACTTAGCTAGAATGAATCTTACAAGATCATATGTTTGACACAACTTTGTACTTTTACCCATTTAAAATCTTGTGATTAAATTAATATTTAATATGAAACACAAAATCAAACTAATTAACAATACTAAAACACTATAATTAACAAAACTCATATTTATTTGTATTCACATTAATAAAACTTACATTTTTTTTTTCAAATCTAGAAAACAATAATTACAATACTATAAAGGACTACCTAGCACTTATTATATTTTATATAGAAATTATTTTTGCTTTAAAAAAATTAGTTTATTTATGTTTTTTAATTATTAAAGAATATTAATTGTTTCCTTAGATTAAAATATGGATACATATTTGTTCTATTTACAAAATTGTGCATGTGGATCTAAAAATAATATTAGGGTTTTCTCTCTTAGACTAGAATGTGGAGATATTTTTTCTATGAATAAGATTACACCTGTGAGATTTTTTTCATAATTCAAACCTATTTTCTTATTATCAAGAACTAACCCTTTCAAATAATTTGACTATTACAATTTCTCTTGCATGTCAAATAATTTGAATTGAGCACCTAAAATATTACATTTAAATATAATGCTACCGAATATTAGCCATCATAGGAAATGGTGTCAATCAAACATATTTCTCTAGATCAACTTGACCTCTCTACCACTCTATTTGATAACCTTTCCTTTATTACCAACTAATCCCTTTCTTATCCTTTGTTTCTAGAAGCCATTACCTCACTAACCTTTAATTTAATCTTATTGTCTCTTAGCATTAAAAAATTAATTGCTTTGAGGAATTCTATATAATTTAGAATGCCCTCCCCAAGCCTCAAGATGGTGAATATTTGGTTTCCTAGTTAGGTAATCCAAATGAATCTTGAAATTGTAATAGAACCATGACCAATAGATTAGTATGGGCCAACTACACTTGATCCATGAGGATACGAAGCTCAATGAGGCCACTAAACATCAATCCCAATAGAGATCAATCAATAAACATTTAACTAGGAATCCGTTAAAACTTAACATATCAAATCAAGAAAGCTTCAAAAACACCTATTCTAATCTATCGAAACTTATCCTATTGGGAAAGTGGTGTCGTGTTGATGTGGAATGATGGCCCTTTCCTAATCCCTTGGATAATGAGCTTGTTTCAATCAATTTTATTCAAGAAAATTGATGAAACCATTGTGACATGTATGTTGAAACATGATTTAAATCTAAATGAACATGATGAAAGATATTTTAACATGATTTATGCTGAAATTATCAATATGTGTGAGTGCAAATCTAATCTAAATGGATTTTAAGCTAAAAATATTGAAACCCTAATTATGAGATATACTAAATGTATGCATCTATGTTATCATGGAAGCCAATAATGGAAGCTAAGCTAATATGCAAGTAATTATGCTAAAATGATACTAAATAAATGCTAAATATGAGTGTGAGTGTGAGTGATTTCAATAGCATGAGTTTTCTCCGAAAAAGATCGATCTATTTGTCTCCAAATAGTGACCTATTTATAGGAGAGAAAATGAGAAATGGAGGGTTGGATCAAAAAGGTTAATAAATGGTCAAAAAGGAAGGAAGATGGAGGCATGGATCATGGATTACAATCAAGGGTTAAAAATGAAAGATGATATTTAATCAAGGCGTCACATTAATCCAAACAAACACACTTTCAAGACTTGCACAAGAAGTCTTGTAAGTTTGTTAAAAAAAAGAATATTCCTTAGAATATCTTCATGGGTGAGGAAAATTAGATATTTAACAAATTAAAACAAAGTTTTAATGTGCAAAAGGGGAAGGAATATTCCATGGGAATATTTCTTTTGGAGGAATTTGCAAAGGAGGAATATTCCCTTGCAAGTGGGGGGAATTAGATTTAATTAGGTAATTTGATAATTAAATAAGGTTTTAATTATGCAAATTAGGAGAATTTCATGATATTCATTAAATAGCACGAGTTAATGAACACAAGGATAGTGATATGATATTTAATTAAATAAACTAGGGTTATTTAATTAAATAAGAGGAATTAGGGATTTAAATTAAATAACTTGATGTATTTAATTTAATAAGGTGAAGTGTTAGCATGAAAGGCCCTCAAAATTAACCTCATTAGATTAATTAGGTTAATAGATGAAAATGACATAATTAATTAATTAGCTAAGCTAATTAATCAATTGAGCAAAAAGAGGATGGGTTTTAGGAGGAAATGATGTTATTATATCCAATTCGAGTGCATGATATCATTTAGGATATTTTGAAGTGTCTACATTTTTCCCCTCTTTGAAGCAAGGTACTTGTTATGTTGGTTCAAAGACTCACACTTTTTGGATTAGAAAACTACTGCTTAAATCAAAAAATTAAAAGAAATCTAATTTTTAGATGCCCCACTATTGCCCTAGTGGAAGGAATAAGCTAGTTCCCTACCTCCTCAAGAAATCAGGCAGAAATTTTGATTTTTGGGTTGATTTCTCGACAAAGGTGAAATGCTACCCCAAGGGTCCGAAAAGGCTCTAGGATGCAAAAAAAATTCAAAAAATACAAAAAATGATGCAAAATAAGCTTCAATTTGGCCATACTTGTGAAATTGGTGAAAAACCCTATCTGCATGGTTAAATTAGGGGGAAAAGCCCTATTTTGTAGGCTTAAATAGGTGATGGAGGGGGTCACTTTAATTCATTTGTGCATTCACACCTTAGAGATTCTTACAAATTGATCTCTAACCTCCTAACATAATGGTGCAATGAGTGCTCCCATGACACTTTTTTGATCAGGTTTGAGAGTACCAATGGCCTACAGATGTAGGACCTCAGGTGTGTGAATTGAAAACACTCTCAATTTTTTTCTTTTAGGTGCATTTAATAAGGTGTCAGAGTTAGGTCAATAGTTGTGCCACTATATAGTGATACTTTTGAAGCATCTGAAGCATCCCTATTGATTTATTAGTAATGCATGCTTTGTTTAGCAGTCCACCTAGGTTTTTTGGTTCAATGACATAATTGATTATAGGGTCTCAAGGGTAATATAGCAGTTGACACATTGGCTTTTATATTGTAGCGACAGTAGAAAGAAGTGGGCGATGCATGTAACAAATGGTGATGCACTATGATTTTTTGTTATAGTGATGCACCCAAATACTGATTCACTATTAAGCATAGTGATGCACATCACCAAATTAGTGACACAGTCTTGAATTTAATATAATGATGCACCCAAGAATAAGTGGCACTATTGATTCCAAAAATTCTATTGATATTTTGGGTGCAAAGTCTTAAATTTTGATCATTTTTTTGAATTTTTATGATAAATTGACTACTTTTTCATGATGTGTGCAAGAGGATACTCCACCAATAATATCATAGGAGCATCAATATGATCTTCTAATAGTTGTGAAAAAATTTGATGACTTGGAGGTTGAGCGGCTGGGGAGACTGGGATTAGGCTTTGTTGCTTTCTTGCCTAAGGCTAGGACCCATCTTGCCACCATGTTTGCATTGGTTGAGAGATGGGAAAATGAGACCTCATCATTGCACTTGCCCACTAGGGAGGCCATCGTGACACTTGAGGATGTGTGGTGCATTTTGTGATTGCCCATCCATGGTGATCACGTGATTTACACTCCAGATGCCGAGAGAGATGCATGTCTCTCCCTTCTACACAGGCAATTGGTTGTGATGATCAGATTAGAGATTGATTTGGACTTATATCATGGGTGGGTGGAGACCTTTAGATTATTCGTTGCAACACTAATCTCCAATGTGATTTCCCCAAACCGACAGGGTAGAGGTTTTAGTCCTAGATGGGGCTTAGCTTGGGAGGGTATGATTTAGAGAGACATCATGTATGCCTAAGGTTCAATTCGCCTTTCCTCCTTGTATCATGATATGAAAAAGGTCGTCTATTAAGAGGGTACGAGCATAAAAGAAGGGGTGACTTTGCTTCACATATGGGCATATGAGCACATTCTAGTGCTAAAGCTATTGGTTGTTCTAGTTGATATCCATGAGGATGAGCCCACTGTGTTTTGATATAGGGTGTCGATGATATTGCAGCACATAGGCCCCGCAAATTTACCATATTGGTATCATGTCATTGATGACATGGGAGTGTTTAGATGGAGGTTGTGGATACAACATCCATAGTGGTATGATGATTAGAAACAATTAGATTTTGCATGATAGACTTGGTACATGTAGGGCCAAGAGCATATGATCATTGAGCGATACCTCCCAGACCGCATTTCTCAATAGTTTGGGGAGGTATAGGATGTACCAACATAGGATTATACTACTTATTTTTCTAGATCGTAGAGAGAGGTACAATGGGGAGCCACCATTGGTCTCATTGTGGCAATCAATGATTTTAGATAGCTCATACCACAACCATGGGCATTTGATCAGGGCATTCTAGATGCAGGAACCACTCTAGCCTATGATGTGTGGTTTAGGCCACCTACATGCCTGATAGATCTAGGAGGGGGATACCTCAAAGGCAAAGGAAAAGGTAGAGGCAGAGCCTAGGGCCGAGATGGAGGTAAGGATGGTGGCAAGGATGGTGCCCAAGGTAGGGGCTAGGACCAGTAGCAGGATAAGGGCTAGGTGCCATGTGATGGGCACTGAAAGTAGCCAGATCAAGCATAGATGCCATGGAAACAAGGTAAACATGATAGACAAGTTTTGGGGGAACGACCAGCTCCTCTACTTGTATAGCCAAATGCATAGGCTTAGGCACAAATTCAAGCTCTCATTATAGAGAGAGATTAACTACTTCAGTAGCTTCAGGCCATGATTGCACATCGAGATTAGGAGGTTTAGTTGCGAGAACAACTGGACATGCAGCTAGCCTAGGAGATTGGGTGGAGACAAAAATTCGAGGCAGTGACTATGGTAACACAGGGCATGACTATATTTTCTCGATTATATAGAGAGGTTGTCACAAAGGTTGCATATTATTATATTCACTATCACCATGATGTTCCACAGGGGATGCAACAACCCGATTTCTCATAGAGGAGTGGAGCACCACCTAGAGCTGAGGATCAGCCATCTATTAGGGGTGAGATGAGTGGCCACCAGGGCTATCTTTCCTATGTAGACACTTTTTTATTATTTCCCAATTATTTATATAAATATACATTCAGGGGCTCCTTTTTGATAGCCTCGTGGATATTGTATTCTAGATTGATATATAGATACATTGATTCATAGTCACCATTTTTTGATATATATATGAGATGATTCAAATGCAATATGATGTGATGTTCTCTTTTATTTCATGATTATGAATGTATGGATGCATTTTATGTGATATGATGTGATATGCTTATGTATGGATGCACTTCTTTTTTAGTATATTTTTATGACATGTTATGGGAGGGATGTTATGATATGCAAATATTATGCTTAAATACAAATGATATGGATGCATTTCTTTTTCAATATCTTTGTATGACATATTATGGAATGGATGATATGATATGAGATGCATATGCTTATGCAAATGGTATGGATGCATTTATTTTTGTGTACTTTCTTATACAATTTTATGAGATGATGTATGCATGTATGGATGTTCATAATATGTATTCAATGATTTAAGATGCTTAGAATAACAATTCTATATTATTCATTACAACTTAAATGATAATGATGTGGTAGTGAAATATGTTTTTATTTATTTATGAGATGATGTGATAATGAAAGATGTATGCATGCTAATGATTTTTGGATGCAGGATGAATGCATTGATGATGTTGTTGTTGACTCTCAAGATGTTAGGTTAGTGTAGAGAGAAGATAGAAGAAATAAGATGAATGATTTGATCACTGATTTAGAAAGAGTCCAAAAATTCTATGATCCACTAAGACTTTATTAGATGATGATGATGCATGGTGCATGCTGATTTTTTCATATTTTGGGATTTAGTTTTTTTTTCATTCCTTATTTTTGATATAACACATAGGCATGATGCATCCTGATATTGAAAACCAAGACACCGTTGTATCCAATGTAATGGAATTTGACTCTACAAATAGATAGGATAGTTCTTGTTCACACCTTGACATATGTAAACCTCATTGTAATGTAAGTTAGAAGCTTAGAATACATCAGACCAAAGCATACACAATAGTCAACAATGTACTCCAAACAACCTTCCTACACATGACTACGCAAGTATGCATCAAGATTATTTCACAAGAATATCCACAAGAATAACAAATGAAGGATAATGATTGATGCCCCATTCATTTCTCTCTAAATCATTTTGATAGACATCATCGAAAGGTCCTCAAAATGGTTCATTGAGATAAATCATAAGAAAAGATCAAAGCCAAAGAGTCGGTGTTATCTATATCTCTTGCAAGTTTAAAAATAGCTAAGGCAATTTCTGATTTTGATGTCCATCATAGGAAGGATGCATCCTATGAAATGTTGATCATATGTTTTGATTTAAGATGATGTGTGTGATAGGACGTTGATACAAACTTCACTGAATCATTTACCTATGATCTAGAATTTAGATTTTGACACTTAGGTTCTCACTTTATGACTTGTGATACTTGCTTTCTACTTGTTTTACCAAAGCTTTGAGGTGATGATCGATTTATTATGGGTGAAGGTTTATTGCCGGTGAACGAGAAATTGGATGGATGGTTTTGGGTTTTCTAAAGTATTTCAATGTTTTTGATATTATTTTGAAAATGTTTTGAGGTTATTTTTGGTCTTTTGAAAGTTTATGTGAATGTTTTGGTTTTCAGTTATTTAAGGTTGTTTAGGGTTTTTCTAAGATATTTGAGGTTGTTTAGGTCTTTGAAATTTTATGTGAATGGTTTTTGGTTTTCAATTATTTGAGGATGTTTAGGGTTTTCCAAGGTTTTCTAATGTTTTTGGGGTTTTCAATTTTCAAATGTTTTTATGCTTTTCTGAGTTTTAAATGTTTAAGGTTTTTCTAATATTTGAATGTTTAGGAGTTTTCTAAGTTTTGACCATGAACCTAACCTAAAAGACCGATCCTAGGGGCCTGAGGGGCTGATTAAAGATTATCCTTGCCTATGTTATACACATAGAGACCACATAGTTTGTCTGACTTGACTTATTGAAGATGAAAGATGAATAGTTGATGGAATGCCATTTTATTATGACGAACTCCTAAAGGACTAACCTAGGGTGTCTCAGGGGAACATCAATGATGACCTTGCCTACGTTCAAGCTCAAAAACTTGTAGTTTGACAAGGAAATATTTTTTGGATTTTGATGTTTTCTAGATGTTTTGGATTTTGACTTTACAATTTTTTGAATTTTTTGGATTTTAGCTGATTTTGCAAGTGATTTTGGATATTCTGATGAACGTTTTATGATTTTTTTTCATATTTTCGATCACAATTTTGAATAACCTTAATATATTGAAGAACTCAATGTGATATAGAATGAACTACCCCCAGCGTGACACAATAGACTAGCTCAATATAGTTAGGAAAACTAACCTTAGGAATATGCCAAGCAGTACTAAAGGGGATATGATATTTCACAAGATCAAGCTATGATAGGAGCACAAATGGGTGATGGAATAAATAGGATGAATGATGTGATGGATGGGTGTGATGCAAAGGATGATAGGATAAAGAGCCATAGATAGATGAAGTTTCTTTATTTATGTAAGGTTTATGTTTGCTAGGTTTTCACCAAGGTACTTTCCCAAAGTGCCACCAAAGTGGTTTTCAGTAGAGGATGACTATTTTTCTTTACTTTTTTCAATCCTTTTTCTTATTTTTTTTGGATTTTGATCATTTTTTGTATTTTTTTGTATTTTCAAATTTGTATGGGCTTCAAGCCTAGGCATAATTGTTTTTAAGATGTAGATTGTTGGTTGGTTCCCACAAGGGTTCACCTTCAGGTGTTGATAATTGATATGATCCTGATCCATAAATTGTTGTGATGGAAAAGGGACCCAACCAATTAGGCTCAAAATTTCCTTTACCTGTCCTAATCTGGAACATTCTTCTAATTTTTCTTTAGGAGAAGATCCCCTACCTGGAAAGACCAACATTTGATCTTCTTGTTATATCCCTATTTCAGTTAGTTTCAATATACTTGCAAGTGTTTAAGGGAATCAAGACAATTCTCATCCAAGAATTTTGGCTCATTCAACCAAGATACTATGTATTCTTCATCAGTGATTAGGCTCTGTAGTGACACTCATAGTGATGGAAGCTCAACCTCAATAGGCAAGAGGGATTCTGATGCATAGACCAAGGAGAACAGGGTTGCACCTGTAGGCGTGTGGATGTTGGTTTGATAACCCAAAGGGAGAGATTTAACTACAGATACTAGTCACAACCAGCTTCATTGACCCTTTTCATTAGGATTTTTAAAATGGTCTTGTTTGTAGCCTCAAATTGACCATTTCCTTGGGGGTAATACGAGGTAGAGAATCAGTGTTGGATGTTGAATCTTTGACATATCTCTTTTACATCTTGATTCTTGAAGGGCGTTCTATTTTTTGAGATAAGGGTTTGTGGAACACCATAATGGTAGATAAGGTAATTTAGGATAAACTTAGAAATTTTCTTTCCCATTATGTAGGTCATAGGAATGGCTTTGACCCACTTGGTAAATTACTCAATGGCTATTATGATGAACTTGTGGCCATTGGAAGAGGTTGGAGTGATCTTTCCTATGAGGTCAAGCCCCCACTACGAGAAAGGCCAAGGTTTGACCATTGGTTGCAATTCATAAGCTGGAGCATGAATCAAATATCCATTTTGTTGACATTGGACACACTTCTACACATACTGATGGGCTTCTCTTTCCATGGTCATGATGGACCTTCAAAATTTTGACATCTTTTGATGGGTTCCTTGACATTTTCATAATTTTTCACCTTGATGTTCATGGTTAGCCCTAGGGTTTTTGGGTTTAATACCCTTGCTTCACATTTTTCAAAATTTATTGGGTCCCAAAACCCTTGCATTATATTTCTTTGTTGACCCCCTCACTAGGTTGTCAATTGTTTTAGTAATGACTTATGTCATTTGACCCGTTGTCATTACTACCCCCTTTCCTTTAAAACAAGTAGAATGCACATGTGCATAAAATTTGAGCATCAGATCTAATCCAATTCCTTGTGCACACACCGCATAGTATTTTAAAATTATATTTTGGCTAGGCCACGTGGTGTACGTGATTGCACCACACGTCCCCCAACTCAGGTGGGACCCAATATCCACTATCGATAGGGTCTTAGGTGGAGGTAAATCAACAAATCCACACATATTGTCTGATCAAATCTAAGCCATAGAGCACATGCTACATAGGTTATTAAAAAATGGAACCTAATGTCATGCATAGTCTATGCAATGGCACTACGTGGATTCAGCTAGCGGCATATGAAAGTTGGATGGGGCCCGCAAGTGATGGATGTGTTTTCTGATTGGGAATGACACCATTGGTCGATGGACTGGCCATGCAACAACATGGAATGTTCAAATATCTTTGAATCGATCCGAGTCATCTAAAGTGCCATCTCAGTAATTGATCGATGGCTCATATTCAAAATATAGAATTATCCATGTGATGGTTGTTTGTATTCTACAAATAGCGAGCATTAATGGTGTATGCTCTTCAGAGGATATCATCCTGATCTCCATGCATGTGAAGAACTATTTCTTGGTAATTATGATGAATGGTACATCGATTTCCATGTACCTAGGAATTAATAGTTATGAAGCAGACACCAATGAATAATCAATCATTCGCCCATGCTCTTTGGGAGCATTGATGGTCGACATCATCAATTGACATAAATATGGATGATGAGTCATCTTTTCCGTCATAGAAATTGGGAGTCTTAATTTTATGTGGTTAGAAATTGCTCTTGTGAGGTTTATGTTCATCAATGCAAGATGAGTCGGTCGAGCACATCTCCATCAACTATGGATAGGTGAGCTAGAGGTAATGTTTGAAAATCTGGTGATGACATGCCACCACATGAACAAGATAGTCTTCAAGGCTCTCTCAGCCTGAAGATGAAATGCATGAAGCCCATCCTAAAAGTTACTAGATATAGCTCTCAACTAAAAAGCTTGCCTGTAATTTTACAAAAGAGTCAGTGCATGGCCAAGAGGAAGAGTCTACGAGGTTTGAATGAAGGTCAAGGGCCAGAGTAAGGTATGGTCTAGGTTCTTTGGGTAGGAATAATTCACCCAATGACATCTCTAATAGCTCTGGTGATAGTGGCACAGAGACCAACTCTGACTATGACAAATTCTTGGTGGCACTAACCGAGATGGTGGGTGTGAGTGAAGACGTGCTCGTGGTTTCTCCAATTTCCATCATGGAACCATGTGATATTACTAGTTCTGATGCTAAGAATAATCCTAATTATGATCAAGGAGTGGTGGTTTCACCTCCTACAATGGCCAAGACACAAAGTGGGCGCAAGTACTGTAACCCTAGTGTTGGTTTGGTTTGGTTTGATGGTGATGGTGATGGTTCCTTGTTTTTATCACAATGTGTGTTGGGTCTAATTTTGGTTCAACATTAATATGAATGACAAGCCTTAACAACATTTTGAAATGGGTGGGTTAACACTGACTGGTTGTTACTAGTTTTGATTCCCCTGCATGGTACATGATTGCATCTAATCGTCTAGGATTTTGAAATGTGAATGAAATTATGTTGAAATGTGACTATAATGAGCCCGATGCTTGTTGCTCTCTTGTGTTATAAAAGAGATTTCAAGGCTCATTATAGAGGTCATATTTTTTAATCCAGTAGAAGTCTAGGTAGGGTAAAGTGAACACATAGAATGCAGAATTCCTGATGAATTTGCCACTAATTGTCTTGAGTTGGGTTTATGTATGAAATAGTCTTAAATGGTCTTATGAAATTACTGATATTGAAGAAATCTATAAATTTAAAGTATTTTCTCTCCTGTGTGTTGTTATGATAGACTATGAATGAAAGTATCAAGTGTAGTTTCATTTATCTTCAATGGTTCATTTGAATGTATGATTCTATTTATTGCTTCAAATCAATGAGTTAATAAAATTCTTGAGGAAGAGTCGTAGGTCTATGATAATGTACTAAGGATTTGATAAGAAGTGATGCTTTAAGTGATGTGAATTTTTATGATGTAATGCATTGTAAAAACCATTCACTCCTATCAAGATAAAGTATTGTGTATAACTGAATATTTCATGCTTGACTCCTGCCCAATTTTATGAGGCATTGGCTTATTCATTTAGAATTCTTATAGTTTGTTGAAATCAGAAAATACCCATTTATGGATTCAAGGTCATAATACTACTTAATTCATATTTTATCCATGTTGAGATGTAAATCTCAAAAATACCAGATATTCCTAGCAACTTAGAGGTCATTTGTTTGAGGTTGGCCAAGCCTCTGATAAATAATGTCTAATTGCACTCAATAGGGACCAATCTATGTGTAGAAGTGTTCTTGAGATATTGAATATCATATGAACACAATAAGGAACACCCTCCTTGGTTTCACAAAGCCTAAAGAGTAGGAGTAAAGGCCTTGAGATATTTTCTTGTTGTTTTGGCCTTCTAGCCTCGAAATTTCTTGAATATTACACATGGAATCCCTTTAGAGAAACCTAGGGTCTAGCAAGAAAATCACCAACAGAAATGGTGACTCTGTTGGGGAGAACCTCTAAGAAATTTAAAAAAAAGGGGAATCCCAGGCATAGATGGTAGTATTATAGAGTCTGACATTTGGTGGGTCTGAATATTTTGTTCAGATATTGAAGGTTTAAGAACCTGGAAGGGTTTTCGTTGTAGTAAGACTTAAGGATTTATAAATGACTCTGCTGATGGAGGCAACTGAGAAAAAAATCTATGTATAAAGGAACTACATCTTTCTTTAAAATTCAATCATCTATAAAGGAGGTGGTGATTCTATCTAGAAGATCCAGTTGAAGAAGTAAAGAAAATTCGTAGAGCTGCAAATTTTTCTGTTGGGACATGAAGTTGACAATTGCTGCAAATTTCCATGTATTTCTATAAATTTAAAAAGGCATTATTATGATTGAGATTAATTTGTGAGATCTGTAAGACTTGAGATGATAAATGGTTCCCTATGGATGAAATTACATCAAGAAAGGGAATGGTGTTAGTTATTTTTACACTTATGATGGTACAATATGTAATATCATTGATGGTATGTGTAGTATGTGAATTTTACCCTTGAATATATTTTCCCTATGAAATATCAAATAAGTGTATGCAGGGTAAATGGTTTTTGTCATGCCCTCTAAGGGATTTTTTTATTGAAAGGTATATGCCACTGGATTTTAGTGGTATTAAAGGTTTTGTGAATTTGATTCCTAAAAATGTTAGGAAATATTTGCCCAAGTTCACATGGTGGAATTCTGAATCATCTTAAAGGTATTTGCTTGCATTCATGGATTTGATGGGAGATTATGAGGTAAATCATGAAGATGTTGTCATGAAATTTTTTGTTCAATCTCTAAAGGATGATGCTAGAGATTGGTTCTCATATTTACCAGCATGTTCTATAATTTCATGGAATCAATTTAAGGACGCTTTTGTAGAACAGTTTGGTGAAAGGATAAATCCAGGTATGGTAAGGAAAATCTTTATGGAAATCCATAAAAATGAAGATGAATTGGTCCCTACTTCTAAACTTAGATTTACAAAGGCAATAAGGGATATTCTAGAAATCATAAGACCTAATGACGCAGAGTGTCTGATTGTATATCTAGGCACTTTTGACAAATATATGGGCTACCTATTGAGAGATAAAGAGCCTACAACACTATTCCGAGCATACTAGAATGTTATGGACATTGAGAACAACCTCAAGTATTCAATGATGAATGGATGTCTAGCTACTAATGTTGGTCATTGATGTAGTTTGTGCAACTATAGTTGAGGAAGAAACCATTAAAGAATTGTGCCAAGAATATATAGCTCTTGTTGTCTTAATTGATCCATTACCATAGTGTGTTGATCTTAGTGAGATCCAAGAGAGGGACCCTCAAGTGTTATGAAACATTGATCATGTTTCTCCTGCCAAAAGATTATGTGATATAAGGAGAGGTCAAGGTGAGCCACCCCATGACCTATTCCATAGGTTTATGGTCATTTTGTTGGAAATACCAAAGGGTTTCAGGCCTAAAGATTCAATGTGTATCGACTTGTTTTGTGAAATATACCAATGAGGAACAAGCATGTTGTCACATGAATTAAAGCCTAAAAGTCTAGTCCAATTGGTTGATTGGATGCAATTGGTGGAAGGAATTGTAAGTAACCATGTATATTAGTAGATCCTCTTAAGAAATAGTGATCTTAATCCTGCTAAGGAGAGGCAACAAGTAGTACAAACTGGTGAAGAAAATGAGTTAGAATTGGATGATTGCAACCAATTCACTAATATTATTTAGATATATTATCTTTATAGTGATAGGGATGATGATCCATGTTATGTTAAAGGGTGTGATGTGTGTGAACCAGGATCTTGGGAGGTAATAAAGGATGGAGATCTAGATGAGGTCTGAATGGTTGCACCATCAAATGATCTCACCAATAGCTATGATTTTAATGTTGATTATGATCAGTTTATTGTTGATGATCAAGATATCAACTATATACATTATGATAGTCAGTCTAAGGGATCTGAATGCAAACTCACTATTGATGAGTTCTCATGTTGTGGTGGTTATGATGATATAGAGTCATGTCTCTCTTTTAAATACTATGAGTACCCCTAACAAATGAAGGGAGACCCTCTTTCAAAAGTTTGCTCAAATTCTATGGGTGATGATAAGTTACAAAGGTTACACTTTCATATAAAAGGGATAGGGGTTTCTTGGACCAAAATGAGTATAATAGAAAACCATCTCTTTGATGAAAATTCATCAGTGCCTATTGATAAAGATGAATCCCATAGTTGGTGCATGGGTAACCCACTTTTCGAAGATTTTGATGACACTCACTTGCAAAGGGGAAAAAACTATGAATATAATGGTGATGAAGGATATGAGAACATTGGTGTCACTTTTCAAGATGTAAATGTTGAATCAAAATGTAAATTATTCATGAGTAATGTGTGCACTAATGAAGAAAGAGTTGAAACAATTAGTGTTGGAACAATGTGCTTTGATGCACACAAAGATTTTGCATTAGATGTGGGCTTCATCTCTGATGAGTGGAAATTTGCCTCACCTCTTAGGCAACTAAAAGGTGTTGGGTGTGATGACAACCAACATAAGTTTTTGGTTGAATTTTTTGTTGACACTCATTTATTATGAATCTATTTCCATTCAATAGGAATGGTATTCAATTAGGGCACGACGAAGAAGTGCTTGAATCTGTGTCTCTCTTATCTAACGTTTCAAAAGACTATGGTCTTGTTTTGATGCACAGTATCCTTGAAAGTTTTAAATTTAATATGCAGAGTGAGTGTGATTAAGTGGAATATGGATCTTTCCTTTTTCCACTTTAGTTTAACAAGCTTGAGATTGGTAAACAAGACAGTGATGAGACATGGGAGACTATTGGTATCCATTAGAGTAATGCAAATTGTTTGGGGTTGTTTATTATGAGTGTTCATCTAATGAAAGTGAGTATAAAGATGGCACTAGATAGAAGAAAGGTTTTGTTCCAAAGCTTGGAAACCCTTGATGCACATATTTTACAAATTGAAGCTAGTGGAATTGGATGATTGTCCCTAGTAGAGGGGACCTTGTACAATTGTAAATTTTGTATATAGGTGTGGTTTGTTCCTTTTATGTTGTGTATGCTTGTATTGTCTAGACAAGTTCGTGGTTTTTGTCTTGTTGTGTTGGTCTTCTTCCACCTGATATTCTGGATTCTTGCCATACCCACTAGGGGTATGCATCCCCGAGCTGGATCCACTGATGGACCTTCAAAATTCTGACATATTTTGATGGGTTCCTTTACATTTTCATAATATTTCACCTTGATGTTCATGGTTATCCCTCAGGTTTTTGGGTTTAATACCCTTGCTTCACATTTTTCAAATTTTATTGGGTCCCAAAACCCTTGCATTATATTTCTTTGTTGACCCCCTCACCAAGTTTCTGGTTGTTTTAGTAATGACTTATGTCATTTGGCCTGTTGTCATTACCAACCCCTTTCCTTTTAAAACAAGTAGAATGAGAATGTGCTTAAAATATGAGTCATTAGATCTAATCTTGGCCCTTGCACACACATCGTGTAATATTTTAAAATTATATTTTGGCTAGGTCGCGCGATGTGCTAGATTGCGCCACACATCCCCCAGCTCAGGTGGGACCCAATATCCACTATCGATAGGGTCTTAGCTAGAGGTAAATCGATGACTCCGCACATACTGTCTAATAAAATCTGAGTCATAGAGCATGTGCCACGTAGGTTATTAAAAAATGGAACCTAACACCATGCACGGTCTATGCGATGGCACCATGTGGATTCAACTGGTGACGTATGAAAGGTCGATGGGGCCCACAGGTAATGGATGTGTTGTCTGACTGGGAATGAAACCATTGGTCGATAGACTGACCATGCGACAACATATAATTTTCAAATATATTTGACTCAATTTGATTCATTTGAAGTGCTATCTCGATAATTGATCAATGGCTCATATTCAAAACGTAGAATTGGTCATGTGATGGTCGTTTGGACGCTACAAATAGTGAGTATTGATAGCATATATTGTTCAGAGGATATCGACCTAATCTCCATGTGTGTGGAGAACTATTTCTTGGTAATTATGATGAATGGTATGCCGATTTAGATGTACATGGGAATTAACGGTGATGAAGAAAACACAAATGAATAATCACTCATTCGCTCATGCTCTTTGGGAGAATTGATGGTCGACATCATCAATTGGATCATAAATATGGATGATGAATCATCTTTTTCATCATAGCAATTGGGAGTCTGAATTTTATGTTAGAAATTTCTCTTATGAGGTTTTTGTTCATCAATGCAAGATGAGTCAGTTGAGAACATCTCCATCAACTATGTGTAGGTCAGCTAGAGGTAATATTCAAAAATATAGTGATGACATGCCACCACATGAACAAGATAGTCTTCAAGGGTCTCTCAGCCCAAAGATGAAATGCATGAAGCCCATCATAGGAGTTATTAAGTGTAGGTCTCGGCTGAAAATCTTGGCTGCAATTATAGAAGAGTCATTGCATGGACAGGAGGAAGAGACTACGAGGTTTTAACAAATGTTAAGGGACAAAGTAAGGTATAGTAGAGGTTCTTTGGGTAGGTAGAATTCACCCATTGAAATATCTAATAGCTCTGTCGATAGTGACACAGAGACTGACTCTAACTATGACAAACTCTTGGTGGAACTAACCAAGATGGCATGTGTGAATGAGGAGGTGCTTGTGGTTTTTCCAATTTTTGTGGTGGCACCATGTTGAGTTACTAGTTATGATGTTGAGAAGCATGCTAATGATGAGGAAGGAGCGGTTGTTTTTCCTCCCATAGTGGTCAAGACATGAAGTGGGCGCAAGTACCGTAGCCCTCGTGTTGGTTTGGTTTGATGGTGATGGTGATGGTTACCTATTTTTGTCATGATGTGTGTTGGTTCTGCTTTTGGCTCAACATGAATATGAACAATGAGCCTTAATGGAATTTTGAAATGGGTGGGGTAACACTAACTGGTTGTTACTATTTTTTATTCCCTTGTATAGTACTTGATTGCATCTAACCATCTGGGATTTTGAAATGTGAATGAAATTATGTTGAAATGTGACTATAATGAGCCCGATGCTTGTTGTTGTCTTGTGTTATAAAAGATATTTCAAGGCTCATTACAGAGGTCAGATTTTTGAATCCAATAAAAGTCTAGGTAGGGTAGAGTGAACACACAAAATGCATAATTCCTGATGAATGTACCACAAATTATACTAAGTAGGGTTTGTGTATTAAATAGTCTTAAATGGTCTTATGAAATTAATAATATCAAAGAAATCTAAAAATTTAAAGTATGTGCTCTCCTGTGTGTTGTTATGACAGACTATGAATGAAATTATCAAGTGTAGTTTCATTTATCTTCAATGGTTCATTTGAATGTATGATTCTATTTCTTACTTTAAATCAATGAGTTAATCAAATTCTTGAGGAAGATTCGTAGGTCTGTGATAATGTATTAAGGATTTGATAAGAAGTGATGCTTTAAGTGTTGTGAATTTTTATGATGTAATGCATTGTAAAAACTGTTCACTCCTATCAAGATAAAGTATTGTGTATGACTGAATATTTCATGCTTGACTTCTTCCCAATTTGATGGGGCACTAGCTTATTAATTTAGAATTCTGATAGTTTATTGAAATAAGAAAATAGCCATTTATGGATACAAGGTCGAAACACTACTTAATTCATATTTTCTCCATGCTGAGATGTAAATCTCGAAAATACCAAATGATCCTAGCAACTTAGAGGTCATTTTTTAAAGATTGGCCAAGCTTCTGATAAATAATGTCTAATTGCACTCAATAGGGACAAATTTGTGTAGAAGTGTTCTTGAGACATTTAATATCATATGAACATAATAAGGAACACCCTCCTTAGTTTCACAGAGCCTAAAGAGTAGGAGTAAAGGCCTTGAGATCTTTTCTTGTTGTGTTGGACTTCTATCCTTGGAAGTTCTTGAATATTAGGCATGGCATCCATTTAGATAAGTCTGGGGTCTAGCAAGAAAAATCACCAATAGGTTGTCTAGTAGTACCCAATCCTCAACTGTTTCTTAGCTAAACTTATACCAATAGAATTGGAACCACATATGCCATTGTGTACTTATGTTAAATCAGTTAAGGCTTCCTCTTGGTTAAGACATCGTAGTAATGTCTCATCGATTCTTCGGTGGTATAAGGTATCATCTAGGATCAGGAATTGAGATTTCTTATTCACAAATGTCTTCTTAAAGTTGGAGGTGATATCAGATGGGAGGTTTCCTCTACTAAGGTAGATGAATATGCCATGATACCATGGGGATGCAAGACCAATGATGACACACACAAATATAGATTCAAGGATTTCAAAAATTGGTACGAGAAGTTGTTCTACCAAGAATTCACATTGGAGGACGTTGTGTGACATGTCTAACACTAATCCAATTTTTTCCATAGTGTCTGCTACTTGGTTGTTCATGTGAGGAATCTTCTCAAAAGTTATATCAATGAAAAGGTCCTTGAGACTCTCTACCATCTTCTTATAAAAAATAATCTTATCATTGACTTGATTGATAACCATTTGTGATTCTCCATAGACTTCCATCTCTTGTATCTTCCATTGAACTGCTATCCTTAGACCCGTGGTTAGGGATTCGTGCTGAACAATGTTGTTAGTATAGGGAAACAATAACTTGTATGAATTTGGAATGCAATCGCCTTGAGGGGTGATAAAAATAATACCCACCTCCAATCCATGTTGGGTGAATGATCCATCAAAGTACATTTTACATTGATCTACTGCATTGACAAGGAATACTGATTCATCAGGGAATTCATATATCAATGGATTCTCTACATAGATAGATGCTTTTTCTAGTTGGCCTGTGATCACTTTTCCTTTGATTTCCTTACACTCCACTTTCTCTATGTCAAATTTAGTCAAGATCATTACCCATTTTTCCATTCATCTAGTGAGAGTTGCTTTGGATAATAAGTATTTTAAGGGGTCAATCTTTGCAATAAGTTGACTTGATGTGACAACATGTAATGTCTTAACTTTGGTGAAGAAAAAACCACTCCTAAGCATGATTTCTCAATACATGAATATTTCATTTCATATCTCACCAAGTTGCTACTGATGTAATAGATGTCTCTCTCCTTTTTTTATTCATTATGTTTTGCTAGAAGAGCACCTAGTGATGTTGATGTTGCTAAGATATACAAGATAAATGATTTGTTCAGTATTGGTGGCATGAGAACTAGAGGTGTCAATAGGTAGTCTTTGATCTCCTGGAACACTTTATCACACTTCTCATCCCACTTGTAAGTTATTCCTTTATGAAGACGATGTGAAAAATGGTGAATTTGATCTGATAATTGTGCTATGAACCTTTTGATGGACTGCAATCTTCCTTGTAACCCTCTCAACTATTTCAATGTTTGTGATGGTCCCATATCTAGGATGGATTTAATTTTTACTAGATCAATTTGCATCCCTCTTTGTGAGATGATATAGCTAAGAAGTTTCCCTAATGTAACCCCAAAGACACACTTCTTAGATTCATCTGTACCGTGTACTCTTTGAGTCTTTCAAAGATGGGTCCCAAGACTTCTATGTGTTTACTCTTTTTCTTTGATTTTTCCAAAATATCATCCATATAATCTTCAACTATTTTGTGTATCATGTCATGAAATATGAGAGTCATTTCTCTTTGATAGGTTTCTCCTCCATTCTTTAGCCCAAATGATAACACATTCCAACAATATGTTCCCCATGGACAAGTGAATGCAATTTTATTTTTATCCTCCTTAGTGATAATGGTTTGATTGTAGCCTGAAAAACAATCCATGAGTGATAGCATTTCATGCCCTACTATTAATTCCATGATGAGGTCAATGTTAGGAAGGGGGGAATCATTCTTCAGACATGCCTTGTTTAAGTCTTTGAAATCTATGAATATTCTGATGCCCCCAATGGGTTTGGAGACTAGTACTAGGTTTGAAACCAACTCAAAATAATCTATTAGTTGGATGAATCCAATGTCAAGAAGCTTTTGTAACTCAAGTTCCACCAAGAGTGCTATTTGAGGGTGCATCTCAATTTCTGCTTCATTGGCTTGGTTTCAATATAAACCGCTAAGTGATGTACAACCACTTTTGGATTGAGCCTTGGCATATCTATATATGCCCATGAAAAGTTAGCTCTTCGCTCTTTCATAAACATTTCTAGGTTTTCTTTTTTCTTCATCCAACATGGATTCAGCATAGAAAGTGATCTTGGGTGCTTCGTTAGTTCCAACATTAACTAGAGTGGCCTTTTCTGCCAGAACTGTGAACTTCTCTAGATGCATCGTACTAAGGGGGAGATTGAATCCCTCATCCTTTGGTGCCTCAAAGAGGTTTTTACCTTTGGATGTGTCCTTTATTTTTCCTATTTTAGGATCAAAAAGTGCCACAGTGTGGTTTTTACGTAGAGATCTACATGTTAGTTGCATTTCATCAATTTTGTGATTGAAGGATTCCATCATCTCCCCATAGTACGTTGTTGTGTCTAGATCTATGTCAAAAATTTATTTGTGATCTACCCATGGTAGGTTGTC
The DNA here is from genome assembly GCA_007115665.2 of Sequoiadendron giganteum. NCBI lineage: Eukaryota > Viridiplantae > Streptophyta > Pinopsida > Cupressales > Cupressaceae > Sequoiadendron > Sequoiadendron giganteum. The sequence goes on along the minus strand of CM021105.1, from coordinate 116,349,542 downwards.
ACAGATTTCCATGAATTTTGAGATTGCTTTATTATTTTTGAATAAATCTAGAACTAGTGGTCCTTGCTGATCCAAGTCAATGAGTTGTGGGTATACTAGGTGTAGTCCAATCGGTTGATTGCTCAGAGCAAAGGATGTTATGGATATCATAAAGAGGGATTTATTATCAAATAGGTTACAAAATCAAGGGGGAAGTCATCTAAGGTCATATAATGTGATGTAGGTAACCAAGAGGAAGCCTCAACTCATTTAGCAAAATTACCTTTTCCAAAAAGGGTGACCTTGCTAGTAGTACAACCTAGGCAAAGATTCTTTAGGCATTTCTTAGGAATGATGGGTTCTAGAAAACAATTATCATTATGGCCTATCTTCTCATTCTTGTTATAGCCTCATCCCTTCATTAGCTGCAAGCCTTTATTTTCATCTTCCATGGGAAGAATAGGGATGGGTCATTCATCTTGATATAGCAACTTAGAGACATCATCCTCATTGACATCTTCTTGGTTCAAATCCCTCCACTTGGTGAAGGTAGTAGCTACCATCTTGATTGTTTTAGCCTATTTGTTGCTAGATGTGGGTTTTCCATGGGATTTAGGAGGAAGAGGTAACTCTCCCAAGGCAAAGGTATCCTTCATTATTTTATAGTTGCCACAACCATCATCCTGTATCACTAGTTTGATTTTGGGTATGTTCTTCACAATAGGTGTTTTCGTTTCTAAGGTCAATGCAAGGGATTATGGGTAAGCAAATGAGGAGGAAGGTATAGGAACTTCATCATTCTTGGGTATTCAGGGGATCTTATATAACTTGGCCTCAAAGTTCTTGCAATATTAAAAAGGTTCAGGATCTCCATGGATGGTAACTTCACATACTAATGATAGGTTGAGGCTACAGATTTTAGGGCATGGGTCCATGGTCATCCAAACATGATGTTATAGGGGAGATCAAGGTCTAACACTTGGCATGTAGTTTCTGTAATGATAGGTCCCACTTAGATGGGTAGTGCAATGATGCCTTGTGATACTCACTCTTATGGTGATACTCTTTTCTTTCTCAATAGTATCCTCTGAATAGCCCAAGTTCTTGATCAACTGAAGGGTGCAAATGTTCATACCAACACCTCCATCTACTAAGACTCTTTTGACCTTTTTCTTATGAATGATGACCTCAAGGTACAAAGAATGGTTGTGAGATGGCTACGATGGTAGGTCTTGTTCTGAGAAGGTGAGGGGATAATTAGTGATATGCCCTACCATAGCTTCACATTTTTTTGTATCAATATCCTTAGGGATAGATGATGAAGAGAAAACATTCTCTAAGATTTCCCTATGTGCAAGAGATAGCCTCAATAGTTCCAAGATAGAAATCTATGTAGGGGTCTTCTTAAGTTGATCTAGGAGATTTTACTTGTTAGGGTTGGATGTAGGAAAAGTAGGTTGTGCCCTAGATTGAGATGGGAATCCTTGTATGGTGATTTTTCCATGTCTTGTGGTGACTCCACACCCCACACTAGGCCCTTTAATGGTGACAATAGTGATGAAACTATCACAAGAAGCGACTACATTGGAATAGGTATGCTACACATTTGTGTAATGCTTAGATTTTTTGGTGTTGTTGCCTTTGCTATGATCTAGCATAGGATTTTTGTATATCTTAAGATCTTGGTTACCGATTGGTACTTTAATAGATATGGTGTCACTCTCTATAAGGTCTTGGATAATATTTTTAAGCCTCATGCAGTTTTATGTTTTGTGTCCTTTGATTTTATGAAAGTCACAAAGATCATTCTCGTTGTACCAGGATGGTTTATCCTGTGGTTCTTGGTAGTTTTCAAAGTTGGGAAGTGTTATTAGGTTTGGCTTTAACAATTTCTTCATGATGGTCTTTATAGGTTCAGATAACTGTGTGTACTTTTTTTTTGGATAATTGTTCTTATTAGGGGTTCATCTTTGTTGCATTTCAATGTTGTTGATCTGATTGTTCTAAGGAAGTATTGTTTTTTGTACAACTGGTTGAATGTTAGCTATTTGATTGTTGTTCATCCTAGAAGCACTTAGGACCACCTTAGCATCTACCACACCATCATTTTTCATGTTCTTGTTCTTATCCCAGACACGAGGCTTTCCATTCAAACTAGTTGAGGGGTGGTTGTCTTTGTAAGCTTGATTATTTCCCTATGAGATTAGATCTCTCTCGATGTTAAGGGCTCTAAAGACAAGCTCATCATAAGATGTGATGCACTGCATTTTCAAGTGGAAGGATAGATCCAGATCTAGATTTACTATGATGATCCCCACTTGTTCATCAGAAAGGGGCCATTTTATCTTACTGGCTCTTTGTCTCCACTTTTGCAAGAAATTGGCAAAAGATTCTCTTTTGTTTTGTCTGAGAGTGTACAACTCTTCTAGACAAATGTTCATGTCAAGATTAAAGGAGAAGTGATCTATGAATTTATCAGTGATTTGTTGGAAATTTTTAATACTAGGAGGCAGTTGAGAAAACCAATCCATGGTAGGACTTATCAAAATTTGGGGGAAGAGGTGCATTTAATAAGAATAATTGTAATAAACCTCCATACACATGACATTTTACTCTTTGACATGGTCCAAAGGAATTCCTCTCAATTTTTATTTATTGAATTTGGGGATTTCAAATCCAGGAGGGAATGGTACCATTGTGATGTTTTGATCGAATGGATATGGACATAATTTCTATGTATGGGCCTTCTTTGTTTTTCTAATCCAAAGATCCTTCATTTCTTGTGACAATGCCTTAAGTTGTGATGCTAGATCATCTTGCGGGTTTGGTGGAGGAACATATGTTGTGTATTGTTGGATGCAAGATGGGTTGTACATGGGATTATGATATGATAAGGTGTTGCATGGTGTGTATGGTGGTGTGAGATTTTGTGAAGGTGATTGAGGTTTTGATGTATATGTTCTTGACGTGTTCGGATTGACGATGTTTTGTTGTTGTTGTTGGGCATACTTTTGAGCTAGTAAGGCTTGTTGTTGTTGTTGTGATGCTAAGGCTACTTGATGTTGGTTTTTTTGTTGTTTCTTTGTTGGTAAGGTTGCTTGATGGGCTTGATGTTGTTGTGCTAAGTATTTTTGATGTTCTACTAAGTATGCTTCTTGTTGTTGCTACTATTGTTGTGCTGCTAGGGATGCTTGTTGTTGTTACTATTGTTGTTGTGTTACTAGGGCTGCTTGCTGTTGTTTCTATTGTTGGATGACTTGTTGATAAGATTGTTGTATTTGTCGTAAAGCTAAGGCATGTGCTTGCAATGAAGGATCAGTCAGTTGTTGGGACATCTGTGATGGATTTTGGGTGTTGATGTTTTGAGTAGGTAGCGGATTGTTGATGAGAGATTGGGGGTTCCCTTGGTTTAAAATTCCTTGGAAGATGGTGGATTGAGATAGAGGAATGTAATTTTGAGGTCCCATTTGATTTTGCATGGTAAGGGGACTGTGGGAAAAGATGAGGATGCTACGCTAGATTTTGCGATGGTAATTACATACTAAGACCTTGATTCCATTGATTGAAAAGGTTCCCTTGTCCAATGTCTTGGTGATTTCCTTGTGCTAGGGATGTGGAAAAGGTATCACCTTGGCTAATGGGGTTCGTAACCAATGGATTATTTTGATTTGGGTCAATTATGGATGGTATGAATGTGTTTTGTGAAACCAATGGTGTGGATGAACCAATCAGGAGATTGGATAAATATGTCCCTATTTGCGTTAAAGGTTGAATTTTCATAAGGGTATTAGCATTCCCTTGTTGGTCTACTTGAGACACTTGGCCCACACTTCCTTGTGGGATGTTGTGCACACTTGTGGTACTTGTGGGGATGGATAAACATGGGTACCATTGATATGTTCATGTTGTTGTGGAATCATGAAGTGTAAGTGGTTGATATTGATGCAACGGGTGTTCAGGAATTATAGAAGTGCCAAATATTGGTGTTGAAGTGGTGGATGGATTGGTGTTGAGAGTACCCACAAGTGTGTTTATTTCAAATGGGAGTATGCCCAAAGTCTTTAGAAAGACTAGCTGAAATACTTGGAGTGGATGTTTGATTTAGCAATGGAGTCATTTGGAAGGTAGATGAAGTCAAGTCTTGTACCAATGATTGCATGAAAATATGGAGAAATCCAAGCAACATTTTCTAAGCCTTGATGTTCTTGTTTTTTATTTCATGATTTCTTCCTTAGTAATTCCAGATGGGTTGCTCGTGACATCTTCTATCTCATATGGCATTGATGGAGAAGAGGGTTGTTGTGATAGGGTAACTTGACTTCTTGGACTGAATTCTAAAGGATTGGGATCACTTGAGGTGAATGTGACTTTGGTTTTCTCCATGATTCTCTTGTGTTGTGATCTTGTCTTTACCATAAATTTTGGGTCACCTATGGGAGAATTTTGTTGAGATTTATAATGTTTGAACTCTCTAGTTGACTCAAATATAGGTAAAAGGGACGCTCAAAATATTTTGGGGCCAATGTGTAACGCCCCACCTCGCAACCCTAGAGGAAGTTGCAATTAACTACTCAATGAACTATTTTTTTTTTTGAAGTACAATTAATATGCAAGTTTACTACCCATTGCAAACAACCCCTAAGGTTACGGGACTTAGTTTACTTTAAGACCCAAACAAAAAACATGAATTGAAACCATAACATTTATATGCTTAATAAATTAAGAGCACATACATTCCATAAATGATAAATCACATCATAAACGTAAGAGATACCATAGATTACAAATAACAATAAATTAATAATGAGATTACATATCTCATTCCCCGAATGAGGTAAATCCAATAAGCATGGTTACATATTACAACTTTCCACCTTGATAACAAAGAGGGGTAATAAATTACAAGATTAACTTAAATGAATAAAGCATGAAAATAAACTAGATCCCATGAGGTCTCCAACTGGAAATCTTGTCAACACGAACAAGAGAAAAATCGAACAGAGTAAGGTGCACGTTCCACCCATCCAAGTGGTATCTGAAGGTCCACCCTCGATGCTAGGAGATAGTAACAAGGATCCCTAGCCAAGACCAACTGTCTCAAGACATAAGCTAGAACATAACTGGATGAAACTGACACAACCAATCACATGTACAACACAAGTACAACTCTAACATGGTCACATTGCTTCCAGATAGAAACAGATTAGGTATGTTAAGAAAACCATACACATAATAATGAAGTACCAACTATTTTCCTAGACATATTGTCATCGTATAGGTAATCATGGGGATATCCTTTTGAAATCTTCATAGGCTCCGACCCCCACTATGGGTTATCCTGGTGGCCTCAACCAAATCTCGGCCCCCATACTCACTCATGTAGAATCAAATACCTTTCATAAAAACAAGATAGATGACCTTGCCATTCTGGGCCTTCCCACTCATCCCAAGTCTAAACGAGCAATTGTGTCTATGAGTGAGGAAAAATTATCTTAATTAGTCTGAAATACCACCTAATCTTCTAATTATTTTTTAAGTTATCACTTGATTAAACCACCTCTAAAGGTTATTGAGTTTACCTCTTTGGGTTCTAGCACATAACATAAGCCACTCTTCTACTTGAAAACATACAAAACATAACCAATCACCAAGGGTTCCAAAGTGCATACAAACTAGATAAAACAATCACTCGAAATCCAGGAGGAAACATAAGACAAAATTCTCTCCAAACACTAGAGGTAACAAACATAACAAGGCCACTCCTTACAAGGAGTCACAAGTTGCATAATCTACTCCTTCAATAGGAGGCACAAAACATCCCCATTTGTGGAAACTGGGTAATAACATTGACATAACTTCATGCATTACCCAAGGGAATTAACAAATAGTTGACATCACAAAACGACAACCCCCAACCTCTAGGGTCCTCTGGAAGACTTACATATTAAAGACACTTAACCCATTTCCCCAAACATGAACATAGAGGAAATAATCACATAAAGCAATTGCGAGGAAATAAACTAATTTTGGATATATGAAATCCATTTCCCTTTAAAATTCGTTTCACAGTAAAGAAAATAATTGCCCTAACAAAATAATTAAATAAAATAATTTATTGCCTTTCTAATTACTAAGAAGGGAAAACCATTTTTTATAAATAATTCAAATCCATGATTATTTTTACAAACCACATAAATCCACTACCTTTAATAAAATTCAATGGTTTATTGTCTCAATTAGACTAATTTAAGAATATCTCCTTCAAACCAAGGATGAAATTTAAACCATATGTTTAATTCCTTAATTTCTCTAAATATTAATAAAATAAACATTACTCGATTTAAAACATGCCACTTTCAAATTATCTATTTCTTCTTTTCAAAAAAAAAACTTTTAAAATCAATTAATCTCGCTATTAAAAAACATTACTCTTAAATCCAATATTTGATCTGATAAAACATACTATTTTAATCATCCCATAATTTGACTATTGCATATTGATCTAAAATTTCTCAATTAAATTTAAATCATGCCATCATTTAATCAATATTTTAATAATTCAACTATATATAATATATAATATAAATATATACATAATATATATATATTGTATATATTAAATTATTTAGTATTTATATATGTTAATATTTTAATATTATATAATATAATATTAAATATTAATATATATATATATATTATTATCTTATATATATTAATATTTTAATATTATAGAAATATAATATTAAATATTAAAATATATTTTATTTTATTTATTTTTATTTTTATAAAAAAAAATCAAACTTTAAGGAAGCAACCATGTTCTACCCTCAGGTCATGCGCCATGCTTAGGGTTGGGGTGGCGGCTGCACAATCGGCCATGGGATGGTGGATTACCTAGCCAAAACCATTGTTGGGTGGCGGCTGTGCTATGCACAACTGACCACTAGTGTTGGTGGCATGGATGTGCTATGCACAATCGACCACCAATAGTGGCGATGGTGGTGCTAGCAGTGGTCATGGAGGGTGTGGGGGTCATGGTGGGGTGAGCCCCCGACGCCTCCCTAACCAGATTAATTTTTTATTTTTATTTTTTAAATAAAAAAAATAGACCAAAAACCCCTACCGATTTTTAATCCGCCCTTTTTAACAGGGGGTCAAATTTTTATTTTAATAGCATATTATTTCAAGGAGAAATAAATAAATATACAAAAATACATATATATTTATGTATATGTATATCTACACACACACACACACACACACACACACACATATATATATTTAAATATCCTTTCAAGGAATTTACAAAATTAATTAAAGAAATAAAACTTAAAATGATCATTTACAGCCAATAACACAATATTTTCTTGAGAAATTTCATTTCCAAACATAGTTCTCACAGTTTTGAAACAAGATTTAAACTCCGTTTATTTTGCAAATCAAATAGGGTTTCAATATTTTCAAACAACACAATCAAAATTGTGAAACCTTCTAAAATGAAAACTAATTTAAAAGCAAGAAAACCTGGTTTCCCAAAAGCTTGAAAGGTTGTCAATGGTGCTCTGAATTCTTTCTCTGATTCCAACTCCTCCAAAAATCCAAATTGTTTTTCCAATTCCAAGACCCCCAAATCTAGGAATTCCAAAACCAAACTAGAATCCTTCCTTTTTCTTTTCTTTCAATTTTTCATGCTTATAGCAAAAAACTCTACAAAAATCAAAATATCTCATTTCCAACCACCCTCATAAATTTTTGAAAGCAAAAAACAAAAAATATCTTCCAATTTCATTTTTGGATTTAAATTTTTCAAAAATGCAATTAAAAACCTTTTTTCAATTTTCAAACTTAATTTCAATCAAAATATCTATTAATTTCCAAAATGAATAACTTAATTCAATTTAACACAATTAATTTAATTAATCAATAAAATAGATCCAATCCAAGATTAAATTATTTTATTAATTAAATTAAATTAATTAATTAATTAAATAACATTCCTAATATAAAACCAGATAAATTTAATAAACAAATTAAATACATTAGGCCATTTATTTACCTTTTTCTATCTTGCAATTTGAATAAAATAAAAGCAAATTGAACAATATTAAAGCAATCGAACCAAACTAAAACCGATGACACACTATGACTAGGGTGATGACTTGGCATGGAAAACCTAGCTACTATCTCCCAATCGAATGTCATTGGGCAATGGATATGCTCAAACCTATCAACCTGCGAACAAAGAGTATATCGAACATGCATATATATCATAATAAAACACACTGTGAAGAGAAAATTGTGGAATCACAAGGTGCTCGCAAGAGAGTGGTGCAATCTCATCCCCTTCACCAATACAATGTTACTAACTGACGAATCTAACATCAATAATTTAATCAAAAGCATAAAGCATCATTAATTTGAATATCATCTATGCTAATCTAAAGCATTCCATAATGATAACATCAGAATAAAATACCATCACATAAAAATATCACATTCACATCGCTTTACATATAGCGATCTAATAGTAACCGAGTACCACAGTCAAGGTACTAACAAAAAATAAGACATAAAAAAATAGAACATTGTTCAATCAAAAGAGAAAAACAGAGGGGTATTACAATGGTGATAATGGGAGATGAAAAGGTGGATGATGTGGGAAGTGATCTTTGCAAACATTTTGGGACAACACTTTTGACTTAAGTTTGATGTTCGGATAAAGGATGTTTATGAACTTGAAAATATTTAGGGTAGTCTTGTAACCTTCAAGATAAACTAGTTCAAATATGATAAATAACATAAACAAAAGCATAGAAAAGGATTCATTTCACATATAAATTAGCTAAGTTAGGGTTTGGTTTGATATATGTTTAAGTCAAAAAGTGTTGGTGTATTCAATTTTTTTGCAAAGTTTGGTGAAGTTAAGGATTCATTTTGATGAAGGGGTGGATGAAATGTTTGATCCAATATTGACCTATAGTGAACCTTTGTTTTATATGACCAAGGTAGTGATAAAAATGGTAGACCTCTAAATTTTTCAAACCCGAAGGACCCAATGATTTAGATAAGTTTAAGATCATGAAAAAGACTATGGTTGGATTCCAAAAGAATGTATACAATTCTGGATTGTTCTTTGACGCACATTTATAAAAGTTCCTTACCAATCTATTTCTATTTTGATAGAGAGCTACAAGGTGTCTTTTGATAGCTTTTGGACTATGATGTCTACGTTTAAAGAGACGACATGTAGACCTTCTCTTGGGGGTTTTTATTTTTTGTGAGATCATTTAGAGAAGTTAAGATAATGAAAAAGAGGATATTTATTGCCACATGGGTGGTGGTAATATGGGCCTTCCAACCACAATATCATCTTGTTCCTCTTCTTCTTCTATGATATATGCTACGTTTCTCCATTGGGTTGGTGTTTCGTTTGTTTCAAAAGTAAAGCTTCTCAAACTACTAATTATATCAATTTTTTCTACTTAAATGAGTTCAAAGTTTGGTTGAATGATAGCGGGTGTAAGGTTGGGTTGTTCAACTAGATTGATCAGTCTCCAAATAGTCATGTGGGGTTAAATTTGTCAATTTATCTTGCTTAAGTGAGTTTATTTTACCACAAAAACTTGTCTTGATTAAGTTTCAAACTAAATGTCTATGCTGAAAACATCATTAATTCCACAAAGTCCATTTCATGAAAATGATGAATTCAAAGTCATAGTTACCTAGGTTAACTTTGTAAAATATGGATTGAGATGTAAACCAAAATATTTAGAAGTCTCTAAGAATAAATCCTTAGGACAGGCATTAATATCAAGGTTTTGTCAAAACATATCCATACTTAAACCAGAGGGTTTGAACTTTTGAAAATATTTGTTAATGTTTGTTTACAATGTTTTGGAACCAACCAAAGTATTAAACTAAATCACAAGCATTTACCACCCTAGGTTCAAAAGATACTACTTGTTGAATCCCCACTTGGATTTCTCCAAACATTAATAAAATCTGAACAACTAGAGATTTGGTGACATTAGATCCCCTCCACAACACACACTTCTTGGAACCACCAAATATCAAATCCTTAAGATCCACAGATCCAAAGGATTTTTCTATTTTTACAATGAATAGTAAAATGTGGGGCAACTTCAGAACAAACGTTCCTACACCAACAAGCATAAAGGTTTTTGGATTGTAAACAATTGGTTCTTAGTAAGGAATTTCATTCAAGGTGGCCATACATGCATCAAGATTAGCTCAAGATTATTTCAATAAAAATGTCTCCAAGTCCCTTCCTAAGAAAGGATTTTGATGTGTCACATGGACACTAGGGGTGACACTTTTCAGTATGACACATCTGAACTTGTTGCTTGTTACTTCTATCACGATCATATTTTTTATATAGCGGTTTGAAAGAGCTTGGATTTATCTCATTAGCGATTGGGTCATTCCCACCTTTCAAAGTGAGTGGTAGACCTTCTAAAGGTATAAAAAAGCAAGGAAGTACATTTGTTGTTTGATCTCCCTGATTACATGAAGCAAGGAGAGAGCACACAAAACGCCTTTTCCTCAAACTAGCATGGGGCTCATTTTAAATCCAAATCAAAGTATGTGGGTGGTTATACAAAATATCAAAGGAATTTTTTTGATTCTCAAGATCACCTAGTGGCATGAGGGAAGAGCATACATATTCAATGAAAAAAATGCAAACCAAAAGACATGGAAAACACTTGCTAATTTTTAACCCTCAAAGCAAAGATAAGTTCATTTTAAGCACCACACAAAGTATGGAATTTGTATTGTTCAATTTTAAGCCAACAAGCAAAATGATGTGAGGATTCAATTTTAACCAATTTGAGTGCTCATTTTAAAACCCAATTGAAAACTAGTGTGGTCCTAAAGCGTGAAATAAAAATCATGATAAATGGGTTATGATTGCCCCAAAAGTGTTGAAACACTTGTTACAATTATGCAATAAATGATAAAATGCTTCTTCATTTTGAATGTTATCGTCCAAACCTACAAAACCTAGTTATCCTAAAAACCCAATACAAGAAGTTAGAGACATGTTAGAGGTCAGATAAAGAAAAAAAATCAAAAACATGTCAAAAAACCAAGATTACTTTTGTTTACCAGTAATTCATGACACTTAAATCAATTGTATTGCTAAAATCCATCAATAGCGTCACCATACAACAAGTGTGTCAATGTATAAAAAAACCAATAGAGCTTCTCTACAGAAAAAAGTGACATCAAATACATCGCTATATCGATTGTGTCACTATACTAAAATTCATGTTGTGTTAAAAATATCAATATCATCACTAAATTAAAATGCGGTGACAAAATTAATTATGCATTGCTATTTTAATTATGCATCACTAGAATTAAATTTTGAGTGCATCACTGTATAACAATGCGTCATCAATTGTGTTGATGGATAATCAATAGCATCATTGTACCTAAAAACACAAGGAAAATACATATTTGACAAGAAAATCAGTATATTAGTTAGTTTGTGGCCTTTTCATAGTGCCAAAATGTGACCAAAGGATTAATATGGGTTGACTATACTTGATCGATGAGGATACAAAGCATAATGAAGCCACTAAATGTCAATCCCAATAGAGATCAATCAATGAACATTAAACTAGGAATCCATTAAAACTTAACATATCAAATCATGAAAGCTTCGAAAACACCTATTCTAATCCATTGAAACTTATCCTATTCGAGGAGTGGTGTTTTGTTGATGTGGAACAACGACCTTTCCCAATCCCTTGGATAATGAGCTTGTTTCAATCAAATTTATTGAAGAAAACTAATGAAAGGGTATGTGGAGGATCATGATGGGCCAAAAAGTAGCGATATGTAAGTGATATGATGGCCCATGTGGCTGACGACTTTTTTTAATCCAAAATTGATGAAACGAAAATGGTTTTTAAAGGAGATTCTCATATTTCAACCAATATAAATTATGATTTAGTTTGAATTTAATAAATAATTATTATTCATTTTCTATTTCAATTACGACTAAAGTCCAGGTTGATAGGTTGATTGAAAAACATCTATAGCTTTCAAACGGTATCAATTTTTTTCAATCAGAAACATGCATCACATTCTATGCTTTGCATACTATAGGATTAAATGGAAAAATTAATTTCATGATGTTTTGACCAATTTAAGGTGCTTAGACATATGATTATTTATATTTTTTAAAATTTGTAATAAAAAATTCATAATTAATTATTTACTTGGAAAAAAATTACAAAAAATTATGTATCACATCGGGACATGAGTCCTCTACTTATATCTAAAATATTATAAAAAAATATTATCATTTTACTGTGGTTAGGGTGGTCAAACAAACACCTACTTATTTATTCCCTGAAATTTAAGTACTATTGCATTGAAATTTCAAATTTTCACCAAATAGATTTTAAAAAAACAAAAAAAAAGCTAGTAGTTTAGAAACTGCATTCAATTTGCTATAGATTCTATTCTTACATATTTTTAAAATAATATAGATACACTATTCAAATCTTTACATCAAGTTGCATAACTCTGATTTTCTGAATTTTCATCGCCACTTAAGGGCCTATTTTTTCCATGATGATCTTGCACATACCCAAAACCTTTGTGAGATGTGTGATGAAACATGATTTAAAGCTAAATGAACATAATGCAAGCTATTTTAACATGATTTATGCTAAAATGATCAATATGTGTGAGTGCAAAGCTAATCTAAATGGAGTTTAAGCTAAAAAGATTGAAACCCTAATTATGAGATATACTAAATGTATGCATCTATGTTATCATGGAAGCCATTAATGGAATCCGAGATAATATGAAAGTAACTATGCTGAAATAATACTAAATAAATGCTAAATATGAGTGTGAGTTTGATTGATTTCAACAACATAAATTTTCCTTGAAAAAGATCGATCCATTTGTCTCCAAATAGTGACCTATTTATAGGAGAGCAAATGAGAAATGGAGGGTTGAGATAAAAAAAGGTTAATCAATGGTCAAAAAAGAAGGAAGATGGAGGCATGGATCATGGATTACCATCAAGGGTTAAAAATGCAAGATGATATTTAATCAAGGGCTCACATTAATCCAAACAAACACACTTTCAAGACTTGCACAAGAAGTCTTGTAAGTTAACTTGCACATGAAGTCTTGTAAGTTTGTTAAAAGGAAGAATATTTCTTAGAATATCTTAATGGGTGAGGAAAATTAGATATTTAGCAAATTAAAAAATATTTTTAATGTGTAAAAGGGGAAGAAATATTCCATGGGAATATTCCTTTTGGAGGAATGTGCAAAGGAGGAATATTCTCTTGCAAGTGGGGAGAATTAGATTTAATTAGGTAATTTGATAATTAAATAAGGTTTTAATTATGCAAATTAGGGGAATTTCATGATATTCATTAAATAACATGATATAATGAAAATGGGGATAGTGATATGATATTTAATTAAATGACTTAGGGTTATTTAATTAAATAAGAGGACTTAGGGATTTAAATTAAATAACTTGGTGTATTTAATTTAATAAGACGAAGTGTTAGCATGAAAGGGGGAATTAACTTGATTAGTTTAATTAGGTTAATAGATGAAAATTACATAATTAATTAATTATCTAGGCTAATTAATCAATTAAGTGAAAAGAAGAAGGGTTTTAGGAGGAAATTATGCTAGTATATCCGATTCGAGTGCATGATATCATTCACAACATTCTTAAGTGTCTACAAGAACATGTATAGACATAAACAAATAAAGGTGACTAACAAAAGTAAATGTAAATACAATGATAGACACATAACAAGATTTAAGGGAAAAAAACCTAGATGGTATAAAAATATATAGAACTATCTAACTATATTTATAGTAGAGACCCCTACTATGTAAAATAGAAAACAAACTAAACAAGGATTTGTATAGATTCAATCCTTCAAGGATATTTTCCCACCACTTACGAAATTAGTCAAGCATGTACAACAATTATAAAAGGAGGAAATCATAGTTTCAACAAATAAAAGGAAGATAATTTTAGGTTTTTTCTTCTACGATTGAAAATCTTAACAAACCATACATATCATGAAGGATTAAAAATTTACCTTTAGGTGGCATTTTTTTTAGTTTAAAAAATATATAGAAATGCAAATGGATGAAATAGATAGCTCTATTATGAATTATTCATAAGGCAAATCACTTGTTGAGTATTTTACAAATGTGATAGCAAGCTAATTGTGCTTGATCATAGGATAAAATCTATGGTTAAGTCCACTTGAGTTAGACTAATATTGAGATGGGTGGCCTATGATGAAGTCTTCATGTTTCACCCTTGTGAACATCATGTAGATGAAATGAGTACTAATTGGACCATTCATGGTCAAGAGTTTTTATGAACCACTACTCATGGAATATGTGTCAATAAAGATTGACTCAAAACTATGTACTTGAATCCAAATTGAATTACCTTTGTACTTGCCCATTATGCGTAATATACTTGATTACAAGAGAATTTATCTATACCATATAGGTTTTTCATCCACTATTAGGGTTTTCCCAACACATATATTATGTTACATGTTGTAGCACTTTTTTATCTGTCTAGAGAAACATATAAATTTATTCACTAATGAATAGATCATTTAATTTATTATTAAGTGGTGCGTTATAATATCTTATCTTTCTAATTTCTACAAGTAGTTTTTATGAAATTATAAACTAATTATTACTTGAAGGATAATTTATTTTTGGCTTTCCAATAATGACATAGTGTGATAATTAAATGGTTCCCATCATCAGTCACAATTAGCTTTCTATCACAATTAGTAATATATAGGTTTTGTGTACATAACCATATTTATAGTTAATATCAAGTTGTGTTAATTGTAAATAAAAAAGTAAGATTGAATTCATGAAGAAGAAGCTTGAAGATGTCCAACAAAATAATAAGTTGGTTTTAGGATAAAATAGTACTCTTTGTGAAGAAATATACCATTTAAAAGAGATAATTGAAGAATTATAATAAGAGATAAAATAAAAGGATACACTTCTATAGTGCATTCAAGGACATAAGAGTATACTAGTCCTAATATAAGATTGGATTGCATGTTTGGATAGGGTTGTAGAAAATGGAAAATTCCCCAAGGTGAATTGAATAAAATTTTATTTTCATATAGCTATACCTGTAGAAAAATAAAAGCTATTTGATATATTTATAGGTGTGTTGGAAGATTTTGTAGGTGATTATTAACATATTAATTTATAGGGTTGTAGGCCCCCAAAAATCATGAAATTGTGATTGAAATGGAAATATATTACATATTGAGATTCAACTTTAGCTTGTTGTCAATGATCTATGATGAATTCCTTCTAGATCACTTGTGAGATAGAGTAGTAGGTTGTCTAATTAATTTTCCTAATTATGTGTTGTGACGTAATGGATGGATGATTAGCTTTAATACATTATTATATTAAAAAATTAGGGTAACTTTTAAAAATATAAATTTAGTAAGGTTTAGGTCATTAATTGATGACACTTTCTAAAAAAATTTCTTAGCTCTTAGTTTTGGCATTTTTTCAAAGCTTCAGAGTGTGTATTTCCTTGCTAGGGTTTATTTTAGACATTGATAAAGATTTTTATTTATACAAAAGGCTCAAAAAACCCTAGCTCTAAGCAACACAATAGTTACCTTTGTTATATTTTCTCATTGAATTCCTATAGCTAGTTACCTATCTTTTAAGTAAAAAATTATGGGTCTAAAACCCATGTCCTTACTAACCCCTCATACCTAAGTTACCACATTGGTCTGTCACCTGTTAAATATTTTATCCCAAAAATTATTGAAAATCCTAATTTTAAAGCTTTGTATGGTCACATCCCCATCGTTCCATAGGCACATATTTAGGAACAACTTTGGTGCATGTTATTATTAAGTCACTTAAGTTCTAAGGACCTAGCCCGCTCTGGACACATGTATTTCCCTCAACTTAATGCATACTATCTTCACATCACATTCCCATTCCTCTAGTGGCTAGAATGAAATTTTGAGTGCGTCGTTGTATAACAATGTGTCATCAATTATGTTGATGGATAATCAATAGCATCGTTGTACCTAAAAACACAAGGAAAATAGATATTTGACAAGAAAATTAGTATATTAGTTAGTTTGTGCCCTCTTTATAGTGCCAAAATGTGACCAAAGAATTAGTATGGGTTGACTATACTTGATCAATGAGGGTACAAAGTGTAATGAAGCCACTAAATTTAAATCCCAATAGAGATCAATCAATGAACATTAAACTAGAAATCCATTAAAACTTAACATATCAAATCATGAAAGCTTCAAAAACACCTATTCTAATCCATTGAAACTTATCCTATTTGGGGAGTGGTGTTGTGTTGATGTGGAACAATGACCTTTCCCAATCCCTTGGATAATGAGCTTGTTTCAATCAATTTTATTGAAGAAAACTAATGAAAGGGTAAGTGCAAGATCATGATGGGCCAAAAAGTGGTGATATGTAAGTGATATGATGGCCCATGTGGCTGACGACTTTTTTTTTACCCAAAATTTATGAAACGAAAAGTTTTTTTAAAGGATATTCCTAAATTTACACCAATATAAATTATGCTTTACTTTGAATTTAATAAACAATTATTATTCATTTTCTATTTTAATTACGACTAAAGTTTTGATTGATAGGCTGATTGAAAAACATCTATAGCTTTCAAATGGTATCACATTTTTTGAATCCAAAACATGTGTCACATTATATGATTCACATACTATAGAATTAAAAAAAAAAGGAATTGAATTTCTTGAAGTTTTGACCAAGTTAAGGTGGTTAGACATACAAGTTTTTATATTTTTTAAGTTGTAATAAAAAAATCATAATTAATTATTTACTTGGAAAAACAATACAAAAAAATATGCATCACATCGGGAAATAAGTAATCTACTTATATCTAAAATATTATAATTTTATTGTGGTTAGGGTGGTCAGACAAACACGTACTTCTTATTTTTTCCCTTAAATTTAAGTACTCTTGCATTGAAATTTCAAATTTTCACCAAATAGATTTTTTATTTTGTAAAAATAAACCTAGCATTTTAGAAACTACATTCAATTTTCTATAGATTCTATTCTTACATATTTTTGAAATAATATAGATAACTTATTCAAATTTTTACATCAAGTTGCCTAACTTTGATTTTCTGAATTTTTTTTGCCACTTAAGGGCATTTTTTTTCCATGATGATCCTTCACATACCCGTATATGATATTATACATTAGGGATAATTCATAGAATAATCCCATGGAGTTGAAAATTCAAGATGTATAGGGAAGAAAGTTACCAATCCAAATGTGTACACACATTTGGGACTAGCATTGTAATACTACCAATTTTTTAACTTTTGAGAACACTTTTGTGTTGAATGTGTTAGGTAACCTTGGTTTCAAGACACAAAGTAAAATTTATATGAATATCATGAAGTTATCGAGGCCACAAAAATATGGTCCTACATTAAAAATAACCACAATTGGGGAGATTGGTACCTGCACACAAATTGCACATTTTTTTGAGTATATGGTACACTAGTTCAACCTATTGCCTTCCAATATATGTAACATATATATTGGAATTCATGGAAATTATGTCATAGTTAAATTAATGTGATAAGGTTAATTTAATATTGGTTAAGAAGGGATATTTATCCTTGGTTGCATGAGATTCTATCATTTCAACATCATTGCTAAAGATGGGTTGAAAGTGTTTTCTACAAATTTGAAGGCTTATAGGATGAAGGCAAAACCTATTAGGAATTGTGACTCTGAGGGGTATATTAGCAGAATGAGGGTAGAAATGGGAAGATCCTAATTTTATCACAACTTCCATGCATATGATGATGTAATTTGAAACCTCAGAGCTGATGATGAGGTAAAGGAAAGAAAAAGGACATGGAAATTCATGGTCCAAATAGAAGATAAATGGATAAAGATCAATTCTAATTATGTTAGTCCTTTTTCCAAATATACAAATCCATTTGAGAGGATGGAGAAGATTCTTGCTGCCATGACTAATGGAAATTTCTCAAATATGATGAAATTGGAAGAGTAAGAGGCAATAATGATGGAAGTTAAACAACTTGTTCAACAACAAGCTTTACTATCTAAATCATTAGCCCAAGCAGCTCCTATCTAATCAATTCTAGCCCCTGATCAGCCTTTGATTGATTATTCTAAAAATCTAGAGGAGAGGGAGATAATGTAGGAGGAGTCAATAGAGAATGTGCCTAGAGATGAGGAAGTTAAGTAATACTTCCCATCTCCCCAAATAAATTAAGAGGATGAACAAGTTCATGAGGATAGAAAATTTATCAAATTTTATGATGAAAATTTAGTCATTGGTGATGTTAGAATGTGAGCTTGCAATGAATTCATGGATGATGAAACTTGTATCAATACAAAGTAATTTAAAAAGACTTTGTCATCAGAATCAAGAAAAATGAGCTCAATGAGAATTTAGAAAAGGAAAAAGAAGGTTTCATCCATCAAGACATGAGGAGAACACCT
>CM021105.1:115344854-115730875 GCA_007115665.2 Sequoiadendron giganteum | reverse complement strand
GAGTAGAGAGAGGATATGAGAGATAGAGGGGGGAGGGATGGATGAACAAAGAGAGATAGAGAGATAGGTAGGTAGGTGGAGAGAGGGAGAGGAGAGATAAAAAGAGGGGGGATGGATGGAAGGAGAGAGATAGAGAGAGTGGCAGGGAGTGATGGAAGGAGAGGTAGGTAGAGAGAGGGAGAGGGGGGATAGAAGTAGAGAGGTAGGTATAAAGAGAGTGGTAGGGAGTTATATAAGGAGAGGTAGGTAGAGAGAAGTATAGAGGGAAGGAGAGATGGAGCTCAAAGAAGTGGGGATGGAGATAGGTGATATAGATAGAAATAGAGAGAGGTAGGTAGATAGAGGGAGGGGGATATATAGATAAATAGAGTGAAAGAGAGAGTGAGGGAGAGAGAGAGATTGAGAATGACAAGATAGAGAGAAGTAGAGAGGGAAGGAGAGATTCGGAGAAAGAGGAGAGAGGTAGGGAGAGAGAGAGAGATGAAATAGAGAGGATATATATAAGGAGTAGGAGATGGGATATAGAGAGATATAGAGAGGGAAGGAGGGAGGGAGGGAGGGAGAGGGAAGGAGAGAGAGAGAGAGGGAAGGAGAGAGAGAAGGAGGGATAGGTAGAGTGGTAGTTCTTGAGCTCAAGGGAGAGAGATTCAAATAAAGGGATGGAGATAGTGAAAGAAAAGAAAAGGATAAACATTGGGTGAGATAGAGAGAGACAAAAAGATGATACAACTTGATGTTTACTAAAATTTGACCATCTAAAGATTTATAAGATCTTCCAAAAACTAGAATTTGCTTTATAAATCTAAAAGATTTGAAGTCACTCTTAAACATCTTTAAACTATATACATGAAATATACCTTAAAGTATAAGAAATCAAATGTCCATATGTAAATGTTTATTTTATGTATATAATTCCACTGACAAAGAAAGACAATGAAAAACAAAAAGAAAAAAGAGAAATAAAATGCATCCTAAAAAAATGTATTTTTATTTGGCTAGCACCAAATTTGGCACTCTCCAAACTTAGTTTGTAATGACCAAGCCTTAGGCTCAATCATCTGAGCCATTTTGGCACTTGCCAAATGTCCAATTTGGGGAAAAAACTAAAGTGGCATCTTAATTATGTCACTACTTTGTGCACTTACCCAAGCAAGCCTCAATATTGGAAAAAATAGAAATTCAAATATTGTGTGTCCATGTGACCATGCATAGTAGTGTCATACATAGCAA
Source organism: Sequoiadendron giganteum (assembly GCA_007115665.2). Taxonomy (NCBI): domain Eukaryota; kingdom Viridiplantae; phylum Streptophyta; class Pinopsida; order Cupressales; family Cupressaceae; genus Sequoiadendron; species Sequoiadendron giganteum. Next base: position 115,729,645 of record CM021105.1, on the reverse strand, counting down.
AAATTAAATGATCAATTTTTAAAATATTTTAAATAAAATTATACAGAAAACAATCTTAATTATTCATATAAACTATTTACCTAAAACAAACAAATAGAGAATTTACAATTGAAAGCATATAATTCTCAAAAAGTTAACTACAAAGTTAAAATGACACAAATTTTTCTTCTCCTTAAGGAAAGAAAAATGCATACATAGGCTTATGTTTATTTTCATTATTTTTGGAGATTGATATATTTTTTTATTTTTCATTAACTAAATTGAAGTTCAATTTTTTTAATTAAATCTAAAAAATATGGCTGATTTTCCATTTAAAATAGTAGAGCCTTTGGGCAAAAATCATTTCCTAAGGTGGCCTCATTGTAGGGGTCTACTTGTCCTACTGTTTAGGCCTTGGAGGTTCAAAGGGTTGACATGATGTTCATGATGGCTAGTTATTGTAGACAATATGTGATTTATTTGGTTGATGTTGCCAAATATTTGTTCCCATTTGCTTAGTCTCTTACTCCAACTATGGATGGTGAGGGTATTCTACTTTGAATCCTTGATGCTCTTTAAAATAGGTTAACTTCCAAGTTGGTGAATTTTCTTATTGAAAAATGTTTTGGAAATAGGCCAAATATTAATGAATTTAGTAAGTGGGCTTAGTGAAAATGTAAGCTTAGGGGTTGAGTGGAGATTTGAACAATATTGAAGGGTTTCTATTTTATAGACATTTCTCCAACCATTAAGATTGCATACAAAATCTCTTAGACATGACCTATGGTTTCTCATCGAGGCTAGATTATTCCTTAAAAATGGTTATCAGGTTTTGATCTTAAGAATAATGCATCAACAAGGTTCATATGTGGGTAGGGCTCCTTAGGCTACAATGGGAATTTTAGGAGGATGTCTTGATGAGAATCACTAACTCTTTTGGCTAGCTTATGATAGTGGATGTAGTCGCCAAATCCATTAAAAAACCTTTCTATTCATTATACTTTGTGTTATTGTTGAGGTGGATAAGGTGCTCCTTTTTTTAATTACCTTATATTTGAAACTAGGTTAATGGATGCAAAAGATTATCTATAAGGATCCCCTAGATGTTTTCCATAGTTGTCAAAAAATTGGCCATTGTTGTAGTGGGGTGCCCAAGCAATAGGAGGATATAAACTATCTAGAAAAAATATATATGGTGCCTTTTGTATGTCTTAAGATGCTCTTGGTGAGTAGCAATGAGAAGGGCAAGCCATATTTGGCTGAAATTAACAAATCCCTTTCCATAAGCTTTGCCAAAAGGAGGGATGTAAGGAGAGGGAATTCGAGGAAAATAGGGGTTTGGAGGAGACCTAAAATTTTGATATCTACAACCCTTCAAATAAAATATGGAGGTCAAGCAAACCAAATAAAAAAAAAGGGTGTTGGAGTAGAGAGAGAGGCTCTCTAGGTACTCTTTGTATGTTTCTGATTTAATACTGTCAATTAAAAAATGGAAAACAATTCAGAAGGAAACTTGCTTCAAGGGACTGACAAAAAGGGTTATTTAGTGCTCCTCCAAACATTTTGATTTCAAACCAACTTGACTTCACTTGTCACTTTTAATACTTAAGTGACATGCCATAAGTTTACTATTTTTAACTCCTTTTATTGTGGTGCCAATTGCAGCTTGTTGTTTTACACCCTTAAATTATTTCGATTCTTTCTATTACTCTTTCCGCTTTCCTATAAATGAACTTTATCAGATTATCAATTTTATTTTGTTAAAAACAATTGAACCCTTTTTGAAATCCCTTTATTTACGTTTATAATATTTCATTAATAAACAAATAAAATAAGATAATATATATTTTTATTTATTTTTGACTTGACTGTAACAAATCAACTGAAACTTGCAAAACCACTCTTATAAAAAAATTATAGAGTAAAATAATTAGTTAAAATGTACAGTAAATCTTCAAAAAATACTATACAAAGTGAAACTAGAAAACAAGAAGAACGTGTGACTTAAAATATAGGCAGAGCCATATAAAATAGGGAGGACATAACCATCCAAAAGAAATTAAAAAGAAAAATGCATAGCAGTCAAACTGGGGACAAGGAAAACATTCACCCTAAATTGATAAACCCAATACAAAACAGTCATCAAGTCATTTTCAAGTTTGGTAAGAGTTAAGACTGAGAGACATCTTTCTATAGCTGTCATCATCCGTTGAATACAATGTAAAAACAGTCCAATGTGCTGAGAATTCCTAGACATATTCTAGCGTACAAGAGAAGGCAAACACGGTTTCACATCATAAGTGATTGATAGTTTTCTCAGACTTTCGTTCACAGCCGTTACATTCAAAGCTGTTTTCGCAATAGCTTCGACATGGCCCACATCACATGGAAGTCTGTTTTTCCATTTTTCAGAATTGCCTAAGGCTGGGTAAATTTCCTGTCAGAACTGTAGTACATAATGGTGTTTTGTGTTTTTCTCTAAGCATTAAATATTGAAAGTAAGAGTTAATGTATGTAGTCTATAAATAAAGTGGATGGTAATAGATCACAGTTTAAACTTATATTGGTTGAGTGAAAAATCATGTAGTTCTAAAAATTAAGGAAAACAATCATGAAGTTATGAAATTCTATTTAATTATCTTCTGATTCAATGATCAAATAGTCAATTATAACTTTAGATGGAGACCAAAAAAAATAAATACTTATCTGCGTTTTTATTTGTCAAAATTTATTTTTGATGATTGAACCAAATGATATTTAAAATAATAGTCACCGATCAAATCAAATCAAATCAAATCAGTACAATAAAAAAATTTAACCTGTATTTCCTGCTACAAAAACGTGATAGACTAGGAAAGACTAAAGACTAATATGGAACACGAAAAAGTAGAGCACATTCTTCACTATTTAAAATATTAAAAAATTTCAAATAATAAATTACACGAATTAATTTCAACCTCAAGAAAGCTAACCAGATTTGTGTGTAAACATATAACCATGCTCTTTGAATTCCACTTAATTCTGACTCTTTGGCACCCTTACAATTTGTTTAAGAGACCAAAGGGTTGAACATGCCTTCGCCCATAAGTTAGGGAATAGGAAAATTGAGCCATCCCTTACTTTTTTGGTTCGTCTCTAAAACCTTTCTATAACCCTCTTCCCAACTGCCAATATACACAGTCTATCATAGATATTCTCAAGCTGATGCCATGAAGGTTTGCATTTGCTTCCATTGTATTTCTGTTTCTGTTTAAATTCCTTGTAATATATCTTATAGAAACAGTGTTGTTGCAGAAGAGTACAGTAGTTTCTGTGGAGATTTCTTGCTGCAAATGCAAGAAGAAAGTTATGAAGATTGCTGCAGATATCCCAGGTATGGCATTCCATAGTTCCAGCAACAGATATCTTAATGGTTAAATTCTCAAACAGTGAATAATAATTTTATGTTTATTTATATGCAAAATGATAAATGATTGCTAATTTTTTATTAATAATAGATAATCTTTAACTGTTAAGCTGTTTGATATTTTAAAATTTATGATTGTTATATGAAAAAGATAAACTCTTCACTCTAAGCTTTTGGTGTGTATATATTGTTGGGTTCTGTGAAGTCCAAATTAGCAAGTTTCTCTCACAATTTGAAACAGTTTCTTTCAAGTGAAATAACTTCTATTGACATGTGTTTGCCAATTTAGAAGTTGTCTGTTTTGAATGGATTTTTCCAATTATTGGAATGTAGATTGATTTATAAATACAGCTGCTGGCTGAGTATGTAATTAATTCAGAATTTGATAATAATAAGAGATAATCCCTGAGTGTGGACGTAGCCATTAAATTAATGACGAACCACGATAAATTTGATGTTTTTGTTTTGTGATTGTTGTTAATCTTTTATTTTCTGCAATTTCTTTTTCACTTAATTCTGCAAATTATATTCAACATATATAATTACATGTTTCTCAATGATTTGGTATATAAAAATTACAGGAGTGGAGTCTATGGAAGTTGATGGATCAAAAAACACTCTAACTGTGATTGGAGAAGTGGATCCCGTAGAAGTTACTACAAAAATAAGAAAGTTCAAGAAAAGAGCACAAATTATAAGCGTTGGACCTCCTAAAAGCGAAGAGAAGGAGAAGGATGGAGAGAAGAATAAGGAAGATGACAAGCTTCCTATAAGCTGCCCAAGATGTAATGTTTGGTTTGTTCAAGATATGAATGTAATTGAAACCTATCCATGCTCTGTAATGTAATTCAACTAATGAACCATATTACAAAACTTAGAACCAATGTTGGCAGTAGGGTGATGTGGATTTATTTGCATTTATTTGCAGATGTTCTTATAAATCTTAGTATTAAGATATATTTTAATTGTATTGCTCTGAATGGTAAGGACAGTTTTCCAAATTATTTCATGAAAATTGGAAGAATCATTTTTTAATTTTTTTTTTTTTTTTATGATGGTTAATGGATCTGTAAATTATGTAATTAATAGTGATTTTTTTAATGGACGTAATGTATGAAATTTTTGTTGTTGTTGTTGGAGGGTTTTTATATTAAATTTATAGAATTATTTTTCTATTTGATATGAGAGTTTAAGTCTTAGGTTGAAACTTCTTCGACTAAAAGTCAAGGGTAAAGGGTATCCATTCCATCAAAATCATCCCTGAGCCACAATTCCAACCTCATCCTTTATGATGTGGAGGTCTTAAAATCAACCAAACTTGATTCTTGATGAACTCAATTAACTTCACCAATAGATCGAGAACCCATTAACAATAACATTCTTTTTCTAATCTCTAAATTAAAAATTTAATTGACTATAAACCGAAAAAGAGTGGCTCAAAATAAATCTTTCAATAGATGAATAAGTTAATATAGAATAAATCAAAAAATTGAAAATGATATCCTTTGGAATAGAGATTGATAGACTTTGTTATGCGATTCGTTCAACCACTTGCTTTGTAGAGGACAAACGTTCAAATTACGCACTATGCAGATGTTTGTGGACCACTCTCAATTAATGATATTGGATATCATTTCGCCTTCCTATCTAAGACTTCCATAGTAATTCAAGTCATAGAAATTTCCTAATGCCTTTCTTCTATATTTAATGTTAATATGGTCAGGGATTCCCTCTAGTACCTTGTAGACATTATGTATGAGTCGAGAAAAACAAGTACATTTAAACTTTTTACCATATTAATATTGTAGATCTAATAAAACAAGGACTGTGCTGCAGCGTAAGTCCTTGTCGAAGTTTGTAAGATTGTTTGCAGAAATGCTCAGTAGGCTGTGTGAAATGCACATCCAAATACAAGGCATGGAAACAAGGTTATGAATATGTTAAGCCATTTTTTTTCTGTCTCATTTGTACAGGGAAAAAATCACTAGTTTTTCATCAAATCACTCTTCCTATTAAAAAACTGTATCAATCCTTCTTCAAGGTTGTTCTAAATATAGACTCATAGGTTTAACTCTACCTCCAAACCATGAGCCATCCCAGGTGTACTATTCTATCTGCAATTTCACTCACAGAAATAAGGTAGCTGTGCACAAGATTCATCTTTTGTTGGTTGGCACTTGCTGTGAACAATTGTTTGATCAATGACTGTAAAATATTTTTATATTAAGAAAAGAGATGTCAATTATGAAGGAATAGAGGCAGAGATGAAAAAAAAAACTTTTTCAAAATTTTCACACTCAGAATTAATATTATATCTTATTCATTAAATTTTATCAGAACAATTGTCAGAAAATTTTGCTTCTTCAGAGCAATATAAATTTTCTTCATCTCAAAAATTTACAACCACATCACCAATATATCGAAAGTCAAGGTAGGACGAAATAATTACAATATTAATGGCAATTAAATTATGCCATCCAAATCACGTCCAAAACATATTAAAGACAATGTCCAACGATATAAATAATCGTCCTTTTGACTTAACTGACCGCCAACACAAACCCTACCAACTATCGCCGCCAAAAAGTCACAAAACTGCACTACCGTGGATGAGAGAGAAAGCCTCGACGGTATCACGGTGGTTACCGGTCCACCGCAAGGGGACACAAGGGAGACAATGGGACCACAATTTACCATGCTACTACGATTGGCCAAGCGGTGTGTCGTGGTGCGATGGTGACGACCGCACCACCGCGGGCAGTAATCTTAGAGACCGTGGGACAACGGTAACAACGCCCAGGTGGTTAACCCGCTCAATTGCGAACATCAAACAGTGAGGCTGCAGTATCACAGTGGACATTGCAGTACCGTGAGGTAAGCTAAGAGAAGTCGTAGGACAGTGGTTTGACCACACAACCGCAAAAGGGAAATTGGTAGGCCACGGTATGGCGGTAGATACCACGATACCATCAACCAAAGATTTTGAAAGCATGGGCTGATGGTGAAGAAAGTGTTGACGCGCGGGAGTTGGGAGAAATTCCAACACTCTCCCTTGAACACAACTCCCACCCTCTTTAATCCCAAGTCGATCTCTTTGAAGAATAAAATTATCACTTCCCAGTGCCTTTGTGAGGATGTTTGCTTGCTGCTCGTCCGACCTGCAAAATTCCAAGATAATCTCCCCAATGTTGATCAGCTCCCTTATGAAGTGAAAGCGGGTATCTATGTGCTTGCTCCTCTTGTGGAAGAATGGATTTTTTGAAAGAGCGATAGCTGAGTTGTTGTCACAAAAAATTCTTGTAGGTTCAAGTTGTTCAACCTAGATTTCTTTTAATACTCTTCTCATCCAGACTGCTTGGAATGACACACTTGTTGCTGCAACATATTTAGATTTTGTTGATGATAAAGTGACTACTAGCTGCTTTTTAGAAGCCCATGAAACAATTCCAGTCCCAAAGTGAAATGCATAACCTGATGTGCTCTTCCTATCATCAATGCTTCTAGCACAGTTACTTTTTGTATAACCAGTCAATTTGAATTCATCTAATTTTGTATACTGGATGCCATAATTTTTTGTCCCACTGATGTATCTCAAAATTCTTTTTCTACCCTTCTAGTATGTATCCTTTGGTGTTTCCATAAATCTGGATATTAAACTAACTGAATACATAATGTCTAGTCTGGTAGTATCAAATACATTAAACTCCCAACTAGTTGTTTGTACAGGGTTGAATTAACATATGAACCTTTATCCTCTTTACTCAGCTTCAAACCAATTACCATTGGAGTAGGAGAAGATTTACAGTTCAACATATGAAATATTTTTAAAACATCATTAGCATACTTAGCCTAGGAAATAAAGATAACTTTTTCATCTCGGTTTACCTCAATACCCAAAAAATATTTCATCAGACCCAATATGTCATTTCGAACTCCTTCATCATAGCTTCTTTAAACAAATCAACTGCCAGATCTCTAGTAAAGATTAAATCATCAACATACAGCAAAATGATCAAGATTTTACCATTTTCATTCATTTTGGTATACAATGTGGGTTCACTGTTGTATCTGAGAAATCCATTCTATGTGAAATAATTGTCTATTCTACTATACCAAGCTCTTGGGGCTTGTTTCAGACCATATAGTGTCTTTTCTAATTTGTAGACTTTGTCTTCTTGACCCAATATCTCATATCTAGGTGGTTGTTCAATAAATACTTCCTCTTCAAGATAACCATTAAGAAATGTTGATTTCACATCCATTTGGTGAACTAATCATCTGTTCTATGCTGCTAAGGCTAGTATCATTCTAACTGTGTCAAGATGGGCTACAGGTGCAAAAGTCTTTGTATAATCAATTCCAAGTTGTTGTGCATATCCTCTTACAACTAATCTTGCTTTGTGCTTTTGCACTTCACCATTTTCATTCAATTTCGTCTTATAAATCCATTTGACCCGACAATTACATCTTTTTCTTTTGGAAGACTCTGCAATTCCCATGTCTAATTGTTTTCAATTGAGTCAATCTCTTCATCCATTTTTGTTATCCACTTATCTTCCTTAATTGCATCTTCATAGTGGATTGGATATTCAGCTTGAGAATAAAAAGCAAAAAGTGTAAACTGTTGTGAATTATTCTCATCTTCATTTTGATTATAGATATCACTATTGTTTCTAATTTTATGTCTCCTCATGCTTGCCAGTGTTGGATTTGAAAGATCACTTGAATTTGTAGATTATGGACTTGAAGGTCCTGCACCAGAAGTTCTTCCTATAGATGGCATTTGTAGTCCTCTTGCTATTGCTCTCACATTGCTTGATGGTGTTACTTGTTGACCGATTGTCTGAGTTTGAATTGGTACATTTTGTAGGAACATTTGTTGGTACAAAAATTTCACTTTCCTCTTGAGGGATATTGACAATTACATTGACTATACTCTCTCTACTTCCATACCATGCTTCATCTTGAACAAACTGAACATCTCTGTTTATTATGACCTTCTTAGTTGCTGGATTATAAAGCTTATACGCCTTGGATTCATCACTATATCCAAAAAATATGCATTTTTGTACTTTATTGTCAAGTTTTCTTCTCAGTTCATCAGGTACATGTGCATATGAAACACATCCAAAAACTGCCATATGAGATACACTATGTTTTTTGCCAGTCCATGCTTCTTTAGGAATGATATTCATGACACTTTTTGTTGGGAATCTATTCATTATGTACGCTGCACATGATACAACTTCAACCCAGAATTCATTCGTCAAGTGTTTGGCTTTCAACATACTCCTAGCCATTTCCATTATCGTTTTGTTCTTTCTCTCAGCTACCCCATTCTGTTCATGTGCATATTTGGTAGTGACTTGCTTGTGTATACCATGATCTCTGTAGAAATTTAAAAACTCTCTTGAAATATATTCTCCTCATCTATATGTCCTCAACACTTTAATAAAATGACCACTTTGTATTTCAGCAAGAGATTTGAACTGATGGAAGAAATCAAACACTTCACTTTTGTGTTTTAAGAAATAAACCCATGTCTTCCTTGAATAATCATCTATGAAAGTCAAAAAATAAAAACTACCACCTATTGAAGGTTTTTGCATTGGACCACACAAATCTGAATGAACAATTTCTAAAGGGGTTTTAGCTCTAGTTGACTTTCCTGCTGGGAAAGACTCTCTATGCTGCTTTCCTAAAATACACCCTTCACAAACTCTCTCAGGTTTTTCAATTAATGGTATTCCCTTAACCATACTCTTCCTACGAAGAAAATTCAGACCACCAAACTTCAAATGACCAAATCTTAAATGCCACAGCCAATTTTCATCTTTTACTTCTGCCTAAATTACAACCTGCATTCTAGTTGTTATCTCTTGTGCGTGTGCATAGTTTATACTCAAATCTGGTTGAATTCTCAAAAGAAACATTTTTTTGTTTGTCATTTTGATCTTAGCAATTAACTGATGACTTGGGCATCTGTCTAAAATTGTGCACAGTCCATTTTTAAAAGTCACTCTATAACCCTTTTGAACTAACTGTCCTACACTCATCAAATTGTGTTTCAGACCTGGAAAAAAATACACATCTGAAATATATTTTTTCTCCCCTTGCTTGGTTAGAATATTAACATTTCCCTTTCCTTTGACTAACACTTTGTTTTCATTACCCAAGGTGACATCAGACTTAACATTTTCAACTAGACTTGTAAATAACTCTAAATTTCATGTCATGTGATTACTACAGATTGAGTTTAAGAACCAAACATCTTTTTCACCAGCTTGTGCTACATTACAGGCCAAAAACATTGTGCTCTTATCTGGTCTTTGTTCTTGTCTCTCTTTGGTAAAATTTGCATTTTGTCTACCCATGTCATATTGTTTCTTCCTACACTCATTTGAATATAATGTCCAAACTTTTTACAGTAATGGCATTGGACCTGAGATTTTTCATACCTTTGGCCTTGAGGATAATTTTGAGATGGGTTTTGGCTGCTACCTCTTCCACTTGAGCTTGACGGGTTGTTTCTTCCACCTCTGTTGAAACTTCTTTCTCTTGCTCTGAAATTTGTTCTTCCTCTGCCTCTTCCTTGGTTAATTGAAGCTTGTGACTTAAATGCATGCTCCAATGACATATTAACTATTCTATTGAGCTTGTGCTCATGAGAAATGAGTGAAGCATAATGCTTATCAACTAAATATTGAGTGAGGTCCTCTGTCTCCTCTATAGTTACTGCAATTGATTCAAATTCTGTGGGTAAACACATCAAAATCTTCTCTACCACTTTGACATCTTCTAATGTCTCACCATGTCTTCTTATCTGGTTCACCAATCCAATTATCTGGGTGAAATATGAATCTACAGACTCATTATCCTTCATATACAGAGTCTCAAACTCTCTTCTCAATATTTTTAACTTTGCTAACTTTCTTCATTCCTTGGTAAGCAATTTGTAGAATGTCCCATGCGTGCTTGGACTTGGTTGCAGCTGAAATTTTTGGAAAGATGCTCTCATGTACTCCTTTTAGAATGAAAAATAGAGCCTATGAGTCCTTCTTGTTATATTTTAGCAAATCTCTCTCTGCTTGTGTCAAGGCATTGAGTACTGCTACATCTGCCAACTCTGGAAAACCATTTTCAACAAACTCCCATAAATCTTGTGAACAAAATAAAGCTCTTATAGTGATTGAACAGTAGTCATAACTTTTCCCATTTAATTGTGGAATTTGGGGATTAGACAAGCTTGTGCTTGCAGCCATAATTGAATAGACACACTAAGACAAACTACATATATAGAGAACCTACTCTGATACCATGTGAAGGAATAGAGGCAGAGATAAAAAATAAAACTTCTTAAAAAATTTCACACCCAGAATTAATATTATATCTTATTCATAATTTTTTATGAGAACAACTGCCAAATAATTTTGCTTCTTCAAAGCAATATAAAATTTTCTTCATCTCAAAAATTTACAACCACATCACCAATATATTGAAAGTCAAGGTAAGATGAAATAATTACAATATTAATGGCAATTAAATTATGCCATCCAAATCACATCCAAAACATATTAAAGATAGTGTCCAATGATATAAATAATTGTCCTTTTGACTTAACTGACCACCAAAACAAACCCCACCAACTACTGCCACCAAAAATTCACAAAATCATACTACCGTGGATGAGAGAAAAAGCCCTGGTGGTATTGCAGTGGTTACCACTCCACCGCGAGGGGACACAAGGGTGACCATCGCGCCACCATGAGCAGTAATCTTAGAGACTATGGGACAACGATAACAATGTCCAGGCGGTTAACCCGCTCAACCGCGAACATCAAACAGTGAGGCCGCAGTATCGCGGTGGACACCGCGGTACCATGAGGTAAGCTAAGAGAAGCTGTGGGATAGCGGTTTGACTGCACAACTACAGAAGGAAAAGTGGCAGGCCGCGGTATGGTGGTAGATACCACAGTACCATGAACCAAATATTTTGAAGGCATGAGCTGGCAGTGAAGAAAGTGTTGATGTGCGAGAGTTGGGAGAAATTCCAACAAATTAATGCAACGTTAAGGTAATGAAGAAGAAAAAATAAAAAGAAGTGTAAGAATTACCTCCTTTGATATTCTTATAATTGGTTCAACTTACTAGAGAAAAGAAAAAGAAAGATATTTCTAGTCCAGGGGCTTATAAGAGAAAAGGTAAGAAGAAATTAGCTTTGTATGGGCTTATCATAGAAAAGGAAAGAAGAAATAAATTTGCATTTTAGAGGTTCTTACATTTATTTTAGAGATTGGTTAGAATCTAAATCTAGGATCACCTATTTCATTTTAGGGTGATCTATTACTGAGTAGTTGGTCTAATTTTACAGTAAAGTGTGTGTCATTCTTGTAACATCTACTTGTCTCACATTATGGTTGTTTGGAAAACTTAGCATTGATCGAACTCTAAAGTCAAGTTCAATCTTTTTGATAAACCAGCTAGAGCTTGAACTTAAAAACCACTCGTGTATTTTTGCAGTGTTCTTTCATTGGGCTATTAGTCCACCTGTGATCAATGCATCTACAATCTAGGTCTAGTTCCATCAATTGTTGTTAGGGTGCTCTAGCACTGAGCTAATAGTTCATTTTTGTCCAATTTATCTATGGTTCAGGTTTGGCTCACCTCCCCACCCCCGCTCGGCCACCCCTACCCTCCACATGCCTTCTTGTCCCGCCCCCTTTGACTCTTGAGCCACACTATGGATGCTTGAGGTTTCTAGTCTTATTCTAGCTCTGATATCATGTCAAACTTTTTTACAAACCAGCTAGGACTCAAATCTTGTTCCTACCATTTTCTACTGAGGTTTTCTATAATTTAACTATTGGCCTGCTTGTGACTAGTCTATCTAACATTTGAATGTGGTTGATTCTCCAACACCTCTTATTGAACCACATTACAAATGTTTGAAACTCTTAATCTTGATTTGAATTTGATAACATTTTGAGTGTGTTTTCATGGAAACTAAGTATCAAACTTAAGACCACCCATTTACTACTAAAGTATTCTACAATTAAGCTACTGAATCACTTGTAACCAATTCAACTATGGCTCATTTTCCAACATTGTAATCGTCTTGAACTACACCTAAATCTAATTCCTAACTTTTTCAACATTTTCTGAAGTAATTTTTTCTTGCAATAACTAAAAAACAAGAAAAAATAAGAGACTCCAAATTAAACTACTAACTCACTTGTGACCAGTGAAGTTTTCTTGAACTATACCTAAACCTAATTCTTAAATTTTTCAACATTTTCCAAAGCAATTTTTCTTCCCTTACTAAAAAAAGAAAAATTAAGGAACTCTAAATTAAGCTACTTACTTACTTTGTAACCAATTCAACTATGACTCAGTCTCCTACATTGTAGTCTACTTGAATTACACCTAAAACTAATTCCTAACTTTTTCAACATTTTCAAAAGTAATTTTTTTTTACAGAAAAAAGAGAGCGATTCCAAATTAAGCTACATATTCTAGCGTATTAGAGAAGGTAATCATGGTTTCATATCATAGGTGATTGATATTTTACTTTGAATTTCGTTCACATCCGTAACATTCAGAGCTACATTTTTGCAATAACTTCGATATGGCCCACATCACATGGACGTCTGTTTTTACTTTTTTCAGAATTGCCTAAGATTGGGCAAATTTCCTATTAGAACTGTTATATAAAACCGGTTTTTGTTTGTTTTTCCTCCTCCTTATAAAGATTATATATTAAAAGCAAAAGAGTTAAATATGTAGTCCAAAAATATTGGATGATGGTAGAAATTATATAGTTTTAAAAAACAAAAACAATCTGTTTTATAAGGAAAGCAATCATTCTAATAGTCAAATTGTTAATTATAATTTTCTATCAAGATAAAAAAAACAAAAAACTATTTATCTTATTTTTATTATTCAAAATTTACTTTTGACTATTGAATCAAATGATATTTAAAATAATAATCATCTATAAAGCTAAAATACTCTACAATTAAACTACCGACTCACTTGTGACCAATTCAACTATGACTCATTCTCTCTAACATTGTAACCTTCTTAACCTTCACCTAAATAAAATTTCTAGGTTTTTCAACATTCCCTGAAATGAAGATGTTCAAGTTTCCTATTTGGGTTCGTCTACATGGGCTTCTCTTGGAATTTTGGAATGATAATATTGTCATGTCTATTGCTAACTCTTTTGGGCAATATAGTCCTACTGATAAGATCAGTAAATTTAGGAAGTGGTTTTTATTCGCTAGATTTTGTGTGTTTGTGGAGAAAAATCTGCAGCTGCCCACTCAAGTTAGTTGCTAAGGAGGACTCATTTACTCCTTTTTGTTAGGAAGTTCTGAAAGCTGATTTTACAGAATTTCCCCCATTGGAGTTGATAGACCCCTCAGTCTATTGCATTGAAGATGGGGGAAGGTTCTTCCAGTGATTGCATGCCTCCTCTCCTCCCCAAATAGTTTGTTTTGGGGAGAAGTATCCTTGTTTTGAGATAAAACAAAGTTCATTGGAACAATTTTTTAAACCACCATGATTTTGGTGGGCTGGTAGGTCTGTTAGTCTTGTTGTTTCTTCAAGTGTCTCCTATTTTTTGTCCTCGGTTGTGCTTCATGTTCCATCTTTTTATTGTAAAAGGATAAAGGATCATGACCCTTTCAAACACCTACTTACCTTATCATAAACATTCTTTGAAAAATAAGAAAATCCAAAAGCGACAAGAGAAGAATTGTTTGAAAATTCATCACAAAAGTTGGATGTACATGTTTTGACAAAATGGCTAAATATAGCAAAAATTATAATTGAAAACTACACGGAAGTGAATATTAATATTCTATTTGAGATTTCTATTTTTCCATTTAGCCTAACCTATTTTTTTATGTTCAGACTGACAAGTTACATTAGGCCTGGCCTAGTTATGGTAAATAACATTTGCTCAGTATGAATGACAAGATCAACGTGTAAGTATACAGATCCCATGGCTGATGGTAGACTGTAGCCCGATGCATCAGACAAGACCGATATCAGATCACCAAATCCACACAAAAAACATAAATTAAAATGCAGACAAATATGGATACCAAAACATAAAGTTTTGAAGACATGAAAGAAATATGGAAGGGCATTACCTACAGTGTGCCACAATCCCAAGTTCATCGTATTACCTTCAGTAACAAATTTGCACTTAAATTGTTAAACACCCTTAGCACATAGTCCCGATTAAACCAAAACACCCGATAGCTCAATTTTGTTCACCATCTCGAGCAAAACAAAAGAAACAATTATTAGAACAATAATAAAACCCAACAATAAAGATGAATCCATTAGCATTGAAGCAATTCAAAAAAATTCCCATTCTTTCTATGTTTAGAGTAACATATCATTTTATGCCAGTTTTGGAGAATCTCAAACTGATGTTCTGATTCGTCTCAGAATTTATAACGAATATTAATTGTATTTGAAGATCCATTTCCAAAAGATGTCTTATTTAAATAGAGGAATTCCATTTGCAGAACTTACTGTTGAAAAAGTATTGTTGGTAAAGGAAATGAGCATGCATGTCTTTCCCATAGCTTCATCGCCCACATTCATACACTTCGTGATTCTAGAAAACTCATGTAATCAAAGCCAATCTTCCGAAGCATTCAACTAGCCAAAAATCAGTCCCCGTTCAGCAAGAAGCTAGCTTTAAGCCCCCCAAAAACCGAATCTGACTCAACCTGAGCAATAGATCGATAAAACTTTGTAGGTACCCTAAAAGAAATTGATCAAGCTGATCCAGAAGCATGAAAATTACACTACCAAATACATATGAGAAGTGAACAATGAGTACCTTAATAATGCATGTTATTTTGAATGTGGATGATGAAGAAATAAAGGGCAAGAAAACAAGATTAGAAATATATTCGACTACTTTTAATCAGTCTCAATTGTAAAGGGAAAAAATCAACAGTTTTTTTTATGAAAACACTCTTCCTATTACAGAGTGATTTGAAAAACCGTATCAATCCTTCTTTAAGGTTGTTCCAAATGTACATTCATAGGTTTAACTCAAACTCCAAACTATGAGCCATCAGAGATTACAGTTTTATCTTTGTAGTTTCACTAACTGCTAAAAAGAAAGGAACAGTAACACCCACAGTTCACAAAATTCAGAAATGCTGACAAAAGATAAAGCTAGAAAACCCATCAGCAATCCAATAGAAAAACATCAACACTAAGGCTAAACAACAACAAAAAAATAGAAAAAAACAAAAACATTTTATCAAGAACATTGGCCAAGTACATATTATCAGCAATGACCCTATCCTACATCTCAACCACATCCTGAAGATCTTGGAACAAAATGGCTGCCCCTTTCTTAGTCTTGGTCCTCATTCGCAAGAAAGGACCACCCTCCAAATTCTTCTCCTCGCTAGGACCTTTATCCTCGTTCTTATCCTCCAAATTCATGCAGTTAACCTCAACAATGGCCACCTCATGTTTGCCCAAATACAAAGACTAGCCAGTCCACTTAATTGGCTTTATCATTCAAAACTGACAAGCCCTTACCACTAGTTTTCAAAGACTGATTACTGATTCGAAACCTAGTCTACAAATCATTGTTGATATTTCTAATTCTTTCCTCCATACTCACAATCCACTCTTCATTGAACCTTTGAACAATAATTTTCAGAGAGGTCAACCTTTTCTCATGGCTTTTACCAAGTCTATCGGCACCCACAACTAATTTATCAAAAACCATATTCATTGTATTGCCCTTACCTCTCACTCTCCATTCCTTTTGGTTACAGTTCACTAATTCCACACAAACATCTTACCAATTTTTAAGTTTGAAATTAAGCTCCTTCACTTCTGATAAAAGCCATTTCACAAGAGAGAACAAGTTATGAGTGTCATCCTCCACCATCCTACAAAACAGGTCCATATTAATCTCCTCCCAATCGACCAACTCAACAAAAGGAATATTGACACTCTCATTGGGTTCCTCTTGAGCCTCATTTTTTCCCTCCAAATCCTCCTCTGTAGGGGATTCCTCAGGGTATGTGCAGGATCATCATGGAAAAAACAGGCCCTTAAGTGGCAAAAAATTCAGAAAAATCAGAGTTAGGTATCTTGACATAAAAATTTGAATAAGTTATCTATATTATTTCAAAAATATGTAACAATAGAATTTGTAGAAAATTGAATGTAGTTTCTAAATTACTAGGTTTATTTACAAAAAAATAAAATCTATTTGGTAAAAATTTGAAATTTCAATACATTAGTACTTAAATTTCAGGGAAAAAATGAAAAGTAGGTGTCTGTCTGACCACCCTAACCACATTAAAAAGATAATATTTTTTTATAAGATTTTAGATATAAATAGAGGACTCATGTCCCGATGTGATGCATATTTGTTTGTAATTTGTTTCCAAGTAAATAATTAATTATAATTTTTTTATGACAACTTTTAAAAAATATAAAGAATTGTATGTCTGACCACCTTAACTTGGTCAAAAATTCATGAAATTCATTTTTTTATTTTTTAATCTTATATTATGTGAAACATAGAATGTGACGCATGTTTTGGATTCAAAAAATATGATACCATTTGAGAGCTATAGATGTTTTTCAATCAGCCTAAAAATCAACACTTTACTCGTAATTCAATAGAAAATGAATAATAATAATTTATTAAATTCAAAGTAAAGCATAATTTATATTGGTGGAAAGTTGAGAATATCCTTAAAAACCCTTTTCGTTTCATCAATTTTGGGTAAAAAAAAAGGTCGTCAGCCACATACCCATCATATTGCCACTTTTTGGCCCATCATGATCCTGCACATACCCCTCAACTTCAATTACCTTCACTTCCACCTAGTGCTTTTCAGGGATGTTGGCCAAATTAGCCAGAATTTCAAGCCGCTCTACCTTAACATAAATCTCCTTAACCTAACAACATTATTACCAACGGGGGACTCAAAATCATTCTGCCTAGGACCAACTACCTTGGAATTCATAACACCCTCATCCTCCTACCCAATATTTGTCATTGGTTGCTCAATTCCCTCATTAACATCACTCGATGCCCCTTTAACAACAGGAACAGCAGAATCTTCCAAACCTTTTAACTCATCCACACCCTATTTGACAACACGCTTCCCCTTCTTGGGGCACCTTTTCTTCCCCTTCAAATTCATTTTCATTGAAGGGAAAACGACCTCCCTCATTTCAATATCTATTCTATAACCCTTAGAACATGATTTTGAGTCCTCAAATTCATCGATTGACTCACCCTCATCCTCTGAAGATACATCATAAACAAAGTCTTCTTCCTCGAAGTCCCCTTCCACTCATCCATCGATTCACTAATTTCATACCCATTATTTTTGTCTCCCTTTTTATTAGCAAAGAGCTTAGGAATAGCCGGTAACACCTTCATTTTAATGTGATCAAATATAAGACTCATAAGGCCTTCATGGAGAATAGCCTTTGTAGGGCTCTTTCTATGATTCTCTATACTGGTTTCCATGGAAACAAGAAGGTAAAAAGGAAATGAAACTAGATTGTTGTGGTGGAAGTGATTAGATAACATGAAATGATAACCATAAATAATAGAACTTACATGTCCTCTAGTGTGAAGAATTGCATAATTGCAAGAACAATGTTCCTCCAAAGCGGCTTAATGGATTTGCAGGCATACCCACCACAACCAATGAACCTAAGCTTTTGCTTCTCAGAGCCTTTAAAGAAATTTGCTAAGGTCATCTTGGCTACAACTTGGTCCCTATAGAACTTCCTACCCTTCAAAGGAAGACTAGTAACCTCAATGATGAATTCCTCAGTGATGTTGAACTCCACACCTTGGTAACACAAGACCCTATTGTTCCAACCACTCACAAAATCCACTGTCACCTCTGGGTCAGAACCGTGAAGCCTCAAAAATAAGGGAAAACTCCACCCTTTTCCAAGTGCTCCTAGACAGTCTTATTACCACTAAATTCATCACAAGAGCTTGTCTCCACTCTACAAGGAGTCGCTCCCATGGTAGACTGCAAAAATCTACTCACATCGTTCTCTCTATTCTTCTGCACATAAAGGGTTAAGCAAACAAACCAAAAGAAAATGCAAAAAATACCCACAATTCATGTGAGCTTGAAAAACCAAGTACTGCCATACCTCAACTCCCAACCCATGATCTCAAAATCATCTAAAAAAATATTATTATACGAGTAGACACTGAACCCAAAGTGCATAAACCAACCAAGGAAGAAATAAAATAACTTATCTCCCCCCTTAACCGCTTCCTTGAAATGACAACTGATCATAATTAGAGATATTATGAAGATTAGATGGCATGGAATCATAAGTATTCCAATAATTACGAGCCAAAACCCCCAAATTAGGTAACCCGTTAGCAAGCGAATTAGCCTCCTAGAAAATGTGAGAAATTCTCACCTTAGCAAAAGAATTAATGATAGAAATAGCATCATTAATCAGATGGGCTATAGACCAAGACAACAGACTAATCTTTAGGAGACAATTTATGATATTAAGGGAATCCCCTTCTAACCATAGTTTAGTAACCCCTTCTTCTCTAGCCAATAAGAGGCCATGATAGGTTGTTTCTACTTCTACAAAGAAGATTTATAGGCCATCACTTAAACTTAATCATTTTACAAGGTGATAAAATGCAAAAAATAAAAATGAAACCTTGATGCGTCTTTCATAGACTAAAACAAGGTATTTACCAAGTCAAAGCAGTCATGTCATTTACAAGAAATTGAGCATAGATAAGGTATAAGACATAAGTCTTAGCCCATGGTGGAAATAAGTGCATGTTATTTAATTTAAAAGATAGGAAAAAAATGCCTAATCTTTCATCGGCCAAAAGACTTAGGGTAAAAATCCCTAAAGCAAAATATGCAAACTGCAAAGGCATTTTCATCTCCACTCTTCGAGCTTTCTAGAGATATCTAGTGCCACCATGAGTTTCCTATGTTGGAGGGTCGAGGGTTTGCTTTTGAAAACTTTCTGAAGGTGCTGAAGAAAACAGAGAAGTCAAGCTGAGGTAAGCCAAAATTTGCATCTCCTCTGTGTTTTTAAAAACCTTCGAGGGATTCCACTCCTCTTGTAGTATTCTTTTGTTCTTGGATTTTTTTCCTTTGCAGAATATATAGAAGGAACATATATTCTTGATGGTTGTAGTCCCAATCATTTTCTTGATATATTTATTCTTATATTTTCACTGTTGATATTCTCACCATTCTAAGGCTGCCATATACATTTTTGCAGAGGTTCCACTTGTTTTCTTTGAGCCATTCATCTTATGTTTCATTTTATGACCATGTGTATCCTATTGTTTTCCATATATATTTAGGTTCTATTGCAAAGAAATCAATAAAAAATTTACTTCAATGGTCATGTCCATACGTTGCTTCATAGGTATCAAAGGATTTTCTTCATTCAAAAAGCCATTTTGGGTTTGCACTATGATATATATAGGGTTTCTGAGTTGCTATTGCAATAGATGAATTGAAGCTTCTTATTGCACTTGTAGCACTGTCATTACCTTTGCATGCAACATGAGATGATCTAATGACCATATTGTAGATTATCATTTCATGACTTGTTCTATGGTTGGTCATGTTTCTTAATCTCTGATTTTAAACATCACTACATTATTTGATCAAGTACATTGTCATTGTTATTACTCCATCGAATGTTGTATCTAGCTTCTTTTAATCTCAATATTCATTTGCTACCAGTGACACCATATAATGAGGTAGATTCTTTGGAAACAACTCTCTCGATAACCCTCTTGTATAGATACTATTGATCCTCATTTTTCCCCTTTTGCTGATCTAAGAATTTTTTGTTCAATAGTATATGCTATTGTTCCTTTGATTGATCCTCATGATCTGCGTTTTATAGTGTCTTGATGGCACCATACCTTGTATCTAGTGAGAACAATATCCTTTTGATCTATGAATGCTCCTCCTATAATGCCTTCTCAATCTCCCAACATGACTATGAGTGAACTGACAACATCTCCTTATTCACCAAACTCAAACAACAAGTGAACAAAATACACCTTTGTCCATCGGTATTTTTAAAGCAATGACTGTGCTCTTTGTGCTTGCCACCAGTTGTTCACTAAAACATTTATCTTCACAGACCCTACTCCTATGAAATTGTTTAATGAATTTAATCACTCTGCTATTCAAGGACCGTGAAGCATTCACCTTGAGCTCCATGAATATGATCATAACTGGCATTTCATTTCCTCACTATCATTATGACTATACTTGCACTACTATGGAGGCTGCTCTTTATAATGTGAGTGAGACATGGTTGTTCCTCCACTTGAGGCTAGAACTACACATGACATGCACAATTTGACATCACTTTATTTGAGTTTTCTTCAGAGAATCATGGAAATCTTGCAATATATAGTTTGATTACTCATGAAACCCATTATCATGTGATGGCATTATTTACTATTCCTAAAGAATATAGATGACAACCATTAATCTTATGTTTCATTGTATGACCACTCATTCAATATCCAGTATTTCCCTTTGCATTTGTAACTTTCCTTCTCATTGTGTCCTATACACTACTCCCTTGTATTGAATCTTTGTCATGTGAGGATTGTCAAAAATACCTTGCTCATTATATCACTATCATTCTTATGCACATTTCATGACACCGTCCTTGCTTACAGACCACTAGACCCTTAGGAGAATAAATGCCACATTTCTTAGACATTTCCATCACTCTAATTGTCTTAACAAGTATGTGGTTGTGTGTCCTATGTTCACAAAAATGACCCAAAGCAACAATATGATCATGCGACAATACCAGGTCACCCATAATGAGGAAACCGAGTGACTTCTCACCTTGCCAAGAGTTTGACCAAGCTTGACAATCTCATCTCTTTACCTAAAACCCCTTGGAAATCTCTCCCGCTCATTCTAAATGCTACCTTTTACTATCCTTTGAAAGCATAACTCTAACATTTTTGGCCTAAAAGACCATGCCTTGGTTTGACCCTTTCAAAAGATCACACTATTCTCATGCATTCAATACTACCCTAACAGAGGTTCAAGTTGACCACCCTTTACTATTACCAAGATCATGTCATACAAGTTTTGCCTTCATTTGTTGTCTCTCCATTATTGACATAAGATGGCACTTTTATCAAAGTTATCGTAACTTCAAACTTGTCTTGAGTCAAATTGGGTATCCTATAATCCACATTATCTTTACTTGCATTATAATGTATATGACTGTGAATATCTTATATTGTGATTTCTTTGAACAAGTATAATTTGTCATTTATGACAGCGATTTTAACCAACTCACTTTCATGAGTAATAAATACTTGTTCAATTGAGTAAAAATGAGATGAACATACATTCTTATCCCTCTTGAAACACAAGAGGGAATCATGTTGGGCTCAACCCTTGTGGGAGCCACATTTTAACTCACATGCTATTAATTAGATGAGTCAAAATAGTAACATAATTTTCCCTATACCTGCGCATGAAGCAAACAAGTTAGAAAAATATGTTCATATGAAAAAGATGTTTGATATTCTTGTGTTTCTTGAATGTCTTCATGATGCTAACCATTTTAGTGCACTTGAGGATCATATTGTATGTTTATAGAGGTATGTGCATATCAAGATTTAAGACCTTTCATTTCTCTAACTCAACGTTCCTTTCTCAAATGCAAGAAATTAGGAGCGGCGAAGAAACAATAGTTGGATGCAAGGCAAGCAATAGACTAACCAAGACATGAGACAACTCAACTAGAACCAGCCATTCAGGCAATAGCTAGTCTTTCTTCCTTTTATGCGCATTCATTTTCATTAATTTCTATAAATGTACAATATTTTGTTTCTTCTTTTTTAAAACAGTTAGACTCACGGCTTGTGTGAGACCTTGTACATTTACATTGTTAATAAAGATCACTTTTCTTGAAAAGATTTGTACAATATTTCCTATGCTACTTGCAACTGTATTAATGCAATCTGGCAATTTGATAATGTAATCATTTTTTATTTTGTTTATGCACACATAAATGAATATAGCAATACTAAAATGGACCCTTCTTTTATTTTAAAACTCCAAGAGCTCTACCTGATTGAGCTAATAGTGAAATTCTAGGGTAGCACTTCTTAAATATAAAACCATCAATATTGGGACTACAATGTCAAGTGAGGGAAGGGAATTTTAGTTGTACAAATATGTGGTATTATCAAGGAGTAGATGGAAGACAACTATCAATCAATTTGATGGTGTGGTTTAGATTGAGTTCAAAGATTAACATTTTGCAATCATACTATACAACATCTTGTGACATCTTTTGTGTTACCATTAATTTCATATTGTTATAATTGATAATGGTGAATATTTCATATTTCATGAACTAAACTATTTTAAAATTATTCGATTCCACCAAATGATAAAGGATATTAAGAGATAAAAAATATATTATTATCAGATGTATATCTTTTGATGTTCGTCCAATGGATAAAGTGTTGCCATCCATATCCAGAGTTAAATTGCATATCAGCTCTACATAAAGTAATTTTATAACTATTATGTTATCTCTTTCAAATTTTAAATACTTTTTGTATAGGGGTATGTGTAGGATCATGAAGGGCCAAAAAGTGGTGATATGTAAATGATATGATGGCCCATGTGGCTGATGACTTTTTTTACCCAAAATTGATGAAATGAAAAGGGTTTTTAAAGGAGATTCTTAGCTTTCCACCAATATAAATTATTCTTTAAATTGAATTTAATAAATAATTATTATCCATTTTCTATTTGAATTACGAATAAATTCCCGATTGATAGGTTGATTGAAAAACATCTATAGCTTTCAAACGGTAGCACATTTTTTGAATCTGAAACATGTGTCACATTCTATGCTTCACATACTATAGGATTAAAAAAAAGATAATTGAATTTCATGAAGGTTTTACCAAGTTAAGGTGGTCAGACGTACAAATTTTTCATATTTTCTAAAATTTGCAATAAAAAAATCATAATTAATTATTTACTTGGAAAAAAATTACAAAAAAATATCCATCACATCGGTACATGAGTCTTCTACTTATATCTAAAATTTTATAAAAAAATATTATCATTTTATTGTGGTTAGGGTGGTCAAACAGACACCTACTTCTAGTTTTTCCTTGAAATTTAAGTACTACTACATTGAAATTTCAAATTTTCACCAAATAGATTTTTTAAAATAAAAAATAAACCTAGCAGTTTAGAAATTACATTCAATTTGCAACAGATTCTATTCTTACATATTTTTTAAATAATATAATTAACTTATTCAAATTTTTATGTCAAGTTTCCTAACTCTGATTTTCCTAAATTTTATTGCCACTTAAGGGCCTATTTTTTCCATGATGATCTTGCACCATGGCCCATAGTCTTATTGAGGAAAAAAAAATTCTAATGGAATTTGATGACATAAATTAACAGGATCATGATGCTTGATCATATTAGTGGAATATCATTTGGAGCCATATTGAAGCTTCATATGATTGTCACATTCTTAATAGATCTTGAGTGATTTCATCCTTATTGTTAGTAAATTATTTATCCTAATTGTGATATTTATTCTAATTGGCTAATCCTCATGCATGAATTTTTAAGGGGTTTCTCATTAGTATAATATACTCGATTAAGATATCAAGATTCCATATACTTGTGATATCTAATAATACCAAATCATGTTGTATTCTATCTCATGCATACCATGGAATACATTAAACTACCTACAACTAAAGCATATGGTACCTTGGACATTTTTTCTTCCTCCTCTTATGTCTTTGGACACATATCCTTATTCAATTTGACATGACTAGGCAAAGGTGTGCTGACAGCTTTTGCATTCTCCATATGAAATCTCTGCAACACCTTTTCAACATAATTAGCCTGAGATAGAAATAATTTTTTTTTTCTATCTCTTGTAATATTCATACCAAGGATTTGTTTTGTTGCCCCCAAATCCTTCATAGAAAATTAATTTGCTAAAAATTTGTTAACTCCTTTATGTGATCCATGTTAGACCCTGTTACAAGCATATCATCGACATATAAACATAAAATAATGTAGCTATTTTTAGCTAACCTCTTTAAGTAAACATAATGGTCTGAATTACACATGGTGTAGCCTTGCTCAGGCATAAAACTACCAAATTTAATATACTATTGTCGAGGTGCTGGCTTCAAGCCATATAAAATTTTCTTCAATCTGCACACTAGTTTCTCCTTACCTTTGACCTAAAATCCTTGTGCCTATTCCATATATATTTTCTCTTCCAAATAACCATGGAGAAAGGTTGTTTTAACATCAAGTTGTTCTAAATGAAAATCTTCAATAGCCACAATACTTAAAACAGTACGAATAGAAGTCATTTTAACAATTGGAGAAAATATTTCATCAAAATCAATACCCTTTTTCTCTGCAAATACCTTTACAACTAATATGGCTTTAAATGTTTTCTTACCTCTTTCCTCCTCTTTCAACCTATAAACCTATTTGTTTGGTAAAGCCTTTTTACCTACAGGCAATTTGGATAATTCCCAAGTCTGATTTTTCAACAAGGAGTCCATTTCTTCTTCCATTCCATGCTCCCACTGAACCTTGGTATCCATCTACATAGCTTCATGATAACATTCTGGTTCACTAGCATCAGTTAATAAAATAGAATACAAAGAGGGAGAAAATCATTATGGAGGTCTACTTATCCTTGAAGATCATCTAACATTCATTGGATTTTTCGGTATTTTTTGTTGTTGTTATGGAGCATGAGGAATCACTAGAACATCGTTGTTTGGAGTATCATCCAACACTAAATAATCATTTTCTTTCTTCTCATACTGCTGCAACTGATTTTTGCAAAACACTTTCTCATTGAATATGACATCTCTACTTCTCACAATTTTCTTATTTTTAAAATTCCAAAGCCTATAACCAAATTCATCAATTTCATATCAAACAAATACACATTTCTTTGATTTTACATCAAGCTTGGTTCTATTTTCAGAATCTACATGTGCAAATGCTTCACAATTGAAGGTTTTGAGAAAAGAATAACTCACCTTCTTACCTTTCCATGCTTCCTCTGGAATACCACAACCCAAAGGATTAGAGGGGCCTCTATTAATTAAATAAAAAATAGTATTTACAGCCTTTTCCTACAAGTTTAAAGGTAGACCAACATAGAATCTCATAGTCTATGCACACTTCATTATTATTCTATTCATGCACTCAACCAATCCATTTTCCTATGGAATCCTTGGAACCATTTTCTACCTACGAATACCATTAGAGGAACAATAATATTCAAAATATTTTCTGCAATACTCACCACCATTATCAGATTTGAGAAATTTTAACTTTTTACCCCTCTCATTCTCAACCAAGCTTCTTCATTTTTTAAAAGTTTCAAATATATCATATTTTTGCCTAAGGAAATAAATCCATACCTTCCTAGTTGCATCATCAATGAATTTAACATAATACTAAGAGCCACCAAGAGAAGATACCGAAGTTTGTCCCATACATCCATATGCACAAGCTCCAATTTCTGATCTTTCTTTTGTTTCCCATCTTTGAGAAAACTAACTCTCTTTTATTTTCCATACACACAACTTTCACAAAAATCCATACTAACACATTCTAGACCTGGTAAAAAAATATTTGAATGAAGTAATTTCACACCTTTTACACTCGTATGCGCAAGTGTATTATGCCACAATGTTGATTCAAAATCCATAGCAGCTATCTAATTTTCTACTGCTAAACTGTAGCAACTATTCTTGAACATTTATTTTTATCTACAATAGCTAAAGTACAAGGAACAGTATGACCTATACAAAGATATAAGGTGCCTACTTTCACACCTTTTTCTACCACTAAGGCACCTTTTGTAACATTCCAATTTTAATCTGTAAATGTAACAAAACAACCTTCATCATCTAGTTGCCTTACTAAAATTAAATTTCTTTTCAACTTTGGAACATGCCTTACTGAGCATGTAGTAGCCAATGATTCCCATTCTCTAACTTAATCTCGATTCTTCCCTTTCCAACAATCTGACAAAGTTCATTATCTCCCAAATAAATCAACCCAAAATCCCCTTGGACATAATCAAGAAAATAATTTCTATGGGGTGTAGCATAAAAAGAAGCCCCTGAATCTAACACCCAAGAATCATCAAAATTGTCAAGGGAAAGATTCAAAGCATCTTCATCAATTTTTTCACTTACCACATTTGCCTCTTTATTTCCTTCCTTTTTGTCTCCTTCTTAATTTTTTTGAGACCAACAATATTTCTTTAAATGACCCAGCTTACCACAGTACCAACAATCCCTCTTGTCTCTAGATTGGGACCTTCTGTACTTTTATTTCCCACATGACTTCTCATGACTTTCATAATTGTTTCCTCTCTCCTTTGTTCTTCCCTTGATTTTTTCATTCAAAACACTGCATGATGTGGATGCTCCACCTGAGCTTTCCCTATGAATTTCCTCGCTCAAAATAACACCAACAACATCATCAAATTTCAATTTATTTGAACCAGAAACATAATTTCTAATAGCTATTACCAAGCTATTTCAGCTTTCAAGAAAAGAACACAGAACCAAAAGAGCCCTAGCTTCTTCATCAAATTTTACATTTACAAAAGTTAATTGACTGGTAGCTATATTAAACTTATTTAAATGATCAGCAACTGACCCACCTTCTACCATTTTCATATTAAATAAATTCTTCATAAGAAATACCTTATTCGAAGTAGAAGGCTTTTCATATAACTTTGTTAGGGTTTCCATCAACTCTTGAGTTGTCTTTACTTTTGTAATATTGAACGCCACCGATTTTGCCAAGCATAAACAAATACTACCAAGTGCCTTTCTATCCAAAATGTCCCAGTCCTCATCAGACATCATTCAGGGTTTCTTGGTTTTCCCTTCCAATGGCCACCATAAATCCTTCTGATATAGGTAGTCCTCCATCTACATCTTCCATAACTGATAGTTTTGCCTATTGAACTTCTCAACTTTCAACTTACCCTCATCTTCCATTTCTCCCACTCAACTATGAGACCTTCCAGAAAATGATAACCAAATACAACTCACTCTGATACAACTTGTTAGGTTTAGAAGGAAAATATAAAACAAGTTAAATATATATTTGAATAATAAAACAAAGAAATATAACACATCAAAAATTATAGCAGAAACAAGACAACACAGATAATTTAGTGTGGTTCACCCAATCTGGGCTACATCCACAAAACCCCAGCCATCCAATAATTTTATTATTCGGTGCAAAACATATTACAATATTGTAAATAATGCCATACTACAACTCCTTATCCCAATTGCTTATAACATGCTTTTAGAAGCTTCCAAAAATTAAGGTTTAGAAAATCAACTTATTTATTTTTCAGTGATAGTGCACATGAACAGTGTACAATACTAAATAGTGTACATTATAGCATGATAAGTCACCACATACCAACAATCTCCCACTTGGAGACTAACCAAGCTCCACACCAACAAAGGTTTCCATTAACATTATCCAACACTTCATCAATTTCACCGAGCCATACGTTCTAGAAAACCATCTAACATAGTTTCTTACTCCTCACCTTTGATATCCCCATGTAAAGTAGCATGGACAAGAACATGGATGGGATCTCCACATTTTCCTCGAACCATTTCCATGCCATGAGGAATTATTTTCCCAACACTTTCTTCATCACCCAGAGAATCAACGGGTATGTCAAAACTAGATCTTGACCCTTTAACCTTTGTCAATAACTTCCCCATAAAAGGATTGTTGTTGCTTCGTTGTCTTCAAGAAAAGAAAAGTCTCCATTGTTGCGAGTCAATCAAGATTTGGGCCACTTACACTATTGTTTTCTTTGTATCCTATTCTTGCTTTTGCCTCTATTTAAGCTCAACCCCACTGACATTTGATAATGACACATTAGGTTTGTGTACCAACATGTCATTTTTGCTAGATTTTTGGGATGATATGGTTTTACAAGCCATCGGTAGTTTAAGATCAACCATTATAGTTTTTAGTTGCTATATTTATGCAACTAAGGTTTCCAACATCAATCTCCTTCCTCCTATGCCTCTGAAAGACACATCCCATGAGTAGGCTACCCTAGCATCGTATTTACATTAAATAATGTGTACTCACCATCTCACCTTCTAGTTATATCATATACAGATATCAAAATCTATAGCTTATTCCTTTAAAGTTACCATCATTTTGGTAGATGACCCTTTCTTTGGCAACAAACATGTGCTTTGGGCCTTACCCAATAACGTTTTTAGTCAATCAAATTTCTTTAGAATGATGTCATCTTACCACCTTGCTTGGTTGATTATTGTTGCACTAGCCATCAACAAATTATTAATCTCCACTTTTAGGTATCATTTGCATATTCAATCACCTGATGTTCCCATTATCTACCACCTTCCAGTAATTCTAATGCATGACACCTTCAAAGAAATCTATTCTGATGACATGTGTTTATTGATGTTTATGACCGTGTCTTTTTTTTCAATGGTAACATCGTATCTATGAGGTAGCATTCACTTTGATATACTGGATTGAATAGTACTTCTTGATTTAACTCAAATTTTGATGGAAGACTCTTGTTCTTGTCATTGGACATGTGGCTCAATCAATTTCAAGTATGCCTTGATGGGAAACATGGCTTTCCATGTTTCCCAAATCTTCACCTACCTTGTGTTTAGTCCTCCTCAGCCATCATCTTGGCCAATCTGTCTACCACATCATTGCCTTCTCTATAGATGTGGCTCACCTTGTACGCTTTGAGTTTCTCAAGACATTGGATTATTGGTTGCAACCAATGATTTAGCTTCCAATTAGGGGCATTGTTGCTGCAAAATGCATTAATGGTGATGAGGGAGTCTCCTTCCAAATGAATCCTTCTTACCCCAATCAAAAATCCCAATTGAAGATCAATTTGGGCAGCTCAAAATTCTACCTCATTGTTGGTGCATGTTCATAGGTGTGTGGATTTCTCTACAATGATTCTACCCTGCTCATATCATGCCACACATCCTACCCCCCAAACCTGGGTTACCTCGTTCTACACCATCAAAATTTATCTTGGCCTAGCATTCCTCTGGAGCTTCCCATGCCACCTCACTCCTCTTTTTGTTGTCTGGTTCTTTCATACCTAAACCACACAGTCGAGGAATAGCCAGGACATTGAATGCCTTTTTCATTGTTTCATCCCAGTTTGTATAGATTGGTTGTTTCTTAATTTTTTATCGTGCTACCTCATTGACTGTTCATGTTATCATTCTTTCAATTTTGACACAGAGTCTCTCCTAGGCCATCTCCTTACCTTGAAATATCCTCCTGTTGTGTTCCTTCTACATTTTCCAAATTATGATGGAAGGGGAAATTGACCATATGATATCAAAAACTACCTTTCTCCTAGGTTGTGGCCACATATTGAACTAGTCCAGTAGGCTTATGGGCATCAGACACTAGATGTTTAACTTGTTCATGAAGCACTTCAAACATTTCTCTACATAGGGGTAGGTCATTAGCAAATGGTTGACATTCTCACTACTGCTCTTACAAAGTACACACCTCCCTGGCCCCAGAATTCTAAGGGTAGCTATCCTATCCTCTGTGAGAATTCTCTTTTGGATCACCATCCATGTGAAGACACCAGCCTTTGGGAGATAATGCTTTCCCAAAATGAGCTTGTTGGGCCAATTTTGTTTTTTCTTCTGCCATTTCCTTTATTTCATAGCCAAACTTGACTACATATGCCCCATTCATGAAGCCACACCACTTGATTATGTCTTCCTATTTGGATGGGAAGAAAGTTATTTCTTTTAGAATATCGATTAGAGTATCTTTTTTATCCTAAGGAGAATTTATGTCTCAAGCAATGAGTTCCATTTCCATTTTACCATAGTCACATATCTTGTTTCCCCATTCTCTCATTGTCCCCTTTTTTATTTTTTCTAGATTGGGGTGGGTTATCAATCCTTTTTTTTCATTCCATGAGTCTGTCTAGAATGAGGTACAATGTCAATTTCTCACCTCCCATGTTACATTCTTGGAGATGATGTCTCTACATTCTATCACATAATTTCAAATTATTGATCCTCGTAGGGGATTTATTGTAGTAAGGATTATCGTGGGGTTGTTTGAGTCCAAATACTTCCTTCTCAAGATCTTGGCCCATATTTGATCTCCTCTTGCATACATATCCCATACCAATTTAGCCCCCATTGCCATATTTATCAATTTTAATTGTTTTTCCCCACCCCCCCTCACTTCCTTGGGAGTGCATACCTTCTCCCAAGCCACCAATGGAAAATTTTTTGGTCCTCTATTCTGATCCAAAAGAAGTTTCTAAATATTTGCTTGATTTTATCTTCTACCGACATTGGTATTTTTAGAAAATCCATTGAGTGCAGTGAAATGGTTGATAGCACTGCCTTTACCATCATGAGCCTTCCCACCTATGAGAGCCATTTCCATTTCCATTTCCCTAACTTTCTTTTGTAGCTATTTACTAGGTTCTCCGAGTAACATATCTTGTTGCTACCAACAAAGAGTGGTGTACAAAAGAACCCACCAGGGAAGTTTACCACCCTTAGCCCTAGTATCCTTGCTAGTTCCCTCTGAAGATGAGGTTGTGTATTGAGGAAAAAAACCTCTGATATTTCCAATTGATGCTTTGGCCTGATGCTAGATAGTATTCATCCATAAAATTTATAATTGTCCTTGCCTCCTTCCTGCTTGTTGTTCCAAACAAGATTATGTCATCCTCAAATTTTTTGTGTGTCATTTCCTCCAAACCATTCACAACTGACACCCCCTTCCACTCCCCTAATTTCCTTAGAGTTGTAATTCCTCTATCCATAGCCCACCATGATAATGAAAAAGAAGGGAGACAAGGGGTCTCATTGTTGAAGGCCCCTTGTGGATGCAAAGAATCCATGTTTCATCCTATTTACTAGGATAAAGAATTAGTTGTGGGGAGGTGGTATCTAACCCAATTAATCCATTCCTCCTTGAATCCAAATTTCCCGAGCACTTCTTCTAAGAATTTTCTGTCCACCATGTCATATACTTTGATGATATCTAGTTTAAGGATCATACATGGGTATTTTTCTTTCCTTCCTGAGTGCAAGGTTTCATGAACCATTATGATGCCTTCAACTATTGAGTGCCCTAGAGAAAATTTTCTTTGTTCCTCCATGATTATTTGGCTTAGAACCCATTTTATTCTATTGGCAATTATTTTAGTGACCACCTTGTAGACCATATTACAGAGTGCAATTGGTATAAAATACCCCATCTTCTATAGGTCATTATTCTTGGGTATTAGTCCCAGGAAGGTGTGGTTGATTGATCCCAACATCGTCATTCTTCTTCTAGATTCTTTCATCGTTAATGTCAAATCTTCACCCACTATGTCCCAAATTTTTTGAAAGAAGCATGCTGAGAAACCATCTGGTCCAAGAGTCTTGTATGGATTGAACTAGAAATTTTATTTCTTCACCTCTTCCTTGTTGATCTTCTAGTAAAGGATCTTATTTTATTCTTCTCCTATTATTGTTGGGATGAAACTCAATTTTTTTTGTCTCAAATCCCTATTTTTGGAGCTTCTCTATTCGAGATTATCTGGAAAAATCTTATTGCTTCTTTATTCACATCCTTCATTGATTGGATTTGTTATCCATCCTCCCTTCTAATTATTGTGATCTTGTTCCTACTCCTATTTGTTACTGTTTTTCTATGGAAATACTTAGTATTTTTGTCTCCTTCCTTTTGCCATGTCTCCCTTGACTTTTACTTCCAAAATCACTCTTCTCTTTTCAAAATCTCAGCCAATTATTCTTTCAATCATTTCTACTTCGTAATCATCATTTTCCATGCCATTTGCAATGATGCGCTCATTGAGTGCTACAACATATTTTCCTATTCTCTCTTTTTCCTGAAATATGTTTTTGAAATGTGATTTATTCCATTCCTTTAGTTTTTTTCTCACATGACTTGTCTTTTTGTTGAGCTTATATAGGTAGGATTGATTTCCTATTCTTACCTCCCCACTATTCCTATATTAGACTAGTCAACCTATCATATCTAAGCCACATCTTTTCAAATTTGGAAGGGCTTCCTTTTAGGGATGTATCTGGCTGAATGGAGAGTTGAACTGGAAAGTGGTTCAAACCAATGTAGGGCAGGATCAAAGTTTCCTGAAAGGAATTCTCCCTACCCTAGTCCCGAGATAGGAGAAATCTATCCAATCTCTCCATAATTATAGTGAATTATTTTCTCCTATTTTTCCATGTGAAGATCCCATTTTTAGTTTTCATATCCATTAGTTGATTTTCATCCATAAATTCATAGAAGTCTTGTTGGATTCTTGTGGTTTTCCCTAGTTCTCTCCTTTTCTCTCCATTATTCAAGGTTGAATTGAAGTCTTTGACCAAGATCCCCTTCTCTCCCCTAATATTTGCTATTTTCATGGATATTTGTTGCCAAAGATTTCTTTTTTCTTGTGGGAGTGGGCTCGTACACATTAATTATTATGAATTGTTTGTTCTTTTGGTGAAGCCTGCATCTTACCATCACCCAGTTTTTATTACTTCTATCACCTCTCCAAATATTGTTAGTAGATTCCAGAGCACCCCAAGACCCCCTAAGGCACCCTCAGCTCCAACAAATTTCTCCTTCCCTTGCCTCCACCATTTGATTCTTTTTCTACTTTATTCTACATCTAGTTTTGTTTCTTGTAGTAGGAAGATATTTATTTTTTATTGGTCAATTTGGTGCTTGACCATGCACCATTTGTTAAGGGCATTGATGCCCCTAACATTCCACATTATGAACTTTATTTCCCCTAGGTAAGGATAACATCCTTCCCTGTTCTTGATTTTTTTTCTCCTGTTGCATCTACTACTATCTCCAACTTGGATTTGTTTCTTTTATGCCCCCGAATCAAAGATAAAATAGGGGGAAGGATAGACCTTTCCTATTCTATCTAGGTCATTCAAATATGTCCTAAGAATCCTAATAGGATTGACTATCACCCTCTCAAGCTAATCCAATTCACAATTATGAGAACTTAGGAGGGGGTTCTTTTCAACATTAATGGGTTCACCACCAAGAAAATGCTTGGAATAGATAATTATTGGAAAACACACTGTGATATGTAAAATAACCTAAAATGAGCTAAATGAGAGATGCTAATATTGAAAATACATAACACCAAGTTAGGGTATGTGTACCTAGGAAGTTTGGAGATGTAATGAGGATTCTAGAAATGTAGAAAAGCTATCAAAATGTTCCTTGGAGGACTAGGATGCCCAAGATGGCATATTAGTCCCACTACTATTTTTCGGGGCAAACATAGAATCTTCGAATGTTAGAACCAGATTTGAAGGAATCTCCAAAAGATATGCTTGGGAGGACTAAGACACCCAAGATTTCCTATTAGTCCCACTCTGAATTTCTGAAAAGTATGAATGTGGTATTGAGCTCCCAAGTCTACACTTGCTTCCTTTCGGATCTCAAGTTTTGAAACAGTCGGATCTGACCTATAGTTGAGTTTCCATGAAGATGCCAACTTGGTCAAACCCCTTGTTGGTAATTAAACCTTGAAATGAAATATAAATGATGAAGGAAATGGTGAATGAACAACATGTAATTCTACAACTCACCAAACCCTTGTAAAGGCCACAAACTTGTGTGAAATGGCTGCAACGGATATGGATCTTGAAATGCTTGATAGATCTTGGATTATTGATTTGCTTGAATCAAAACAATACATCAAAAATATTATCACAACAACACACGTGATGCAAGAATAGCCTTTGACATGATGCTTGAAGCTTGATGATGGCTCAAAATGCTTGATGATTTACCCTCGAATGCTCTTGATCTCATAAATTTTCCTTAAGAATCAATATTCAAGTTGTTAGGATGATCTCATGAATGCTTAGAATGAAAATGAATGAATGAACCTTGTATTTATACATGTCTATGCTTAATATCCTGAAATTGTATCACATTAAGTTGACATATGAATGCATTAAATGAAGGAGGTTAAATCCTACCAAAAATTGAAATTAAATCCCAAAAATTACTCAAGGAGGACTAAGACACCCTAGGCAGAGTCTTAGTCCCAAGTGATGAAACTTGGGGCACAAACACCAAAAAGGGGCCCAAATAAGATACCTCAAAATTAGGGTCTAAAAATCTTGGGGGGACAAAGACGCCCTAAGTGGCATTTTAGACCCAACCAAAAATTAGGGACACACCAATCAAAATCATTAGGAGAGATCATTTATGCATTAGAGAATGTTAGGATTAACCGGAAAAGTAACCTTTCATAGGGCTTGTGGACATAAAATAAGACTAATTAAGCCATAAAGAAGGATGAATAAAGCAAGGCGGGCCCAAAAAAGTGTCAAAATGCAAGGGTATGCATTTTACTACACTACAACCCCCTTATTCCTTTTTTCTTGATACCAATATTTTTTATCCTTGACTAAGATTTCTTGATAGTCCTTTCTTCCACTAGTTTACTCTCCTATTCCTCCTCTTGATCCTCTTCATCTATTTCTAGCTCTACTTCACTTTCATTTCCATCTTCTTGCTAGGCATCTTTATTTCCTTCCTTTTTAGATTGAGCACCATCACCTAGGTTTGTGTTGACAACTTCTTTCTCCTCTTCCATTTCTTCAATATTCTTGCCTAGCTTTGTTAGTCTCTTACTTTGGTTCAGGAATTCCTCTGCCTTCTCCATTTTTTCTTCTAGCTTAGGGTTGTTTTTTCCAATTGATATCTATTCTAGCTAGAGGGTAATATCTTTTTGTAATTCCCTGGCCTTTTCTCCTTTAGGTCCCTTTCTATTTGTATTACCCCAATGTTGTATATTGATTTTGGACAAAGTTCCCTCCTTATCTTCATGCTACTTCAATTAAATTTCCATTTTTTAGATCCTTCACCACCTTCTTGGCTTCTGGTACTTTGACTAGCAACTCTCCAGGTGTTCTCAAAGTTTTCATCTTCTCTATGCTTTCCCTTGTTGGATTGCTACTTTTGACATATTCCCTCTTCCATGAACACCCTACCCCTGTTGATTCCATGAATAGGCATTTCCCAAAAAATTCTCCTTCACATGTCTCCACTTTCTATTGCCAACTTCCAAAGTTTTAGAGTATTTCAAAAAAATTATAGATTCCCACTCCTAAAATTTTCACAAGGATATTTTCTTCTGATTCTTTTTTACCATTAATGAAATCCTCATGAACTCCCAAACATACCCCTAGGGCATCTCCTATCTTAACCAAGGCTTCCAAACTCCAATACTCAGATGGGAAATCTGCTAGTTTGAACCATGTGGGGGTCTTTTTTATAGTGTACTTCCAAGGACCAAAATTGGGTTCCTAGTTTACACAGTGAAAACTATGGCTCTTTAAAAATAGGGGGTTTCCATATACTATATCTTTCTTTAAATCCATATCTATGCATTAAATGAGGAAGAAAGAGTTTGGTAGTTTGCAAGTGCTTACTTGGCCCTTGATGTTTTGTTGCCACCATTCCATGATTTCCTCCTTAGGGCATCTCGGGCCACTCCATTTTGCGAATAGAGCTCTATCTTTCGACCTGGTTATCCTTGAATCTAATGCTTCCATTGGCATCACAAATAATTAACTCCCCCATGATCTAAACTTCACTTCCAATCCTCTCCCACTCTTGTTTATTTGAGAAATTTTCCTTCCAATTCTTTTGTTGCCATAATTCTTGTACTTTTTAGTGTTCTTTCTCTAGTTCGTTTGATTCTCGTTGTTTCCTCCTAGGGTTTTTTCTCCCCTATCATGATCTGACTACTCCCTATTCTTCCAATCAGCCCTTGCATTTCCCTATTTGGCCTTGAATCTCTACTCTCCTTGTGCGTGCCTCCAATCGGTTCGATCCATTGATTTTTGTTTAGGTTCTTCTTTTGAGGTCATCTTACCTCTTCCTTTCCAAGTGCTACTCCTATATAATGTAAAGTATTAAATATATTTTAAAATAATATTTTGTTTATTATAAAATTAATTTTTAATTACGATATTATATATTTTATTTAATTATGTATTTATGTGATGGTGCCTTTAGGGGAAATCTAGGGAAATCTGGAATAGTTGTCATGATTTCAGATGCAAGCTCAAAAGTGTTAAAAGCTTCCTACAAAATTTTGTCTGTTGGGACCAATAATCGAGCTGAACTTGAGGCTCTTAGTCTATGATTAGACTTGGCCACTTCTTTGGGTATAACATATATTATCATTGAAGGTGAATCAATAGTAATTTTTCATGCAATTATGAACAAAAGAACACATATTTGACAACTCCAATATTTATTGGAAAGAGTTTTGCTTCAGTTAAATTTATTTAGCTCTTACATGGTCAAACATTGTTATGGAGAAGCAAATACTATAGCTGACTACCTAGCCAATAAAGTGATTGACAAGAAAATTGTTTATAAGGAATTTAGTGAAGATGAAATTCCTCCTCTAGAAAATCATTAAAACTTTGGATGCTCCCTTGAGATTCTACCCACATCCTGCATGGCAAGGAGCTAATTTCAATTTGCATATGAATGGGTTTGATTACAAAATTTAAATTTGCATTTTATGATATTTGTTTACTTTTGTTTTCTTGTGTAATGAGATCTCAAGTTGATGCAGATATGTTAATCTCCTAAGGTGGGAAAGGTCAACAAAATATATGTTTTGTTGTATTTTTTATTGGAAGGTTTTGGATATTTTTTGGTATCTTCTAAATCTTATAGGACTTCTTGGAATAAAAGATGAAATCAGATTTTTTAATCATTTGGTGGTTCTGAGGACTTCATGGTTAATTTTGGTTTTGTTTTGGGAGTTGGTGCTTTTGTGCCCTCTTCCTAAATTGTTTGGTATGTTAGTTTCCTCACTTTTGGCGGATGCTCTTGTAGTGTAAATCAAATCTGAACTGAGCTATAATTGAAGGTATTCTTCTTGGTTCTTTCCTACCGATATTCTCTTTTGAACAAGGTTTGTAACATTTTTTAAGTTAATAAATTGTTTAGTGGCTTTGCCAGATTTATAAAAAAAAATATATATTTATTATCTTATATTATATAAAGTATTAAATACAATATTTCATTATTATATTGTATTTTTTAATTAAAATTTAAGTAACATGTATATTATATATTAAATAGTTATATATATGCTATTTAATTATGTATTTATTTTTTATATACTTCTATATTTATTATCTTATATTATATGAACTATTAAATATAATAATATATAATGAAATTATTTTATTATTATATTTTATATAATGCAAATTATTGAATATATTTTTAAAATAATATTATATTTATTATAAAATTAATTTTTAATTATGATACTATATATTAAATATTAAATATTTATATATGTTATTTAATTATGTATTTATTTTATAGATAAAATTATATTTACTAGCTTATATTATATAAAGTAATAAAAACAATATTTTATTTTTTAATTAATTTAATGTAATTTGTAAATTATTAAATATGTTGATTTTTTCAAAGTGGTAAACGCTTTTGACCCGGAGCTATGAACACTTTTGGCCTGAAGCCTGAAGCTATGAACTGGTGAGGTCACAAATGAGGGACCTCATCCCCAAATTAAGCATTCAACAATTACACCCCAATGGGGTTTGAACCTTGATGACAAGAACAACACTACAACAACTTAACCATCATACTATGCCACTAATAGCATTAAATATATTTTTTAGTTAAAATATTTTATTGACTCTTTAAATATATATTGTTTAATTATGTATTTATTTGATATATATAGTTTTTAATAATTATATTTACTATGACATATTATGTAAACTAATAAATTTAATATAATATGTAATGAATATGTATAATATATATTTTTAATTAAAAATTTGAGAGAGGTGGAGGAAGCAAGGGGTGGATAGAAAGAGAAAGAGATAGATGAGAAAGTAGAAAGGAGGGAGAATAAGAGAGGGATGGATTCACTCCATGTTTGTTCCTCCTTATCTTTATATCTATATCTCCTTCACATTTCTCACTCTCCCTCACTCTCTCTATTATTTGTCTCTATCACCTTCTCTCTCTCTCTCTCTCTCTCTCTCTCTCTCTTTCTCTCTCTCTTTTATTCACTCCATCTAGATCCTACTCTACATCTCTATCTCTCTATTTCTCTTTTTTTTATCTCCTCACTCCTCTCTCTATCTCTTTCTATGCATATGTTTCTCTACTTCTATCTCAATATCTCTCTTTCTCTCTCTAGGATCTCTCTAACTCTTTCCCTATTCCTCTCTATCTCTCTATATCACCCTCTATCTATATCTCTCCATATCCCTCTCCCTCTCTATATATTGAGCTATCTCTAACTCACCCTCTATATCTATCTCTCCATCTCTCTACCCATATATCTCTCCCTCTCTCTACCCCTCTCTATATATATCACTTTCTATCTGTATATTTATCTTTTTATCTCCCCCTCTCTCATGCTTTCCCTCCCTCTCCCTCTCTATATATCGATCTCTTACATCTCTATCTAGCCCTCTCTCCTCTCTCTCTCTCTCCTCTCCATATCCCTCTCCTTCTCCCCATATCTCTCTTCCCCCCTCTATCTCTCCCTCTTTCTACTCCTATCTCTCCTCTCTCCATGTTTATGTATTGCAAGCATAACATGAACCTATTGGTAGTGGAGCCTGATTATCTTTCTGATTTAAAGACTTTGTTCTAGTCATGTTTTGATCCTTGTATGTGGATGCATAGTTTATTTTAAGCTATCACTTCTCAATTGATACCTTTATTACATAAACAAAATCATTTGCTAAATGACCTATCAATTGACATCATATATTACACAAATATATGCACAATAAAACCAATTCTTTTCCTAATTGACCTTCCTAATGTACCCATTACACACCAACATGCGATTGGTAGATATTTTTTCACTATCATTGCCTTTAAATATAGAGGTGTTAGTTTAAGGGAAATATATTTTTTATAAGAAACAAAACTGTTGAAGATTACGTTTTGGAGATTTCATTTGAAGACATGGTCAACTTCTTAACCAAATAATGGCATACAACTTGTGGCTTAAAGAAGTTGACCGAGCTTAACTAGGCCTTGGTTCTATTATGGTTTCTCTCACATTTTTCTGTGTTTCTATCAAATTTTTGTTAGTTCTCTTATTGCTTGTTATTCTTGCTATCCATTGGGTTCTTTTGTAAGTTTCACAAACCCAAAAATTTGAATTGAATCCTCTAAAGATGAATTTGCAAAATAACACAGATTAATAATCACCTTCAAATACTAGAGATAATGTATAGTCAAATACCAAAATAAAACCTTATATATCTCTCATAAAATCTGATTTAATCTTTTCATGGGTATTTATGTATGTAAATATATAATTAAGAAAAGTTAAAGTAAAGCAAAGTGCTGAATTTGTACATGATAATATGTGGGTGATCCCACAATAATGGGTTACACTTTTTGGCCAAACTTGACATTAGAATCAATATTTTTCACCAGATCTTCACTTTCTTATTCCTATAGAAGCTAAACCATTAAGAATTTGAAGATGAAGTAAACTAGTGATTTGTGAGATTTTGTGAGAAGATTCTAATTATAGTTTTTTAAAAAATTAAAAAATGAATTATGAATCTTTTTATGTAATTTTTATTAACTTTTTTTTTTACAAAATAACATTTTCAAAAAGTGATGTTTATTTTCAGTTGCATAATTTTTTTTCTAGAAAGGATACAATTCTAGATTTTTAAATACATATTTTTCATAGTAGTATCTAAGGCATGGATATTTTTTCATAGTTTTTTGTTTCATACATATTTTTTAATTAATTTTCTAAGTCAGATTAATTCTAATTTGGATATATTATACTTTCAGTTGCATAACTTTTTTTGTATGCATTTGAATTAACTCATTGTTTTTTTGTTGGAATAAGGAAATCAATAGATATCGGACATAGATTTTTTAGAGTTTTTTTCTCTCTTTTCCTTTTTTTTTTATGTGTGAAACAAAAACCTCGATGTTCATTGAAAAACCCACATTCACAAGAAATAAAAAATAAATATAATAATAAAAATAAATATATTTAAAATTATACTTTTTGGGAAGCTTATAATAAGGACTGCATTCTTACAAAAGATAAATTTTAAATGAATTCATTTGATCCCCCAAAAGGTAAATCGAAAGTGGATTTTTTTAGCATTTTGATAAGTGTAGAGGAGACTCCATTATAGGTATGGTTTAAAACTAGTGGGTTTCTATCCAAGGGGATTTGATCAAACCATCTTCAATTAAAATCCTTTCAATGGAACATTTTTAAGGATTAAATCATTACATTTTCTAAAAAATATGATTTCAACAAAAATCAGGATGTCCCAGATAGTGTAACCCATTATTGTGGCAACACCCATGTCCTAAACCAAAAAGAATGATGTTAAGACTGAGAACTTACATAATGAAACTTGTAGGTAAAACCATCTAAAAGTGCATGTTTGAAATTATCTTTCATTTCTAATCACAGATATACTTGCAGTGAAAACTTGGTATGTATGCAATCATATATCAATTCAATGAAAACAAGTTTTGCAGAATTTAACCCATTAAAATGAAACATGCACATTGATCGAATCTATTGAACATTAAAAGACCACTGATCTCAGTTATCACCTTCAATTTTTTGCCACAATTTTCAAGACCCTTGTCTTGCATTTTTCACAACACATTTCCACTGCTACTACAACTTTCTGCAATTACATATTATATTGCAAACCCACAACTGCAATCAGAATAACAATACATCTCTGTACAAACCTTCATTGTTGGCAAAGCTTGTGCATGAAATCCACTTGGTTCCAATCCCAGTGAAGATAATTTGATGAATGAATTTGCTTAATATAGTGAATTATTTATAATTTTTTCTAAGGCTTTCAATAAAATAATGCAGTTGACCTTTTTTAATATTCTGAACAATATTGAAATTAATAATTAAAAGATTAATTTAAAATAATATACCAAATCTTTATAAAAATTACACAGATTAATACAGAATATTCCAACTGCTATGCAATTTATCTTTTTTTATCTATATGTTACACGTCTGTAATGGATTTCTTTTTCAATATTAATATCCACCTAATAATTTTGAAATGGGATTCTTCTGCCTAATTGAGTAAGGTACTTGGTATTTTGTAGAATATGGAAAAATCATCATGATCAATTTACAGAAGGAAAATTCATCTCAGTAATTCACCAACAGAAAATTCATCATCAAGTAAAATTCACCGTCAACAATTCACAGTGGAGAAAATTAACCACATTAATATTTGTTAATATATATTTCCAAAAAAAGAATTTTATTAAAATATTAATGCGGTTAATTGAATTTTTGAGATGCCAGTATTTGCTTAATGCATTGAGAATTCTGAGTATGATTGTCAGGAAATCAGTCTTTTACGAGTTTACAATGCATTGATATGCTAACTATTCTAGTGAAGTCAAATTACAAGAAGATTTCTATCAGTAGGCAATGGGAGCTGTCAAATATTTGAAGCATTAGTAGTTTGTTCGATTTCATTTTCCTATTTTTGTTGTTGTTGTGGTTTGTCATGGGTTCATTTTGGTGAACGTTTTGCTATTGTTTGGTTGTACTTTTATTGTTTTGGATTAAGGAAACTGTTTTTGATTGGACATATGAATCAAAGAGGTTTTGAAAGAGCCCAAAACCTTGTCCATCAGAAAGGGTTACAACACAAAACAAGGACCCACAAAGAAACTAGATTTAAGACGAGAAAGACTCAAGTAAACCAGACAACAACACTAAAACAAAGGGATATCCAACACAAACAACAACATAACAAAAAATAAGTAGCCAACATATTCAAGGAGGTTTGAAACCAAACATCTCCAAAGAGCTTTGAAGCAAAGTCTGATCTAATTGGATCATTCTATAATTCTTTGAAGAACTAATCTCATCAATAGGAGAAAAATCTAGTTTACTTTTATCTTTAGAGGGGGATCCCCTCAAGTGCTCAATAGAATCCATAATGGCTAGGTCCAAATTCTTACCAAAATTTACAAAAGAATTAGGAACCAAAGGACACACAATAATAGGTTTTCTCTTGTTTATTAGGGAAGACCCCTTAGTTTTCCCTATGGGGCTTGCAACAATAGAGCTCAAATAATTTCCTTTGAAACTAGCTTCTAAGTTCCTATGATCAAAAAAATGAAAGATCATTTTGGATTGAACATGGAGCTTATCCTTGATATCTTGACACAAATGGGAAAAATGCCTAGCTCTATGGCAATGAAAGAAAACCATTGAAGATGACTCATAATGAATTTTTTTCTCATAGACACCCAACATGAAGTGTACCCCAATAGTATTTAGTAACATACTATTACCATCAACATAAAATGAAATTTCGAAAAACTCAAGCATTTCATGGTTTTTCTGACCTTTTAAAGAGCGGAAAAAGAACCAAGAGAAGTAGCAATAGGTCTTTATGATCTTTTCATCCCAATATTCGATAGGGAGCCCCAAGAGCCTCACCAAAATAGAGACCGACTTAGATTCTTCCTTGGAAGCATCAAATCCAATAATCCATCTTTTCAAGAAAAGGACAAATTTTCCGCCTTGCAAGATACACTTGCCCTTAGTTGCTACCAATTTTTTTTTCTTAAATCAATTCTAAACAGTTACCAAATTTAATGGATTGAGCATCTTCCATGTAGCTTAAAAGTGCTAACTTGGAAACTTCTTCATTCATCATGGTGGAATCAACTCGACATTTCCACTTATATTCTTACACATAGTAGTGGTAAGCTCCCAAGGTTAAGGTCAGTCCTAAACCCCTTACCTCTTTTATTGTGACTATCTCTTGGTGTATATATTTTTTCCCCATATGTTTACAAAGTTCATTTATCCTTTTAATATTTGATAGATGACCATGCCTCTTAAATGCATTTCCCAAGACCCCATCCTCTAGTTTCTAGACTTCAAATATAGGGATGTGACAAACAAAAGGAACCTCAAGTACCACTTCAAACAAAGGCTTGGAAAAATCCTCCTCCAATATGACTCCAATTCTATAATATTGATAAAATGGAAGTACTAAAGGGGGGCCAAAGGATCCAACAACAACACAAGGTGCCTTAATAGAGGCATTACCCTCCCCAACACCAAAGTGTGGGAATCCAACCAATAGCAAAGCCCCATTGGATACAAGGTCCCCACCACTCAGAAGCCCCTCATTTATGAGGCCGTCTTTGATAGGATCCTTGATTGGAAGAGTAGGCACTTGGGAGAGAAAACCCTTTTGTAGGCCCAACTTAAAGCAACCATTCAAGGACTCAATAAGTTATGCAAGTTCATTGCTAGCAAACACAGAGAAGGTGGGGAGAAGTTCCTTCAATTTGGCCTCAAGAAAAATATTCAAAAGAAGCTCATCCCTTTTCCCTTCTACACCCCAAAAAATCCTCCTAACCCTCATCACCTTTATCATCTTCAACATCACTATCTTTTGAATTTTTTCCTACTCATAGAGGTTCAAAACCCTTGCACCCACTCCTACTACGACTCACACTTGTGTTGTTTTTTTACCCTTAATCAACCCTTTGTAAAGGGTTTCGAGGATCCTTCAAAAAAACAAACCTCTAATAAAAAACTTCTCTAATGAATTATGATTTCCCAAATCAACATATACCCACATTACCACTATTTTTCAAAATTTCTCTATAAAATATATATTTCATATGCAACTAATTTTTTTATAAATTAAATTAGAAAAAATAAGATTAAAACTTAAATTATTAAATTAAAACTAATAACAATAATTATTAATTCAAGTACATTAAATGCAAATTTGATATATAATTACAAATTATATATATATATATATATATTAATTAACTAAAATCGAAAATATTGTATTAGAAACCTATCTTTATCCTTCTTCAATAGCTAAATTCCAAGTGTTTATTGTTACAATACATACAATACACATAAATAAATTATATCTAATCAATTGCCATCCCAAACCATTATTTGCCACCATATTGGACCCGGTCATGCATATCGTTATCCTGCATTTGTATGAAACTTATTCTAAAATACTATGGGAACACTTTTATTATTTATTATTATTGTTACATATAAT
Source organism: Sequoiadendron giganteum (assembly GCA_007115665.2). Lineage (NCBI taxonomy): Eukaryota > Viridiplantae > Streptophyta > Pinopsida > Cupressales > Cupressaceae > Sequoiadendron > Sequoiadendron giganteum. The sequence continues at coordinate 115,684,922 of CM021105.1, read as the reverse complement.
ATTATTTACCAAAATTCATACATAAAACTGTCAATTTCCACATCTTCTAAGAGATTATCTATTTGATTTAAATTATTTACGTGTAGTTTACATTATAATTATAAATGGGTTGATGATATTTATTTAATTTAAATATAATAGTGATAGTTCTACGGAGGAATCAATTTATAAAAACATATATTTGATGAGGAGTTATATTATATAAATTATTTTTAACAAGTCAAATAATATTTGAGAATATAATTATAGATTTGAAAAGGTATGATGTGATTTTTGTTTATTTTAATATTTTGATTTTATTTTAATAAACGTATTTTAAAAGTAATGATTTGTTTATAAATGATTTTTGATGTTTAAATTCAGTTTATGACATCACATATTCTAATTCTTATTTTTATTTTTTTTAAATAAAAGTGGTTGAGCCACTAAAATCTTTTATTAATTTTAGAATAATCTTCATACAAAGTCCTATTTCAGGGAAGCATAGCAGGAAATAATCAGGAGGGGAAAACCTCTGGTTATAGCTCCATGCAGAAGTACAAAAGTCACATATTCTAATTCTTATTGTTATTGATTGTCAAATTTTTATTATTCTTTTGTAAATATATTTTTCATCATCTTGAATCAGATTTGTCAGTCTAGATTTGACATAAATCAGTTTTGCACTTGTAAATTTAAACCTTGACTTTTTAAATTTCAAAATTCAAAATTTCACCATATCTACCACTTTAGTAACCATCATAAGTATATCTAATACATATTTTGTTGATTTTTTATCTTGGTTAGTGTATTTATTGACAATCATTCATTTATTTAAAAAATTGCCTTTCAAATTATTGAGCACATATAGAGTTTGAATTGAGAAAGAGAATAGAAGGAATCTAAGATCATTATCAATGAATTACAACATGACACTAGTATAAATTTTTCCATAAAAAATGTTATAGAAAAACTATTAGACTTTGGACATTAGATTTGAAAGTATTCAAGAATCAAATCAAATAAATGATCTAATACTTTGTAAATCAATAGCTACAAACATCTAACTAAAACAATTCAAATGAAATCAAACAAAGTAGAGAATTGAAACAATCAACTTAAACATTCTAGAAACATTGCAAAAATAATCTAATCAAACATCCAAACAATTAATTAATAGTCAGCACATCCACAACAATAATTTGCCTAATCATCGAATTATATGAATAATCTTTTATTAGTCAATTTCACATCTTGCATATACTACAAATCCTAAAAAAAAGAAATAGATATGTGATTTTCACCATTACATTACAATAATATCTATTTAAAGTTAATATTAGATGATAAATGGCACATCAAATAACTTCCTTTTACTATCTACTACCAATCAAGGGTTTGATTCTAAGGGTGTCCTTATAACTTCTCCACATACCAGTAAACTTGGACTACTTAAAGAGAACAAGTGGAAGCCCTAGTTTCAAATTGCTGACCTTCTGCTCACAAATTATTCAACAGAACCTAGTCTCTACTAGCTAGACCGTGAATTCTATTTTTTATCAATTCTAATCAAAGACACGCATAGTGATGGCTACGTTTGGAAGCCATATTATTTATACAATCTAGAAGTAAATTTAGAAAGGTTACATATATCATTACATAATTTTCTTACTAGTGCTTCTTTCAATGCACCAGATACATTCAATTTAAACTAGTGTATTAAGTAATCTTGGACTCAAGAAAATTCACCATCAGCAATTTGCTGCTATGAAAACTTCATCACATAAAAAATTTGTGGTTACGATATATTGATAGTTGTGAATTTTCCAACGGTAAATTGCTGACTGTGAATTTTCCTAAAGAGAATAAGGGATTGTCCTCTAAATAAGGGTGCACTGGTTGTAGTTTTCTTTGTTGTTGTCGTCATAAAAATAATACCCCTGCTTTGTATGTTCTGGCAACTCAGGGTTTTGGATATCTCCTGGCCAATGCTATCTCCCAGCAGCGTGTTAAAGGAATCACTCTCCTAGACTCTCAAGAGTAGCTTTTCAATGGGCACTTCGCTAGTGACTCCTTTCTCACTCTTTTAGAGGATGAAGGATCGATCGTTGTTGCCCTTGAATGCCTTGACACTTTTTGTCTTGCGTCTGGTTCTGCAATTCAATGGCACAAAACCTTGTGCTACAGACAGTCGGTGCTTCCCACTCCTATGTGGCTTCAACCCTGTAACTAGAAATGGATTGGTTAGGGTGAAATATTTCAATTTTTGGGTATTCCTTTCGCCTTCCAAGCTTCCCCTAGGAGCTTTGCCAAGCCATGCTCTCCAGAGTTGAACAGAAGCTGGCCTATTGGGTTACCAAGCCTCTCTCACTGGCTGGCAAATTCCAGGTGTGCTCTAAAATCTTGGATGTAATCCACGTCTACTATTCCTCCTATTGGGCTCCTTCCAAAGCAGCCTACAACAGGCTTGAGAAGTTGCTCCACTATTTTCTTTGGGCCTCTTCTGAGGCCCATAAGGGCTTTCATTGGGTCACTTGGGAATTTTGATGTCTTCCCAAGGAGTTAAGAGGGCTCAGCTTGCTTTCCACTCAATGACAAGGGACTGCCCTCTATGTCAAATGGATCATTCATGCACTTACTGGGGATGAAGCCAGGAAAATTCTCCTCAGGCATTATATTCAGTCTGGGTTTCCTGTTCACAGACCCGCCTAGAAAGGAATCGACTTTCAAACCCTTCTAGTTATGAGGGAGCCGGTTCAAATTATGGGCTCCTTTGTGGCTAAAAGCATTTGGCGCTCTTGGGAAACTGTCAAGCCTTGGCTCCGTTGGGCTGGGGTCGGGTTTCGTGATGGGCTTTCCATCAACCAGCATAATCTCTGGTGGTCTCCCCTTTTGGCCCAAAATGGTCAACCCCTTGCCAAGTCGCCTTGGCTCAAAGCTCTCTGATTTCATAAGAAGGGCATTCAGACTTTGCACCAGCTTTTCCATCGTCCCACCATGATTATTTTGCAGTGGGATGCTTTTAAAGCCCATTACAGCCTTCAAAACCAGGATCGTCCTACTTTTGACGGGCTGGTGAATGCCATTCCGGTAGAGATTCTTCACAAAGTTGGTATTCGTGGGCACAAATCTTGGTGGAAAGACTAGAAATAGTTTCTAGATACTCCTCTAAGGAGCTACAGGCCGTGGCTTGGTTACAGGTTACTTTCACCCCATTTCCCTATGCTTAGTTCTTTAAACCAGAGGTGGCTTCTTAACTCCTCAGCCTTTACTTGGCATAGGAGGTTTGATGCCATTTGGTCTGCAATTGTTAATCCGAAGTTGGCCCACTTTGTTTGGTGTATTCTTTTCCAAGGCTTGTCTATGGGTTCTCGGTTGGTTCATTTGGGGGTCTCTGACCCTCACTACTCATTTTGTGGGCAGCCCGAAAGCTTCAAGCACCTTTTTTAGTTTTGTCCCAGAGCTCAACAGTTCTAGACTTGGATTCATGATTTCTTTCGGCCTTTTAGGCCTAAACCCTTTTCATGGCATATGGTTCTACTGGGGGACCTGCCTGGAACCCCGGCTAAGTTCACCCAGCTTTGGCACACTTTCAGAGTGAAAATCCTCTTCAATATGTGGAAAGACAGAAATGCTTGTATTTTTGCTCATTCAAATTTAGCTATTAATGTGTCTCTTTATGCTAAAACTGTTATATGCTCTAATGTTATGTTACAGATTCAAGTGCAAGCCAACAAGGTTGCTCACCCGCAGGTTCTCCTGGACCACTAGGGCAATGCCCCTTGTACTGTGGCTCGGATTCCTGACTCGCCCTCCTCCTCCCGCCGCTGGTCGCCCTCTTGGGGCCAGAAGCAGAGTGATTCCATGCGGGCTCACTCCCTACCTCCTCCTCAGAGGGATTCTCGACCTCCCAGGTGGGCTCGTTCTCCTTTGTAGGGTCCTGGTCAGGGCTGGCACTCTAGCGGTGCACCGAAGAATAGTGGTGGCGGTTCTGGGTGGCCTTCGAATGCTCCACCTACTTCTGGATCTGGTTAGCCCTCTTCCCCTAGTAAAAGCTTACCGCGGCTTGCTCTTGCAATCTCGCCTTGGTGTGAGGATAAAGATAAAGAAAAAGATAAGAATGATGATGGTTGGGGTGCTCCTCCTGATGTCACTCCTAACCCCAGTGATGTATGGGGGAAACATATGGATGACTAGGATCCCCCAGGATCTACTGACACTGCTTTAGCTGCATAGTTTTCATTCTATTTTTTTTTTCTAGGCTAGGCCCATGTGACTTTTGTTAATTTTGTTGGACTGGGCCCATGTGACTTTCGGGGTGTGCTCTCTTACCACCTGCCCCTTTTTTGTGAATTTTGTAACTTTATCTCTTTTAATATAGATAGCTAGAAAATTCATCAAAATAATAATAATAATACCTACCCTCACACATTTGACAACATGCTAGCATAATGCAGGTTATTTCCTCAGGCTATGGTTTCTTTTTCTTCTTTCTCTTTGGCTTTTTCGGTGGAGGATGAAGTCCAACACTTATAATCTATGCACACTAGCTGAATTTTCTGATCTGTACTGCAATTTTGATAGGGTCTACCTCTCTAATGACTGTCACTCTGTTCTTAGAGGCATCCACTTCTATAGAATCAATTCCTATAATCATCACCAAATACGTTTAATATATTTTAACTTGAGAAAAATAATAGTGATGATTTTAATTACTTTTGAAGATCTATGTTTTTAGTCAAAATAGTTATATATCCACTTAATGAGGGACTACAAGCTGGAATGCTCATTTAGTGTGTATATATTTACTAGAAGTATATGTATAGTCTTGTGTTCTTATATCCTATAGAAAAACAAGTTCATAATAATATAAAAAACTTTCATAAAAAGTATGAAATATTGATGTATTCAACATAAATTAATTATATTAAAATACTGTGAAATAATTTATACTATTTACATAATGAAACTCATAAAAAAAGCCATCCAAAAAATCCAGTTTGAAATTTTCTTCCATTTCAAATATTATTGAGTACAATGACAAATATATTTATAGTGATAACTTGGTATATATGAAATCTTGCATCAATTCAATCAAAATGAATTTTGGAGAATTTAACCCATTAGAATGAAACATGCATGTTGATTGAATCTACTGAACATTAAGAGATCACTCAACTCAATTATCACCTTCAACTTTGGCAATAGTTTTTGAGACCCTTGTCTTGCATTTTTAACAACACATATCCACTACTACTGCAACTTTCTGCAATCACAGATTATATTGCAAGCTCAGAACTACAATTAGAATCACAATGTATCACATAATTACTATACTGAATGCTATATTCAATATCTAAATATACATTTGATTTGAAAAAAATGTATTTCTCTATACAAACCTTCATCGTTGTTGCAGCTTGTGCACATATTCCACTTGGCTCTAATCCCAGTGCAAGATGATATGATGAATGAGTTTGTTTAATATTGTGAATTATTTATAACTTTTTCTAAGGTTTTCTTCAAGGAAGGGTAAAAACATTATTCAAACAAGAAAACATTACAAAGTAAGGGCATTAAATGGCCCTATCAAGTTCAACTAAGTGATCCAATTGATGAGATAGATCCGGGGGTAGTTGACCCCGATCCACCAAATTTCAATCATGAATATGATCAAAAGCCCATTTAGCCAAGCAATCAGCAACACCATTCCATTCTCGAAGAATATGAGTGAAAGTAATACAGTCCAGAGAAGCACAAAGAGTGAGAAATTGTTCAACAATCAAAGCTAGCTACCAACTCACATCATCTAAATACTGCCTTTTCAATAAGTTCACCACAACTTGGGATTCAGACTCACATATGATCCTTCACCATCCCAAATGACTATCACACTCCACAACCAATAAAATGGCCTGAGCCTCCATAAGATTATTAGTATCAAGACCCTTATACACAGGGAAGATAAACCGAACATCCCAGAGTTGTCCTTACCAACATCCCCAATGCCAGCATGACCCGGATTTCCATGAGAAGAGCCATCCGAGTTGATTTTTAGGACTCCATGAGGAGGAGGGGTCCATCTTCCCTCCATGTAACGCCCCCATCGTCGAACTCAAAATTTTTTATGTCATTCACGCAAGATAATAGAATATTTAAAAATAAAAACAAATGACAAATGACAATAATCTAACATAATCGTTTTAGGGTTCCACAACTATGCTACTAAGTAATAACATCATAATGCCACAATAAACATAAATAAATAAACTCATGAGAATAGTCATGTCCAGATATATATATATACCAAGAGTTACATAAGAATAGTTGAGATTGTGACAAATCTCAGAATAATACAAGTATCATTACAAGAAATCCTCATGTAACAACATGAGTGAATACAATGAAGAATAAGATCAAGAATAGAAGATGACCACGTCCACGAACTCACCTGAGGAACTATGCTCTGTGAACATTGTGCATTTTGGATCCTGCCAAGAATAACACGTCACGAACAACACACCTGCAAGGGACCCAATGGAGAATGTGGCACGTTCCTCCCAACCATGTGGAGCTTGAAAGCCCACCCCCCATGCTAGGAGATAGAACAAGTCCTCAAGTCAAACTGCCATCACAAAGTACATCATAGAAACATGGTCGACTCACATGACATCTCAATACTAGAAAAATGACGAACTCCTAGAGGTGACTCACAAACACAAGTGAACTAACAAGAGTACTAGGATAAGACTGTCATCACATATACATAATAGGTTACCCTGGATAGTCTTCCTAGGTTACCGACCCTCTACCAGAGTTAATCTAGCAACCTCTTACGACTTTCAGCCCCTATACATACTATGTGGTCTCGAATCACTTCTCAGGAAGATGAAGTGTTCAAGATGCCATTCCAGGCCTTCTCAACCTGCTTTAACCTAAACTAGCGTTAAAGACCAAGGGGAGGTAAACATTATCTATATGGTTAATTTAACTACCCAAACCCCTACAAACTTATTTTAATTACCACTTGGTTAATACACTTCTGAGAGGTTACCCCTGCAACCACTTCTGGGTCTAGCCCCTATTGGAAGCCACTCCTCCTAAGATACAACTCATAAAGATTAAAACAATAAGACAACATGCATGCAACATGAAATTTTTACACAAAGACTTAAAATCAACCAAACAAATAAATAACATTAAATGACATAACATGCATGGTGAAACATCTGAATATGCGTACTTTCATAACATGAAATACAAATTGCCCAAAATAGTATCACATAGGCATAATGTGCGTGGACCACGTATCAACTCAAAATATAAGACAAGGTCTCCATAAAGATTTAAACATAACTCATTCTTATAGATGATAATTCTAAATCCTCTTGGGAACAATACATTAAACACCAAACCCTAATACAAAAGAATATTATCAAGTAGGAACATTTAAACATAATTTACAAATCTTAATCAAGAATTCTAATAACACAGTTCCAACTCAACATTTAAGTTAAATGAATGGCAAGACCATAAAAAAAAATTTCTCCATCATTGATACTTCTAATACACAATCTTAGATAGAATAACTTAAATATTAAAATCTCCATTAACCAAACATATATATTCGATCATTAAAAAGAAACAAATGAAATAACATAAGGTTCATCATTATTAATTTATTACCCATTCCTTAACCACTACATTTATAATTTAACTAACAACCCATTTCATTAGGAAAATACCAATCTTAATTCTCAACAATATATAATTGATAAATAAAAACGCATACTCCTAATTATAATTTATAAAATAAATCAACATCTCAAAATAAAAGTAAGATTATCATCAAGTAGGAATACCTGTTAACCATAATTTTACATTTCCAACACAAATATTTAAGATTACGAGTAAAAAGTTCATAAATACCTTCTTCCTCTCTCTTGATGCTTCTATGTTAACAACCTAAACAATTAATCATTCCATTAACCTAGTACTTAAAGTATTACCTTTAATCTCATAAATATATGATTTCACCAAAGCCATAAAATTTAATTCATATTACTAACTTTAATAAAAACATATGCATCTAAATTTATATTACGTAGGTATTCTGTAAGGCATACTATTTAAAATTTAATGTGTATAAACAACATGCCATAGATACTTATTTATCCTTATACCAAGTATTTATCTAAAACCTTTATCTCAATAAATAGTCTACGACAACCTTGAAAATATGAATCTTATAAACAAAGATGGATTTATATCGCCTACGGTAACAACTATAGATCCCAACGACTTGACCAACAATGATGAACCTTTTAACTAGTGAGAAAGAGAGTTGGATATGCGTGGCATCAATAGTAGTCTATAACACAGGGAAGTGGTTGAGATAGACAACGACATAAACAATGAAGAAGTTTCCCTAACCTTTGGATACAACAAGAATGACCATATCGATGGCCTTACACTACCCCATGCAGCCAACTTAACAACAGTGGGTCACAGTGGGAGGAAGAACCTGATGCATGCATCTTACATGCAAAATGAAAGAAATAAGAGAAGAACTAATTCAAGGGCGGGAGTTATGGTCACAAGATCTACTATTTTGGAGCAAGAAAATATCGTAACTTATATTATCAAGTTTATAAAACAACGACTGTCATATCCACGCATTGTTAATTTAATATTTTAGCTCGGACAGTTGTTTCTCCAATTCCAAGAATTAGTATTTAATTCTTGAGACTTCTAGATAGAAGTTAGTTAGGTCCAGATATTTAATTATTTAATTAAATAATTGATTCCTCTAGAGACTTCTAGAAACCAATTAGTTAGGGTTTGTTAGAGTCGAATTAATCTTAGCCATTGATTGAGATTAAATCTTGGCCATTGGTTTTCCAATGAGAATAGTTTAAAAGGGGGTCATTGGGCATTTGGAGAACACAGACTGATAGACACAAGTTGTAGAAATATTTGCAGTGATAGCAAATAGTCTTGCAGTGATAGCAAGGGCGCAGTGATAGTGTTGGAGGCAGCAGCAGTGGAATTTCAGCAGGAGAAATTGAGAGAAGAATTTCCGGTGAAGAATATTGCCGGAGCTTTATCAGTGAGAGGCAAGCAATTTCTTTTGTATCTCTTGATTTGTTGAAGATTAATATAATTCCTCATTTGCAGTACTGGTTTTCCCTTCGGGGTTTTTCCAGGGACAATTTGTCCAAAAATATTGTGTTTATTAGTTTGCATGTTTTCTTCTCTATTCCTGTGAGTTTTATTTGTGAAGTTGCAGTTGTATTATTTTTCAGTATTTGCTGTGAATTAATTTTCGGCAGTCAAATAATATTTATAGATAGGAGATTAATAATCAGTAACTGCAATAGATTTTTCACATGGTATCAGAGCAGATCTAAGGGCAGAAAGAGCTTAGCGCAGGCACAGGAAGAAAAGGAAAATAGAGGGTTTATAAAACCCAGTTCTACCTCTTCAGTATTATTATTTTTGTTATTACTATTTTTTGTTTGAGATGGCCTCAGCAGGTTTAAGAGATCAGGACAGATTGGATGGAGCCTCAAATTTTGGTGTCTGGAAAGCCAGAATTTCTTTATTGCTGGAAGAGAATGGTATCAAAGAATATGTTACCAGTGTTGTAGCTATACCTACAGATCCAGCACAGCTCTTAGCATATAAGAAGGAAGATGCCAAGGCAAGGAGGTTGATTCTTGATGGTGTTAAGGATCATATTGTTCCACATATCGCAGAGTTGGATACAATGAAGATGATGTGGGACGCCATTTTGAATCTGTACCAGAATGCTACCACTAACAGGAAGCTGATTCTCAGAGAAAAGTTGAGGAACACCAGGATGAACAAGGGAGAAGACGTTACAAGTTACCTCACCAGACTTAGACTTGTCAAAGATGAGTTGGCAGCTGTTGGAGATAAACCAGATGATGACGAGCTAGTACGAATAGCCCTAAATGGGTTTACTAAGCAGTGGGATGTCTTTGTTCAAGTTATTAATGGACGAGACACCTTACCGAGTTGGGATCGACTATGGAGTGACTTCACTCAGGAGGAGCTTAGATTAAGCCTTGTCAATGGTGCCAGCAGTAAGAGTCAGAAAAGTGAGGCAGAACAGGAAAACGTTGCCCTAGCAGGAAAAGGTAAAGCAAAGAAGGGGTCTAGCAAAGGATCAAATCCCAAAGGCGAGAAGAAGAAGGACTTGTCTAAAGTCAAGTGCTACGGCTTGTCACGAGTTTGGCCACTATGTCAGCAATTTCCCACAAAAGAAGAAAGGCAAGAAGCAGACGACAGCTTCAGCAAGTGCAGATGAGCTCTCTAGCAGAATGGAAGATGAGTTTGCACTCATAGCTTGTATGGTTAGCTCAACCTCACAGGGTGTTTGGTATATAGACAGTGGGGCGTCATTTCATATGACAGGAGTTAGAGAATACTTCTCCAGTTATAAGGAGGAGGACATCAGAATCCAGATTTCTATGGGGAACATGTCCAAACTAAATCCAGTTGGAAAAGGGACTGTTCTATTTCAGAGGGAGAATGGCAAGCCGATTCCCATTCATGATGTGTTGCATGTGCCAGGCTTGGGTATGAATCTTATTTCCATATCTGTCCTTCAGGATAAAGGCTACAATGTACTCTTTAGAGGGGCAAATGTGTTAATCAAGCACAAGGATTGGAAATCACCCATAGCTATTGGAGTTAGGAGCGGCCGACTTTACAGGTTGCAGTTTGATACTCATAAGGCACTGATGAGCAGCGGAAATTCTAGAGATCAAGGAGAGCTATGGCATAGGAGGATGGGCCATATACATCATGGAGCACTCAAATTGCTTCGTGAGACAGTGACAGGTGTTCCAGAGGTGAGCACAGAGCATGATGATGTATGTAAGGGATGTGTGTTGGGGAAGTTTGTGAAAGCAACTTTTCCAAGGAGTGACACCAGATCCAAGGGTGTTCTTGATCTAGTACATTCAGATATATGTGGACCAATGTCGACAAAGTCTCTCAGAGGATACGAGTACTTTGTTACTTTTATTGATGATTTCTCCAAGAAGACCTGGATATACTTCTTGAAGACCAAGGATGAGGTTTTCAGTCGCTTCCAAGAGTTCAAAGCTCTTGTGGAGAATTCGACAGGCAGGAAGATAAAGGTTCTTCGGTCAGACAATGGAGGCGAGTACAAAGGGAAAGAGTTCCAGGAGTTCTGTACCAGGGAAGGAATCAAGAGAGAGTGGACTGTTCCTTACAACCCACAGCAGAATGGGGTTGCTGAAAGGAAGAATCGGTCTATATCAGAGGCGGCAAGGGCTATGTTGTATGACTAGGATATGCCACGTTACTTATGGGCAGAGGCATGCAGTACAGCAGTATACATACAAAACAGGGTTCCACATAAGGTATTGGGCAAGATGACACCAGAGGAGGCATTCTCAGGGAAGAAGCCAGATGTTAGCCACTTCAAGATATTTGGGAGTTTGGCATATTGTCACATTCCAGGTGCTACACGTTCCAAGTTAGATCAGACTGTAGAGAGAGGGTACTTTGTGGGGTACAGCGAGACCTCAAAGGCATATCGGATATTTATTCCAGGGGCCAGGAGGATTATAGTCAGGCGTGATGTCAAGTTCATGGAGGACAAGGCATTTAGAAGGTCCAGAGATTTGCCAGTAGATGATCAGAGTGAGCAGCCAACAGAAGCTCCAAGGATTGAGCAATCAGATCAGGGACAGCGAAGCTCGAGTACAGTGACTAGTACAAGCACAGGCTCAGGTGCTGAGAGTTCACAGAGTATGGAGCAACAGATGCAGCAGATCCAAGAGATGCATCAGGAACACATGGGGGTTGATATTTCATCCTCTACAGTTGGTAGCAGTAACCAACAGGATACTCAGGAGTTTGTGGGAGCTCCTAGGATGAGTAGTAGGTAGCGGAGACAACCAGCCAGGTATAATGACTATATGGCTTTAGTTAGTCAGTTGGTAGATAGTGAGCCTTCCAGTTATCAGGAGGCCGCACAACAACAGGTGTGGCGAGATGCGATGGTTGAGGAATATACCTCAATAGTGCAGAATGATGTGTGGGAGGTTGTGCCTAGACCAACAGATAGGGCAGTGGTTGGATCACGCTGGATCTATAAGATCAAGCACGGTGCAGATGGTAGCATCGAGAAATACAAGGCAAGGTTTGTGGCCAAGGGTTTCTCTCAGAAGGAGGGAATAGACTATGAGGAGACATTCGCTCCAGTGGCCAGGTATACTTCTATACGAGCTGTGATCTCTCTTGCAGCACAGATGGGATGGCAGATCCATCAAATGGATGTCAAGACAGCGTTTCTTAATGGTGAATTGAAAGAGGAAGTATACATAGAACAACCAGAGGGCTTTGTAGCACACAGCAGTGAAACCCACGTGTGCAGATTGAAGAGAGCTTTGTACGGACTCAAGCAGGCTCCCAGGGCGTGGTATGAGCGCATTGATGAATACTTGCAGGGATTGGGCTTTGTGAAGAGTGAGGCGGATGCTAATCTCTACTACTTGGTAGTTGGGGGTGAGATTCTCATTCTTGTTCTATATGTGGACGACTTGTTTTTAACAGGTTCACTGGGGCTCATAGAGGAGTGCAAGAGGGACCTTGCAGCAGAGTTCGAGATGAAGGATTTGGGGCTTATGCACTACTTTCTAGGCATGGAGGTATGGCAGATAGATGGTGAGATTTTCCTTGGTCAAGGGAAATACTGCATTGAAATCTTGAGGAGGTTCGAGATGGAGGATTGCAGAGCCATGTCTACTCCTATGATCACGAATTGGAAGAAGGTAGACTCATCCAGGGAGAAGGATGTAGACCCCACCTTATACAGACAGTTGATTGGGTCTCTCATGTATTTGGTCAACACCAGACCAGATATATCCTTTGCAGTAAATTCTCTTAGTCAGTTCATGGTTGAACCAAAGAGAATGCATTGGATAGCGGCAAAGCATGTGTTGCGGTATTTGCATGGTACAATCGAGTATGGGATCAAATATACTCGAGGTGATGGTATCAAGTTGATAGGCTATACTGACGTAGATTGGGCAGGCAGTACAATGGACAAGAAAAGCACTTCAGGGTGTTGCTTTAGCTTGGGATCAGGAGTTGTCTCTTGGTACAACAGGAAGCAGAAGTCTGTGGCCCTGAGTTCTGCAGAGGCAGAATACATAGCAGCTAGCATGGCGACATGTGAGGCGATATGGCTTCGAAAGTTGCTGGTAGCCTTGTTAGGTCAGAGGGTTGAGACTACAGTGATACACTGTGACAATCAGAGTTGCATCAAGTTGTCTGAGAATCCGGTGTTTCATGATAGGTCTAAGCATATAGACATCAGGTATCATTTCATCAGGGATTGTGTACAATGGGGGATTATTCAGCTACAGTATATACCTACAGATCAGCAGGTAGCAGACATTATGACAAAGGCATTGGGGAAGGTGAAATTCATCTTCTTCAGAGATATGTTGGGTGTTATGCAGAACACCTTCCTCGCTAAGAGGGAGTGTTAATTTAATATTGTAGCTCGGACAGTTGTTTCTCCAATTCCAAGAATTAACATTTAATTCTTGAGACTTCTAGATAGAAGTTAGTTAGGTCCAGATATTTAATTATTTAATTAAATAATTGATTCCTCTAGAGACTTCTAGAAACCAATTAGTTAGGGTTTGTTAGAGTCTAATTAATCTTAGCCATTGATTAAGATTAAATCGTGGCCATTGGTTTTCCAATGAGAATAGTTTAAAAGGGGGTCATTGGGCATTTGGAGAACACAGACTAATAGACACAAGTTGGAGAAATATTTGCAGTGATAGCAAATAGTCTTGCAGTGATAGCGTTGGAGGCAGCAGCAATGGAATTTTAGCAGGAGAAATTGAGAGAAGAATTTCCGGTGAAGAATATTTCCGGAGCTTTGTCAGTGAGAGGCAAGCAGTTTCTTTTGTATCTCTTGATTTGTTGAAGATTAATATAATTCCTCATCTGCAGTACTAGTTTTCCCTCCAGTGTTTTTCTAGGGACAATTTGTCCAAAAATATTGTGTTTATTAGTTTGCATGGTTTCTTCTCTATTCCTGTGAGTTTTATTTGTGAAGTTGCAGTTGTATTATTTTTCAATATTTGCTATGAATTAATTTTCAGCAGTCAAATAATCTTTATAGATAGGAGATTAATAATCAGTAACTGCAATAGATTTTTCACACGCATGCCTTCCCACAGAAGAGTAGTGAAGATCAATAGAAATAGGAAATGGAAGTAACTCTGAAAACACTTGAAAAGCTCGATTCGCTGATGGAGAGAATAGTTAGGCATGAAGCTACATGCTCGGCTTACAAGCATTAATTAAAAATTTCAACCCTAACATAGCACACAATGATAGACTCTATAATATTATGCAGCCGACACTCACATGCAGTATTTCCATCGAGGAAAACATAATAGGGCTCAAATGCACGTGCAGATGGGAGGAGATTAAGTAAATACATCCAAGGATTGACAACGAGGTTAAAAATGAGATACCTCTATGAGCTAAATACCTCAACACTGTATCCCAGATGAATAGTTAAATGGTATAATGACAAGATATGACAACAACAAAGATCATATTGTTTAAAGAGAGAGAACTAGATTAGATTGAAACCATCAAGGGAGAATATTAAAAGGAAAAAATCAAAAATTAAAGTAAGTAGAAACAAACACCATTACACTATCTATTAGTTGTGGCTAAGAAAGAATAATTCTTATGCAAGCAGTGAAGAAGGGGTTGACACTAGTAGACCTTTTAACAATTTGGTATTCGGAATATTGACCAAGATTCCCCAATGACATGATGAGAAATAAATGGTACTGCTAAGGAAGAAAAAATATCTAGTCTGAGAATGAGATTTAAAAAAAAAAAATCAATGATAATAGTCCAACTATTTTCAGTACTAGTAAACTAGTAAAACCTTCAGAACGGGGAAAAGAGGCACCAAGTCTAAGCAAGAATTGATATGCTAAAAATATGAAAATAGGTGTGGAGATTGAAAACACGATTAAATCACAGTTTACACCATCTATGGTTTCCTATAGTTTACACAGTGAGATCATAAGCATAGATAATATGACACACACATTTTATGCAAAATACAAATATTTGAAACTAAATTCTACAATGTTATCATTAATACTCCTTTCAAATTAACACAATTAAAATTGATTATTAATGTTTCCATTTTCCTATTATGCATGTAGGGTTTTGAAGAGAGATATTTCCACAAAATTTCAAATAAAGTTTTTCAGGAAGAAATTTGTCAAACTTTCAACAAAACTTAAAGAATTATAAAAGAAAAAAACTTGGTACGTTCTTCGAAATCAAGAAACAGTGAAATGGAAGCCCTAAGATTCAGTCCATGCAACTTTCACTATCCATACATCGTCTCAGACAATCAAATTTCCATCTTTTTAATCAAACCCCAATAAGATACCCAGACAATATCCTTCTTGTGAAAGCAATATTTTTCTTCTTTCTTTTCAAAAATCAAACCCGTGTTTAAAGAGAATGATCTTTTCTAAGTTATATTTTTTTTTTCAATTTCCAATGCCAACAAAACTTTAACTCCTTGTTTAGCATGCCAAGCATGCATCAATTAAAATTTTTAACACATTTCTGATCAAAATGAGATATTTACAACTTTAGATCACAACTATCTGTTGAATTTTTCAAAAACATCAAGTTGCATTATCAAATCAATTTGCAATTAATTAACCTTTTCACAAGAAAGATATTTTAATATTTCATTTAAATCGCTTAATAAACTAAGAATGGATTTTCTAACTTAAATATTTCATTAAATCAATAAAGAAACATTACTATTTTCATTAAAACATTAAAAATAATCTAAATTAACATTATGGAAACATAAAAGATACAATAGTACGTGACAACTATGAACATACGACAAACAGGTGACATGACATAAGGGTGACGATAGATACACGTCCTTTTCAAAATGATGGTTAAGGACAGAGGACAAGTCTATCTCCCTTCAATGATTCCATTGGGCCATGTCACACTTAGACCTTACAAGTCGGTGGAGTCGATGCCTGTACCTGAAAGCTGCATAACACTACACAATTAATGAACAATATGTACAAATATAAAAACACACCATGAAGAAAAGTCACAATGTAGCAGGGCACTCACGGATGAGTACTGCTAAACCGTCTCCTTCACCAGCTAATGTAAACATATAACTAACATAAACCACATCATAATATCATCATTTATACAATAGAGCATCATAGTTAATTATCATAATAATTTCATCTCATGAAAATAAACATCACATCATAAGGTAAAGTGTATCATCAATTGAGTTTCACAACTGGTCATCAAAACCATGACATAAAGCATCAAAACAACATAATCTCAACATCTAACTACTAACAGTATCTCAAAATAGCTAAAATAAAAGTGTCATCAGGAGGGTCACTACATCCTCCCTCCCTAGGGTGAGGCTTACTCCTGAAAGCCTGCAAATAGATAGGGATACAATTCCCTCATACGTGTTGCATCCTCCCAAGTAGCAAAAGCCTCGTCACTAGGGTCCCATTGGACCCTGACCTCGTCAATGTATTGACCCCTCAAGGTGAGTGTCCTGCGCTGAAGAATGCCAACAGGCTCTAAAGCTAGTTGCCCGTCCTCGACCTATAGAGAATTCCAATCAAGTACATGAGAAATATCATGATGATATGGTCTAAGAACAAATACATGAAAAACATCGTGGATGCATGACAAGCTAGGTGGAAAGGAAAGTCGATAAGCTATAGGACCGATCCTCTCCAAAATCTCAAACGGCCCAAAAAAATGGGGTGGGAGCTTAGAGCCTTTTCCATTACAGACCAGACTCTTTCATGGTTGCACTCAAAGAAACACTCTATCACCAATAGAGAATTGGCGATCAACACGATGAGCATCGACGTACTTCTATTTATCTTGTGTCATAATCAAATGCTCTCTGATATGATCTACCTGTTGCTCCATATCTCACAACATATCAAGTCCAAGAAGTACCCTGTCCTCAAGCCTATCCCAACTCAATGGAATCTTGGATGGGCATCCATACAATGTCTGAAAAGGAGGCATATCTATGGAGCTATGATACCCATTATTATACGCAAACTCCACCAAGTAAAGATATTCCTCCCATCGCTACTGCTGATCCATGACATAAATCCTAAGAATATCCTCAAGCACCTTATTAACCCACTCAGTTTGACCGTCTATCTCGGGATGATTTAAGTTGAACAGAAGTTCAACTGTGTACCTAAAGCATGCTAAAGAGAAGTCCACAAAGCTGACATGAAAATAGGTTTTCTATCTAATATGAATGTGTGGGATTTCATGCAAATGTACAATATCCTCCATGAATATCTTTTCCACGGAAGAGGCATTATAAGACAAAGGATCCAGAGAGAAATGAGCTACCTTAGTCAACCTATCGATAGTTACCATCATGGCATCATGTCGGCGGTAGGACATAGGCAACCGGAAAATAAAATCAACTATTATGATGTCCCATTTCCATTTAGAAACAAGGTGAGGTTGTAATAATCATGCGGTATATTGATGCTCGCCCTTAACCCTCTAGCACTCAAGACATCTCACAACAAAATCAGAAATATCACATTTCATCCCAGGCCAGAAATACAACTAACGAAGATTTGTGTGCATCATCTTGACACCAGGATGAGCTGAATTCGACGCTCCATGTGCCTCATAAAATATCAAGGTACAAATTCCATCAGAAAATGGCACATAAATACGACCAAGATGTCGCAACAAACCATTGGACTCAAGCGTATAATCAACAAACCTACCCTGCAAAGGTCTACCTGAATCCAACTCTTCCTTCACCTCCTGACATAATCTATCGGTAGGAAGTGTTGCCACTATCTGACTCCTCAAATCAACTACTAAAGTCACTTCGGATATCTCGTGTCTATGCCAACTAATTCATTTGCTACCACATTTTCTTCCCCTGAATATATTTGATCTCAAAATCATATTCACACAAAAATTCCATCCACCGTCTCTACCTAGCATTAATGTTAGGCTAAGTAAATATGTATTGTAGACTACAGTGATCACTGTGTAACTCGAAATGATGCCCCAACAGGAAATGACACCACCAAACCAAAGCATGAACGACTGTCGTTAACTCCAGATCGTAAGTGGGATAGTTCAATTCATGATCTTTGAGCTTTTGAGACTCATAAGCTATCACATGACCTTCTTGCATCAAAATGACTCCTAGACCCTCCAAGGATGGATCAATACAAACTAAAAAGTCCTTAGTAGGATCAGGAACAACTAATATAGGTGCACTCATCAACTTATCCTTGAGTGTCTGGAAGGCCAACTAACAATGATCTGACCAAATTAATGTCTTCCTTTTCCTCTGAAGAGAAGTAATAAGATGATAAATTCTAGAGAACCCTTTGAAAAAACTCTTGCAATATCCTTCTAAACCCATAAAACTATGGACCTTAGAAACATTAGTAGGTATGAGCCCATCCATAATGGCTTGGATCTTCAAAGGATCCACTGCAATCCCCTCTCTAGAGATAACATGACCAAGGTATTTCACCTTAGTCTAGAAAAACTCACACTTCGATAGATTCGGAAACAACTGGTTCTCCCTCAAACACTGCAATACTTGTCTCATGTGTTCCTCATGTTCCTTCATATTTCTAGAATTAATTAAAATTTCATTTAGAAACACTAAAAAAAAATGGTCTAGGTACGTGTGGAAGAGACCATTCATCAGGCTCATGAAAACTGATGGTCCATTTGTTAATCTAAATGGTACTACAGTGAACTCATAGTGCTCGTAATGAGTTCAGAATGTAGTCTTATGTATATCTACTTCAGAAATACACAACTGATGATAACCATTTTTCAAATCAATCTTAGAGAACATGTTTGCTCCCTTAACCTAGTAAAAAAGGTCATCGATCCTAGGCAAAGGATATCGATTCTTGACTGTCACCTTATTCAATTGTCATTAGTCAATGCATAACCTGAGTGATCCATCTTTCTTCTTCACGAAGATGAAAGGTGCTCCCCAAGGTGAAACACTTAATTGAATGAAACCCTTAGCCAAAAGCTCCTCCAACTACAATCGAAGCTCTTCCAACTCTTGTGTGGTCATCCTGTATGGAGCCTGAGATATAGGCTCAACTCCAAGAACAAGGTCAATACGAAAATCAATATCTTGTTTAGGCGGCATACCCAAAATATCACTAGGAAACACATCAAAAAATTCTCCCAAAATAGGGTAATCACCAAGAGATATCTCTTGACTGTCCCCTACCTCTAAATCACTAACAATGGCTGCAAAAAGTTGATAGCCTTGTCACATACACCTTCTTAACTACATATCAGAAATAATCCGCAAAGAAATAGGTTTTTGCACACCAACTATCTCATTCTCTTCACCAGAGTCATCTAAACAACTCATAGTCTTTCATTGGCAATCTATCACTGCACTATGAGATTTCAACCAATCCATTCCCAGAACAATCTAGTACGACCCAACGGGTGTAACTCGAAGATCAACTGAGGTAAGTAACGATCCAATCCTAAGCCCACAATCATGAATGAGGGATTCAACCACTACCTTAGCCGTAAAAGAAAATTATACCTGCCACCTAATGCCTTGCTTAACCACCACAAGTTTGCATCGCTCAACAATAGAAGGAGAGATAAAATAATCAGATGCACCATAATCAAATAAAATAGAAACTCTAACACCTTGTAACTGACCTGAAGATTCAACCATAGTATTCTGGTGATCTACCTGACGATTGTCTACTATAACAAAGACTCTATGAGAGTGTCCTGCATCACCAACCGTCAGTTCGAAAGCTGTGGATTGTTGTCCAAAGAATGAAGTACCTCGCATCGGACACTGCCTTTCAATATGGCCCTACTGACCATAGGAAAAGCATCCAATGCCCCTACCAAAACCTCTACCAAAACTTCAGCCACTCGTTGGTGCATTCAATTGCTGGAAACTGCCTCTGCTAACTGTCGATTGTGCACTCTGAGTAGGCTTATCCTGATGATTATGCTCATTGCACATCCAATTCTGATTCTTTCCAAACTGAGAATTGTTACTTGTTAGTGATTGAGATCCCTTATTCTTCTATGAATAATTTTGTTGTTGTTGTTGTTGTCCACCCTTAAAGGGTTCCTCTTGGTTCTGAGAGGAACCACTCGTCTGAACCTGACCACCGCGTGGACCAAATCTTGTGGTAGAAGCACTACCGATCAAAATGCCTATGTTTCCTCCTAACGCCATTGACAAATTCTCTTCAAAAATTTGAGCTTTCTCAACTGCTACCTCCATTGTCTTCGGCTTGAAGACTCTAACTCCTCCATTGATGCAGGTGTTCAAGCCCAAGATAAAATGTTGAACTAGCATCTCCTAATCATTCGCTATACCCACATACTATTTGAGTTCATAGAATCTATGCTCAAACTACTCCACATACATTGTCATCTGGTGCAAGTCATAAAATTCATCTGCTCAGCGCTATCTCCAATGATCAGATAAGAAGCGCGCTCTGAAAGACTTCAGATACATTTCCCACGATATTGACCCTATCTCCAGATGGATCTTCTGCTCCTCCAATTGCCACTAAGTAGAGGTAAATCCTCTAAGACATAAGATAGTGCATCTCGTACGGGTGTTACTGTCATACGGGTGCATGGAAAAACACCATCCTAAATCCAATAACCATGTCTCCACCTCCAAACCTCCGCCAGTACCATTGAAAATAGGAGGGCATGCCCTCAACAAGTCCTTCATGTGCCCTGCAGCTAAAACATCTTGTTCTACAGTTAGAACTATCTACCTAGGTGGTGTCCTGTCTCTCTCCCTGTCCACTTCCTGATCAATTCCCTATCTAGGCCCAAGATGTGAAAGAGCCTGATCGAGTAACAGACGTAGAAGATCTCCTACAACAAGTTGATTCAGAACCTCATTATCATTACTTGGAGGACTGGGTTGCTCTCCATGTTAACTTACATGTGAACCTTGTGGTGGGGTATCTTGACGATTCACCACAGGGCCATCACCACGGGCTTGTCCACGGCCTCTAAAACAACCTCGCCTTGGTGGCATGATCCTACACAAGGACAAAGTTGAGTCTCAGTTCAACAACATGAAAAACCAAGTAGCATACACACACAAGAATCGAACACCTAGGACAACCTAGTTGGCTCGCATGAACCAGACCACCCAATGTTAGAACCTTGGCTCTGATACCAAGCTACAACAGCCTGCCATGGAACCCAAAAAAGGTTATGTCATTCATGCAAAACAATAGAATTTAAAAAAAAAAAAAAAAATAACATGTGACAACATCCAACATAATCATTTTAGGGTTCCACAACTACGCTACTAAGTAATAACATTATAATGCCACAATAACCATAAATAAATAAACTCATGAGTATAGTCATGTCCAGATATATATATACCAAGAGTTACATAACAATAATTGAGATTGTGAAAAATCTTAGAATAATACAAGTATCATTACATGAAATCCTCATTCAACATCATGAGTGAATACAATCAAGAATAAGATCAAGAATAGAAGATGACCACGTCCACGAACTCGCCTGAGGAACTATGCTCTACGAATGTTGTGCATTTCGAATCCTCCAAAGAATAACATGTCACGAACAACACATCTGTAGGGGACCCAATGGAGAATGTGGCACATTCCTCCCAACTGTATGGAGCTTGAAAGCCCAACCCCTTGCTAGGAGATAGAACAAGTCCTCAAGTCAAACTGACATCACAAAGTACATCACACAAACATGGTTGACTCACATGACATCTCAATACTTGAAAAATGATGAACTCCTAGAGGCGACTCAGAAACACAACTGAACTAACAAGAGTACTAGGATAAGAGTGTCATCCGATATATGTAATAGGTTACCAGCCCTATACCAGAGTTACCTTGACAACCTCTAACAACTTCCGGCCCCTGGGTATGTGCAGGATCATGATGGGTCAAAAAGTCACGATATGTAAGTGATATGATGGCCCATGTGGCTGGCGACTTTTTTTATACCCAAAATTGATGAAATGAAAAGGGTTTTTAAAGGATATTGCAAGCTTTCCACAAATATATATTATGCTTTACTTTGAATTTAATAAATAATTAATATTCATTTTCTATTTGAATTATGACTAAAGTCTTGATTGATAGGTTGATTGAAAAATAGTTATAGCTTTCAAATGATGTCACATTTTTTTGAATATGAAATATCTGTCACATTCTGTACTTCACATACTATAGGATTAAAAAAAGAGTAATGAATTTCATGAAGTTTTGACTAAGTTAAGGTGGTCAGACATACGAGTTTTTATAGTTTTCAAAAAAGATTAATAAAAAAATCATAATTAATTATTTACTTGGAAAAAAATTACAAAAAAATATGCATCACATCAGGACATGAGTCCTCTACTTATATATAAAATCTTATAAAAAAATATTATCATTTTATTGTAGTTAGGGTGGTCAAGCAAACACCTACTTCTTATTTTTTCCCTGAAATTTAAGTACTACTACATTGAAATTTCAACTTTTCACCAAATAGTTTTTAATTTTTTGAAATAAACCTAGTAGTTTAGAAACTAAATTCAATTTTCTATGGATTCTATTCTTACATATTTTTGAAATAATATAGATAACTTATTCAATATTTTACGTCAAGTTGTCTAACTCTAATTTTCTCAATTTTCATCGCCACTTAAGGGCCTATTTTTTCCATGATGATCCTGCACATACCCCCCTATACGTACTATGTGGCCTCAAATCACCTCTCAAGAAGATGAAGTGTTCAAGATTCCATTCCACGCCTTCTCAACCCGCTTTAACCTAAACTAGCATTAAAGACCAAGGTGAGGTAAACATTATCTGTATGGTTAATTTAACTACCCAAACCCCTACAAACTTATTTTAATTACCACTTGGTTAATACACTTCTGAGAGGTTACTCCTACAACCACTTTTGGGTCCGATCCCTATCGAAAGCCACTCCTCCTAAGATACAACTCCTCATAAAGATTAAAACAATAAGACAACATGCATGGAACATGAAATTTTTACACAAAGACTTAAAATCAACCAAACAAATAGATAACATTAAATGACATAACATGCATGGTGAAACTTCCGCAAATGCATACTCTCATAACATGGAATACAAATTGCCCAAAATAATATCACATAGGCATAACGTGCGTGGACCACGTTTCAACTCAAAATATAAGACAAGGTCTCCATAAAGATTTAAACATAACTCATTCTCATAGACAACAATTCTAAATCCTCTGGGGAACAATACACTGAACACCAAACCCTAATACATAAGAATATTATCAAGTAGGAAAATTTTAAACATTTAAGTTAAATGAATGTCAAGACCATAAAAAGCCTTTCCTCCATCATTGATACTTCTAATAGACAATCTTAGATAGGATAACTTAAATATTAAAATCTCCATTAACCAAACACATTTATTCGATCATTAAAAAGAAACAAATGAAATAACATAAGGTTCATCATTATTAATTTATCACCCATTCCTTAACCACTACATTTATAATTTAACTAACAACCCATTTCATTAAGCAAATACCAATATTAAATCTCAACAATATATAATTGATAAATAAAAACAAATACTCCTAATTACAATCAATCCTGTGTCTAAAGAGTATGATCTTTTCTAAGTTATAGTCTTCTTTTTCAATTTCCAAAGCCAACAAAACTTTAACTCCTTGTTTAGCATGCCAAGCATGCATCAGTTAAATGTTTTAACAACTTTCTGATGAAAAGGAGATATTTACAACTTTAGATCACAACTATCTATTGAATTTTTTCAAAACATCAAGTTGCATAGTCAAATCAATTTGCAATTAATTAACCTTTTTGCAAGCAAGATATTTTAATATTTCATTTTAATCACTTAATAAACTAAGAATGGATTTTCTACCTTAAATATTTCATTAAATCAATAAAGCATCATTATTATTTTCATTAAAACATTAAAAATAATCTAAATTAACATTATGAAAACATAAAAGATACAATAGTACATGAAAACTACGAACATACGAAAAACGGGTGACATGACATAAGGGTGACAACAGATACACCTTCTTTTCAGAACGATGGTTAAGGATAGAGGACAAGTCTATCTCCCTTTAACAATTCAATTGGGCCATGGCATGCTCAAACTTGACAAGCAAGTGGAGTCGATGCCTGTACCTAAAAGTTGCATAACACTGCATGATTAATGAACAATATGTACAAATATGAAAACACACCATGAAGAAGAGTCGCAATGTAGCAGGGCACTCACGGATGTGTACTACTAAACCCTCTCCTTCACCATCTCATGTAAACATATAACTAACATAAACGACATCATAATATCATCATGTATACAACAAATCATAATAGATAATCATCATAATAATGTCATCTCATGAAAAGAAACATCACATCATAAGGTAAAGTGTATCATCAATTGAGTTTCACAACTGGTCATGTAAACCATGACATAAAGAATCGAAAAAATATAATATCAACATCTAACTAGTAACAGTATCTCAAAATAGCTAAAATAAAAGTGTCATTAGGAGGGTCACTACACTCCCTATTCACCTTCAGGATAGGATGTCTACATCTGTTGGACATGAGCTGTCATTGCGGAGCTGTAAGATGAAGACGATTACAATAACCAACATCACGAGGATCCACCAACACAGTCATATCACACTTAGCCGCAAAATTTTCCCCTAAAGAGTGTATAATTTTCCACCATAGGTGAGGGGCCATGAACAACGAATCCTGAAAAATTTGCATATTCCTCTGCAACCATAGGTTTCAGATAATAAAGGATGGCCCAAGAGCCCAAGAAGCCTGAAGGTAATGATGACTTTATTATATATTGAACAATATTGAAATTAATAAAAATAAAAATTTAAAATAATATACATTACCTTTATAAAAATTACGGACTAATACTGAATTGTAATGACTAATCTTTGTGTAATGCATCTTTTTTAATATCGATATCCACCCAATACTTTTGAGATGAGATTATTTTGTTTGATTGAATCAATCAAGAATAGTAAGGTACTTGGTATTTTATGGAATGTGATATTTTCTTAAAGTAATGAGAATTTGGACTATCAATGTAGTCAGTTTTAATTATAAAAATATAATGTATTGATAGGTCAATTATTTTAGTGAATTATGATCTTTCAATTCAAGTTGTATCTACATTATTATTTTTTAAAGTTTTTGTTAAATGTATCTTCTTTGTTAAAAATTAGAGGTAGACAACTTTTACTATGAACATTCAATAAGGATTTAAATTTTGATTACAAGAAGTAAGAATCACAATGTCATAATTTAACCATCACACAATATCATTTCTGACCTATAATTTTATTTTTATATATTAAATTAGATAAAAATAGAACAAAAACTTAAAATGTTAAATTCTAATTTACAACAATTTACTTACACTAATCAAAAACATAATATATAATATAAATTATAAAGATTTTATTTAGTTTTTAACTAAAATTGAAAATATTATATTAGAAACTATCAATTTCTTATAAGCCAGTTACAAATTAATTGGTCAATAAATTAATAGAATAACTTTCACCAAAACAATTTATCTATCTGATTTATAACAATTAATACATTGGGTTAATTAAAGCTAATAATAGTGAAAGAAAAAATAAAAACAAACCATACATTGGGTTAATTAAAGCTAATAATAGCAAGAAACAATAAGAACAAACCAATCACAGATACACAATAGCACAAAATTACCCAAGAAACCCTAGTATGGGGAAAAACTTGCAAATGTTGGATCTTTTATTCAGCCTAACAACCAATTTTCTTTACAAATTATAATATTGGTTTGCTACAAAAATCTTACATATATAACCCTAGCTAATTTACATCAACATGCAAGAAAAAAAAAATTCCTTACTTTATTTGGATTTAAATCACAGATAAAATTGCTCTTGGTTTTTTTCTCAACCTCACAAACTCAAAAACATTCTATTAATAAATAAAAAATCCCGTTGCTAAAAATCCAACTCGAATTTCTTTAAAGCATGTCCAACTCAAGTTGCTTTAAATCATATTCAACTCGAGTTGTTTTAAAGAAAATCCACACTCCACCTTTCGAGCTACTGAAAATAAACACTCCCTCTTAGGAAGGAAGGTGTTCTACACAACACCCAACTTATCCCTGAAGAGTTCAAACTTACTCTTTATCAAGGCCTTGGTCAAGATATCTACTATCTGTTCATCTATAGGAATGTATTGGATCTTCATTGTCCCCTTTTCCACACAATCTCTCATGAAATGGTACTTGATCTCAATGTTCTTTGACTTGTCATGAAACATAGGATTCTAAGAGAGTTTGATACAACTCTGATTATCACAATAAATGATTGTAGGATCTAGCTCCTAATCAAAGAGTCTAGCTATAAATTTTTGAAGTTAGATAGCCTCACATGTAGCCATATTGGTTGTCATATACTTAGCCTCTGCAAAACTCAATGCAACTGACGTTTTCTTCTTGTTCTACAAAGAGATTGCTCCTAATCCCAAACTGGAACTCCACCCTGAAGTGTTCTTTCGGTTAGCTATATTGCCTGCCCAATTTGCATCGGTAAACCCCTCAAGATTCACTCCATCTTGTTGAACATACTTCAACCCATAATCAATTGTGCCTCAGAGATACCTTAAAACATGTTTTGAAGCTATCTAGTGCACATGTTTAGGTTCCACCATAAACTGACTGAGTGAGTTCATTGCAAAACAAATGTTTGGCCTGGTGTTGACTAGATACATAAGAGAGCCTATCAACTGCCTATATAAAGTCAAGTCCACTGCCTCTGATCTAGAAGCATCAATTTTCTTCCATTTGGTCACAAGTGGCATGGACATGGACTTACAGTTCTCCATCCTAAATCATGTCAAGATATCAATTAAGTACTTCCCTTGTTTAAGGAAGACCTCTCCCTCTTTCTACCACAACTCTAATCCTAGAAAGTAGTGCATCAACCCCAAGTCCTTCATCTCAAACTCTCATGAAAGATACAACTGGCAATGTGCTATGAGATCCTCTGACCCCGTGAGAAATAAGTCATCAACATACAAAACCAATATGAGAAGTTCACCTTTCACCTGAACATAGTACAAATTTAAATTTTCCTCACTCTTGATGAAGCCCATGCTTTGCAAATAAATTTCAATATGTGAATACCATGCCCTAGGAACCTACTTGAGCCCATACAGTGCTCTTTTTAACCTGCATACATGAGAATCCCTCCCATGTGCTTCAAATCCTTTTGGTTGTTCTATATAGATATCTTCCTCAATTACTCCATTAAGGAAGTTCATCTTTTCATCCATATGGTGAATCCTCCAACCCATCTGTGTTGCAATAGAAATGATAGCTCTTATGAATGAGTACCTAGCTACTGGAGTGAAAGTCTCATAATAGTCAATCCCTTCATTCTAAGAAAACCATTAAGCTTGAAACTAGGCTTTGAAATTTTCCACACTGCCATCTATAGCATGCTTAATCTTACACAACCATCTTGAGTCCACCATAAAATTTCCTTCTGGTCATGGTACTACCTCCTACACACTATTCTTCATGATGGAAGAATACTCTTCCACCATGGAATCCATCCATACTTGGTTGTTGGACACCTCCTAAAAGATAGAAGGCTCTACTTCATTTAATTCACTCATAAGTGTCACATAGTCAAAATAATGTCTGGAAGCCTTTCTCTATTTGACTGAATCTTGTCGATCACAAACATATTCCTGGGCCTCTCTTACTATCTTCTCAACCACCCTGTTTCTCCTCTTCTTGATAATAGGAATTTGAGGCTGGGGAATTATTTGTTTCTCCTTCTAATCAGTCTTCTTGGCCTACTTGCTCTACTATCCAGCTTGTGTGACTTAAGTTTGAGGAATTTGTGTTGCCTTAGCCATGGGTGATTGCTCATCCTCATTCATCAAGTTGCTAGACCTCTGAAGAGCCCTCTCTTCCTCAAAATTTACATCTCTACGAACAACTGTTTTCCTGAGGGAAGGAATATAAACCTGATAGGCCTTAGAAGTTTCACTATACCCAACAAGGATACCCTTCTCTGCAGTTGGTTCCAACTTGGTTCTCTTCTCCACATGAATGTGACAATACACAAGGCATCCTAAGATGTGAATGTGCCACAAATTTGGTTTCTTATCAATGAATGCCTCTTCTGGAGTCAATTTTCCCAACACTTTGTGAGGGCTCCTATTCTACAAATATATAGTTGTATTACAATATTTTGATCATAAGAACCAAGGAAAATCCTAATCATGAAGCATGGCCTTTGCTGCTCGAACTATAGCCATGTTTTAAAATTCAACAACCCCATTCTACTGAGGGTTGTAAAAAACTATCAACTCTTTCTTGTTACCTTCTTGAGCACAAAAATATTTGAAGGAATTTGAGGTATACTCACCTCCATTATCAGAACTTGGTATCATGATCTTCCTCATGGTTTGGTTCTCCACAACATCCTTAAACTCTTTGAACCTACTGAAGACCTCATCTTTATTCTTCAAAAAATATATCCACGTCTTCCTATAGAAGTCATAAATGAAAGAAACATAATACTCATACCCATTCATGTATACTATTGTCATGGGCTCACACACATATGAGTGTACAAGATCCAAAATCCCTTTGGATCTAGTGATGCTACTTGGAAAATTGGTCTTGTCATATTTTCCAAGTGCACAATCTTTGCACACCTCATACTTTTTTGTCTTCATCTCAAGCAGTCCCATCACTATTTCCTTGAGAATATTAAGTGCTCCATGGTGAAGGTGAGCCATCCTCCTGTGCCATAGTTCTCCTAGCCCTCTACAACTACTTACCAACACATGTGCTAGCTCAAACTATAACCTACCATTCTTGATTCCAATCACTTTTACAACCTTGAAATCCTTGGGATGAATGTATATTTTTCCCCTCTCAAAGGTCACGATGTAACCCATATCTTCCAAAGTATAAACAGAGATTAAATTATTTTTCATGCCAGGGACATACAACATGTCCTCCACCAACAGAGGTTTTTCAGAATCCCTCTGAAACTTGACCATTCCAACACCAGTTGCGTGGTATTTGGCATTGTCTTCGAGCTCAATATAGAAATCCAACTTCTTCTCCTCCAACTTGGTGAAGCATTCTCTGACTCCCGCAATGTGGCAAGAAGGCCCCCTATCAATATACCATACCTTGTTGTAAATTGAACTCGAGAGATTGGCAATGAGAGAAAACTCATTCTCAAATCATGATGCAAGATCATCCACCTTTGTTGTAGCAGAAACTTGATTCATTTATTTGTCCTTATTTTTCTTATTCAGTCACTAATTGTCAAAGTGACACAAATGGCGGCAAAATTTTCTTTTTATCTTGCTCATATCTTTCTTCTTCCCACTCTTGGAAGAAGAACCTTATGTTTTCTCAAAATTAGACTTCGTCTTACCCTTTCTTTCAAGAGAAATATTTTTTGGTCTTGAACCTTCTTCATCTAATCTCCTCGATGAGTACCTTCACGGATCTCCTCTTGTTTACTCTCTTTTTTATTTTCCCGTAATTGCACTCTCTATTTCCTCTATCTCCCCATATTTGGTTACATGTTGTCTCTTTATAGAGATTCTAGGGTAGTTAGACAAATTGTTCATCTACCCAATATTCCCATTCGGTTACAACTGTCATTTAATCCTTTTGATGAATATATCATTGCAATTTTAAACACTTAACCATTTCTTAACATGGTCCCACGAAATTCTAAATGACTAAAACATTACAAAATTATGAAGCTTATCATAAATTTCAAGAGTCGAGGTGTCCCCGCACCAGTATCCTAGTTGTCCCTTTAATGATTTATCTCCTCACTAATCCATCTTATTGGATTCTTTCACCTTTCACCCATCGCTTTCTTGAAAAACTCAATTTTAGGCCTTGTAGCCTTCTGCCCCAATTTGGCCTCCTAGAACCCGTTTTCTTGACTTTTCTCACAATCAGTCTTAACAACCCCCAAATTTTTTTTAAAATTCTTTCTTTTGATCATCAAGGCTCCAATATTTACGTTGCCTTAGGTCCTACAAGTTTTCATACATATGATTGTCCTCAAAACCCCTATTTTCAAGGGTTCCTATGGTTTTTGGCTCTTTTTCCTTCTTTGAGGGCTTCAACGACCTCCTCAGCTCTCCTCCTGGCACACACATGACTGAGATACATGTGCCTACACTCCGATACTCTTTATTGGAACAAACCAATCCATTTAGCAACTCTCCTTGCTGTTTTCCTCTCCAAGCTACTAGCCAGAATGCACTTGCACTCGCCTAGTGCTTGATGATTTCATCACCTCCCTACAAAACAAGACCCCTTAACCTATATGTACACTATTTACATAGTCCCCAGCTTGATTCCAAGTGGCCATGAGAGGAAAGCCACGGGAAGTCAAGTGGGACTCATTATTCACAAAACTGGCCTGAACTGGCAATGAGACCAAGAAAACCAAAAACTTGCAAAAAGATAACCAGTCGATCTAGATGACTAATCTAATGCTACACAAGCTAATTAAGTGACACAAATGGAAGACTCAAAGCATTAGATAAGTCCCTTCAATCCATTCTTGACTGGATGAAGGCTCAAACACAGAAATTCAATGAAAACTTGCTCTCTTCCAATCACAAAAATGTACTCTCCAAGTCTCAATTCACGAAAACAATCCTCCAACCCAGGTATTAGGGTTTTTCTGACCTTATATACCTTTCTCCCATGTTCTAGGACCCTTCGTTCAGGCTTAGAGCATCATTAATGTCATTTTCCAACTTTTAGGACAAATAGCCAAGGCAACATTGCTCAAAATGCTCACAGTGTCCAAGACTTACCCAAACCACAAGCCCCTAACAAACCTATTTCCAATTCACTCATCAAAAACACTCTTGGAACTTTATATCATAGTCCGTATTCCCTCTTTCATCCTAATCTGATAGTAGCCACTTTTCAAATCAATCTTGGAGTAGTACCTAGCACCCCCCTAAACAGTCCATTAAGTCTTCTATCCTAGGAATAGGAAACCTATATCTAATGGTTATCCTATTTATGGCCCTAGAATTAGTACTCATTCTCCACTTATCTCCCTTCTTGGGTGCCAACACCACTGGAACAACACATGGGCTTATGCTTTTCCTAATCAACCCTTGGTCCAAAAGTTCTTGAACTTGCCTCGCTATCTCCTTGTTCTGCTCCAGTGTCATTTTGTATGCAGCCTTGTTAGGCAATGTTGCTCTTGGTACAAAGTCAATTTGATGACTGATTGCCCTCTTAGGTGGTAGTGTAGTTGGTGTGCCTTCACAAATGATATCCTTGAACTGATCCAACATTTGCTTCACCTCTACAGTCATAGGTAGCCGACTAGGTGACTCCTCCTCCTTTGGCTTCAACATGATTGCATAGACAACTCCTTCTTCCTCCTTCATGTCTCTTAGGAATTCCTTTCCACTCATCAAAAGTACACTGGATTTTGCCTTTTCCACTATCCTTCTTGGGGAAAAAACTTCATGGTTAAGCGCTTGAGCTGGAGTATACTGGAATGGGTGACCTCCCGGGAAGGCCTAGTGCCTCACCTCTGTGAGCATCACTTAGATGCAATGAATGCTAAGTGGGCCATTCAATATCATTTCAAATTCGTTTCTTTAAACAACTTACAAATTTGCAACTTAAGACTCCTCCAACCTAAGGGATCGATTTGGCGGAACATAGCTCGGAGTGATTCCATGTGATTCGGTGCAAAAGAGGACCATGAATAGTGTAAAAATACCTATTTGGATGTGTTGGAATAGTCCGCTTGGTCACACAAGTTGCAAAACGAAAGTTGCACCACTCTGCAACTTTGCACTGCTTGCATTTGATGCTTTTTCCATCAAGTGAAAATCCGCCCCCACTGGAAAACCACTCTGAGATAGCCAAAACCAAGAGAGGTTTTTGTAGACAGGCTCAATGCAATCCTATAGGATTAGATGAGAAGTTTCTATGCATCATGGTATCCAAGTAATAGCATGCTGAAGTTTGTAGCTATTTTGCATTTTGGACCCTTAAGGGATCGATCCGGTGGAACATAGCTCGGAGCGATTCCACATGTTTCGGTGTGAAAGAGGACCATGCCTACCATAAAAATACCTATTCAGATGTGTTGGAACAGTCCGCTTGCTCACATGAGTTGTAGAGCGAAAGTTGCACCACTTTGCAACTTTGCACAACTTAAATTTGACACGTTTTCCATCAAGTGAAAATCCGCCGCCACGAGAAAACCACTCCAAGATAGCCAAAATCGAGAGAGGTTTTTCTAGAGGGGTCCAACGCGTTTCTACAGGATTAGATGAGAAGTTTCTAAGCATCATGGTATCCAAGTAATAGCATGCTAAAGTTTGCAGCTATTTTGCACTTTGGACCCTTAAAGGATCGATCCGGTGGAACATAGCTTGGAGCAATTCCACATGTTTTGGTGTGAAAAAGGACCATGCCTACCATAAAAATACCTATTTGGATGTGTGGGAACAGTTTGCTTGCTCACACAAGTTGCAAAGCGAAAGTTGCACCACTTTGCAACTTTGCACAACTTGAATTTGACACATTTTCCATCAAGTGAAAATCCGCCGCCACGAGAAAACCACTCGAAGATAGCCAAAATCGAGAGAGGTTTTTCTAGAGGGGTCCAACACCTTTCTGTAGGATTAGATGAGAATTTTCTAAGCATCACGGTATCCAAGTAATAGCATGCTAAAGTTTGCAGCTATTTTGCACTTTGGACCCTTAAGGGATCGATCCGGTGGAACATAGCTCGGAGCGATTCCACGTGTTTCGGTGCTAAAGAGGACCATGCATACCGTAAAAATACCTATTCAGATGTGTTGGAACAGTCTGCTTGCTCACACGAGTTGCAGAGCGAAAGTTGCACCACTTCGCAACTTTGCACAGCTTGAACTTGACCATCAAGTGAAAATCCACCGCCACGAGAAAACCACTCCAAGATAGCCAAAATTGAGAGAGGTTTTTCTAGAGGGGTCCAATTCATTTTTGTAGGATTAAACGAGAAGTTTCTAAGCATCACAGTATCCAAGTAATAGCATGCTGAAGTTTGCAGCTATTTTGCACTTTGGACCCTTAAGGGATCGATCCGGTGGAACATAGCTCGAAGCGATTCCAAGTGTTTCAGTGCAAAAGAGGACCATTCCTACCGTAAACATACCTATTCGGATGTGTTGGAACAATCCACTTGCTCACATGAGTTGCAAAAAAATGTTGCACCACTTTGCAACTTTGCACAACTTGAATTTGACACGTTTTCCATCAAGTGAAAATCTGCCGCCGCGAGAAAACCACTCCAAGATAGCCAAAATCGAGAGAGGTTTTTCTAGAGGGGTCCAACGCCTTTTTGTGGGATCAAACGAGAAGTTTCTAAGCATCATGGTATCCAAGTAATAGCATGCTGAAATTTGCTGCTATTTTGCACTTTGGACCCTTAAGAGATCAATCCGGTGGAACATAGCTCGGAGCGATTCCACATGTTTCAGTGCGAAAGAGGACCATGCCTACTATAAACATACCTATTAGGATGTGTTGGAATAGTTCGCTTGCTCACATGAGTTGCAAAAAAATGTGTACAAATTGTTTACATGACCTTTATATGACCTTTTTCACATTGTTTACATTTCAAAATTCAAAGTTTGCAAATTTTCCTACTCAAGGCATTTACAGAACAAGGTGCTACTACACCAAACATGAACTTCAACCTTACAATATTTGAGTATATCTCATTATGTAATTAAATCTTATTACAATGCCTTTGACACTTCATTCTCTCAGATCTTTTACAATGTCACTCATACATTCAAGATTCTTTTTAAATATCTACATCATAGGTGCTCATCATGAGGTTAACTTCAAATGAGTAACTTGAGATTCCCTCGCTAAGCTTCACATGATCTCTTATAATGGCTTGAAATCAAAATTGAGATTTGTCAAAATCATCAAAATAAGTATGTTGCATTGCTTTTTTCGCTGAGATTTTTGATAATGGCTCTTAAATCAGCATTTTCTGCAATGAAAGATCAATCAACCCTTAGTAGTTTACTTAGAAATACGCAAAGTAAAAGAGAAAAAGAAAGAGCATCCAAAATGGAAATGAAATAAAAATAGATGGAAGGCACTTGCAGATGTTGCATGCAGGCATCAAAATAAGGATGTTGTATTGCTTTTCTGGTTGACATTCTCTTCGATGGCTCATATATCAGCATTTTTTGTAAGGGGACACCAATCACTGTAAAAGAAGATGATAGCATTGGAATCAAACAAATTAATGTGCATACAAGTATAAATTAATAAGAACCAATGTGCATATACTTACAAATTAATCCAACGAACCATCCGAGTCTGCTCTACTCTTTATTGTGGCAAGTATTGCCTCATGGCCAGACTCACGGACCTTCCATAACGTCTTGTTCAAAGGTCTACCCCCATATTTGGTCAAATGAACATTGGATGCCACGACAAGGTTCGAGTACTGAAGAATCTTATGATGCATGTCAAAGTCCTGAAATAGCAAATGTTTAACACTTGAATGTGGGTACCTTCTAAGCCATGTTCCAGTAACCACAACTGAGTCTGTAGGGTATTCGATGTTTTCTCCATCTATAAGTGGGGCCTCCAATTTCTTTTTGGTCTCAACACAATGAAACAAGTAATAGTCTATTCCCTCCTCATTGTCTTCATCTACAATAACTGCATAAACATGCCCTGCATTGATATGTGCAAAAAATCTCTTGGAATTTGTCAACATTACGAATACAGTACAAAGTAAGATCTAACGATATGGAATTTCAACAACTAAAAAAGTAGATATATCACCTCGTTGAACTAGATCTGATATGTGGTCAAAATCAATCGATGATTCTATCTATGTCAGTTCCAATGCCGTCAGAGGGTGATATGTGTGAAGTGGGCTAAGATAACTTGTGAACCATTTGTCAACCCACTCCCCTGACTCACAATCATTCCAGTCTTGCATTGTACATGAAGAACAAAAGCATGCCATCTTTCATGTATCGATACTCCATGAACCTGTATTTGAGCTAAGGAAAGAGTGTACCTCACTCGATCCTATTAGTGTACAATAGTCTTCATATGCTGCAATGTTAGTATCATCCATCAACCAAAAAAATCTACGAACTGAAGACGTACCTTCATTACCTGGACCCATCAAAGCATTACACCACTCGACGATTGATTTTGCATCTATCAAATTTGCACTATCTTTATACTTTAACTCTTCTCGTGCTAATGCTCTTTTCACGCATGCTCCTGCACCATCATGCTCCCCCTTTCCATGTCCAGCCTCACAAAAGTTCCACATATGTTGAACACCTGTAATGACATGCATCCTCCACAACTAGTAGAACATGCACGAGTTCTTGAACTATGTTGCACAGTTATCAAACCATATTATATGTTGATCGTATTCTATGCCCCTTTGAGCCAAACCACTGTAGAACATCTAGAAGCAACCTTGCACAAACTCTGCAAAATGTGTGCGATCATCACTAATGTAAAAGTGGTACTCCCTCATTACCTTCCTTTGCTCATCTGTACTATCAGATGCATGAATGAATGCTATGTGCACAAATATCGAAACTTGTGTAGAGTTGTAATATTGTGACTGCACCTCATGTTGTGGTTGTAGAGTGTAGTTCTCTACAAAGTCAACCATGGATACTATGCTTCCAACTAGAAAGGTGTCCTTGCATAGCTTGAACTGCATGTCCAACCATCGGGCTCTATGGGTATGCATTGCATACTCAGATAGTATACTGTCACGAAATGTGGTCATAAATTTGTACACTGGAATCTTCTCAATAACCAAATCACACCTTTTTGCTTGAGACCCATCTTTTGTAGCATATGCCACTGTTTTATACTTCCTGAACTCTACTAGTTTTTGTCCCACCTCATCTGTGCTTTCCATATGTTGACATACTGGCATACGCTGGAAGCCACCACAACGCTCACATGAACCATGCAAGCATGTTGTCCTATAGAATATCTAGCCATCCTCCATTTGACATAAATTTTTTGATAAGAACTCTCTTGAAGATTTTGGTGGGGCTTCTATGCCACAATCCTGCAAAACATCATTAGTATGCAAATCTAAACATATAGGACAATAAACATCGTAATGGCTAGAAAATTCAATATGTAGTCTACAACAACAAGTAGTGCATGTGCGATTTATCTTGACATAAAAAGGTTTAAGCAATTCAAAATATCTTTGAGAAATACTAATTTGAGGATAATCATTTTCAAATTTCTGAAAAAATTGGGTTTGAGTCATATCCAAAAAATGCTTTGGATGTGGCTCACGATTCTGACTACCGATTCTCCTTCTTACCACATCCCTTTAATTTGGAGATGGCCTTGTGTTATTCTTCCAATACTCTTCAATTAGTGTTCTCAAGGCTTCAACAACTTCTTTATCTTTTCGTGACAGTCTCCCCGAGAATGCCCATAATTCATTTGTATCATTGCCCTCAATTCTTTGCCGCCTTTGAATGGCCCTTGATAAAGTTTTTCTACTAATTCCTATTTTTTCACTAGTCTTTCTAATTAGGAAAGCTCTCTTTGTTTGACAACTTACCAAAGTCGATGTAATCACACGTCGGGTGACATTACTATCCTTTGAGCGTGAGGTCTTACCCACACTCTCATAAGCATCCATTAGATTCTTCACAATAGTGTCTTCACTCGATGCATTCGATGTTCTCAACCCAAGAGTCTTCATGATGTTCCTATACTTTACACCCCGCATCATTTCAACAAATAGTTGACATCTTGCAGTCTCATTTAGCCTTTCAAAGAATCTTTCCCAAATCTTATCAGCATATCTTCTACAAGTGCATGTTGAAATCTTACCTTCCATGTGCTGCAAAATCTCATCATCAATATTAATCAAATACTTTGGTTTTCTACGCAAAATTCTTGGTGGTGTTCTCCTAGGTACATACATCTCAACATTAGGAATTTCATCAATATTTAATTGAGGTGGGCTAGATTGCATACCTTCGATCCAGGGTGGAGAAGAAGACATACCTTGAGGTTCAGATGGGAATGATGGCATACCTTCTTCGTCAGTTTCGAGTGATGATGTACTCTGAACTTGAGATGTGTTGGATGGTGTCCAACAATATTCACTTGTGGTAAATGGTGTCCCTCCATATTCACTTGCAGTAGATGGTTTCCATCCATATTCACTTGTGCTAGATGGTGTCCCTCCATATTCGCTTGTGCTTAATGGTGTCCCTTCATATTCACTTGTCGTAGAGGGTGTGTCTCCAACTACAGTATCTAAATCTGTCTTATGATGATGCTTTCGCATTCGTGCCTTTTGTGCTGCCAATTCCCATTCTCTTTTTGACGGTTGAGTTTCATCTACAATCGGGTTGTTCTCATCAATCGTTTCCAATTTCTTCTTTTCATGATATGCCGCCACCCGAACTCTCTCCTTTTCTTTCAAGGTTTCATTCTTTGCATCTGTTAGTTTCCTCTTTGTCTTTTTCTTTAGCATGGCGGATAATTTTATCTATACCATGGTAATGAGACAAATATTAGTTCCTAAAAAATGTATCCATTCAAGATAATTGAAAAATATATGTCATTGAAGGCTTCATTTAAATAATACTTACAATCATCTTGTACAAAAGTAGTCTTTTATTGTTGATGGTTCTAACCAACCACCAAGGGAATAAGGAGAATATAATGTAAAGTCCCAATAGTTTTTTTGATGTGTGAGTTAAGGCAAACTTAGGGTAGTCTAGAGCCTTGAAGTTTGGAGAAGCCTAAATGATGAAATTAGGCAAATTAGTCCATGTAGACTTGGCAATTTGTCCTAAAAGTGGGAAAAGGGGCATTAATGATGCTCTAAGCCCGACCCAAGGGTCCTAGCACATGGGAGAAAGGTATATAAGGTCATAAAAACCCTAATTGAGCATGTGGGAAAGCTATTATATGATTTCGAGTTTTGGAAGGGGAATTTGTGAGTTGGAAGAGTGCAAATTTCATTGAATTTTTGTTTTTGTGCCTTCATCCAGTCAAGAATGGATTGAAAGGACCTGTCTAATGCTTTGAGTCTTTCAATTGTGTCACTTAATTACTGTGTGAAGCATTATATTAGCCATTTAGTTCAATTGCTTTCTGTTTTGCAATTTTTTAGAGTTTTTGGTCTCATAGCCAGTTCATGCCAGTTTTTGGAAATAATGATCCCCACTTGAATTCTCATGGAAAGGCTACCATGGAAAATTGGAATCAAGTAGGGGAATGTTTTTACAGTGTACATATGGTGTGTGGTGTCTTGGTTTGTAGGGGAGATGGTGAATTCATCAAGAACTAGGCGAGTGCAAGTGCATTTTGGCTAGTGGCTTGGAGAGGACAACAGTAAAGAAAGTTACTAAATGGACTAGTTTGTGCCAATCAAGAGCAAGAGAGTGTGAGCACATGTATTCCAGACATGTGTGTGCAAGGAGGAGAGTTGAGGAGATCATCGAAGCCCTCAAATTTGGAAAAACGAGCCAGAACCCTAGAAACCCTTGAAAATAGGGGGTATGAGGACAGTCCTATGTACAAATGCCAAAGGGACTAAACACCTGGTAAATATTGAAGCCTATGGTACCACTAGAAAGAATCTATAAAAATATTTGGGGGTTGTTAAGACTATTTTTGAGAAAAGCCAAGAAAACGGGTTCTAGGAGGCTTAATTGGGCAAAAGGCTACAAGGCCTAAAATTGGGTTTTCA
Source organism: Sequoiadendron giganteum (assembly GCA_007115665.2). Classification (NCBI taxonomy): domain Eukaryota; kingdom Viridiplantae; phylum Streptophyta; class Pinopsida; order Cupressales; family Cupressaceae; genus Sequoiadendron; species Sequoiadendron giganteum. Next base: position 115,645,876 of record CM021105.1, on the reverse strand, counting down.
AGAGAGCGATGGGTACAAGGTGAAAGAATCCTATGAGATGGATCAGTGAGGAGTCAAATCAACAAGGGGATAGTCAGAATACCCTTTCGTAGCCCCTCGAGTGGTTAGGATACTTTGGGTTAGTGTGGAGCCCAAGGAAGCTTAGTGGTGAATTGAGAGCAATTGTGAAAAATTTGAAATTGGTGGAGAGTCTTATGAGGTGAGAGGGGTTTACAAGGGATCCCTGAGTAGGGTAGAGAGGAATACCCTAGGAAGACCAAAGAATAGGTCTTGGGAAGAGAAATATTGCTCTTCAAAGATAAGACTCCCCATCAATTGTTGAAAGACTGGTCTATGTAATGAACTTTTGACCTTGTGCAAGGTATTTTGAAGATGTTTGATGCTTTAGAATGGTCTGGGAATGGTCTTAAAGGATGAATTTTGGTGAATGGTTCTGAATTTCTATAATTGGCAAGTGTAAATAATTGTGTATATAATTTGCTAATTTAAAATGTGCATTGACAACCTAAGGTTATAATGACAAACAAAAATGAAAGAAAGCCATAATAGAATGAAAGAAAATTTGTAAAGACTTCACATACCTCAAAAACTAGACTTTCAATTGGAGGAATTCAACCCAATTATGTAGCCTTAGCTTCTTCTTTCTTCAAACTCCACAACAATTTGACTTGTTCAAAAGCTTGTTCCCTTTCACACTTCAATTGTATATCAGTTTTCAATGGAATTCAAACTTCAATTGATATTATATGTCTTTCAATGTCGAGACTCTGCTATTTTATGCAAAGGTGGTAAAAAGATCATGGAAAAGGTGATGGAAAGTGAAAAATATGCTTGCACACTTCACAACATCATCAAATATATATTTTTTGTCAGAGCACGCGCAGAACCAGGGGAATATGCAGACTGTGGGCCTTCAAATCACAGGTATATTGATTTTTTTACCGTTTTAGTAAACTACAAAACGTGCTCGCATTATAACGTGCACGCGTTATAATGCGAGCGCGTTATGTTAAATTAAGTTTTCTTAGTGTATTTTTGATAGTATAGGGGTTTCTGAGAGAGTGGGAGGGAGAGAGGGGGAGAGTGGAACATAGAGAGGGATGGAGAAGGGGAGAGTGGGAGAAAGAGAGAGGGAGAGTGGGAGATAGAGTGGGAGATACAAAGGGAGGGAGAGAGGGGGAGAGTGGGAGAGAGTGGGAGATAGAGAAAGAGGGAGAGAGGGAGAGAGTGGGAGAGTGGGGGAGAGTGGAAGAGAGTGGGAGAGTGGAGGAGAGTGGGAGAGAGTGGAGGTAAGTGTATAGGGCATAAGGATTAGGGTTTAGAATAATGGGTATAGGGTATAAGGATTAAGGTTTAGAATAATGGGTATAGGGTTGAGGGTATTGGGTTTCAGATTGAGGTTTAGGGTTTAAGTATAGGGTTGGGGGATGATGTTCAGGGCTTAGGTTATAAGGTTGAGGGTATAGGGTATAAGGATGAGGGTTGAAGGTGTAGGGTTGAGGTATAGTGTTCAAGGTTGGGGGTGTAGGGTTAACTGTATAGAGTATAGGGATTAGGGCTTAGAATATTCAGTATAGGGTTGAGGGTATTGGGTTTAGGGTTGAGGGTTTAGAGTACAAGCTTTAATATAGGATTTAGTGTTTAATTATAGGGTTAAGGGTTCAAGGATAATGTTTAGGGTTTAGGGTTTAGGAATAATGTTAAACATAAAACCCTACAATCTCAAGTCTTAACCCTATACCTTATACCCTTAACCCTACAACCTAAAACCTAATCCCTATACCCTATACACTTAACCTCATACCCTTAACCCTGAACATTATACCTCAACCCTCAACCCTTAAACTTGTACATAAATCCTAAAACCTAAACCATCAACCCTAAACCTAATATCCTCAACCCATTACCCTCAACTATATACCCAATATCCTAAACCATAATCCATATACCCTATACACTTAACCTTATACCCTCAACCCTAAACACTATCCCTCAACCCTCAACCCTCAACCCTCAACCCTATACCTTAAACCCTAAACCCTCATCCATCATCCCTATACCATATACCCTCAACTTTATACCTAATATCCTAAACCCTAAACCTTATTCCCTATACAATTAACCCGATAACCTCAACCCTATACCTTAAACACTAAAACTTACACTCTCAACCCTCATAGGGGGAGAGAGAAATAGGGGGAGGGAGGGATTGGGGAGGGAGGGATTGGGGAGAGAGAGAGAGAGGTTCAGAGGGAAAGAGGATAAAAAGATAAGTAGAGAGGGAAGGAGAGGTAGAGATACATGAGAGATAAAGAGTACATAAGGAAATATAGATGGAGGGAGAGGTATGGAGGGAGAGAGAGGGAGGTGAAAGAGAGGTGAGATAGAGAGAAATAAAGAGAGTTTGGTAGGGAGACAATTACATCGAATTGCCAAGCTAGTGGGCCCACTAGCTTGCCAATTCAGTGAAATTGGCAATGTAGTGGCCTGTTTGAAAATATGGGTCCAAGAAATGGGGTCTCTCGATGATGTAAATCACCGAGAGACCCTGTTTCTTGGACCCATTTTTTCAAACAGGACAAGTTAGGTTGCCAATTTAGTGAAATTGGAAATGTAGTGGTCTATTTGAAAAAATGGGTCCAAGAAATGGGGTCTCTCGGTGATTTACATCACTGAGAGACCCCATTTCTTGGACCCATTTTTTCAAATAGACAAATTAGGTTGCCAATTTAGTGAAATTGGAAATGTAGTGGTCTGTTTGAAAAAATGGGTCCAAGAAATGGGGTCTCTCGATGATTTACAATCACCGAGAGACCCCATTTCTTGGACCCATTTTTTCAAACAGACCAGTTAGGTTGCCAATTCAATGAAATTGCCAATTTCACCCTCTCTCAGGTCTCCCTCTCTCTCTCCCCTAAACTCTCTACAGGGTATAGGGTTGAGGGTTGAGGGATAGTGTTTAGTGTTGAGGGTATAAGGTTAAGTGTATAGGGTATATGGATTACAGTTTAGGATATTGTGTATATAGTTGAGGGTATTAGATTGAGGATATTAGGTTTAGGGTTGATGGTTTAGGTTTTAGGATTTATGTAAATCCCTCAACCGTCAACCCTTAAACCCTAATCCCTCAACCCTCAATCCTTAACCCTCAACCCTTAAACTCTAATCCCTCAACCCCTATACCCCCTTAATCCCTCAACCCTCAACCCTTAAACCCTAATCCCTCAACCCCTATAGCTTCTTAATCACTCAACCCTCAATCCTGAACCCTCAAACCCTAATCCCTCAATCATTAAACCCTAATCCCTCAACCCCTATACCCTCTTAATCCTGCAACCCTCAACCCTTAAACCCTAAGCCCTCAACCCCTATACCCTCTTAATCCCTCAACCCTCAACCCTTAAACCCTGATCCCTCAACCCCTATACCCTCTTAATCCCGCAACCCTCAATCCTCAACCCTCAACCCTTAAACCCTAATCCCTTAACCCCTATACCCTCTTTATCCCTCAACCCTCAACCCTTAAACCCTAATCCATCAACCCCTATACCTTCTTAATCACTCAACCCTCAATCCTGAACCCTTAAACCCTAATTCCTCGATCCTTAAACCCTAATCCCTCAAATCCTATACCCTCTTAATCCCACAACCCTCAATCCCTCAACCCTCAACCCTTACACCCTAATCCCTCAACCCCTATACCCTCTTACCCTATATATTGGACCCTCAACCCTAATCCCTCGACCTTATACCTTAAACCCTCAATCTTCAACCCTCAACCCTTAAACCCTTGCCCTTTACCCTATACATTAAACACTCAACCCTCAACCCTCAATCCTTAAACCCTAAACCCTCTACCCCTTACATTGGACCTTGAACCTAATCCTTCAACCATATACCCTCAAAACTATACCCTAAACCCTCTACCCTCAACCAAGTAAACCCTTAACCCTAAACCCTTAACCCCAAACCCTTCAACCCTAAACGCTTAAACCTAAAACCTTCTACCCTATGCCCTCAACCAAATACCCTCTACCATCAAACCTATTCCATCAACCCTCAAACCTTAAACCCTACTACCCTAGAAACCATCAACCCTATAGGTCCTCCATCCTAATCCCTCAACCCCTATCACTTTCTCTCTATCTATACATCTCACCTCTCCCTCCTTCCCTCCCTCCCACCTTCTCTAATTGTCTCTATCTATTGTCTCCCTCTTTTTGCATACCTCTTGTTCAATCAATCCCTACCACCCTCTCTCACTCCCTCTCTCTCACACTCCCTCTCACTACCTATCTCTCAAGTCTCTCCCTCTCACCCCCCTCACACTCTCAAGTCTCTCCCTCTCACACTCTCAAGTCTCTCCCTTTCCACCCTACCTACATAACCCTCTCTTTCTCTTTGTCTCTCTCTCTCTCTCTCCCTCTCCCTCAATTCTCTCTCCACCCCCTCTCTCTCTCTCTCCCTCCCTCTATCCCTCCCACCCTACCTAGCTAAGTCCCCCTCAATCCAACCCCTTCTCTCCCACTCCCTCTCTCTTAAACTCTCACTTCGACCCCCTCTCCATCTCTCTAGACTCTCTCTAAACTCTCCCTTCGTCTAAAGACATACATAAATGCATACATACAAGCATAATACATTTGTACATATAATCTTACATCCATACAAGCATACATACATACATGTACATAAAAATATATCAGCATACATAAATATATTAGCATTTAACATAAAGTAAGAAATAACGCGAGCGCGTTTTAACGCGCGCGTTATGGCTCAGTAGACATGTTCCCCGCAGAAGCAAAAACCATGTAAAGTGAGAAATAACAAGCGTTATAACGAGCTATAACGCGAGCACATTATAACGCGCTCGCGTTATATCTTGCTTTGAGAATTACCGAACTTTAAGCTTGGTATTGCCTTGGAATTCCAACCCAAAGGTTTGGAGGGCATTCCCAACGACCAGAGACGTGTTTTTAAGAAATCCACCATATTTCTCATAATCGAGTTCATGCTCATTGTCAGGATTGCACGTGGTTCAATATCGAAAAAATCGAGCACATGGGTAATGTTGGGTTATCTCTTAGCTATCCAACGATGTAATTTTTTTCACGTTCTGAAAATGTTAAGTCTTTCATCCATAATTTATTTTATCTGTATGTCTTTTTTTTGCCAAAAAGCAGTGTTTGGTATTTTTTTCGTTATAAATTAACCGTTCATCAATTTTTCAAATAAATTACATTTTTAGAAACTAGAATCCATTCTACAAAATTAAAAAATTAAAAAAAAAACAAATCAATTAGTTTGCAAAATTTGTAGGGGTAGCACGGCCAAAATTCTATTTTCAGGATATGTCCACTTCGCAAATTCGTAAAAAATCAAATATTCATTAAAAAAATTATCAAAAAAATCGTGCATCAACTACATACTGTTAGCTAACTTTTGACTGTTGCGATTTTAAAAATACTAAAAAAACATTCACCGTACGAGGGTCGTACAAGAGTTGCTATGTTATGTTTTTCTGAAAAAAACAACACCAATTTGTGTATGTCCCTCATTTGAACCCCTTAATCTCAATCATTTTCAAAATAAATTAGTAGTTTAGAAAGTAGACTTGGAGCATTTAAATCCTTCTTTTTGTTCCATCTCAAAATTTTGAGTCTAAGTATCCTCAATTTCACATCTAAGGTCAGTATTTCCCGACTTCAGGAAAAATTTGTCAACTTAAGTCCCCTTTTTGGGAACCATCTTGGTGCACTTACCTAGAGAGGACTCATGTCCTGATGTGGTGCATATTTTTTTGTAATTTTTTCCCAACTAAATAATTAATTATGACTTTTTTTATTACAACTTTTTAAAAATATATAAACTTGTATGTCTAGCCACCTCAACTTGGTCAAAACTTCATGAAATTCAATTTTTTTTTTAATCCTATAGTATTTGAAGCATAGAATGTGACGCATGTTTCAGATACAAAAAATAGGATATTGTTTGAAAGCTATAGATTTTATTAATCAACCTATCAATCAGGACTTTAGTCATAATTCAAATAGAAAATGAATAATAATTATTTATTAAATTCAAAGTAAAGTATAATTTATATTAATGGAAAGCTAAGAATCTCCTTTAAAAACCCTTTTCATTTCAACAATTTTGGGTAAAAAAAAGGTCATCAGCCACATACCCTACACAGACCCATCATATCACCACTTTTTGGCCCATCATGATCCTGCACATACCCGTAAGAAAATAATAAAACTAAATAAGACACACAATAACATGAATCAAACTTATCTCATAGTGGATTGGTTCTCCTTGATGTGAAAATAGACCCCTTTCCCAATCCATGATAAGCAAAAGATGCCAAGATGCAAGTGATGATAATGCCAATACTCAGATTATTGTTCAAGTTATGTTGTTGTAGAAATTCTTTTCTTTTATAGATTCAAGGTTGGAAGAGTGAGAGATTTGGATGAATGTGGGATCATTCATAAGCCAATGACAAGATGTCACTTGTCAAGATTTGAGAGGATGAGGGTTGTGCAAGTTTTGGCCAATGTGCCAATTTGAAATTTGAATTTGCATGAAATGACATGTTTAGGGGGGATGAAAGGTGAATTAAATGCTAAGTTGACTTGTGTAAGAGATGTGTAAGAGAATGTGTAAGAGAATTTAATGCTTTGTTGGAAGGGACAAGTCCTTTGGAGGGAAGATTCAAATTTGAAGAATATTCCATCTTGATGCCCTTTTGAAAGAAATTAGATGAAATAATAAATCAATTAAATGATTTATTGGTGCAAGTGGAAGAATCTAGAGGATTCAGGTGCTCAAGATTAAATTAATCAAGATTTGATTAATCTAATAGGAGATTAGGTGATTTTGACTTTTGGATTATATTTTAGGATTAAAATAATTCAAAATGAGAAGAAAATGATTTTAGATTTAATCAAACATGATGATGTTAATTTGAATGGATCACTTAAGGAGATTAATTAAATAAACTTGGTTTATTTAATTGATGGGTGAATATGATAATACAAGTAATGCATAATGTTAGTTTTGCATGTCTACATTTTCCCCCTCTTTGAAGCAATGTACTCATTACATTGGTTCAAAGAATGATGCCATCAACATTGAAATTTATTTATTTTTTTCTTTTTTTGGATGCCCCAGCGAAATTAAGTACGTTAGTACATTGCCCCTCGAGAGATCGAGCGAAAAGATTCGATTTGAGGTCGATCTCATGACAAAGAGGTTCAAAATGGATGTATGGATGGCTATGACTAACTAATCTATATGATAATGAATATGTAAATGGGATGTTTTTAAGATGCTTAAAATAACAAATCTATATTATCTTAAACAACTTCAATGATGATGCAAATGAGATGTTTGGAAGATACTTAGAATAACAAATCTATATTATTCTAAACAATTTAAATGATTATGAAAATGAGATGTGAAATGGATGAGATGGATGATGTTGTCCTATTATTATGCAAGGTGAGATTGTGGATGCAATATGAATGCATTGTTAGCATGAAAGAGGATATAAGAATGAGAGGGATCAACCTTTGAATCCAAGAAAATGCAGAAGTCCAACAAGTCCACTAGTCATTGAGACTTTATTAGATATGATGATGAATGATGATGATGTATTGCTTATCCAGGGATGGGAGAGATAAAGAGCATAACTTTCCTTATGTTGGATAGCACACATAGGTGTGATGCATCAAGGTATAAAGAACCAGGATGGCATTGCACCTAGTATGATGGACTTTGACTCGACAATTGAATAGGAGTCCTCTTGTTCACACTTGACCTACAAAAACCTTGCTAGGACGGGCCTAACAAATAAAGTATTCACCAAGTTATATTACAAGAACATCCAACAAGCACAACAGACAAGAAGATAATGATCATTGCCCCATTCCTTTCTCTCTAAACTTGTTTTTTTTGGCATCATCAAGAGGTCCTAGGAATGAGCGCAAAATAAGATAAGTCTAAAAAGATGAGATAAAGTAAACAAATGACCTAATGTTCTTCATACTGCTACCCAAAGCTAAACTACAGGGTTACCTGATGCCAATTTCCATCACAGGAAGGTCGCATTCCTAGGACATGTGATTAGGGTTTTGATGAAATTGATTAGATGATAAGCTATTGATACTCCAAGTTGATTAACTTGTTTACTTACTGACCTAGACTTGAGACTTTGATGATTAGGCATTCACTTTTAAACCTACTAGACTTGCTTATGACTGACTTACCAAAGGATGAAAGTGACGATTGATTTATTAGGAATGATGATTACTATGGGTGAAACTGAGATGAAACAAATGCACCATTTTAGGTTTTTTCAAATTTTTTGAGGTTGTTTTTTGATGTTTCAAAAATGTTTTGAGGCAGTTTTGATTTTTGAGTTTTCAATTTTTTTGGTATTTTCGAGATTTTTATGAATGTTTTTGGATTTTGTGTCTTGAGGGCTGATCAAAGATGGCCTTGCCTACGTTTAAGCTCAGAGACAATTTAGTTCAGATGACAATTGACTTTACTCAATGAAAAGATAGATGGCAAAATAGATTGCCAATGTGACGGACGCCTAAAGGACTGACCTAAAATGTGAAATAGATGGGAAAACGGATTGCCAACGTGATGGATGCCTAAAGAACTGACCTAAAATTTGAAATAGATGGGCAAATGGATTTTCAATGCGATGGATGCCTAAGGATTGACCTAAACTATGAAATAAATGGGCAAACACATTGTCAATGCAACAGAAGCCTAAGGACTAACCTAAAATGTCTCGGGGGATGATCAAAGATCAAACTTACCTACGTTCAAGCTTAGAGATGGTGTAGTTTGGTCGATGAAAAAATTGACATGATTTTGATTTTTGAAGATTTTCTATGAATTTTTTGATGTTTTTGGATTATTGAAGGCCTTTTTGAATGTTTTTGATTTTTTGAAAAATAAAATAATTTTTTGATGGATTTTTGATGATTTGGATATGGATATTATATCAGTGCTCTTTTTTGGGATTTTGTTGAAAACCAAGCTTAATGTTGATCAATCGGATTGATGGATTAATAGTTTGACTAAGTGTGTTAAGTCAAACAAAAGTGATAATGCACTTGTAAACTCTAGGAAGTTGTGTTATCCTAGTGTAAAATTGTACATAAGAGGATGGTTTGACTAAGTGTGTTAAGTCAAACAAGGTGATAATTGATTGGATTCAATTGATCAAGATTGATGAAGCTTGATTTATAACAATTTTTTTTTGATGATTTGATGTGATGCTGATGTGCAAGCTACATGTGACTGATATTGATTGTTCAGATTGATGTTTGATGAAAGATAAAGCTTGATAAGGAACATCTTCCTATAAAAATATGCCATGGACTAGTGATTTGGATTTATGCTCACAAATGTTTTAACCAATTTATTTCATGTTTTCCAATGTTCAGATCACCATGTATAAGTTGGAGGATATAAATCAAGATTTATTCCCAAAGCAAGACGTAAATATCTACCCCCAATGTCTAGCAAGGTATGAAAGGCCACGAGTGGATTATGGGAATGCAGAGATACGGTAAGCATGTGAAGGATGCCATGCATTATCTTGCGACAAGATAAGGTGTTTGAACAGAGGATGCGCATTCGGATAATGCTTCAAGGTTCAAATAACGTTTGGATTGGATAGGATCAATAAAAATGACCCATGTCAAGATGTTTACCATAAACACGTGTGAATTTTGTACCAAACTTGGTCAAGATCAAGATAAGGTAGATAGATGGTAATGGGTTGGATAAACGGTTCATGGATGAACAAATGATATGGATGGAATGTTGGCTTTATTATGGATGCGATAAGATGCTTTCTATTGAAATGATGCATGTAGATGCTCGATTCTACACATGATGCTTGTTTTCTAGGTTCTCATCATGGTACCTATCCAAAGCACCACCAAAGAAGTTTTCGTTGGAGGACAATTTGTATCCTTACTACTTTCAATCCTTTTTCTAGTTTTTTTTTGGGGTTTTTTATATTTTTTTATTTTTTTTTTGTATTTTCTGAGAGATTTTAAGCTAATGTTGAATCATCTAGTACTTCTAATTTGGATGCTTTTTTCATAATTTTCCATCAATATCTTGCTTGAAGAAGTTGTTTTACCAAGATACGTGCTCTTGAAAGAAAAAATTTAGAGATATGTTCTGCTTTGCTGATGCCGTAGTTAATTGTGTCTTTGTGTGCACATCGTGATAGAGTGCCTTCTGAATCCTTATGATGAAGGATCATTGCCATCACATGGTCAATGTGAGAATTGGATATCATGCGTGGAGGCATGGAGGCATGGATGAAGTGTGTTTAGGAAAACAAGATGGATTGGTTGACAATTTGGAACCTTTGAATCTCCAAACTTGGGAAGATGAGGAATAATGGGTGGATATGGAAGTGTGCTTCAAATTAGGACCAATAGCTTGAGAAGCCTTCTTTTGCCTTTTTGGACATCTTTGATGGATAATTTCCCCTATTTTATTGTGCCCCATAGTTTCTATGACTAATGGATTTTGATAGGGGTAATCATTCTTTGTATTCTTTGGTATCTATATGTATTTGATTTGTCCTTTATGCTTCAGTATTTATTTTTCTTTAATGATGTTTTTTATGCTTTGATTCAAATATTTCTTTTGATGTTGGTCCCAATTCGTGGATGGGGTGATGGGTGGATGAGGATTCATAATGTGGTGGGTTGTAGTGTTGGCATTGGTTTCATCATAACGATCCTTTGTGCTCCATATGTTGATGTTTGCTTGAGATGAAATTGCCCCCAATTTTTTAGAGGTATCACTGATATCTTGATATTCCTTGATTGTCAAATAACCAAGTCCTTGATGCTTAGGATTGCCAATAATCTGCACTGGTTCTAGGATACCTTCTTCATGCAAACCTAATCCTTTTCCTTGATAATTCATTTGTAGAAACATTTTGTTTGCAATAGGATATAATTTATCTTGGAAGTAGGGTGCTAATCCTTTTGTGCTCTGTCATGGGCCTCCAAAAGTGTCAACTTCTTTATTGATGAGGTAGATTTCGCTAAGAAAGGTAAGTGATCCAAGTTCATAAGTGATAGGATCCTCCATATGTGGGATAAATTCTTGATTGATATCTTTAGCTTGCTCTTGTGAGATATCAGATTGTAATGCTTCTTCAAGAAGTGTTGAAGATTCGCTGTAAAAAATTTCCTCATGATTCATTCTTGATATTCCTTCATATGATGTTTTTGATTCACAACTTCTGTAGAAGCCTTGTTTGTGATCTATTTCTACTAGGTGTCCACAAGATGTTTCTGATTCACAAATTATGTAGAATTCTTCTTCATGATTTGTTTCTGCTATGTCTCCAAATTTTTCTACATCTTGGTCTTGTGCACAAATTTTAAGAGTAGGAGACTCTTGTTCCTTGGTAATTATGTCAAGAGTATAAGACTCTTGTTTTGAATGAAGATCATCTACGTGTCCATTCAAAGACAACATCTCGTGGGTAGATGGAGGAATATTTGTTATATTTATATGATCATCATTTGTGACATCTTGTATAGATAGAAGAGTCTCCATTAGATCATTGTAGTATCTTGGAGATACAAATTCTTGATCTTGATTAATTTTGGAATTACTTTCGACATGCTTTGGATCAAATTCTTGACATGGGTTAGTTTCAAAGGATGGATTGCTTACAAAGGGTTCTTGGGTATCATCCTTAGGCATGAGAAGTATATCAATAACCTGTTGATCTTTGAGGATTCCTTCAATATCCGCAATCATGAGATCGAGGGATGTCAGTATGTCTTGAGAAAGACCATTGTTAGACCTTGATGGAATATTTTTATCATGCTTTGAAATACGTTCTTGAGATATGTCCTCTAATTCGTTTGGTGATGTAGAGGCATTTTCAACATGATCGTTGGTGAAGGGATCATAGATTATGTCAATGGGATCAAATAATTCTAACACTCCTTGAAATAGATCACTAAAAAGTGGCTCTTGATGTATGGTGAGTTGATCATCGAATGGGGTAGACATATCTCTGTAGTGCTCATTGATGGATTGATTTTGATCATTGTCTTCACCAATTATGGAGGAGAGATTGTCAATGTTTTCAACTATAGGATCAAATTATGTTAATGTTTCTTGAATTGGATCATTGTTGGGCATCGTTGGTGATTTTTGATCATGATTGAAAAGTGGCTCTTGGTGTGTGTTGATTTGATCGTTGGTTGAGATGGAAACATCTTCGATGTACTCACTAATGGATTGATCTCGATCACCATTTTCAACAATTATGGAGGAGAGATTGTTAATGCTATCACTAGTGGTTGAATTCTGATTATTGTCCCCAACAGCTATTAGATTTTTATCAATCAGGTCTTGGATGAGATTTTTGAGTCGAATACAATCTGATTTTGTGTGTCCCTTTACTTAGTGAAAATCACAAAAGTGCTTCTCATTGTACCCTAGTGGTTTCACCATGGGCTCTTGATAATTCACATAAATAAGGATTTTAATGATAATTTCTTGTATCAACCGTTGCATGACCGATTTGATTGGTTCCCCAAGTGGTGTGTACTTTCATTTGTTACCTTGTGATATTTTCATTTTAAATTGACCTTGTGGCGATTGATTTTCTAGATGCGGTGATTGATTATTTGGATGTGGTGATTGAGTTTGTTGTTGATGTCATTGATCCAGATACCCAATTTCTCAACATTGGAGATATTGTTCCTGATGTGGTTGTGGCGATAGCTCAATTCTTTGATGACATGGTTCAACCAATGGAAGAGTGTATTGATTTTTGGGTGGAGATTTCTCTTGGCGCAATGGATCAACTACTTTGGAAAGTGAAGCAATTTGATCTTCCAAAACTTGATCTTTGTTTTGATCTTGACACCTCTGATATGGCTGATTTTGTTTTTGTTCAAGAAGATTTGGATCATATACTTGTGGTGCTTGCATGGAATCATGGACGGATTGATTATGGATAATGCTCTGATTCGGTGTGATGTTTTGATTTGGCATTATAGTTTGACTTTGAACATTGTTGTGATTGAGAATCACATTTCTTGGATTTAGGTAACTTTGATTTTAAATGGAGTTACCTTGACTTGGATCATTACATGGTGTTGCCAATATACTGTTGGGATATTGAACAACATTGATGGGATTTGCAAACATGTCTACCCTAAAGTTGACCAAGTGTGGATTCGAAATGTTCATGTTTGGTAAACTTGTATTTGGCATGTATGGACTGGGTGGGATAATGCTTGTTTCGAAAACTCGGGCATTGAGTGTTTGGTTGATAGATTTGTAGGTTTGGACTTGGATTTAAATCTACCATCGGGAAAGGTGTTCCAAACTTTAGATTGAGCATACTCACATTCATTGTACTATTGAGGTTTGGAGGAGGTAATGATTCCATACATAAATGTGAGTTTCGATAATCAATTAGCATTGCAAGATTTGGATAGTTTGGTTAAATTAGATTACTCATGATGTATGATTCAAGTTTAGACTCCATGTTTTTCTTGTGTTTTTACCTTGTTGACCTCTAAGGGGTTTAGGACCAATGATGAGATGAAGAATAAAATGGGTGTTTAAAATTTTAGGAACTTTGGATCAATGCTAGACTTTAGGACTTGGTTTGATTTGATTTTGATTGAGGAGAGTTTGACTAGGTGTGTTAAGTCAAACAAAGTGATAATGGATGGGATAATATGACTAAGTGTGTTAAGCCAAAGAAAGTGACAATGAACTTGTAAACCCTAGGAAGCTGTGGTATCCTTGAGTAAACTCGTACATAAGAGTATAATTTGGCTAGGTGTGTTAAGCCAAACAAGGTGATTTTGAACTTGTAAACCTTAGGAATTTGTGTTATCCTAGAGGCAAATTCGCTCAAGAGGATTGATAGTTTGACTAAGTGTGTTAAGTCAAACAAGGTGATGTTAATTTTCCTAAAAGTCTAGCGTAAGTGACATTTTCAAACTTCCCAAGAGCTTTTTAATGAGATGATGCTTGATTGATGTTCGAGATGGGTGAAGTGTTTGACTTGATCCTAGATGAACCTAAGAGGACTTGCCAACTAGACCAAGGTTTTGAAGAACTTTCTTTTCCATAAGACTGTTTCAAACCAAAAGACCAAAGTTTACATGAAAACCATATGAACCAAAAGAGAACAAGCACATGTGTGGTTCAATTCTCTGTTATCTTGCTTAGATTCAGTTCTTTTTACCAAAAATACTTTCTCGATTATGTTTCAAACTAAATGTTTAATGTCCTATCTTTCGTTTCATCCCACAAGGTCCATTATGTGGAAATCAAGGAAATTAGGGAAAAAGTTTCCTAATGTTGACTTTGCCAGAAACAAATTGAGATGTTTGAATGTTTAGAAGCCTTCTAGAGATAAGAACCCCTAGGCACAGGCAGTAACATGTGGACACATCCAAGGTATTTGTTCTTCCAAAGGGTTTGAAATTCTGATGATTCGTTGAATTTTTTTTTCCATTGTTTTGGATCCAAGCAAAGTGTTTTCTGATTCTAATAACATGCACAACCCTAGGTTGAAAAGACAATATTTGTTGGGTTCCTACTTAGATAAATCCAGCTGCGCATATTCAGTGTGGATGATTAGATGCTTGACCACACAGGCTCCCCCTTATAGTGCACTTGCTTCTCGGGTCAACCAAGCATCAGTACCCATAAATTTCCCATGGCATAGTTTTCATCTCTACAATAGAATCACATGTATATGTGGGGCAGCTTCAAAGGACATGACCTTTTGCACCAACAAATAGATAGGATTTTGGCCTTTACACAAATTGGTTCATAATCAGGGTACCCATTCAAAAGGCCACACGAGAGGCAAGATCAACCCATATAAAGAGTATCATCCGCTTGTCCGTAAGAGCTCCTGTAATGATGAAATTTCCTCACCATTCAAATTTGTATACTGGTTGGGAATAGCTTTGTGTTTAGCTCGTTACCAGCTTGAGTCATTTCGTTGGGGTGAGTACTTTTTCCCACCAAGGAAGGTTCTCTAAAGGTGTACAATAGTGAGTAAGTGCATTCATAGTTGGATCATCTTTGCTTGCATGGACAAAGAGAGAACACTCAAAATTCCTTTTTGTCACACTAAACAAGTTTGATCAATTTTAGATCCTAAATCAAAGTGTGGAGACAATCTTTTTGACAACCTAATATCACAAAAAGACTTTTGATTATCAAGATCATCGTGAGGTGCGAGAGAAGTGCATACGTCTTTTTGATGATATTACATTGTGAAAAATATTACAAAACACTGAATGCACATGTTCATTTTAAGTCCCCAAAGAAATTATTTTGATTCATTTTAAAGCACCAAAACGAGATGTGAAAGTTGTCTTGTTCAATTTTTTAGCCAAACGAAATCTAGTGAGTTTCTAAGTTCAATTTTAACCAAGTTGAAAAGATCAAGTCAAATGGTTAATTTGAAACCCAAAAAGAAAACTGAGTTGGTTTAAAATAGAAAATGAGAGCAGGAATTGGAAGCCCTTTAAAGCATTAAAAAATGCTTTGTGAATTTAAATTTTAATGCCCAATTCTCTAGCTCCAATATTCTTCCAAAATTGTTTCTTATCTTCCAGTGTTGCAAGTCCTTTCTGCAAATGAAATCCCTACGAGATAAGGAAGATAAATTATGTGAGAATCAAATTACTAATTAAACTTGTCTTAAGCATTAACTTCAAATAATAGAACAATATGAAAGACCAATGATTTTGCAGAAGAAAATCATTAATAAGAACCTTGCTTTCTTAGACTTTAGATAAAAACAATTTAACACATTTCTTGCAAAAAAAAAAAAAAATTTGTATAAAAGTACGCAATACTCATCCCAAATTTTCACCCATGTTCATATACTTACAAAAGGTTAAAAAAGGTGTAGGTTTAATCCACTTTCCAACTTTAAACATCAGTTTTTTTTAATTCTTTCTATTTTTTTGAACTCAACTGAGGTTAAAATCTATTTAATGTTGGATTGGTATTCATAACTTGAAGTGAAAATACAAATTATGGTTATTTCTTCTGGGTTAATGAGACTATTCATGCGCAATAGGGAGGATTAGGTATGCACATTAAAAGACAAATTTGGTAATTTATGGCAAGTATCCTAGGCATATCTTTCTTGTGCTATCGATGAGGAGATAGTCAATGCCTTGACATTAGCGTCAAATTAAATGCAGTAATTTGTGGTGTTTTGGACATCTAGGTAGTAAATGACATTAACCCAAGGATAATTTATCAACTACTAAGGAAGAAATCAGATGAGCTTTCCTGGCAGAGGACCCCACAAATCTTTGATCTCATTTATGTAATACTCTTCACTCGACACTAATAGGGAGCTACAATCATAGCCACAAATAGACATGTAGGTTGCAATCACTATATTTAGACATTCGATAACATGTGATAAACTTAAACTATTAATACAGATTGTAACTACAAACTTAAACTATTAGATCATTTAATACAGGTTGTAATTGTTAACTTTATACGCTCCTCTTGTTTGTCCCTTCACACACATTCAATAGAAGTTGTAACCATTAACTTTAGGCGCTCCTCCTATCTATCATCATTTCCAACGCAGCCTTTAAAACTATGATATTATTCCAACAAACAATGATGGGATTCTAATTTAAATGCATGTCTTTAATACTTTCACCACTTAAATGCCTACAAAAAAAAGAGATATGTCAGATTAGCATCCTTTTGAATAGCTTTAGATTGTGCACCTCTTTCACCACTTAAATACCTACAAAATTTAAAAGACATGTCAGATTAGCATCATTTTGAACAGCTTCAGATTGCGCGCGTCTTTCACCACTTAAATACCTCAAAATAGATGATAAATCTTGCTTCTGGAGAAAATGGAGATATATTCATGATATACATGCAAAGGATGTTATATACCCATCCCTATTCATAACTTCAGTAAAGAGAGTAAAGAGACCAGAGGTCGTGAGAAGCAAATCAACATTTTTTTAATTTCAGCTATGAAGCTCCAATCTCTTTGCGTTCATTCGTAGAGAATTTGGATAAGGTCAGTCTCAACAATTGGAAAATATCAACAATGCTAGAATCTATGAAAGAACCTAAAAATATCATTCCTGGTCAGAAAAGAGGATAAGATGAGGAGACGGTAGTTGGAACTGGTCTTGATTAAAAGGTGGTCTAGTTAGCCTAAAGAGAGTGTTTTTCGATTGCTAATAACTAATCAAAAGGTTGGCAGGATAATTGGTCGCAAGGGAGAGTTTGTGAAGAAAATCTGTGAGGAGACCAAATCTCGCATGAAAATTCTAGATGCAGTGCCAGGCATTCCTGACCGTGTTGTTATGATATCAGCAAAGGATGAACCTGATGCAACAATCTCCCCAACAATGGATGGGGTACTTAAGGTTCATAAGTGCATCATTCTGGTCGAGCACAACAAGGTGTGGGGGGATCAATTTCAACTCGGATGTTGCTACCTGGGACACAGTCTGGAAGTTTAATAGGAAATCAAGGATCAACAATAAAGTCAATTAAAGAAGGTTTAGGTGCCACTGTTCGAGTACTTGGTCCTAAGGATGTTCCTCTTTGTGCCTTACCAGAGGAAAAAGTGGATGAGATACAAGGAGAGCCTGGAAGTGTGTTGTAGAGCAAATTATTTCTCATTTATGGCTGGCATTCTCTAATTAATTGCTAAATAGTGGTTGAATGCCTTTGGTAAGCTATCTAAATTAATGAATTGAGCATAAAAATGAGAGAACAATATTTCCATTAACAAAGTGAGTAGTGGAGTATGAAATTATTTTAGATACCCACTTACTATTGACCTCACCAATCCGTCTGACTATCCAGTCAGTTAATATTTCACATGTAGAGAACTCACTACTTCATGTAAAAAATAAATATAGAAATGTGAATTGAAACTAACATATTAAGTGAGTCAAGTTAATCAGATTATCTCCTTCATACCATTCGTTACTATAAATGATCTGTTGTAAGATAAAGAATCATGTTCATAGATACAAATATAGGTATAGTTGAAATTATTGAACTATTGAAAATAGGATACCCTCCTTCTAGCGTCATTATGTGGATGGTGAAATTTGCATCTTGCTTAAAAACTCAAACACACTTTTAGGATGGTTAGTCCTTTAAAACAAAACAAACAGCAACATCTCTATGAAATATTGAGTCATGTTAAGTAATGAAATAAGAAAACTAAATAAGACACACAATAACATGAATCAAACTTATCTCATAGTGGATTGGTGCTCCTTGATGTGAAAAGAGATCCCTTTCCCAATCCATGATAATCAAAATATGCCAAGATGCAAGTGATGATAATGCCAATACTCATATTATTGGTCAAGTTATGTTGTGTTGTTGTAGAAATGCTTTTATTTTATAGATTCGGGGTTGGAAGAGTGAGATATTTGGATGAATGTGGGATCATTCATAAGCCAATGACAAGATTCCACTTGTCAAGATGTGAGAGGATGAGGGTTGTACAAGTTTTGGCCAATGTGTCAATTTGAATTTTGAATTTGCATGAAATGACATGTTTAGGGGGGATGAAAGGTGAATTAAATGCTAAGTTGACTTGTGTAAGAGATGTCTAAGAGAATGATTTTTTGGAAGGGACAAGTCCTTTGCAGGGAAGATTCAAATTTGAAGAATATTCCATCTTGAAGCCCTTTTGAAAGAAATTAGATGAAATAATAAATCAATTAAATGATTTATTGGTGCAAGTGGAAGAATCTAGAGCATTTAGGTGCTTAGGATTAAATTAATTAGGATTTGATTAATCTAATAGGAGATTAGGTGATTGTGACTTTTGACTTATATTCTAGGATTAAAATAAATCAAAATGAGAAGAAAATAATTTTAGATTTAATCAAAGATGGTGATGTTAATTTGAATGGATGACTTAAGGAGATTAATTAAATAAACCTGGTTTATTTAATTGATGGGTGAATATGATAATACAAGGAATGCATAATGTTAGTTTTGCATGTCTATAATGGGAAGCCAAAAGCTAGGAGAGATCACACTTATCCTCCTAAGACCCTCCAGGAGACCACTCAGAAGGATGCTTCCAATGAAACCTAACAACTAAACCAAAATGTTGTGCCACCTTATAATGCTCCACGGTATCCTAGCTAACCGCAATAAAAACATCACAAAGGGACTAGAGGTGAGGAAAAGAAGAAAGAATAGGAGGGTGACCATCCCATGAATCTGATAAAAAAGGAGCATGTGACCTCAAATGACATATCCAAAAAAGTGCCCACTTAATCAGTTGTGCCCCCACTTTCAAACTATGCCAAATCATAGAACCACTCCCTTCCAAAGGATAGCGAGGAACCTCAAAGGAAGCAACACCAAAAAGATATTTATGGTTGAGAATATGAGCCCATAACTGGTGTTGATTGGTACACCATCACCTGTAAAGCTTGGCAGCAAGAACTTGCCCGTTCAAAATACCAGAGCGTAAACCAAGAACGCCCTCCTTCTTTGGTCTACACACAAAATCCAACTTAACAAAGCTATCAAATTTTTAAAGCATTAGTAATTTGTTCTATTCCATTTTCTTATTTTTGTTGTTGTTGTGGTTTATCATGGGTTAATTTTGTTGAACATTTTGTTGTACTTTTATTGTGTTCAAAATTAAGGAATTTGTTTTTGATTAGACATATGAATCAAAGAGTTTTTGAAAGAGCTCCAAAAGCTTTTCCATCAAAAAAGGTTACAACACAAAACAAAGACCCACAAAGAAACTAGACTTAAGACGAGAAATACTTGAGTAAACCATACAACAACACTAAAACAAAAGGATATCCAACACAAACAACAACATAACAAAAAATAAGCAGCCAACATATTCAAGGAGGTTTGAAACCAAACATCTCCAAAGATCTTTGAAGCAAAGTCTGACCTAATTGGATCATTCTATAATTCTTTGAAGAACTAATCTCAACAATAGGAGAAATATCTAGTTTACTTTTATCCTTAGAGGGGGATCCCCTCAAGTGTTCAATATAATCCACAATGGCTAGGTCTAAATCCTTACCAAAATTTACAGAAGAATTAGGAACCAAAGGACAAACAATAATAGGTTTTCTCTTATTTATTAGGGAAGACCCCTTAGTTTTCCCTATGGGGCTTGCAACAATAGAGCTCAAATAATCTCCTTTGAAACTAGCTTCTAAGTTCCTATGATAAAAAAAATGAAAGATCATTTTGGATTGAATATGGAGCTTATCCGTGATATCTTGACACAAATGGGAAAAATTCCTAGCTCTATGGCAATGAAAGAAAACCATTGAAGATGACTAATAATGAATTTTTTTCTCAAAGACACCCAACATGGAGTGTACCCTAATAATATTTAGTAACATAATATTAGCATTAACACAAACATGAAATTTCGAAAAACTCAAGCATTTCATAGTTTTTGTGACCTTTTCAAGAGCGGAAAAAGAACCAAGAGAAGTAGCAATAGGTCTTTATGATCTCTTCATCCCAATATTCGATAGGGAGCCCCAAGAGCCTCACCAAAATAGAGACTAAGTTAGATTCTTCCTTGGAAGCATCAAATCCAATAATCCATCTTTTCAAGAAAAGGACAAATTTTTCGAAGAACTAAGGCCCACCTTCCAAGATACACTTGCCCTTAGTTGCTACCAATTTTTTTTTCTTAATCTAAACAATTACCAAATTTAATGGATTGAGCATCTTCCATGTAGCTTAAAAGTCCTAACTTGGAAACTTCTTCATTCATCATGGTGGAATCAATTCGACAATACCACTTATATGCTTACACATAGGAGTGGTAAGCTCCCAAGGTTAAAGTCAATCCTAGACCCCTTACCTCTTTATTGGGACTATCTCTTGGCGTATATATTTTTTCCTCGTATTTTTACAATGTTCATTTATCCTTTTAATATTTGATAGCCAGCCATGCCTCTTAAATGCATTTCTCATGAACCCATCCTCTAGTTTCTAGACTTCAAATATAGGGATGTGACAAACAAAGGGAAACTCAAGTACCACTTCAAACAAAGGCTTGGAAAAATCCTCCTCTAATATGACTCCAATTCTGTAATATTGATAAAATAGAAGGAATAAAGGGGGACCAAAGGATCCAACAACAACACAAGGTTCCTTAATGGAGGCATTGCCCTCCCCAACACCAAAGTGTGGGAATCCAACCCATAGAAAAGCCCCATTGGATGCAAGGTCCCCACGACTAAGAAGCCCCTCATTTATGAGGCCATCTTCGATGGGATCCCTGATTGGAAGAGTAGGCACTTGGGAGAGAAAACCATTTTGTAGGCCCATCTTAAAGCAACCCTTCAAAGACTCAATAAGTTCTACAAGTTCATGGCTAGCAAACAAAGAGAAGGTGGGGAAAATTTCCTTCCATTTGGCCTCAAGAAAAATATTCAAAAGAAGCTCATCCCCTTTCCCTTCTACACCCCAAAAATCCTCCTAACCCTCATCACCTTCATCGTCTTCAACATTACTATCTTTAGTTTTTTTCCCTACTCATAGAGGTTCAAAATCCTTTCACCCACTCCTACTACGAATCAAACTCGCACTCACACTCGTGTTGTTCTTTTACCCTTAATCAACCCTTTGTAAAGGATTTCATGGATCTTTCAAAAAAAAATTAATTCTATTCAAAAACTTCTCTAGTGAATTATGATTTGTCAAATCAACACATACCCACATGACCACTATTTTCAAAAAAATTCTATAAAATTTATATTTCATATACAACTTTTTTTTGATATACTAAATTAGATAAAGATGAGACTAAAACTTAAATTATTAAATTAAAACTAATAACAATAATAACAATAATTCAAGTACATTAAATGCAAATTTGATATATAATTATAAATTATGAATATATATTTTTTTTAATTAACTAAAATCAAAAAGATTGTATTAAAAACCTATCTTTATGCTTCTTCAATACCTAAATTCCAAGTGTTTATTGTTACAATACATACAATACACATAAATAAATTATATCCGATCAATTGCCATCCCAAACCATTATTTGCCACCATATTGGACCCGGTCATGCATATCGTTATCCTGCATTTGTATGAAACTTATTCTAAATTACTATGGGAACACTTTTATTATTTATTATTATTGTTACATAAAATATTATTTACCAAAAGTCATATATAAAACTGTCAATTTCCACATCTTCTAAGAGATTATCCATTTGATTTAAATTGTTTACAAGTAGTTTACATTATAATTATAAATGTGTTGCTGATATTTATTTAGTTTAAATATCATAGTGATAGTTCTTCGGAGGAATCAATTTATAAATTTATATATTTGATGAGGAGTTATATTATATAAATTATTTTTAACAAGTCAAATTATATCTGAGAATATAATTGTAGATTTGAAAAGGTATGATGTGATTTTTGTTTATTTTAATATTTTGATTTTATTTTAATTAACGTATTTTAAAAGAAATGATTTGTTTATAAATGATTTTTGATGTTTAAATTCAGTTTATGACATCATATATTCTAATTATTATTATTATTATTTTTTAAAATAAAAGTGGCTGAGCCACTAAAATCTTTTATTAATTTTAGAATAATCTTCATACAAAGTCCTAGTTCAGGAGAGCATACCAGTAGGAAAGAACAAGGAGAGGAAAAACTCTGGTTATATTCTAATTCTTATTGTTATTGATTGTCGAATTTTTATTTTTCTTTTGTAAATATATTTTTCATCATCTTGAATCAGTTTTGCACTTGTAAATTTAAACCTTGACTTTTTAAATTTCAAATTTCAAAATTTCACCATATCTACCACTTTAGTAACCATCATAAGTATATTTAATACATATTTTGTTGATTTTTTTATCTTGGTTATTGTATTTATTTTATTTTG
The DNA here is from genome assembly GCA_007115665.2 of Sequoiadendron giganteum. Taxonomy (NCBI): domain Eukaryota; kingdom Viridiplantae; phylum Streptophyta; class Pinopsida; order Cupressales; family Cupressaceae; genus Sequoiadendron; species Sequoiadendron giganteum. The sequence continues at coordinate 115,622,866 of CM021105.1, read as the reverse complement.
ATAAATAAGGAGCTGAAGCCGAGGAAATTGTATTAAAATTAAAAGAGTAAGGATTTACAAGACTTGAAGCCTCAACAAAAGATAAAACAAGTAGAATCATGAGTTTCCATGAGAAGATCAAAATTAGAACGTGAACCTTAAATCTATCCTGAACAAAATCAGAATCGAAACATGAAACCTTAAAGCTATCCTTGCTCATCATGGAGTTATCTATTTAAGTGTCGTTCCATCAGCTCCCATATTTTCCAATGCATCTGCCATTGTATTGCCTTCTCTGTAAATATGGTTAATCATTACATTTTCAAACTTATCCATCAGGTTTATTGCTAAATCTAGTAAATATTGTAATTTCCAGCTCAACACTTTCTTAGCTCTTATCGCATTTACCGCAAAATCCGAATGCCCTTCAATTTCTACCTTTTCCAAATCCAATTCTATTCAAAGGGATAGCCCTACCATTGGAGCCTTAAATTCCGCCACATTGTTTGTGTCAATCTCCAATGGTTTTGAATATCTTGCAATCGTTTTTCCCTTCCATGAGTGAATCACACCACCTGCTCCTGATGGACCTGGATTCCCTCTGGATGTTCCATCAAAATTTAGTTTGAACCATCCAATATTTGGAGGTCTCCATTTACAATTTGGTATGTTTTGTTTGCTGACTTGACAACCTTTCCCAATAACATGAGGAGTTTTGAGACCAAACCAGTTCTTGAACATACTGTCATCCCAGCTTGTATAAAATTTTGATTTGTTACTTTGGGCATGAATTCTCAAGTTCATTGTTTCCACAATGATAGCTTCAATCTTATTCATAAGCATTTCTATCTCCATGGGTTTCCCTTGGAATACTCTCCTATTTCTCTCCTTCCATAGTTCCCATATCATAATTGAAGGAGAAATGATCCATAAGTTTCCACACAAGCTGTCCCTAAAAAGAGTTGGCCAAGATTTGAATAGTGTTAATATATCATTTGGTAATGTTGATATCCAACCAAGTTTAGCACAAAGCCACCGCCAGCATTCAAGGGAAAAGGGACATGTTAGAAGCATATGGTTGACGTTCTCCTCACTATTGTAACATAGTGAGCATCTTGAAGGGCCCTGATATCCAATTCTTTTAAATCAATCTGCTGTCAAAATTTTACCTTGCAATGTTGCGCATGTAAAGATGCCAGCCTTTGGCATGCACACTCTATTCCAACATAATTGGATAGGTAATTGGGTTTTGGTTCTTTCTTGTTGCCTAGATGCTATTTTATAGCCATCCCTCACATTATACTAGCCTGATTTTGATCCATTCCAGATAATATCGTCCCCACCCTGCTTAAACAGAATAAATCTGTCCTTTAATACTCGTCTGAGGTTATTAATCTCCACTAATGGTATATCAAGGTCTTCAAATTGTTTCCACTCCCATTTGCAATCTTGGTTATTGTTTGATAATATAATGTAGTCACTTACATGAATTCCCCATTTGGCTTAACAAATTTGGCTAATTTTGCCTGTGTCCATCATATTACTAATAATGGGGTAACCTCCCCATGAGTAATTCCAAAATAATGATTTCTTCCCATCCTTTACATTCCATGATATACGATTAAGTATAATATCATTAGATTTAGCAATAAAGTTCCAAATACGGGATCCCCTAGGAAAATATGTGACTCTTAATGCCTCTTCACTATTTAAGTTTGTGAGGTATTTGCTTCTAATGATCCTAACCCATTTGAGGTGTTGTTCCTTATGTATTTTCCAGAATAGCTTAGCCCCTAGTGCCTTATTCTGCCATAAATGATTTTTGATACATGTGCCTTCATGCTCAATTGGATTGAAAACCTTATCCCATGCAATCAGTGCAAACTTCTTTTTTGTGTCTGTGCCTTGCCAGAAAAAATTTCTCAACTTTTTCATCAGGTCCATGTAGACTCTACTTGGCATAGAGATGCGGGACATTAGATAAATGGGAATGGCAGATAGAGTTGCTTTCAGCATTATAATTCTCCCTGCCCATGATAACCACTTTGATTTCCATGTCTCCATTCTCCTATCAACCTTTTTCTCGATTGGTTTCCAGGTTGGAGAAGATCTCAAGGATTTATCTACTGGTATCCCTAAGTAAGTGCATGGAAGTTTACCTTCTTTAAAACCTAATAACCTTAATATTTGGTTTTCGGTTCTTGTTTTGACATGAAAGAAGAAAATCTGTGACTTCTCTTTATTGACTACTTGTCCTGAGGCCTTAGCATATATTGATAGCAACCTTTGCATCTGTAAGGCCTCTCCTCTACAACCTTTCCCAAAAAGAACTGAATCATTTGTAAACTGCTGATGTGTGATTGGCTAAACTGAAGATGACACCTCCACTCCCTTGATAGAACCAGATCTTTGAAGGCTACATAACTTCCTACCAAGAGCTTTAGCCATGATGATAAAAAGGAAGGGGGAGAGTGGGTCTCCTTGCCTGATTCCTCTTGAACTTTCAAAAAAACCACATGGATTCCCATTGATCAGGATGGAGAATTTTGAGGTAGAAATGCAGTAAAATAATAGGTTTATCCATGATTTGCAGAACCCAAATACTTCCATGCATTTCGATAAAAATCTCCAGTCTACTTTATCATAAGCCTTTTTTATTTCAACTTTTATGATCATACTTGGCTGCTTATTTTTTTGAATAGAATGAATTACTTCTTGAGCAAGTATCACTCCATCCAAGATGGATCTTCTTGGAACAAAGCCTATCTGTTCTTCTCCTATAATTTTTGGCAATATCTTTTTCAATTTGTTTGCAAGGGTCTTTGTCAACACCTTATATATTGTGTTGCAAAGTGATATTGGTCTAAATTCATCTAGACATAGTGCTTTATCTTTCTTAGGAATTAAAACAATGAAAGTATTGTTGATTTCTCTCAGAAATATTCCTGATGATCTTGCTGCTTCTAATGCTTCAGTCATTTTCAAACCCGCAATTTGCCAGCACTTCTAGAAAAAACTTGTTGGGAATCCATCTGGGCCTGGGGCCTTGTCTGGATGGAGCTGATTTAGTGCTTTTTGTATCTCTTCCTCCATAAATTTTTCCATCAACATTTGATTATCTTCCTCTAAAATCAGCCTAGGAATATCTACCAGCAACTCTTGTTGAGCTGCAAGATGTGAACCTTCATAATTGTTAAGAAGATTTGAATTAAATTGAATTATCTCTTTTTGGATCTCAGATTTGTCTTCTAAGGTTTTCCCATTATCATCATTGATTTTGTGGATTCTATTAATGCTTCTCCTTTGTTTTGAACTATTATGGAAAAACTTTGTGTTTTTATCCCCTTCTTCCAGCCAAAGCTCTCTTGATTTCTACCTCCAAAAAATCTCTTCTTTGGCCAAAATGTCTTCATAATCCCTTAAGAGCTCCTTTTCCTTTCAAAACATCTCCGAGTTCATGCCTTGTTGGATGACTTGTTCATTGAGGTTTTTAATGTTTTTCTCTATTGTGCTTTTTGAAACAAAAATGTTTTTAAAGTGATCTTTGTTCCAGCAAAGAAGGTTTTTTTTAATTTTCTTCAATAAATGGTCATGAAGCAAAAAAGTTTAGATCCTTCAACATGACATTTCTTCCACCAATGCTCAATAAGTTTCACAAACTCCTCGTCTTTCATCCACATATTCTCAAATTTGAATGGGCATAGCAATGGTTTGTTTTCTCCCAGAATTTCCAGTTGAATAGGATAATGATCCAAACCTGATTTTGGAGAAATGGAAGCTTTGAAATCAAATGGGAAGGTGGTTAAATCTCCTTTATAAAAGAACCTATCTAATTTTTCAGCCATGCTACTGAATCCCATTCTTCTGTTGTTCCATGTGAAGGTTCCATTATCCAACTCAATTTCTAAGAGATTTTCTTTTAACACCTAGTATTTGAAGTTTGACTGAGGCTGAGATTCTCCTTGTAACCCCCCACTTTTCTCTGAAAGATGAACGATGGCATTAAAGTCTCCTCTAATAATGTAGTTCTTTTCTGCCCAAATCCTAAATTTGTTGCTGATCTCTTCCCATACTTCCAGTTTCTTCTTTGCAGGGATTGGACTATAAACATTCAGAATAGAGAATTTCAAGTTAGAGTTTAGACTTTTTATAGTTCCACCAATCCAATTGGTTCTTCCTTCCAGCTTATTAAAATCAACTCTTCGTGGATTCCACATGATTGCCAGCCCACCCGAGGTTCCAATAGCCTCTTCAAATTCCATATCCCAACTTTCTATTGATCTCTTGCTGACTGATGTTGGATGGTTTATTTTGGATTGATCCATGATCCCCAAAAGTTGAGCTTTGGGGATTTAACAACATTCTTCCTCCAAGTGATGGAAATCTAATGAGATTTTTTCCAACACTTAGTATGCCTTTATCCTTAGAAATTTGCCAAGTGTTGGGAAGATTCACCTTAATACTTATTTCCCCTCTTCTTTGATATGGACCTCTTTTATTAAATAGGGCTAAGCAGCTGTTGTCTTTGCCATCCTCTAATGTTCTGCTCAACTCTTCAAAGTTTACCATCCTTACTTTAAATATTTCAAAACTTTGATTGTATCTCTTGTTAGGCCCTTTATTACCTAATGTTAAGAGCTTCTTTCCTTGAATCTTGTTGCAGAAATGTATCCATCTCCAAAAAAGGGTCCACAACATTAGAGTGACATTATCCCTAAATTCTTTGTCATCGGAAGCCTCACTCTCTTCCCATACCTCTCCAATACTGTTGATTTTTGGGAAAAGAATGTTTGGTTTCAGTGTGGATAGCTTCCAGGGCATCCCCATTTCGCATTTCTCTGATTCCCTAGCAGGATTCTTGCTACAAGGGTCCTCACCCATAGTATTTACCAACCCCCCAGCTGGATGGATAACTATGTTTGTTTCTTTTAAAGGTGAGGTTAAGTCCAACTCCAAATGATCATACGTAATCTGTTGAATCCACACGCCAAACTTTGAGATAATTTTAATCGATCTGGGGAATTCTTTTTTAGTATTCATAAGGATACAAATTTTAGGACAATGCTTTTCCACTGTTAGAGCATATTTTAAAAAAATTCCCAATTTGTTTCCAAAAATCTCTTACATATATGTATCCCTGTATTTTAACGGTAAATTCTGTAAGGAGACCCACATTGGGATAAATTTAATATTGTGAGCTTTGCTATTGAAGTTAGGGCTCCAATATTGCATATGAAGACCCGCATTTTTATAAAACCAACATTTCCTTTTGAAGAATTTGTCTTTGTTTTCTTTGGAATTGAAAATGACTATAAAAAAACCTAGTGATGAATCTATTAATTCTATTTGAGTTATGTCACTCTAGTTCTCCAAAGTCCAATTACAGAAATCCTGATAAGATAAGTTAATGTTCCAAAACTTACAGATGATGGCGTGTTGTTGAAGATGTTTCATCTTTTCTTTGAGTGTTCCGACTGAGAGGGTGATGGATGTTTCTAGAGCCTCTAAGGGTGTCTTCCCCAATGAGTGGTCCATCTGATATTTCTAGGACTTTTCAGTTACTCCTTGTTTTTCCATTTCCTTTGGATTGTAAATCTTTCCTTGTACCCTTTGGTTCTCTGCTTGCTCTAAACTCACCCCTATTTCTCTTGGTTGTGGGCATGTCTTGATCTCTTTCTACTTCCAAATAAGATCTCTTTGTTTTTGATTTGATATAGATGTATGCTCTGAGAATATTTTGAGTGGTTTGTTGTTGTGGAGGGCCTTCCATCTGATATTTTGGATCTGAAAATTGCTCTTTCCCTCCTGTGCTCTCAGGATTCTTTCTCTCCTCCTGAAAATATCCCAATGTAGTCCTGACCAAGCTTTCTTGGGTAATGGGGGATTAAAGGGTCTGGCTGCCCTTGTTGTGGGAAAGATAGAAATCATGTTTGGGTTTATTCCCAATCAAGCTTGAGATTTTCCATTGTTTTGAACCCCATCCTAGAACCCCCTTCTCCCTAGGGTTTCTGGGGTGTGATCATTTCTTTGATTTCTCCAATCTACAAGTGAAGGGTGGGCAAGAATCCTCCTTTGATGTGGGGAGAAAAACTGAAATTTCTCATTTTGCTTCTTCCCACCCATCATCTTAGCATCCTTTTGGAGAGGCATAATCCTTTTGAAATCTCTCGCAAGAGGCACTTGTTGTGGAAAATGAACACTCAAGGATCTCTTGGCACAAGAGATTTGAGGGGCCAACCTCTTAAGAGCAACGTTATCTGGGAAGTATGGAAACCCTCACCGTGCTTGAGGGATAGAAGGAGGGACATCTACAAACCTTGTGCAGAAGAAAGATGAACAGAATCCTCCGAATAAGACACCCCCTGGACATTCTCTCCAAAAAGCCCCGAAACCCCTTTAGGTCTGCAAACATCAACCCATTTCTTGTTTTGGAACACCCATTGAGGGATCCAGGACTCAGATTTAACCCCTGCCACTGGATGGTGTGCCTCTAAATGCCCTCTGAACACGGATTGATGCCGCAAATCAGCCTGGAAATTTTGTTCTCTGCGAGAAACGCTCTGAAAATGCAAAGGAATTACAGATTTTCCCGTTGTGGGCACCTTCCACCGTTCGAGAGCCATTTTTCACGACTAGAGACCAAATGGAGTTTATCTCTAATACCCAGTTCGATTCCTGCAAGATAAAGTTGTAGGATAATTCTGAAGGTTTTGTAAAAACAATATGACGATGCCCTATGGAGCCAACCTGCACACAACTCAAAATTCTGCAGTGATCGAGTATTTCTCTCACTGATGCCGACGAAGGAAGATGCTCATAGTTTGTAAAATGGATATTATGCAGATTTTTTTTTACAAAAGCCCTAGTCGCACTCACAGATCGATGAAAAATCATGGCCCGTGAAATCGTTTGCAGGAGATTTTTTACGAAACCCTTCCGAAGCAATAAATTCTTTAAATTAAGACGAACCAAAACCAGTCGCCAGTATTTTTTCAGGCCTGAGAATGCTGAAACCTAGTAAATTTATTCAGGGGAGGGCATGGAGCAGCAGAACAACTTCGAGGAAGTGGTTCGCTTTTCCAGGTTATTGTATTTATTGATAATCATTCATTTATTTGAAAAATGGCCTTTCAAATTATTGAGTAAATATAGAGTTTGAATTGAGAAAGAGAATAGAAGGAATCTAAGATCACAACATGACATTAGTATAAATGTTTCCATAAATTTTTTTATAGAATAAATATTAGACTTTGGACATTAGATTTGAAAGTATTCAAGAATCAAATCAAATAAGTGATCTAATACTTTGTAAATCAACAGCTACAAACATCTAACTAAAACAATTCAAATGAAATCAAACAAAGTAGACAATTGAAACAATCAACTTAAACATTCTAGAAACATTGCAAAAATAATCTAGTAAAACATCCAAATAATTAATTAACAGTCAGCATATCCACAATAATAATTTGCCTAATCATTATACGAAGAATCTTTTATTAGTCAATTTCACATCTTACATATACTATAAATCCTAAGAAAAGAAAATAAATATATGATTTTCACCATTACATTACAATAATATATATTTAAAGTTAATATTAGATGATGAATGGCACATCAAATAACTTCCTTTTACTATCTACTACCAGCCAAGGGTTTGATTCTAAGGGTTTCCTTATAACTTCTCCACATACCAGTAAACTTGGACTATTTAAAGAGAACAAGTGGAAGCCCTAGTTTCAAACTGCTGACCTTTCGCTCGCAAATTAGTCAACAGAACCCAGTCTCTACCAGCTGGACCATGAATTGTAATTTTTATCAATGCTAATCAAATACATGCACATTGATGGCTGCATTTGAAAGCCATATTATTTATACAATCCAGAAGTAAATTCAGAAACGTTACATATATCATTACATAATTTTCTTATTAGTGCAGCTTTCAATGCATCAGATACATTCAATTTAAACGGGTGTATTAAGTAATTTTGGATTTTAAAAAATTCATCCCAACAATTCATCGTCAATAATTCATCGTGAGAAAATTCATCATCAAAAATTCACTTCAAGGAAAATTCACCATCAGCAATTTACTGCTGTGAAAAATTCATCACATTGAAAATTTGCAATTACGATAAATTGATGGTGGTGAATTTTCCAACAATGAAATGCTGACTGTGAATTTTCCTAAAGAGAATAAGAAATTTTCCTTTAAATGATGATGCACCGGTTGTAGTTTTCTTTGTCGTAGTTGTCATAAAAATAATACCCACCCTCACACATTTTTGACAACATGCTAGCATAATGCAGATTATTTCCTCAGGCTGTGGTTTCTTTTCTTCTTTCTCTTCTGGCTTTTTCGGTGGAGGATGAACTCCAACACTTATAATCTGTGCACACCAGCTGAATTTTCTGATCTGTACTGTAATTTTGATAGGGTCTACCTCTGTAATGATTGTCACTGTGTTCTTGGAGGCATCCACTTCTATAGAATCAACTCATGTAATCATCACCAGACACGTTTAATAAATTTCAATTTGGGAAAAATAATACTCATGATTTTAATTACTTTTGAAGATCTGTGTTTTTAGTCAAAATAGTTATATATCCACTTGATGAGGGACTACAAGCTGGAATGCTCATTTAGTGTGTATAGATTTACTAGAAGTATATGTATAGTCTTGTGTTCTTATATCATATAGCAAAACAAGTTCATAATAATATAAAAAACTTTCATAAAAAGTATGAAATATTGATGTATTAAACATAAATTAATTATGTTAATACTACGAATTAATTTATACTATTTACATAATGAAACTTATAGAAAGTCATTAAAAAATTCAGTTTGAAATTTTCTTCCATTTCAAATATTATTGAGTACAATCACAAATATACTTACAGTGATAAGTGATAAATTGGTATATATGAAATCCTAGATTGAGAGAATTTAATCCATTAGAAAGAAACATGCACATTGATTGAATCTACTGAACATTAAAAGATCACTCATCTCAATTACCACCTTCAATTTTGGCAACAGTTTTTGAGACCCTTGTCTTGCATTGTTCACAGCATATATTCTCTACTACTAGAAATTTCTACAATCAAAGATTATATTGGAAGCTCAGAACTGCAATTAGAATGACAATGTATCACATTACGATACTGAATGCTATATTCAATATCTAAATATACATTTGATTTGACAAAAATGTATTTCTCTCTACAAACCTTCATCGTTGTTACAGCTTGTGCACATAGTCCACTTGGTTCTGATCCCAGTGCAAGATGATATGGTGAATGAGTATGTTTAATATAGTGAATTATTTATAACTTTTTGTAAGGTTTTCAGCAAAGTAATGAAGTTTGACTTTTATATAGTGAACAATATTGAAATTATTTTTATTATATATATATATATATATATAATTTAAAATAATATAAAGAATCTTTATAAAAATTACAAAATATTCCAATTGTTATGAAACATTTGTATTTATCTTTACATTATATGTAATGAAATATCTTTGTTTATCTTTACATTATCTTTAATGTTTCTTTTTTTATATATTGATATCCATCCAATACTTTTGAGATGAGATTCTCTTGTCTAACAGAAAGGAAGCAAAGGTGCAAAAAAAACTTCAAACACTAATCTATGTGAGGGAGATGGTGCAGATTCATACAAATCTTATAATTGTTACAATGAAAGAAACACATTCAAATACATGCATAAAAGAATAATATCATAACACACATATTTACGTGGGGAAAATCTTTCCAGGTAAAAAACCCCACACACTAAATGCATAGTACTTTGTATTATCAGTAACAAACAATTACAATACAATATCAACACTAAGCTTCTTCGAGTGTTCACCAATCTTCAAAAAAAAGCATAATGGTGTCTCAAGAAATTCTCAACTCTTTTATGCTTAGTACACTAAGGCATAGAATGTATTCTATCTTCCACAACAATCAAAGATAACTTATATCATGCAATATTGGAAGCAAACTCAAAATGTAAAGCTGAGTTAAAACCAGTGCATAGAAGTGTTGATGGGACTATATACTTCATGCAAACCAAAACAACTACCATTCAAGTAGCCAGTTAACTTTTGACAGTAGTTACAAACAATGCAACAACCTCCATGCATAGATCCACCACTAACTACATATATGCAAAATGAATTGCATGTTAAAATCTGCTTCATGCGATCAATTGTGTTTAGTCCTCCACCACTAGAAATAGGTTGAGACACTCACTTATCTCAACATTCTCCCACTTGTCGAAGACCTGTCATGAGTGATTTGTAATCAACTGTTCAAGGACCTAAGGCCGATGGAAACATTACACCATTTGAACTTATTTGTGCTCACTAGCTTCGTTAGTGCATCTGTAACATTTCTCAAAGTGTCAACCTTCTCCAATATCACCTTTCCATCTTCTACCATATCATGAACAAAATGAAACTGAACATAAATGTGCTTTGTTCTGGCATGGAAAGTGGGATTATTTCCTAAGAAAATAGCGCTCTGACTGTCACAACATATAGTAATCTGTCCTACATCAAAACCAATATCCGAACACAATCTATTAAGCCAAATGGCTTCCTTGCAAGCATGAGTATCTGCCATGTACTCTACTTTTTTTGTGGACAAAACGACTACAACGTGCCACTTACTCATCTAGCTTATAGCACCACCATTCATCATGAACACATATCCACTGGTGGATCTTCTATTGTCAATGTCACCTACCCAATTTGAATCCACATATCCATAAATGCTTGCAGAATGCTGAGAACTAGTAGGATAACCATGATAACATAGGGAATACTTAGAAGTACCCCACAAATATTTGAACACTCTATTTACCGCATCCCAATGTACCTATCTAGGATTAGCCATATACTGACTAAGGACTCCCATGACTTGGGCAATGCATGGCCTCATACAAATCGTTGCATACATCAAACTTCCAATAGCTCTTGCATATGGTACTTTGGTCATGTCCTCCATCTCAATAGGATATTTTGGACAATTCTCCATAGAAAGATTCATCCCCTACATCACTAGAATAACTAACTACCTACAAGTTGTCATGTTGAATCTCTCCAACACTAAATTCACATAGTTTCTCTAGCTTAACCAAAGCTTTCTGCTAGCTCTATCTCTTTTGATCAACATCCCCATAATATACCTTGTTGCACCTAGATCCTCCATCTCGAACTATGTCGACAACTGAGACTTCATATTTGAAATCAAACTCATACCATTCCCAAAAAATAACATATCATCTACGTACAATGCAATTATGAGAATATGACCATTATCAGATTTTAAATATACACAATTTGGTTAGATTTAGATCTTAGAAATCCCAAAGACAACACAAAGGTGTCAAATTTTTGGAACCACATTCTAGGAGACTGCTTAAGACCATATAAAGACTTCTTCAACTTGTGAACCATATTTTCTTTACCTTTTACCATGAAATTCTTTAGCTTTGACATATAGATCTCTTCCTCCAAATCATCATAAAGGAACGATGTCTTCACATCCATATATTCCACTTCTAGATCATACGTTGTTGCAAGTGATAATAGGAACTGAATAGATGTCAGCTTCACAATAGGAGAGAATATCTCACCATAGTCAATTCCCTCCCCCTAAGAATACCTCTTTTCGACCAACTGTGCTTTGTGCTTTTCAACACTACTGTCAAGACCACATTTCTTCTTGAACACTCATTTACATCCAACAGTTTTTTGTCCTTTAAGCAAAGGTGTTAGATCCCATGTACTATTTTTCTTCAAAGAAGCCATTTATGCATCCATGGCTTTCATTTAGGAATCTACATCACTCATACCCATAGCCTCTCTAAGGATCCTAGGGCCATGAATTTTAGCAATCAAAGAAAAAAAACAATTGGAACCCAACAATGAATAACCAAATATTTCTGGTGAATAATCAAACCTTTCTAGTGGCCCCCTTACACGTGTAGACCTCCTAAATTGTTGAGGTTGAGGTTCTTCTTCTTCAAAAATTTAGAGCTACTAGGGCTGTCCTCATCACCAAGTCTAACAAGAGTACACAATTCACTTTTCATCGAAGTAAGTCAAATTTGAACTACCTCCTTTTGCTTCTCCTCTTTCTCTGGTTATAGCTCAGTCGTGGAAGGTTTCAACTCCTAGAATATTACCCTTTTTCTATGGAGAACCTTCTCTTTTCAGCAAGATTTGATGTAGGAGATTTGTTGATCAAATAACATGTAGTGGCTACATCTTCGGCCAAAAAATTATGCTCAAGGCTAACACCACTCAACATACTCCTAGCCATCTCCATCAACATCCCATTCATCCTTTTTGCAACTCTATTTTGTTGTGGGGTGTATGGAGTTGTCCTATGTCTCTCAATCTCGTGCTCCTTACAAAACCTATCAAATTCTGCCAAACAAAAATCACCACCATTGTCAGTCCTCAAACAATTAATCTTTTTGTCATTCTGATTTTCAACCAAAGTCTTAAACTCCTTAAACTAATTAAATATTTCATATTTACTCATGAGGAAATAAACAAATATTCTTCTATTGTAATTGTCTATGAAATACACAAAATATACATTTTTTCTTAACGAAGGAACATTCACAGGACCAAACACATATGCATGAATATAGTCCAAAACCTCAGAAGACTTATGAGAATTGTAATAAAAAGTAACATGGTTTTTTTTGTACCATATACACAATGTTCGCAAAATTCAATCTCGAGATTACAATCATCAAGGCCTTCAACAAGTCTTTTATTTTTCAAGGCTCTGAGACCCTTCTCACCACTATGACCGAGTCTTTCATGCCATACCATTTTATCCTCCACTGGAAGCTTCATCTCCAAAGAATTTTCACCCTTAGGTACCCAAAATGAACAACCATCAGATGTACAAACAATGGACTTCTTCACTGCTAGATCTGATGGTGAGGATGAAGAATCCAAAGGCCTTTTCTTTGGAATACTAGAAGAACTATTGTAGTGAATAGTGCATACATCCAACTTATATAAAGTGTCGATCCAAACACCCTTAGCTAACACCATATAGATCCTCTTGTCATCTTACATCCTGCATTAAAGAAAACAACCTACACACCCTCATTAATCAACTTACTCATAGAAAAAAGGTTTCGTGCCAAACCCAGGATTTGCAACACACAATCAATCCCCTTCACTCTACCATCAGGGAATCTAATCTTGATTTTTCCATGGCCAACAATCTTCAGATGAGAGTTATCACCTAGATACACCTTCCCACCATCATACTCTTCATACTTTGAGAACCAACCCCTATGTGAGGTCATGTGGAAAGAAGCACCTGAGACTATTAACCACACATATTTTGATGCATGTGTTTCCAAGGTTATGAAAAGAACATTGCATCATCCTAAGATGATTTATGAAAGTTAGAATCAGAGAAGTTCTTTTTACCTTTCATTTTCTTCTCCTCCTTATAATCTTTACAAAAATGACCAGATTTTCCATAGTTCCAACATTTTTCCTTAGACTTGCTAGGAGACTTAGATCTCCTTAATGATTTTGATCTTGACTTCTTGTCCTTTTTATTTCCTTTCTCTTTAGGTTTGCAATGAACAACAAGGGATTCCTTGGCCATCTCAGAATATTTCCTCTGCATCTCTTCAGACAATAGTGATCAAACCAAATAATCCATTTTTAAATTGGTGGTGGTACTTTAAATAGCCATAACTAGGTGATCCCATGAGTCTGAAAAATAAAACAACATAAGCATGCAAAAATCCTCATCTTCAATCTTGTCACCAATAGAACCCAACTGAGCAATCAACATGTTAAATGAATTTAAGTGATCTACAATGGACCCTCCATCTTCCATCTTTAGAGAATACCATGTTTTTCATAGGTGAACCACCAAAAATGTAACACTAAGAGGGAAATAGGATTCCCTTTACTAGGCCCCTTAGGGTTTTTCACTTTGGGGCACTTGGTTTAGGCATGACTCTCTTTCCACTTGATGGTTACTTATTTTTGGAGGTTTCATTCAAAGGAAGGGATTGAGATGAGGTTGTGATGTGTGTGTGATGATTGTGGCTGAATGAAACTAATGCTAACAATGAAATGTAAATGAAATCAAATATGAACTAAATGCAAACTAAACTATATGCTCTAAATGTATGCAAACGGGAAGGAAACTGGAAATTTCAGAGCTTGTGCACCTAGAAATGGAGAGTTGTAGATGAGAAGACCCAAAATATTCTAGAAATTGTCCAAATTTTGGAGAGGGACACTTATACCAGAATGGGCAACCTAGTCCTTCTATCGGAAAATTTTTCCAAACTGGGTTTCGGAGAAAAGGGTATCTAGAAATACAAAAACCCTTTTCGAGACCCAATACAGGGACAAGGTTGCCAATGATGGCGATCTAGTCCTCCTAGTAGTTTTGGAAGTCTGAAGGTTTGATCTGATGGGTCCCAGTTGTTACTTTCCTTCTTTGCAACAACCCATGTCTGGATCTCCTAAAAATGACATGCAACTTGTCCTTTTTCTCCTCCTAGGGTTTGATGTCTTGATGTGACTTAGATGAAATGATTGTACCTTTTTCAACACTTTAAACCTTGTTAAATTTACATACACACCAAATCCTTTGTTGTTGAAGTCTGTAACATGCAAGAACAAGTCCAATGGAGGTTTCTTGTGTTGTATTGTGCTTGATTGCTTGCTTGTGAAGATAAAAATGAAATAAGGGGGGGTGAATGAAGCTGAAAACCCTTATCTATACATACTAAACCCTAATTTTCTTGAAATGCAATATGATAGCCCGACACTAGGGTTTTTGGAGGAAAATTCCTATTAGATTTATGTTTTATTCTTGAATTTTAAGCCAAGAGGGACCAGGTCGCCCAAGGTGGCGACCTAGTCCACTTGGGAAAGTTCAAGTGGTGGTCGGGAATTAAATAATGTTTAATAAATTTTATCAGCCTTGCCTCTCGAAACACACTTAAGTCGGGCCTAAAAGTCCATTAAGGGGCAAAATTAGCATAATAAAAGGGTTAAATTAGTGATGATAAGCCTAGGAAAGTGTGAAAATGCATTACAACACTTTGTCACAAGGCTTGGAAAGGTGTAAAAAGGGGTTATTTAAGTGAATTATGTTGAAAGGGTCTTAGAAAAGTTGGAAGATGTGTTACAACACTACATAACATCTTAGTAAAACACTATTAGATTTTTGTTGAATTACAAGATTTCAAGACTGAATCAAGGGAAAAAAAAGACCAAAATCCAAGGGAAAAAGGCCAAAATGAGTGAAAAAGTGTCAAAGGATACACTTTTTGGCAACACATTTAGCCCCCACTTTAGTGAGAGGATAAACTTGATTCAAACTCACATTAGATTAGCTGAGTCATGCACGTTGAGAGGGATCCGATGTATTCATGCTAGTAAGATAAGATGGCATCAATCAAGAGGGATGATCAAGCCCCCAAGATAAAGATCCCATGGCAAACAAAAAATAAGCACAAAAATCACACAAGAAGTGATGTGAAAAAGTGAGGAGAGAGATAGTAAAAAGTTAGATGAAGCTTTGAGCATTTGTCCAGCTAGTTGTGGATCAAATCTAGGCTTTTTGTCCAAAAGGAAATAATGTACTCACTTTGGGTCGACGAGACTTTCGGTTATTCACCGGGTGAGAATGCCAAAAGGGTGAGAGACATACACTCAATTGGTATGCACTCACACATGTGCAAAGGTTGCTATGGGGAAATTCATGCTACTAAATGGGCTTCCTGTTCAACCATACCAAAGTTGTACTCCCTAACAACTTTGATAAGGCACCACAAAAGACAAGGGACCACGAACATGCAAGCTATGTTATGCAAGGTGGCCAAGTAAGAAATGAAACATGTAAAAATGCAAAAAGAGAGTGTTCGAAGGAGTCTTATAAGGTTCATGTGAGGTCTTTTATTTAGGGAACATTGTGTCTAATATAGATCCAAGAGAGGACCAATCGAAGGATAACAGATTCACAACTTAGGGGATGTAGTGCGTCACATTAGGCCGCTAAGAGGAATGTCACATGCTAAGATAGGTCACTTTCATGGAAGACATTACATCCAATGTCATCGACAAAGTGAGCAACACGTCATATGAAGTGATAAGGCTACACTAGGAACCTAAGGCAAAGAAAAGAAAATGCAAAAATAAATAATGCCAATGTATGCCCCCACTTTACAGAAATTTCTACACACCGTTTTGTGAGAAATTTCTTTAAAGTAGAGAAAGGAAGAATGCAAAAGGAAAGGACATGAGAGCTTATGTGGAAAACCCCATGCAAAGCAACATATGTCCAAGGGAGGCTACATCATCTAAAAGAAAAATGAAAAAGAGAAAAGAGAAAGAGGGTTGCCCCCAAAATGAAAAACCATAGACACATAAGGGATCTATGGATTTCGGGTCAGTATGTTTGTTGCTGTAATATTTGTGTAGAGAGCATGGAACTGTCATCATTCCTCCAAATACATAGAATGGAAAGAAGGAAATAGAGAGAGTGAAAACAAAATAAAAAGAAAGAGTCATTTTGGGTCAACATGGAAGAGACAGAGGATGGATTGATGCTTTGCATCATCCCCATAAGGACAACAAAAGAAAAAGAAAAAGACAAAGACAAGGAGCCTAATTGAGTCAACATGAAGGAGACATTGCGGTCTCAATGCCTTGAATCATCCTCAAATGGAAGGCAAAAATAAAAAGTGAAAGGCGAAAATGTGACCATTTGGGTCAACATGAAGGAGACATTTCGGTCTCAATGCCTTGCGTCATCCCCAGATGGATGGAAAAAATGAAAAAGAAAAGAGCAAAAAAAATGTGAAAAGCGAAAAGAATGGCGACAGAGAGAAGAAGTGAGATACAAATAGAAGAAGGTCACAAAGAGGGAGAAAACAACAAATAGAACAATACAGGGAACACATTACACACAAAACATACACAAGACTAGTAAGGCAAGTTTAAGTCAACCGTTAAGCAAGTCATCTACCTCCCAATCTCTGTGGGTATAAGTGGGAGGTGGATAAAAAGGCTAAGGGACAAGGCCAAATGCATTACTAGGACAAGATTAACAACTACTTGCCCCCAGTGAGTGCAAGGAAAGAGTGATTTGAGGTGGGTGATGGGAAAGAGCATGTAATAGTGAGAAGGGCATGTTCTAGAACTATTACATGGTGGTTTGTGTAATAGTGATTCAAGGTATGATGGGAGAGCATTGATCACTATGAAAATGATACTTAGTATTTCTTTCAGATGATGACATTCATCACTCATGTGACCAAGAAAATGATGATAAGCACAATGTGGTGCATTAGCATCTTTTGGATAGATTACCAACTGATTGCGAGGAGGAAATGTAATAATTTTGTTGTTCAGGAGGATCTATAATTTCCTTTCACAAGTAGTTGGTGGAGAAAGAGAAAGTTTAAGTGGGTGTAATTTATAGGGCCTCTTGTGTCGGATAGATTCTCCAACTTCAAAAGAGGATATGAGAGCAGGAGATTCGAAGATGATCTTAGGGTTATCATTGTGGTTGTGGGGAGGAGATGGTGACCTTTCCTTGGGAAGGCTTAGAACATCCAAATCGGGGGAGGAATCAAAGATCGTCATGTCGTCGTCACAGAGCCTAAGAGATTCTCTAGGAGGCACCCTATCATGAGGGTGATCTTGATAACTGATACCCGTTGTATGTTCATCAAGGGATGTTTGTTCATAGAATTTCTGAATTTCATGTTCGTTTGTAGTATCACCACCTTGTTTATTGAGAATAGTGAATCGTTTACCATAATTTTATTGCAGGTTAATTCGAGGGTGGGTGACTAGGTTGTTGTAATATGGTTGAGTAGTGGCAGGTGTGGATGAACTAGGTTCTCCTTGGTGAGGGAACTTAGGTTCATGTTGGGTCTCAGGATGGAGATAACTAAATGTCTCAAGGGATGGCATGTTAGGAATCTTAGGTTGGTTCATAGATGGATAAAAAGAAGTGCATTGGCTTCAAGATGGTCAAGGCATTCATTAAGGAATCGGTTCATGCTAGCATCATCATCACCAATGATATCTATTTCCTGAGGAGGACATTCATTTTGAAGGTGATGGAGCAGGAGTAGGCTCAAGGTCATTAGGATCAGTGACAAAGGTGCAGGTTGACATATCCATGAGGGATTTGAAGGACATCCAAAATTTCTTGAAAGAGAAATCCATGATGCAAGCAAAGGAATGACAAGAATGAATAAAATAACAAATCTGGAAAAAGGAACATAAAGGCAATTATAGAAAACAAAAGTATAGACAATGTGCTGAAATTGAAAGAAACAACTATGCAAAATGTGCAGGAGAACTAGGTTGCCCAGTGTGGTGACTTAGTCCTAACATGGATTTATTTTGACAAATTTGGAAGTTTTGAATGCCTTTTCTAATATTTATGTTTTTTTAATGTAGGCAGAGAATGAAAATGCAAAAAAAATTATATTTTTTTCAAGAAAAATGAAATGCAAGGTGCAATCTAGCATGAACTTTTACTAATGCAATTTTTCTACAAATCCTAGGATGCAAACAATGAAAATGTTTAACACAAGGCAAGCTTAATCCTAAGATGGAATGCAAAATCAGAAGATTAACTAGTGGTCTATGATCAGGTTCACCAAAATGAACCACCAAAAATGTAACACTAAGAGGGAAAGAGGATTCCCTTTACTAGGTCCCTTAGGGTTTTTCACTTAGGGTCACTTGGTTTAGGAATGACTCTCTTTCCACTTAATGGTTACTTGTTTTTGGCAGTTGCATTCAAAGGAAGGGATTGAGATGAGCTTGTGATGTGTGAGATAAGTGTGGTTGAATGAAAATAATGCTAACAATGAAATGTAAATGAAAGAAAATATGAACTAAATGCAAACTAAACTATATGTTGTAAATGTATGCAAATAGGAAGGAAACTGGAAAGTTCAGAACTTGTACACCTAGAAATGAATAGATGCAGATGAGAACCCCTAGAATGTTCTGGAAATTGTTTGAAATTTTCTAAGGGACACTTAAACCAGAATGGGCGACCTAGTCCTTTTGTCAAGAAATTTTGCCAGATTGGGTTTTGGAGAAAAAGGTGCCTAGAAATACAAAAATCCTTTTCCAGGCCTAGTACAGGGACAATGTCACCAATGATGGAAACCTAGTCCCTCCTGGTACTTTCAGAAACTTGAAGGTTTGATATTGTGGGTGCCAGTTGGTACTTTCCTTCTCTGCAACACCTTGTGTCTAGATCTCTTGAAAATGACCTGCAGCTTGTCCTTTTGCTCCTCCTAGGGTTTGATGTCTTAATGTGACTTGGATGGAATGATCATACCTTTTTCAACACTTTAAAACTTGTTAAATCTACATACACACCAAATCCTTTTTTTTTAAGTCTGCAACATGCAAGAACAACTCTAATGGAAGTTGCTTGTGACGCCTTGTGTTTGATTGCTTGCTTGTGAAGATTGGAGTGCAAGTGTGCTTTTGAAGATGCAAATGAACTAAGGGGTGGGTAAATGAAGGTGAAAACCCTTATTTATACATACTAAACCCTAATTTTCCTGAAATGCAACATGATAGACTGACACTAGGGTTTTTGGAGGAAAATTCCCATTAGATTTATGTTTTATTTTTGAATTTTAAGCCAAAAGGGAGTAGGTCACCCAAGGTGGCGACCTAGTCCACTTTGGAAAATTTAAGTGGTGGTCAGGATTAAATAATGTTTAATAAATTTTATCAGCCTTGCCTCCTGAAACACACTTAATTCAGGCCTAAAAGTATATTCAGGGGAAAAATTAGCATACGAAAAGGGTTAAATTAGTGATGACAAGCATAGGAAAGTGTGAAAATGCATTACAACACTTTCTCACAAGGCTTGGAAAGGGGTAAAAAGTGGTCATTTAGGTGAATTATGTTGAAATGGTTTTAGAAAATTGGGAAGGTGTGTTACAACACTTCACAACACCTTAGTAAAACACTGTTAGATTGTTGTTGAATTGCAAGCTTTCAAGACTGAATCAAGGCAAAACAAGGCCAAAATCCAAGGGAAAAGGCCAAAATGAGTGAAAAAGTGTCAAAGGCTACACTTTTTGGCTACATAGTATGAATAACTTGTTTACCAAGAATTTAGCTCGATAAACATCTCAAAGCTTCTTCCAAAGATATTTTGCAGTCTTCTCTTCATGGACATTCAAGAGCACTAAATCAGCCAAACAAAGTCTAACCAAACCCTTGGCTTTTCAATCCTTCAGATCCCACTCTTCCTGAGTCATATTGATTGGTTTTGTTTTAGATATTATAGCCCATAGATCTTTATCCATAAGCATATCTTCCATCTTCAACTTCCATAACTCGAAGTTGCTTCCATTAAACTTATCCATCTCAATTGTACTAGATGTTCCTACCATCTATTTTTTTCTACAACAAGATTTTAAAATACTTCTACAAAGACTCCCACTCAAATAAAGATCAGTACAAAAACACGCTACCAAACCATAGGACCAAAATTGGCCAAGATTTGATACCAACTGAAAGGAAGCAAAGGTGTTAAACAATGCTTCCAACACTAATCTATGTGGGGGAGATAGTGTAGATTCATACAAATCTTTAAACTGTTACAATGAAAGAAACACATTCAAATACATGCATAGAAGAATAATACCATAACACACATATTTATGTGGGGAAAACCTTTCCAAGTAAAATAACCCACACACCAAAAGCACAATACTTTGTATTATCAGTAGCAAACAATTACAATACAATAGCAACTATAAGCTTCTCCGGGTGTTCACCAATCTTCAACAAAAAGCATAACAGTTTCTCAAGAAATTCTTAACTCTTTTCTACTCAATACACTAAGGCATGGAATGTATTCTATCTTCAACAACAATCAAAGATAAATTCTATCATATAATATTGGAAGCAAACTCAAAGTGTAAAGCTGAGTTAAAATCAATGTATAGAAGTGTTGACAAGACTGTCTATTTCATGTGAACCAAAACAACTACCACTCAAGTAGCCAATTAAATTTTGACGATAGTTACAAATAGTGCAACCACCTATGTGAATAGATCCACCGCTAACTGCATACATGCAAAATGAATTTCATGTTAAAATCTCCTTCATGTGATCAGTTGTGTTTAGTCCTCCACCGCTGGAAACGGGTTGAGACACTCACTTATCTCAATATAATTGAACTAGCCAAGAATTGTAAGGTACTTGCTATTTTAAGATACTTGGTATTTTATGGAGCATGGTATTTGCTTAATGCATTGAGAATTTTACTATCAATATGAGTAAGTCAACTTTAATTATAAATTTATAATTTATTGATAATTCAATTATTTTAGTGAATTATGATCTCTCAATTCAAGTTGCATTTACATAATTATTATTTTAAGTTTTTTTTTTAAATTAGAGGTAAACACTTTGGATTATGAATATTCAACAATATTATTCCAAAGAAGTTTGAATTTTGATGACAAGAAGTAAGAATACCAATATCATAATTTAACCATCACATATACAATTACTAATTATATAAAAATATTTATATAAAATAATTTTTTATATAATAAATTACATAAAAATAAAATGAAAACTTTAATTATTAAATTGTAACTTAAAAATAATTTATTGTTATACTAAACAAAAAAATAAAAATAATTATGATTATAAACATGTTATTTTATTTTTTAATTAAAATTGAAAAAAATTTATTACAAACCTCATCTTTATTCCTCAAGAAAATTGAACACGTGTTGTTACAATACACACCATACACAACAACAACCAAAAATAAAAAAAACAAAACAAAACAAAAACCAAAAAAACAAAAAATATATATATAATAAATAAATTATATATGATCAAATTGCCATTTCAAATCCTTGTTTGCCCACATGATCATGCATCTCGTTATCCTCGTTGATAGATCAATTTAGCATTTGTATGAAACTTATTCTAATTACGATAACCTTTATATTGTTACTCTAACATAAAATATTATTTACGGAAGGTCAGACATAAAAATGTTACTATCCAAATTTTCTGAAAAAGATTCGTGATCTTCTATTGACTTTGTATGCAGATGTATTGATTTTGTTTTGACTGGTAATTTGATAATTAAATTTGTATTTGAAGTGGAAGTTAATGGTTATTGGATTGTGTAAATGATATGTTTATAATATTTGTGAATTATTAATTTTTAAGGTAAAATGTATTGTTTTTATTTTGATTGATAATTTTATTATTAAATTTGTATTTAGAGTGGAAGTTATGACAATTGAAATGTTTAAATAGTATGTTATTATAATATTTGTACATTATTAATTGTTTTGTAATTATATATCAATTCTTTGATTGCATTTCTTTCGAAAAGTATTTGGTATTACTTTTCAGATTTTTGTTCTTGTGAGTTCTTCTATTTCTAAAACATGGTATTAGAATATTAAATCATTGAACTCCTTATTTTTTAAGTATTTTTATTAGACTTTTACAAAGTGCTTTCTAGGGTGAATAGATCTAAAAGTTGTTCTCATAAAGCCGAGAAATCTATAAATCCATATGAGACACAATAGGATTTGGTAGCAACAAAATTTAGAGATTTTTTAATAGATTAAATGGGTTAACATGTACCATTCATACAACTATGAGACTACCATTCACACAACTTTAACAATCATACAAATTAACAATTTCTATTTATGATTGTACAAACACTACCATCATCATTAACTAGTATAAATTATTATTATTTTTTAATAATAGTAATGACTAGATTTATAATTGGAGATCCTATCATCACCTTGTCATATTAAGAATACAAAATCTCTTGAACCATAACCCATGTCATATGCTCATGCTCTAAGGGTACTAACCCTTGTCCATGACACAAATGGCAGCCCCTTAGGTTTTGTCTCTAAACATAGGTGATGGAGGGGGCAAAGGAGTTTAAATTCCCTACAAAATCCTTTTTATACAATATTTTTATTATTTTAAATTATGAATTATCTTCAACACCATACCACTCACAATCTAGCATTTTTTTGGAGGTTTTATTATTTTGGAGGCTCCTCTAAAATTAGTCATTTTGTTATCGTTTGCAGGAACTCTAGATTTGATAAAGATGTTTATTGAATTGTGTTTAACTATATCTAGCAAACTTCTAAAATTGATGGCAATTCTATTAAATTACCAACACCAAAATATCAATGATCTCTTACCTTGGAAGACCAAAATAAAAAAACAAAAAACAAAAAGTGATGGCTTCAGCGCAACGGCTACCTGCAACTCACCCTCCATTGGCTTTTCATAGACAACTCCATTCTCTTTGGTGGCTCTTACATGACACCTCTCAACTATCTAAAGTACTTCTCCGAAACATGAAGGGATAGGCAAAGATATATAAATTATACCAGACTGAAAAAAAAAAGATTGACACAGAAAAAACCATTCTAGATATTTGCCACTTCAGAGCAATCTTGTATAAATTTTCCACCCCCTTCTTTTAAAATTACAGACAAGCATCGATATAAATCCAAGTTTTTCGGACACACGGATTAATTACATATGGCAAATACGAATGCCAACAAAGAAACATTAAGCACTGTCAAATTGATTTAAAAATAGTCCTAGACATATTAAAAACAGTCCAATCAAAAGCGTCCTTCTATGCCAACAAGGAGCCCATTAGAAATGCCACCGAAAAAGGTCAAAAAGTCAAACAGCGTTGACTACCACGCTACCATCGCGGTTTACGAGGAGACCGTGGTGGCCGTGGTAACCACACACACAACAAAGGAAAGAGCTAGCGCGCTACCGCCGCGGTTACGAAATAGACCATGGTTGCCACGGTAACCATCCACCGACGGACAACAAATGGAAGAACCGGGCACCGCACTATCGCAGGAGGAAACAGAACAAACCGCGGTAGAGCAGTAATTGCACAAACAGACAAAGAGAGGAGAGCAGGTGGTTACTGCGGTATCGCACGCGGTCAGGAGAGTCACTGTGGTAGAGCGGTAACTGTCTCCTGGCGGTTAACCGTGATACCTCGATCAAGTTAGAAGGAGACCGCGGTAGAGCGGTGGATAGTGCAATACTGCAGGAGGAAGACTTGGTCAATGCGGTTGGGCGGTAAGAGTTGACGAAGTCTACCAGGGTTGACAGAAGCGTTGAGTCGAGAGTTGGGTGAATTTCCAACACTCCCCCTTGAGCACAACTCGCGCCATTTGCTATTCCCAGCTGGTCTCTTTGAAAGTTGAAGTTGTCTTTGCTCAGTGCCTTTGTGAAAATGTCAGCAACTTGATCTTTTGACCTGCAAAAAATTAAGGAAATCTCCCCGCCATTAATCAGCTCCTTGATAAAATGAAATCGTGTATCAATGTGTTTGCTTCTTTTGTGAAATACAAGGTTCTTTGACAATGCAATGGCCGAATTGTTGTCACAATTTTTTTTTGTAGCATCAACTTGTTTATTTTGAATCTCTTTTAGAACTCGCCTCATCTATACTGCTTGACATGATGCACTAGTTGCTGCAACATATTCAGCTTCAGTTGAAGATAAGGTGACAATAGGCTGTTTCTTTGAAGCCCATGCAACAACACCACTTCCAAAGTGAAAAACATAACCAGATATGCTCTTTCTGTCATCAACACTTCCAACATAGTCACTGTCAGTAAATCCTATTAATTTGAAGTCCTCTATTCTAAAATATTGGATTCCAAAATTTTTGGTTTCATTGATATACCTTAAAATTCGCTTTCCAGCTCTCCAGTGATTCTCCTTTGGTGTTTCCATGAATCTAGAAATCAAACTGACTGAATACATTATATCAGGCCTTGTGGCTGTCAGATACATTAAGCTCCCAACCAGTTGTTTGTACAAGGTTGAATTCACCTCAGAGCCTTTGTCTTCTCTGCTCAATTTCAGTCCAGTCACCATTGGAGTAGGTGCTGACTTACAGTTTAACATATTGAATATCTTTAACACATCCTTTGCATATTTAGACAGTGAAATAAAAATACCATCTTTATTCTGTGTTACCCCAATGCCCAAAAAATACTTCATCATTCCCATGTCTGTCATTTCAAACTCTTTCATCATTTTTGTTTTAAACATTTCAATTGACAGATTACAGTTAAGATCAAATCATCAAAATACAAGCATATAATCAGAATTTTACCTTCATCATTCAATTTAGTATACAATGTTGGTTCACTGTCACATCTAGTAAATCCATTATTTGTGAAATAACTGTCAATTCTGCTATACCAAGCTCTTGGGGCTTGTTTCAAACCATACAGTGCCTTCTTCAGTTTATAGACTTTGTCCTCTTGTCCTGATATTTCATATCCTGGTGGCTGATCAATGTAGACTTCCTCTTCCAGATAACCATTGAGAAATGCTGACTTCACATCCATCTGGTGAACTAACCAACTATTATGTGCTGCTAAAGCCAAAAGCATTCTGACTGTGTCAAGTCGTGCAACTGGTGCAAAAGTTTCATTGAAATCTATTCCAGGTTGTTGAGCATAACCTTTTACCACCAATCTTGCTTTGTGCTTCTGCACTTCTCCATTTGCGTTCAATTTAGTCTTATAAATCCATTTGACACCTATGACATCTTTTTCTTTTGGAAGACTTTGCAATTCCCATGTCTGATTGTTTTCTATAGAATCTATCTCATCATCCATTGTTGTTAACCATTTTTCTTCCTTGATTGCATCTTCATAATGAATTGGATCTTCAGCTTGTGAATAAAAGGCAAATAGAGTAAATTGTTGAGAATTTTTCTCACCTTCATTTTGATTATAGATATCAGTCATGCTTTTGATTTTTTGCCTCCTCATGCTAGCCAAAGTTGGATTTGATAAGTCACTTGAATCTGCAGAATGTGGACTTGAAGGTCCTGCGCCAAAAATTCTTGTTGTGGTTGGCATTTGCAGTCCTCTTGTTGCTGCTCTTAGATTGCTTGTTGGTATCATTTGTTGACCACTTGCTTGAGATTGAATAGGGACAGCAGGTACATTAGTTGGAACTAAAATTTCATTCTCTTCTTGAGGGATATTGACTGTGACATTGACAATGCTCTCTTTACTTCCATCCCATGCTTCATCTTTAATAAATTGAACGTCCCTACTGATTATTACTTTCTTGGTTGATGGATTAAATAGTTTATATGCCTTGGATTCTTCACTATATCCAACAAAGATGCATTTCTCTCCTTTGTTGTCGAGTTTTCTTCTCAACTAATAAGGAACATGTGCATATGAAACACAACCAAAAATTCTCATGTGAGACACACTGTGCTTTTTACCTGTCCATGCTTCTTCAGGGATAATATTCATCACACTCTTTGTTGGACATCTATTCATGATATATGTTGCACAAGATACTGCTTCAACCCAAAATTCATTTGTTAAATGCTTGGCTTTTAACATACTTTTAGCCATTTCCATTATCGTTCTATTTTTCCTTTCTACTACACCATTCTGCTAAGGCGTGTATCTTATTGTGAACTGTTTGTGTATTCCATGCTCTTTGCAGAAATTTAAAAATTCTCTTTATATGTATTCACCTCCTCTATCTGTTCTCAACACTTTGATGAAACAACCACTCTGTTTTTTAGCAAGAGACTTGAATTGACAAAAGAAATAAAACACTTGACTTATTTGTTTCAGAAAATACACCCATGTCTTCCTTGAATAATCATCTATGAAAGTTAGAAAATAGAAACTACCACCTATTGAAGGTGTCTACATTAGACCACATAAATCTGAATGAACTATTTCCAATGGGGCTTTTTCTCTAGTGGATTTCCCTACTGGGAAAGATTCTCTATGTTGCTTTCCAAGTATGCAACCTTCACAAACTCTCTCAGGGTTTTCAATTAGTGGAATTCCCTTTACCATGTTCTTCATATGAAGCAAATTCAAACCTCCAAAATTTAAATGATCAAATCTTAAATGCCAAAGCCAGTCTCATCCTTTACCTCTGCTTGAAAGAAAGTTTGTATAATAGTTGATACCTTTTGTGCTTGTGCAAAGTTTGTACTTAAAGCTGGCTGAATTCTCAAAGGAAACATTCTATTGTTTGTCATATGAATTTTTGCAATCAACTAACCACTTGGGTATTTGTCTAAGATAGTGCACAACCCATTTTTGAAAGACATTCTATAACCTTTTTGAATTAACTATCCTACACTCATCAAGTTGTGTTTAAGACCAGGCACAAAATAAACATTAGAAATATATTTTTGCTCCCCTTGCTTGGTTAGAATATTGACATTCCCTTTTCCTTTGACTGACACTTTGTTGTCATTACCTAGGGTGACATCTGACTTAATATTCTCATCTAGACTTGTGAACAACTCTAAATTCCCTGTCATATGATTACTACAACCTGAATCTAAAAACCAAACTTCTTTCTCACTAGCTTGAGCTACAGTATAGGCTAAAAACATTATGCTCTTATCAGGTCTATTGTTTTGATTCTCTCTAGAGAAATTTGCATTTTGTCTACCCATATCATCCTGCTTCTTTCTACACTCATTCATATAATGTCCTAAATGTTTACAATAATGGCATTGGACTTGAGATTTCTCATACCTTTGTCCTTGAGAAAAATTTTGAGATGGGTTTTGGCTGCTGCCTCTTCAACTTGAACTTGACTGATTATTTCTTCCACCTCTGTTGAAACCTCTTCCTCTTGCTTTGAAATTCGCTCTACCTCTGCCTCTTCCTTGGTTAATTGAAGCTTGTGTATTGAATGCATATTTGTTGTTCTGCTGAGTTTGTGCTCATGAGAAATTATTGAAGTATATAGCTCATCAACTGAATACTATGTGAGATCCTTTGTCTCTTCTATTGTGACTGAAATTGACTCAAATCTTGTGGGTAAACTTCTCAAAATCTTTTCTATAACTTTGACATCTTCAAGTGTCTATCCATGTGTTCTCATCTGGTTTACCAATCCCATTATTTGAGTAAAATATGAATCTACAGAGTCTCAAACTCTCTTCTCAGTATTTGCAACTTTGCAGTTTTTACTTTGTCCATACCTTGATATGTTATTTGTAAAATGTCCCATGCTTGCTTGGACTTGGTAGTGGCTGAAATTTTGGGAAAAATACTCTCATGTACACCTTGTAGAATGAAGAAGTGAGCCTTTGAATCCTTCTTCTTGTTATCCTTCAACAAATCTTTCTCTACTTGTGTTAAGGCATTATATGTTGCTCCATCTGCCGGTTCTCGAAACCCATTTTCTACATACTCGCATAAATCTTGTGAACAGAACAATGCTCTCATTGTTATTGACCAATAGTCATAATTCTTTCCATTCAATTGTGGAATTTGGGGATTAGTCAAGCTTGTGCTTGCTGCCATGATTTACAAACTCTCTAAAACACACTAAACTCCTTTACAAACAACCTTAGGCTCTGATACCACGTGAAGGGATAGGAAGAGATATATAAATTATACCAGACTGAAAAAAAAAAAGATTCACACAGAAAAAACCATTCCTGATATTTGCCACTTCAGAGCAATCTTGTATAAATTTTCCACCCCCTTCTTTTAAAATTACAGACAAGCACTGATATAAATCCAAGTTTTTCGGACACACAGATTAATTACATATGGCAAATACGAATGCCAACAAAGAAACATTAAGCAATGTTAAATCGATTTAAAAATAGTCCTAGACATATTAAAAACAGTCCAATCAAAAACGTCCTTCTATTCTAATGAGGAGCCCATTACAAACGCCATCGAAAAAGGTCAAATAGTCAAACGTTGGCTACCGCGCTACCGTTGTGGTTTACAAGGAGACCGCGGTGGCCGCAATAATTGCACACATAGCAAAGGAAAAAGCTAGCGTGCTATCGCTGCGGTTAAGAAATAGACCGCGGTTGCCGCGGTAACCGTCCACC
Source organism: Sequoiadendron giganteum (assembly GCA_007115665.2). Classification (NCBI taxonomy): domain Eukaryota; kingdom Viridiplantae; phylum Streptophyta; class Pinopsida; order Cupressales; family Cupressaceae; genus Sequoiadendron; species Sequoiadendron giganteum. Next base: position 115,593,877 of record CM021105.1, on the reverse strand, counting down.
GACGCACAACAAACTAGAAGAACCAGGCATTGCGCTACTGTAGGAGGAAAGAGAACAGACCGCGGTAGAGCGGTAGCTGCACGGACAGACGGAGAGAGGAGAGCAGGCGATTACCGCAGTACCGCACGCGGTCAGGAGAGTCATCGTGGTAGAGCGGTAACTGTCTCTTGACAGTTAACCGCGATACCTCAGTCAAGTCAGAAGGAGACCGCGGTAGAGCGGTGGATACCGCGATACTGCAGGAAGAAGACTTGGTCAACGCGGTTGGGCTGTAAGAGTTGACGAAGTCTGTCGGGGTTGACAGAAGCGTTGAGTCGAGAGTTGGGCGAATTTCCAACAATGGGCACGAAGACATCAAATTGACACGTGTCTACAAATCGTTGGCCAAGCTAGTAACGCAACACAAAAATATAGAGCAGCCAAGTATACGGCTGTTTTAGATTCAAATTTAGATTAAAAGCTTAGAGTGGCCAGTAAATAGCCGTTATAGATTCAAACTTAGAACAAAAGCTTATAGTGACCAGTAAATGGTCGTTTTAGATTCAAATTTAGATTCAAATTTAGATTAAAAGCTTGGAGCGGCCGGTAAATGGCAGTTTCACATTCAAATTTTTGAACTATAACCCTTATTCGGTGGAGGTGATTTGGAAGGCCGGAATCGGACGGCTAGGGAGGAAGGTCTGGATTGACGAATGTATGAGCATGGAATTTTCCTGGAGTGGACGGATATATAAGGCACCGGGTTGGGCGCCTGTGAAGATTTAAAAGATTAAGGTTTAATGTTACACAGTGATATGCCCAGGGGATGAATAATGTTAATAATTGCAGAGGATTGAAGTTTTTGAGAAGGAACATAACTTGTTGTGTTCATTGAGCACAGAATATTTTTTTGTTTAAGGCCTCTGCACCTCTTATGATACTGCACCTCTTATGATACTGGACGGCTGAGATTCGTCAGATGCAGCTATCTCTGCGTTGAATTTTGAGAGCTCGGTGGTGTCGAGCTATTAAAACCCTAGATAACAAAAGATTCCATGCGTTAAAAATTATGGTTGTCATGTCCTCCACTTAGACGCCTGCTTGTATAACACCTGCTTGTATTCACGCGGTTTCGTACACACGATTTTGAATGGCCCCGAGCCTTGACTCCTGTTAACTCTGCCCAATACGCCTCCTCGAGCTTTTGTCATTTGTTTTTGCCCTGTAATCCTTCATTTGTCGGAAATCGAAACCCCTCTTTCTTTCTTCTCTCGTTGTTCGGTTCGGTTTTAATTCAATTGAAATGGCTTCCTCTTCCACATCCAGTTAAAACCAAACTCAAAACAGAAAATGCCTTTGATGGACTTGCACCTTATTTTGCACCTAAATGTACAGAGCCCTGGGACATATTCATTAATCATTGTGGACAGGATGTGAAATACATATTAGCCACTACCATCTACAATTTGTTTCATTCCATGGGATTGCATGTTTTTCTAGACAACGATGCCCTTCAGGCTGGCGATTCTTTTCCAGCGGAATTACAACATGCCATACCTAGTGCTACCCTTCACATTACCATTTTTCTCCCAACTATGCTCAATCCACATGGTGTTTGGCTGAGCTGTCTTTCATGCTGCAAAAACCATTCCCATTTTCTATCATGTTGAGCTCTCAGATTTTACATGGATTGAGCAAGGAAAAGGAAAGTATACCCCTGCATTTTCAGAGTATGAAAAGAAGGGCAGATACACACTAGAGAAGCTTGGTGTGTGTAAAAGGGCACTCCACAACAGTTCATTCCTACACGGTTACTCGGTCAAAAATAATAAGTATTGTTTTCTCTGTTTGTTCGATAGTCAAGTGTTACACCTCACACAATTGTTCCATTTTAATGATAAGTATTTAAGCAGTATACTGTTTTCCGTTTTGATATTTTTTTACTGCCGTTGTGCTCCCATTATAAGTGTGAAGGCTCGTCTTGTTAGCTTAGCTGCCATTATTTTTGTTTTACTCTCTTTTATTTTTTGGTTCCGGCGAGGTTTTGAAAATGCTCTTCGTTGCAGGAAATGGCAAGCCATAGAACAGGTAGTGGAGACATTGCGGAAAATACAATTAGCACAGCTGAAGCTGAGACTTTCGCCAATGAAAAAGATGATATTGCGGAAAATACAAATAGCAGAGCTGAAGCTTTGGGCGAATTGCCTCCTGTTCGCGGGTATGTGAGCTGTGTTTTTAGATGCTTTCTGTTTGAATCATGTCTTAGAATTATTATGTGAACAGTCAATAGAACAATTTTATGAATGCTTTTCATTTTAATCAAACGTGCTAAGTCAACTATACAAATATTTTTGTAAAAGATTTGGGCTATGGGCTGCCTCTTACCACAAAATCATTAGACCACAACCTTCTGATACGTTTGTATGCTTGTTAGAAGTTTGGGCTGGCTTATATAGTGAGGTAGATTTGAACCTATCTTACACCTTTTTAGCCTCACGATCGTTAGAATAGATAAATTTCTGAACTCTCTCTATGCTATAGTAGAATTTATGATGTATTTGTCTATGCAAAACCTGTTCTCCGTGTGCTCCGTAGTTCTGCTCTGTTTTATTTATCTATGTTTCTCTTTTTTTCTTTTCAATGATTAGCCAACTTAGAATTAGAATAACAAGGGCCAAAGCAGATCAGTTGAGGAATAGGTACTTTTTTCCATCTTTATGTTCATCCAAATCCATGATATTGCAGTTGGATGCTAACTCAATACCAGACCTTAAATCCAGCAGTTGATAAAAAGAAAGAGTTCTGAATTCGGATATGTCAATTAAGTTTCAGAATGTAGAGGAAATGGCAGAGGATAATGACTATTTTAATACATCCCAGAGCCATCCTGATAGAGATCACAATAGAAGAGGACATAGTCTGGTGTATTAGGAATAGAGGATATCGGGTGTAGAGGGAAAGCTGTGATACCCTATCATGAAACCCTCCAATACTCACCAATGGGAAATAATTCAAATTGGAAATGTTTTTAAGCGAGGAATTTGGCGATCGACCTGTCATGAAACCTTGCAAGTTTTCCATTGTAGTAGAATTTTCTGTGTAAGCTACATCTTCCACATTTTTGACCATCCTGGCAAGCACCTTCTGCCATGTCACATACAGCTGCTGCTTTTACAGCAGGCACGTGCTGTTTAACAGAAGTAAATTCATTGCAAGTTTTCTTGCTCAAATGGGTATTTCCGTAGTTCTTGATAGATTTGTTGACATCCGACAAATTCATCATCAGCAATTCACTCAAAGAAAATTCGTTCTGAGCAATTCATCATTATGGAGAATTCACTGCCAGCAATTCATGGCCATGAAAAATTAACTGCATTAATATTTTTAATAAAATCAAAGTTTTTGAAATATATATTAAAAAATATTAATGTGATTAATTTAATTTTCCGGGTTGAATTGCTCGCGGTGAATTTTACTTGGCAGTGAATTTTCCTTTGGTAAATTTTCTATGACAGTGAATTACTGACGGTGAATTTTCCTTCGATGTATTACTGATGATATATTTTCCTCCAACCAGATTTGTTGATTCTTTGGTATACATCCTGTAATTGGTGACCACCTGCAATAATAACTACTTAGATGGATCTATCACAAGATGCTTCAAGTTAACAACGTGCAAAGCCTATATGAGATTGAGAACGAAACACATTAGGCTAAATTTCACATATGTGCAGTTATATCCTACATGAAATCTTATGAGCTTTTACTGTAAAATTGAATGCCCACGGAAAGAATCTTAAGATAAGTTAAGTTTCATAGGTCTCAGAAACTAATTTGGCATAAGGTATGCTGAAAGTTTACATTCCTCAGGAATAACTGGATTGGAAAAGTTGGATTCTTTTGGAATTTATTAATGAGATCAATATCTTAATAATTTTTAGGGTAAATAGAAATGAAATCGTATTATATTATAGTGGATTAGCAAGGTTGGATTCACTTTTGAATTCGGCAATTAGCTTGAAACTCAAAAGGCCAAAATCTAATGGATAGGATAAACAGACGATAAATAACCTGTGATGACAAATGCACTTTATTTAGTCTGATCTAAAGAATAAGCTCAAGCTTTCACATGGCATAACTATGAAAAGTGATGTTCCCTTACCTATTTCCCAGCAGTTTATGTAGTCTTATTATAAGCTTTTCTTCATCTTGTGAAATGTTACCTCGCTTTACTTTCAAATTAAGGTAATTCAACCATCGTAGCCTGCAACTCTTTCCACAAGGCTTTAAACCTATATACAATTAGGTTATGGTCAACTACTATCAACAAGAGATATTTACACTTCATGATAGCTTTCATTTCATCTTAAAATACAATGTCATCTTAAAGTTTGGAAATGTTAAATTATTATGATTATTTTTAAAAATCATATTTTTATATAGAGAATTATAATACATTATATTTATATTTATTATATAAATATAATATTTATATATTATATTATTAATAAATATATTTCATATTATATTTTATATATTATAAATTATTTTTATTTAATTTAAATATAAAATAAATATAAAATTATTTATATATTTTAAATTATAGTATATATATTATAACTATTATTTATATATTCATTATTCGTTATATAGACAACCAAACCATACTTTTATAAAGAATTATAATATATTTTTATTTATATAGTTACACATTAAATATAAGTATATAACTAGTATAAATATGAAATTTTAATATATAATATAATTTATAATATATATAAATATTATGTATAATATAAAAATATAGATATTTATATTTTTATATAAATATTTATTATATAAAAATATAAATATCTTTATAATAAATACAATATAGAAATATAAAATAATAATTTATATTAGTTTATCTATCTTATTATATAATTTATATAGGAAACATCGAGATATATCAACTTGCATTTTTATTGTCGTGTTTTTGTGTAATGTATTCTCTAGTTGCAACATAATATAATATCATTGGCTTATCTTTTCGGAATTTAGAGTTCCACCACATGTGTATGATATTGAATTTAACTGAGGAGAATGAATATTATCTATACATAAGGAGATTGTATTGAATGAAAAGTATATCACTTGTACATTAGTTGTATTCTAAGGCATGGAGTCTATTTTCTTTAAATTTTCATATCTATCATACGTGAATGACAACTTAAGTTGCAAGTGGGGGATACATAAAACTAACCAAATTGAGATGAAAGGTGACTAATCAATTAGGTTGTTATGTGTAGAGTGTTTTACAATATTATGTGGTTTGTAGATTTTTTAATATCGACTATTTTGCAACTTGCAATTTTAGAAAGTAGTATGATTGTAATGAAAACCTTTTGTTATTTAAACAGTAGGGATGTAATGAAAGACACCTTTAAAAAATTACCACAACTACTACTTAGAGTAAAAATTGCATTTCAATTTCTTAATATCATTGAAAAATAAATGCACAAAATAATTATAGGTTGAAAAATACAGTGCATTGAGATTTATTATATTGTACTTGTTCAAATCTCAAGGGTGGAGAGCTTGGGAAGGAGTTGCAAGTGGGCGATACATAAAACTAACTAAATTGGGTTGAGGGGTGACTAACCAGATGTGTTTTTATGTGTAGAAAGTTTTACAATAATATGTGGGTTAAAAGTTTCATAATCTTGAGTATTTTCATTTGGCTTTGGTGAAATCTTCCTTGCCAAGGTATGCCAATGCTCTATTTATCTTTAAAACTATAAAAAACCAAGTTTAATGTTCATGGATGGAATAAAATTTAATTTGGAAGTATCTTCCATATGAAACAAAATATCCTAAAAAATCTAAAAGATATCCAAGAGAAGATGGAAAAGGGGGTAGTGGATAAAGACACATCTAGAAGAGAAGGGGAGCTAAGGGAAGAATGGTTCCACACTGCTAAAAAGGAGGAAATCTTCTTGAAATAAAAATACAAGGTGCAATGGCTTGAAGAAGGAGATGTAAGAATAATAAATTATTCCACCAATTGACTTTAAAACAAGAAGGAATAAAATAAATCTCTTTATTAATGATGTTGCATCAATGAGTAGTTTTTGTTGTAATTGATGTCAACAGATCTATGTTGTTACATTAATGATTAACCAATGGTGATTCTTTGATTAGTTGCATTATGTTGTCATTAGTAGTATCACTAGTGTCAATTTATAGTGTTGCTTTGATAACAATATGTATGGTAGAGTTGATGTATTGAAATTGGTTTGGTGGTATTGAGGAAGTTTTGTAGATGATGAGAATGTTTTTATGGTGCTTGGATTCCAAGCGATTTTGAGAAAATTTGAATAAAAGAAGAAACTGTGTGGTTGAGAGGTGCTTTGGCATACAAAATAGTGTTTTGATTTTGGTTCATATTTCTTCTATGTTGAAGACATGATTGTGCATTTTGGATATGTTGATTTGAGGTGTTCAAATATTTTATATCCAAAATTTCTTGTCCTAGATCATTGTGCAAAGAAAGTTGTGGTAACCAATTTGTGAACTTTATATGTAGTGTTGTTTGGGAGAAAGGGTTTTGCTTCACATTTTTCCATAGTTTGGCTTCTGGTCTTGTAGATTTGAGGGTATGTTGATATTGCTCATATATATCTTTCATTGAAGTTGTTGGAATTTTGGTGCTCTACAAGTTGGTTTCTTGAGTTATATTGTGTAGAAGGTTAACTAGTTGTATAAGACGAGTATGTTCTTCAGGTGAAAGTTGTTATGTTGTAATTTTTTGAACTTCAAGGTATTTTTGGAATATTCCAGATTATTTTTAGATCATATTTTTTGTTCACGAGTCATCGTTTGATCAAAGGAATAATGTACTTAAATTTTGAATGGTGTTTACATAGATTTGACCAACCTTAGGTGTTTACACTAATAGCAGATTTTCTTAGGTGTTCGTGGAAGCACTGTATGACATGTATATGTGGATTTAGGTCCAAGTTAAGGTATGATGTTGTCTTCCTTCATTCATTTCCATCATGGGAATATTTTGGTGTCAACCTAATTTGAATTTACATGATTGAGGTGCATAACCAATCTTGGAGATTGTTTTCAAGGTTGAGGATGGTATAAATAAGTGGTGAGTTGATGGAAAATTTATATGTGGTGTGTATGATGTGAAGTGTAGAGTTGTGAAGTGTGAAATTATGAAATTCAATGCAAGATTTAATGAGTCAAACTACTAGAAACAATGAGAAAAAGGTGTCTACATTCTTTAGAGATATTGTGAATGTGTTGGTGATGCTATGGTCGATTCTTTTGTTGAAAATTTGAATTTCCTTGGTTGAGGTGCATTACTAACCTTGGAGATTTCTTTCAAGGTTGAGGAAGGTATAACTAAGTGGTTAGTTGATGGAGAATTTATATGTGGTGTGTATGATGCAAAGTGTAGAGTTGTGAAGTGTAAAATTGCAAAATGCACTCCAAGATTTAATGAGGTAGACTATTGGAAGTAGTGAGTAGAAGGTGTTTATATTCTTCAGAGATACTATGAATGTGTTGGTGATGTTGTGGTGGATTTTTTTTATAGATACACTTTCTCACACACTTATCAAGTGAGCTCATAAATGTTCCATCTTTGGAGGGGTAGTCAAAGTTTTACTCCTACCTTTTCACATCCTAATCCTTGCTTATATAAGAAAGTCTTGATCATTTTTTTTATCAGTAAGAAAGTCTTGATTGTTGTATTATATGTCCTCTTTATACTATATTTGATATACATACTATTATAATTATTTTTTCACATTTGGAAGTTTGTTTCAAGTTCTCTGACCTTGGCATTCTTCAACATGGTATCAAAGCCATGAGAGTGTGTTCCTTCCCACATCGAGGTGAATCCCTTACATATACCTATCAACAAAGCATCATAGATCCAAAAAAATATAACCATTACATATGGAAGGCTTGAGAAATGAAAAAATACCTTTTGTTTCATCAATTTTGATAATTTTCTTTTTTTTTGAAATTTTTTCGGCCATTGGTTCTAGTTTTTAAAAGATTAAAAAGAGAAAAAAAATGGAAAAAGGCCAATATGCCCTCTGCCCATCTACTAATTACGGTAGGTTTTGTAATCTACACACTTTTTTTGGCCATTTTGACCTATTGTGTAGATCTTGGCCTATTATTGTAGGAAATATTGTTGCACTTTTTGACCTATTTGGGGGCATTTTTTTTGTAAAATCATTGTTATACAAGTTGTATAAGAAATTTTTTGAGTGCCATATTTTGTAAATAATTTTACAAGTCAATGTCCAAATTTATTTTTTAAAGTTTATTTCTAGTCTTGCATAATACAAGGGTGAGAGGTGAGCATGTTGGACTATTCCACATGGCCCTCCACATAGTCTACACCCTTTGATAACCTTGAGTTTTACCCTATTGACCATATCACCATGTGCTTGAAGGAATATCTTCACCAGCCTTATCACATTTTGTGTGACCTACACATGCTAGAAATATCTATAATTTTATGTGTCACTTATTGTTGCAAGTATGGAGATATTATCATTGATGTCAACAAGCTTTTTATGTCATTGATGATAGCTATGCAATGGTTGAGAAGATATTGTTTCTTTGATTAGCTGCATTATGTTGTCATTAGTTAAGTTTCTGATATTAATCTCTGGTGTTACTTTGATAAGCTTTTATTTATGGTTTAGATGTCAAGAATATTGAGAAAATTGATAGAATAAGGAAATAGGGTGTTCTGGTTTTCATAAGTGTTTTGGTTTTGCTTCACATTTCTTCTAGGTTTGAGATATACTTATATGGTTTGGATATGTTGGATAGAGGTGTTCAAAGTTTCTATATCTAGAATTTTATCTTCTAGATCGATGGTCAGAGGAAGTTAAGTTCACCAGTGTGTGAACTAGTTTTGTAGTGTTGTTTACGGAGGTGTCTAGGAGAAATATATTTTCTCTGTGTTTCTTTGCAGTTGTTCTTCAAATTGTTTAATTTTTAATGTATGTTAATGGTGTTGATCTCATGCATGCATCAAAAGGATTAGTGGTTTGGTATTCCAGAAGATAGATTTTAGAGTTGCAGTGTTTGGTAGTATAGTTTGAAATTACAAGTTGTGTACATTCTAAAGGTGTGATTTATTGCAAAGAATTTTGATGGATTTTAGGAGGATAGAGGAATATTCTAGATTGTGTTGAAGCACAACATGTGGTTTTCAAGTCATCCTTGTATTTGAAGAAGTGTGTTATTCAAATTTTAATGGTGTTTGCACAAGTAATAGTCGACTTGGTATTTACACTACCTTTGAAGATGTTTGAACATTTATGAAGGCATAGTGTGGCATGTGAGAGTTGATTTGGGTCACAATTAAGTTTTTTTTGGTCCAATTTTTATTTGTATTCATCATAGAAATGTTTATTACCGACCTATTTTGAATTTGTAAAGAGTAAAATCAGTGTAACTGACTTGAAGATGTTTTCCAAGTTTTGGATGTTATAAATGGAAGATGAATTGATGTAAGATGAGGTTTGGAATATATTTTAGTGTGGTGATGTGAAATTAAATGTAGAAGTGTGCATTGCAATGTGAGCTATAATGCAAGATTGTTGAATGCAGTGAGCTAAGCTATCTTGATCTCTTGAAGGCTACTAGTATTGATTGGATTTGTTGTGGTGAATTCTTTGTTGCATTGAGATAATGTTCTCTATGCAAGATTTTATTTTCTTTATTCTTTTTATTTTGGCTATGAGAATTTTTGTATAGTGTGCCCTATTCTGGTAGTGAGCCTCCTTGTACTAATTTTGCAATTACTTATGTTGTGAGCTAATCCTCACAGTGGCCTTTCCCTCATTTGGTTTGACACATAAATTTTGTGTTCACTTGTGTATGGTGTTGGTTGTTTCAATTTTTGTTATCTAATTTTCATGTTTTAACTTTATAACAAATTAAGGGTTTAATGAATGCATGTGGATCTAATTATTGTTGAGGGTTTTAATGTTCTAAATTGATACAACTAATTCACCCCCTTCTCAGTTGTCTTTTTAATTCAATAATTGGTATCAGAGAGAGGTTCCTTGGAGAAAATCTTGACCGCTTGAGGTATATCTAGATGAAAAACAAGAAGGAGATCCCTATGCTTAATGTTATAGATTATGCATTTTGGAAGGTGAAGATGGAAGGCTATCTGATTTATCTTGGATATATGAAGTTGCAAGGTCAATAAAGACCACATACACCATACCTACAAATGGACTGCACACAAGTGATGAAATCAAGTCCTATGAGACAAATGGTAAGGCAAGATTTGTTCTTTTGACTAATCTTGCAAATATTGAATTAGTGAAAGTTATGAATCTGAAAAATTGCTAAACAAGTTTTGGATAAGCTATAAAGTATCTATGAAGGAGATGATATGGTTAAACAAGCTAAGTTACAAAATCTGAAGGCATAATTTGAGACTTTTCAAATGTTAGATGATGTAACAATCACAAGTTACTTGTAGAGGGTTAATGAATTGGTAAGTGTTATAAGAGGTCTTGGTGTACAAGTCAAAGAACCTAAAGTGGTAGAGAAAATTCTAAGAACTCTTCTAGATTCTTATAGTGAAAAGGTTTTTTGTATTGAGGAATTTGTAGATTTTAATATATACACTAGAGATCAGCTGTATGATACACTAACTAAATTTGAAATGAGAAGATTTGGTTAAAAAAATGGTATAAAAGTGGAGATTACTTTCTAGACTAGAAAATCAGAAAAAGCTAAAGATTCAAATGGAGGAGCTCTTGATGATGTGGAAGCGAACTTTGTAAGAAGAATGAAAAAGGGCATCGATAAGTAAAAAGGTAAATTACCTTTCAAATTATTTAGTTGTGGAAATATAAGTCATTATGCTTCAATATGTTAAAAAAAAACTATGAACAATAAGAAGGGAAAAAAGTAAGATTATCAAGAAAAGATACTATGTAAGAGAAAATGTTGGAATTTCTAATGATGAATCTGATTATGGAGATTTTGATGATAATGAATGTTTTTTTCTTTAAAAGATGAACCCAATTCTACTAACTCTAACATATGGGTGAAGTAAATTGTTCAAAGAAAAAGGATAAAATTGGAGGAACATTGGTATCTCTTTTCATGTTAGATGGTACAATAACTATTGGGTTATTGATAGTGGTTGCTTAAATCATATGACCGGAGATAAGAGTAAGTTTTTTAGACTTGATAAATATGATGGAGGACTTGTTAAATTTGGAGATGATTAAGGTGCTAAGATCTATGGAATAGGATCAATCAGTTTTGATGGAAAGCATAATACTAAAGATGTTTACAATGTTAAAGTTTTAAGGCATAACTCTTGAGTGTTGGATAAATTTGTAGAAAAAGGATACAATCTTATGTTTCAAGATGATGGATGTGAGATAAGAAAAAGGTCAAAAATTGTAAGTGTTGTTGGAAGGAGGACAAATGGAAACATTTATCAGCTCAAGGGTGTTGATGGCCACTATTTTATAGCTTAGATTAATGATAGTTGGTTATGGCACATGATAATGTGTCACATCAATTTTGATACCTTGGTTAGAATCATTTTAGTTTAAGTAGTAAGAGATTGATCGAGGATTACAAAGCTTACCAATGTTGTTTGCAAAGATTGCCAATTTGGAAAAAAAACTAGAAGTAGTTTCAAGGGAAAGAAACAATCTTTTATCAGATTTTTGGAATTGGTACACATAGACCTTTGTGGTCTGACAAGAGTGAGAATTCTTCATAGAAAAAACTATTTCATGCTTTTGATTGATGACTATTCTAAAATGACATGGGTTACTTTTCTTAGAGAAAAATATAAAGCCCTAGATATATTTTAAGCATTTAAAGCTATGGTTGAGAATGAGATGAATTTTAAGATAAAATGTTTGAGATTCGATAGAGGTGGAGAGTTCACTTCAATAAATTTAATATATTTTTTGAGAATCATTTCATAAAGAGGCACTTGTATGCCTCTAGGACTCTTCAGCAAAATGGAGTGGTTGAAAGGAAAAAATAGGACTATTCAAGAAGCCACAAGGACTATAATGAGAGAAGCTAACCTACCAGAATTCTACTAGAGATAAGTAATACATATTGTTGTTTACATACTTAATAGAGTTCAAGAAAAATCTAGCAACACAAAGACTCCCTATGAGTTGTGGTATGGAAGAATCCCTACTATCAAGTACTTTAGAGTGTTTGGAAGAAAATACTATATCAAAAGAGTTGTTGAAAACTTAGGAAAATTTGATGCAAGGTCTGATGAAGGTATCTTCCTTAGATATTCTACTAAAAGCAAAGCTTATAGATGCTACAAAAAAATACTATAAAATATTATTGAAAGTGCAAGTGTCAAGGTTGATGAAGATTTGCAGAATTTAGTTGTAATAGATAGATATGAGTTTGATGAGCTTGCTTGCAGAGAAGAAAAAGAAGCTAAGGAAAAAGAAGTGTAGAATGAAGAGGAATAAGTCCTAGAAAAGACTCCTACTTGACCCCTAAGTATGTGTAGAGAAATCATTTTGAAGAATATATCATTGGAGATAAAAACAAAGGTATGTTGACAAGAAGAAGAGTTATTGAAGCGGAGATACATCTATGTTTACTTTATAAAATTAAACCAAATAGAGTAAGTGAGGCATGCAAATATAAAAATTGGATGGATGAAATGGAAGAACTTATGCATATTGAGAAGAAACAGATTTGGGAACTAGTTCACAGACCTAAAAATTAAAATAATATTGGCACCAAGTGAGTATTCAAAAATAAGTTGAATGAAAATGTAGAAGTGGTAACAAACAAGGTGAGGCTTGTGTGTAAGGGCTATGCACAAGTTGAAGGAATAGATTTTGAGGAGACATTTTCTCCTATGGCTAGAATGGAAGCAATCATAATGTTTTTTCCTTTTGCAACACATAAATACTTTAAATTTTATCAAATGGATGTGAAGTTTTCTTTCTTGAAAGGAGAACTGGAAGAAGCGGTCTACATGGAACAACTAGAAGGATTTCAATTATAAAAAAAAACCTAATATGGTCTATATATTGAACAAGGCATTGTATGGATTAAAGAAAAGTCCCAAGGCTTGGTGCATGAGATTGGACAGATCTATTTGATACAACAAGGATTCAATAAAGGCATCAAAAATAGTAATATTTAATTTAAAGTTAAGGAAGATCAAATCTTGATAGTAGTTGTGTATGTTGATGACATAATATTTGGAGGCAATGAAGCTATGTGTAGAAAATTTATAGAAGTGATGCAGAAAGAGTTTGAGATGTCTATGTTTGGGGTGATGAATTTATTCCTTCATCTACAAAACAATTAGATAGATAAAGTCATATTCATTTCATAATCAAAGTATGTTAAAGATATGTTGAAGAATTTTGGAATGGATGACTCCAATGAGTATGTACCCCTATGGTTACTGGTTGCAAACTAAGTAAGGATGATGAATCCCCTAAGGATGATTAGAGAAAGTGAAGATCTATTATTGGTGGAATATTATACACCCGAACCAAAAAAAAAATATACAAGAAGGGAAAGAGGATTCCCCAACTAGGACCCTAGGGTTTTTCACCTAGGAGCTCTTGACTAGGAAATGAGCTCACTTTCCACTTACAGATATGTCTTTTAGGTAAGTTCATTCAAAGGGTTGGAGGGTTTGATTGGGGGTTGTGAGGTGTGTGATTGAATGTGTCTAAGTGCAATAAACTAAAAAAAAAAAAACTAACTATTAACTACAAAAAGTTAAGATTTAAGTGTTGGAAAATACATTGAAATATGCAAGTATATACAAATGACCTAAGAAATATGAACAAATAATTAAAGAGATGAATGAGATTGAAGATGTGTGTACCTAGAACCTTGTAGAAGCTAGAAATTTTGTTGGGTTTGATATTGAAGCTCAAAGGGACACTTGTGCCAATCTGGGTGACCTAGTCCTAGATTCTCGAAAACTGGTCCACAACCTGTTTCTACCAAATGTGAGTCCAAAAATGTAAAAATCACAAAAAGACCTATCCAGAGGGACTAGGTCGCAACTCTTGGTGACTTAGTCCTCTTCAAGATTTATGGAAGTTTTGAATGGGAAACAGAAGCCCTAGGTTTGCACCTTGGTTCTTCACAATTTTCCACTTCTAGAACTCTAATTTTCGGTCCTGGGAGTGACTTTTGGTGGATGATTTGACCTTGCATGAAAGGGGTGGTCTTCAACAAGTCTTAAATTCCTTCAAAGATCTTCAAAGTATCTAGATTTACAATCACACAAGGAGAGCAAGAGAAAAATGTTGATTGTTAGGGATTAGGGATTTGCCTTGGTCAAACCCCTTTTAGGTAACTAAACAAAAATAAAATAGAAATATAAAGCATGAATATGAAACAATGGAATAATGGAGTAAGTTACTTTGACATGATGATAGATCTTGTGTTGTTACAACAATTAGCCCTTGAATGCTTCAGAAATGATGTCTTGTTGACTTGGAAGGTGAAGCCCTAACTTTCTTTAAGAGAAGAGATGAGAGAGAGGTGGAGAAGAAAAATGGGTGATCGCATAATGAGAAATTAGGGTTTTGAGGCTTATTTATACAAGTTATGCCCTAATTTTCCCGAACAAACACCATACATGTTGACCTTAGGGTTTTAGAGACAAGAATCTCGAAAGAAATTAAGTTTAATTCAAATTTTATGCCACATGGGACTAGGTCGCCTAAGGTGGTGACCTAGTCCACCTAGGCATTTTTCATTGTTTTTCAGTAGTTAAAATGTGATTATTTATGTTTGTCGGGATTGTTTTATGAAAACACGTTAAGATAGGATTTATATGTGTATTGAGGGGTCAATTTGGCATAATAAAGGGTTGATTTAGTGATGACAAGCCTAGGAGAGTGTGAAAATATTTTACAACACCCTACAACACTTCAGCACAAGGATTTGAAAGGTGTAAAAAGAGGTTGAAAATGGTCCAAATTTCATAGGGAAAGGTCCAAATGAGTTAAAAGTGTCAAAGTCCACACTTTTTGGTGACACATTTAGCTCTCACTTTACTGAAAGTATGAACTTGCTTCAAACTCACACTAAAGTAGCCTAATGGAGATGACAAAGAAAGTCAAAGAAGAAGAATGAGAAAGATGAAGGAGGTGGTCAAGCCTCGAAGGATTTGAAATTCTAAGTCAGATCAACATCAATGCAAAAGACGTTCAATGGTGAATGCATTACAACAAGACAATATACATGATTCATGGTTTAGAAGGTGGGTAGAGGACAAGTTGAGGTTGAATTTAATATTAACATCACCTTGGTAAGGAGATTCAATATTATCCTTGGTTTGCATCATGATATCCTCCCTAGGAGGGGAGAGTTTAGAAGAACTACAAGCTTCATGTGTGCGACATTCAAGGAGTGGTTCTTCTAAAATAACTTCATCTCTAGTAGGGGAATGATGAATGATGGGATAGGGAGGAGGGGGATGGGTAAGAGGGGAGTCTATTTGATTGTCCAGTGTCTCATTCTCTTGTTCCATACCATCTACCCTAGTAGGAGAGCATGGAATAGGTTCATCACATGCTTCATCACAAGGGGGGAGGCATCAAGAGAAGATCCAATATGATTGTCAAATAGATTGTCCAAATCCTAGGAGAATTAGGGAAAGGAGGTTCAATAGTCGCATGATTGTTAAGAGGTATATGTTCTAGGTATATGTTCTAACACCATCCTATCCTCTTGGAATCAAGGGATATTAGAAGAAGCACAAGTTTGAGTTTCATAGTTAGGGAGACTAGGTAAGGTGATGTCAAGGAATTTTTGTTATTTAAGGTTTGGTAAAGGGAGATGAGGGGAGGGACAATCAAGACCCTCAATGCTTGTAGCTTCCTACACCAATATACCTTCATCACTAATAGGAAAGGTATAGGGAGAAGTATAAGTGTGATTGCTATGATTGTTGACACAAATTTCCTCATCAAGGGGTAATGCAATGTTAAGAATTGTGTCAATGTTTTGGTTATTAACATGTTCTCTAATGAATTCATTATTGTAATCTACATTGAACTCATAAGAAAGAATATTGAATTTATGCAATCCATTTGAAACCAAATCAAAGCAGCATATTTTGAAAGAAAGCATTGTATTGTATGAAGAGAGAAAGGAAAAAGAATTCAATGCAATAATTTAAATTAAAATGTTGAAATACAATATTTTCAGATGGAAAACAAGACAATTTTTTTATTACACTATGTAACAATTTGAAAAATAAGTCGATTATATGCAAAATTAAAACTAAGTAATGCATGAAATGAGCTAATTTAAGCTAGTTTGAATGAAATGCATGCTATAGAAACTCAAACAACTAATATAGATAGGTAATGGTACAAAACAAAAGCCTTAAAACTAGATTTTCAGCTCTCTAAAGGGTAGTTTCAGAACCCTGAAGGGACTAGGTCGCCCAGGATAGCGACCTAGTCCTCCTAGTGATTTTTTGAGTTTTGACAAAAAAATATGATAGATTTAGGTGGTTTATGTGTTGCACAATGCAGACCTAGGAAGAAAATGTAAAATCTCAGACAATTTTTAAGGATTTAAATGCAAAAAGGCAACCTAGAATGCACTTTTCACTAATGCATTTTTTTTAAACCCTAGGATGCCACTTCACTAATGCAACATGGAATGCAAGCTAATCCTAGGATGGTAAACAAGTCCAAATCAAAAAATAAGGTTTTGAAGGTTGGGTTCACAAAAATGAACCACCAAAAACATATACAAGAAGGGAAAGAGGATTCCCCAACTAGGCCCCTAGGGTTTTTCACCTAGGAGCTCTTGATTAGGAAATGAGCTCTCTTTCCACTTAATGATATTTATTTTGGGTAAGTTCATTCAAAGGATTGGAGGTTTTGATTGGGGGTTGTGAGGTGTGTGATTGAATGTGACTAAGTGCAATAAACTAAAAAATATAAACTAACTATTAACTACAAACTATTGAGATTTAAGTGCTGGAAAACACACTGAGATATGCAAGTATATACAAATCACCTAAGAAATATGAACAAATAATTACAGACATGAATGAGATTCAAGAGGTGTGTACCTGGAACCTTGTAGAAGTTGGAAATGTTGTTGTATTTGATGTTGAAGCTGAAAGGGACAATTGTGCCAATTTGGGTGACCTAGTCCCATATTCCCAAAAATTGGTCTAGAGCCTATTTCTACCAAATGGGTGTCCAGAAATGTGAAAATCACAAAAATACCTATCTAGAGGGACTAGGTCACCACTTTTGGTGACTTAGTCCTCTTCAAGATTTTTGGAATTTCTGAAAGGGAAATAGAAGCCCTAGGTTTGCACCCTAGTTCTTTATAGTTGTCTGCTTCTGAAACTCTGATATTCGAGCCTAAGAGTGAATTTTAGTGGATGATTTGACCTTGCATGCAAGGGGTTGTATTCAACAAGTCTTCAATGCCTTCAAATATCTTCAAAGTATCTAAATCTGCAATCACATAAGGAGAGCAAGAGAAAAATGTTGATTGTTAGGGATTAGGGGTTTGCCTTGGTCAAACCCCTTTTAGGTAACTAAACCAAAATGAAATAGAAATGTAAAGCATGAATATGAAACAATGGAATAATGGAGTAAGTTACCTTTCCATGATGAGATATCTTGTGTTGTTGCAATAATTAGCCCTTGAATGCTTTAGAAATGATGTCTTGTTAACTTGGAAGGTGAAACCCTAGCTTGCTTGAGGAGAAGAAGAGATGAGAGAGAGAGGTGGAGAAGAAAAATGGGTGATGCAAAATGAAAAATTAGGGTTTTGAGGCTTATTTATACAAGTTATTCCCTAATTTTCTTGAAATAACACCATACAGGCAGACCTTAGGGTTTTAGAGACAAGAATCCTGAAAGAAATTAAGTTTAACTCAAATTTTATGCCACATGGGACTAGGTCACCCAAGGTGGTGACCTAGTCCACCTGGGAATTTTTCATTGTTTTTTGGTAGTTAAAATGTGATTATTTATGTTTTTTGAGATTGTCTTCTAAAAACACACTAAGATAGGATTTATATGTGTTTTAAGGGGTTAATTTGACAGAGTAAAGGGTTGATTTAGTGCTGACAACCCTAGGAGTGAAAATATTTTACAACACTTTGGCACAAGGCTTGGAAAGGTGTAAAAAGAGGCTGAAAATGGTCCAAAGTCCATAGGTAAAGGTCCAAATGAGTGAAAAGTGTCAAACTCCACACTTTTTGGATAAACAATACCTAACTACTACTAGACTAGATATCATGCATGTAATTTATCTTGTAGCTAGATTTCAAGATGATCCTAAAGAGACACATGTTGCGACAATGAAGAGGATATTTAGATATTTGAAGGGCACTCTATATTATGGATTTTGGTATCCTAAGGATAGTGATTTCACATTGAGTTCTTATATAGATGCAGATTGGGATAGTTGTGTTGATGGCATGAAAAGTACTAGTGGTGGTGCATTCTTTATTAGATGCAGATTGGTATTATGGCTTAGCAAGAAACAAAATTATGTTTCCTTATCTACTATAGAGACTAAGTATATTGCAGCAACATATTTTTGTACATAGGTATTATGGATGTGAGAGACATTGAAGCATATTAGAGTAGTGTATGATGAGCCTATTTCTCTCTTTTGTGATAATACAAGTGCAACCAACATTTCAAAGAATCTAGTGATGCATTCAAGAACAAAGCATATATCAATCAACTATCACTTTTTAAGAGAGAAGGTTGTGGAGAATGAAGTAAAGCTTGAATATGTACCTACAAAGGATAAGACTAACCTATTTACTAAGGCTCTTCCTAAGGATACTTTTGAGTACTTCAAGAGAAGTTGGGAGTTATTGCCCATCCTTTGAACTAGATGCATGTGTAAATGAATCAATCCAATGGATCTATGGATTCATTCTTTGTCCAAGGAGTAATGTTGGTGGTTACCTCTTAGGGGGAGTAGGTAGTAACATTTTTTTAGTATTGAATATATGTTTGTTGATCTCTTTGAAATTGGTTTTGGAATTGATGTCAAGGGTTATTTTGGAACTTACCATGTTGGAATATATTCTCAAGTCTTCTACATTTAATGGTTGTCATGGTTCAGTTTGGGTTGGTTGCATGATTGATTTGACATATATCTACAGGTGACATACATATTTAGGTGATATACATTTTTCATACATGTGTGGTATTCATTGAAGACTTTTTTTTGGCTACAAATGCAACATATATTTTATGTCTTTTTGAGTGACATTGACATTAGTACATTTGAGACAACATACGGAGACAACATATTTGGTATACTTTGGGCATTATGGAGGTTAAGGTAGACCAAAAAGGCATTATATATTTGAACATTCACATGGTGATAAGTTTAACATTCGCTAACATTATTTGGTGTTAATAATGTTTATTTGACATTATGGTTTTTATGTTTTTGAGAAAAACATCTGAGAAAAATTTGGCATAATAATTAGGAGACACCAAGTCATTATATTGATATTATTTGTGCCCTAATTGTTTTAACATATTATAAAATACAATATATGGTATTGTGTCACCAAAAAGTGTATACCTTGGCACTTTTTCACTCATTTTGGTCTTTTCCATCGGATTTTGGCCTTGATTCCCTTGATTCGGCCTTCTAAGCTTGTAATTCATCAATGACATAACAATTTTTTACTAAGGTTTTGTGAAGTGTTGTAATGCATTTCCTTAATTTTCTAAGACCCTTTCAACATAATTCACCTAGATAATACATTCTTACACCTTCCTAAGCCTTAAGACAGAGTGTTGTAAAGTGTTATGTTGTATTTTCACACTTATCTAGGCTTATCACCTCTAAATGAACACTTTTTATATGCTAATTTTCCCTTTTAATACATCATTAGTCCCAAACTAAGTGTGTTTTGGGAGGAAAATCTGATTAACTTTATTAAACATAAATTAATTCCCGACCACCACCAAAATTTTCCTAGCTAGACTAGGTTGCCACTTTGGGCGACCTAGTCCCTTTAGGCATAAAATTCAAATTTTAAATAAAATTTAACAAGAATCTTGCCTCCTAAACCCCATGATCGACCTATTAGGATGCATTTTAGGAAAATTAGGGTTTTACATTTACAAATAAGGGTTTTTACCTCCATTTTTTCTCTCTCCTAGCTCATTTTTAACTCTTACTCTCAATCTTCTAGAACTCAAGCAACCAAGACTTCACAAGAAAGCATACAAGCATTAGAGTTTTTAGGTTATCCCCATTGGAGTTGCTTATGCATGTTGTAGACCATCAAAAAAGGTTTGGTAAGAATTTCCATTAATTTTATCTTTAAACCTTACATTTCTTTGCTTTCATCTCATTTATCACCTACAAAGGGGTTTAGTCAAACCCCTATTTCCTAATCCCAACAATTTTTAGTCTTTTCATGTGTTTGTAGGTGTTTTGATGTAGATTAGGTCAAGTATAAACTGTTGCAAGAAGTGTCAACATTCTCCTCAAGTCAAATCCAAGTCTCAAACCCTAGGAAGGACAAAAGGACAACTTATAGGTCTCTTTTGGGAGTTCTTGTCATAGATTGTTGCAAAAAAGGGAAACATCAACCGAGACCCACAAAATCAAATTTTGATTCCTCATAAAGCTACAAGAGGACTAGGTCACCCCTATTGGTGACCTTGTCCCCGTGCTAGGCTCAGAAAAGGGTTTCTATATTTTTGGGCACCTATTTCCTCGAAACCTGTTTTGGTAGAATTTCTAGGTTGTAGGACTGGGTCACCCCAATTGGCGTAAGTGTCCTTTTTCTCAATTCATGCATTTTTTAGGAGATCCTAAGAGAATTCATCTACAACATCACTTTTCCAAGTACACATATTTTGTCCCTCTTTGTTATTTTCCAGAAAACATACATTTAGGTCATTTTAGGGTAGCCTTGCATTAATTTAGATTTGTTCCATTTACATTTGCATACATTTAGGTTAGCATCATTTCACTTTTAGTTCTAGCCACACATCACACACACTTAGCACAAACCAATCATCAAATCCTCCCCCCTTTTGAATGAACCTACACATTTAAACATATCAACACAATGGAAAGAGTGTTATTCCTAACCAAGTGCCCTTAGGGTGAAAAACCATAGGAGCCTAGTGAGGGAATCCTCTTTCCATTGTTATATACATATGTGGTTTTGGCAGTTCATTTTGGTGACCCTGACCATAGGCCATTAGCTAGCTTTCTGATATTTTGCATTTCATCTTATAGATAGCTTGCATTGCATTAAATTCTTGCATTGTTTGCATTCTAGGGTTAGTGATAAAAGTGCATTTAGTAAAAATTTATGGCAAATATGCACATTGCATTACATTTTTGATAAGAAAACACAAAAAAATTGCATTTTTAGTTTCTATTGCACCAAAATATCAGAAAAACCATAACAATTAGCTAAAACTTCAAGAATTTTACAAAAAAAACACTACTATGACTAAGTCGCCATCTTGAGCAACCTAGTCCTTTGGCATTGTTTTCTGTGAAATTCTCAAAAAATTTCCACTAGTTTATGTCTTACAACTTTCTGGTTTTTCCTTTATGAGTTTGGTTCCACAATCCCGGTTACAAGCCCTTTTTTCACCATTGCTCACATTGCCTTAGGAAACTGTGTCTAAGCATTTAGTGTTCCTTTTCCAATACAATTGTGAAACAAAGTCCAAGGACCATGGCATCTACCAACAACACCCTCATTGTAGATCTTGGCATCCCCCAACTTCAACTCCTGGTATTGAAAATGAAGCATTAGGCTTAGAAACTATCCTTAGTAATTTCTTGCACCTAGTTGATACAACTGGTTATAATAATAACCTCCCACATGATAAGATCTTTCATATCCATGTTGATCTCGTTGATTACCAGCATGAATTTAGCTTTGATCCATCTTAGGGGCTGCCATCCCTGTCATTGAGCTCCTACTACGTTTAGTTGACTGTGATAATGGCTTAAGTGTCATGAAGAAGATTACAAAAATCTATGAAAAACATGCACCTAAGTCATCTCCTTCACCCACTTCTATGTTTGGTCATGTAGTACTTTCTACTACTTCCCCCTCAACCATTTCTTCTATTCCAACCTATATACCTCCTAGTGTGACAACCACTATGCAATAGGTTAGTAATGTGGTACCTCCCCTCACCATCACCACTAGCATCCCTACTTCTCTTGTGGCATCCCACCCCCTCACCTCTTCCACTATCCCTACCCTCACTATTCCTACCATTTCTCCTTCCACCACTCTCACCCCTTCACCTCTCTCACTTCCAGCTCATAGCACTTACAATGACCCTCTCATTACACAACTATTTCACATTCTCACTAATATGCAACAAAAAATATCTTTCACTAACCAAAGCCAATATGGCTCCCCCTCTCATTACATTCATAGTAACCTATTGTCCCTTGACATCCTCCACACTCCTTTTCCAAAAGGAATAGCTATCCCTAGATTCGCGAATTATGACAAGAAGGGTGACCCTTCTAACCATGTCAATGCTTACACTGCCCTCTGTAGTGACTTTTATCTTGACAATAGGTTGCTCGCTAAATTATTTCCAAGAACTCTTTAGGATGCATCCTTAGATTGGTTCTCTTCCTTGCCTAATAATTCCATTAGTCTGTTCAATGAATTAGTGGATGCATTCATAAATCACTTTCAAGTTCACATGGCTCCAAAGAAAACTTTAGCCAACCTCATGAGATGTAAATAGGCTAACACTAAGAATATTACTGATTTTTTCTCTCACTACCAAGCCCTTTATTCCTTGATTGATGTCCAAATCCTAGATACCCATCTACAAAATATGTTTATTGAAACCCTTGTGACATCCCTTTAGGATAAACTCACTCTCATGAAGTTCCCCTCCTTTATGCACCTATGCAAAGAACTTTGTGACTACCATAAATCTACTAGTAGTCATGACTCACGGTCCACTCCTAGTCATGATGAGAAGTCCGATAACTCTTCCCAATCCAATCCCCAAACTTTTTCATAAACTGAACAAAGGATTTCTCTAATTCAACCCTTCATCTTCAAACCCCCCACCCGTTAATAACCAAGTGGTCATTGTTAAGTCTTCAGTGCCCTTTAATTCAAAATATCCTAAGCGTACTTCCACACCCTTTCCCAACACCCTTCATAACACCATGACCCAACTGCTTCAGCAACATATGATTTCTTTCACCTCCCGTCCATACACCCAATCTTAACAAACCATTGCTCCCTTTTTATAATACAACTGCTTATTGTTATTTTCATCACCTAAATAGACATGATACTAAACAATGTAAGAATCTAAAGCACCTAGTGCAAGACCTCATTGATTCAAGATGTGTATTTGTTACAAGTGTTAAAGTTAAAAGCAATACATCTGTGGAACCCCCTAATCAAAAATTACAAATATTTACCAACCCCATGCCCAATCATAACGTGTCATTTGTCAAACCAAGCGAAACTTCCCCACCCAATGTTATGAATGTGAATTCACAAGATTTACTTTCTTCTTCTCTTTCACCGGTAACCCATATCACACCTATTAATGAAATGGTAGGAGCAATAAATGTTATCCATCAGAAGGGCCCAACCAAAGGAC
Source organism: Sequoiadendron giganteum (assembly GCA_007115665.2). Classification (NCBI taxonomy): domain Eukaryota; kingdom Viridiplantae; phylum Streptophyta; class Pinopsida; order Cupressales; family Cupressaceae; genus Sequoiadendron; species Sequoiadendron giganteum. Next base: position 115,570,217 of record CM021105.1, on the reverse strand, counting down.
CTCTTGAGATCTCCTTCTCCACACAAGATATACTATGAAACCTTCTTGATGGCCCTCTCTACATAGCTAGTCAAATCTATGATAAGCCCACCAATGGGATACTCATAGATCCTGCATGTGGTGTGAATGTCATCACCGAAGAGTTTCTGGTATTACACAATCTTGATCAAGATGTCTATAATCGACCCACTGCATGGGTCAAAACACACAATGGCTTTGTGTGCCCGACGATTGGATCGATTACCCTCCCATTGCAAATAGGTCCCAAAAAATTGGATGTTACATTTTCCATTATTCCTCATTCAGACCAATTTCTCTTACGACTTGTCCTTCATGGCTTTTTTCTATGAAATCGGTCCCATCCATTATTTACAAGTGTATGAAGTTTCCTATTGACAACAACATCTTTACTATCCATCATAGTGGTTTTAACCCATTATCCTCTAAGGGTAAATTTTCCCTAGATTTCTTTTGGCTTGAACCTATGGAGCCCATCACCCCTAGACGAGACTTCTTCATCATTGCTTATCAAAATTTCAAAGCAAAGAAGATCTCCAAACTTTATTTGTGCAACATACCTCCATCTATCTCAGACTCACCCATCCTTGAGGAAACTGTGTTGCCACTTGAATCTAATATGCCTAGCCAACCTACTCTTGAAACCTCCTCCACATCATCCAAGAGGCCTGGGGATCATGATAGTAACTCTGTCCTCCCACCTCGCACTAAAAAAGTCTATAAAGACAAAGAGAAGGTGGATGAACCACCCATTGTTCCTCCTATCCCTCCTCCCCAAGATGACACACAACCTATGGTGGATTGTCCCACACCTTCCCCCACACACCTTGACTAAACAACTAAAAGGAATAAAGAGGCAAGAAAGAATAGATGCCATCGTCATGCTCTCGCCTGCGAACACATTGAAGATCCCAACCCACCTGTGCCTGAGGCCAAACCTGTTGATCCTCCTCTTGCACCTCGGTAGCCAGATCCTATAGCTCTTGCATCACCTCTTTTACAAGCCACCACTGACATTATTATATGCCCCACCATTTTCATCAACTTAGATGATGACGATGATGAAAATTCTTGCATCGATGAAGAGGTTCACCAAACCTTGAATTCATTATTCTCCTCTTCCATGAGCATCCATGAGAATTCTCCTAGGACAAGCATCGATCTTGACACTAGTTCGATGATTGTTGTAGTTCCTCTCGCTAGTTGCCCTCCTGAAATTTATACTAAGCAAGATTGGGAGGCAGATGAATTTCTCATAGAGTGATGCACATTCACCTTACTACTCCTTCATTTTCCCTTTTATTTTTGCATATATGTTTCATGTATCCCCTATTTTGTTTGATGTTTTCTCACTCTTTGTGACATTCTTCTATATGTATCTCCCTTCTTCAATATGTCATGCATTCCTTTTCACTTTTCACTTTTTCCTTTCATTTGGGGATGATGCAAGGCATTGGGATTGCAATGTCTCCTTCATGTTGAACAAAATGAACCCCTTCTCTTTTCCCTTTTTTCCCTTTTTTCCTTTCATTTGGGGATGATTCAAGGCATTGAGACTGCAATGTCTCCTTCATGTTGACCCAAATGAACCCCTTCTCTTTTCCCCTTTTTCCTTTTTTCCTTTCATTTGGGGATGATGCAAGGCATTGAGACCGCAATGTCTCCTTCATGTTGACTCAAATGAACCTCTTTTTCTTTTTGAGTCCTTTTTACCTTTCATTTGGGGATGAAGGAAGGAATTGAGACCATATTGTCTCCGTCATGTTGAATCAAACACTAGGGCTCTTTGGCTTTTGTCTTTTTTTGTTCTTTCTATGGTCCTTTTTGGGGATGATGCAAAGCGTCGAGACATCCTATGTCTCCTCCATGTTGACCCAAATTGACTCTTATTTTTCATTTTTCTTTTATTTTATAAGTTTCCTTCTTCTAGTTCTATGTGTTTGGGGAGATGATGATAGTTGTGCTTTCTCTAAAACAAACATTCCAACAATGAACATACTGACCCCAAATCCATAGATCCCTTATGTGTTTGGTGTTTTTTATTTTGGGGACATATTCCCCCTTCTCTTTTTCTTTCTTCTTTTTCGCATGATGTAGCCTTTCTTGGATACTCATCACTTGAAATTATGTTCTCCAGGTAGGCTGTTATGTCCCTTTCTAGTTTAAATAAATTTCTCTCAATGCAGTGTGCAACAATCCCTTTAAAGTGGGGGCATACATTGGCACTATTTTATTTTCTGCATTTTCATTTTCTTTTTCTTTGATCGTGCTTCCTAGTGCAACCTTGTTACTTCATATGATGCGTTTCTCACTTTGTGGATGACATTTGGTATGATTTACTTCATAGGTGAGACTTAACTCAACATATTATATTCCTCTTATTGGCCTGATGTGATGCACTACATCCCCTAAGTTGTGAATCTTCTATCCTTTGATTGGTCCTCTTTTCGAGACATTACATACAATGTTCCCCTAAGTTAAATACCTCATATGAACTAAACAAGACTCCTTCGAGAACTTTCATTTTTGCACTTTTCACTTTTTTCATTTTGCATGTTGCACCTTTTATATTTGTTCATACAATTCCACCTTGCATAACACAACTTGAATGACTGTAGTGCTAGCTTGCACTTGTTCATGGGTTCTAAGCATCTAAGTCTTTGCTTGTCTCATGAACCACACCCCTGTCTTTTGTGGCACCTAATCAAATTTATCAAGAAGTATAACTTTGGTATGGTTGAGTGGGAATCCCAACTAGCGGCACAAATTTCCCTATAGCCACCTTTATGTGTGTGAGTGCATACCAGCCATGTGTATGTATCTCACCACCTTTTGGCATTCTCACCTGAAACTAGATGGACAAACACTTGAAGCTTGATCTTACCTTTGCAACATCTTTCCTTGTGTGATCTACTATACTTATGTTTATTTTTCCATGGGATCTTGATCTTCGGGGCTTGATCATCTTGCTTGATCATAGTCATCTCACCTTAGAAGCATGGGTGGCCTATATCCTACTCGACACACATGATTCAACTAATTTAGTGTGAGTTTGAAGAAAATTCATACTCTCACTAAAGTGGGGACTAAATGTGTCACCAAAATGTGTATACCTTGGCACTTTTTCACTCATTTTGGTCTTTTCCATCGGATTTTGGCCTTGATTACCTTGATTCATCCTTGTAAGCTTGCAATTCATCAATGACATAATGGTTTTTTACTAAGGTGTTGTGAAGTGTTGTAATGCATTTCCTCACTTTTCTAAAACCCTTTCAACATAATTTTCCTAAATAATACATTCTTACACCTTCCCAAGCCTTAAGACAGAGTGTTGTAAAGTGTTGTGTTGCATTTTCACACTTATCTAGGCTTATCTCCCCTAAATTCACCCTTTTTATATGCTAATTTTCCCCTTTAATGCATCATTAGTCCCGACCTAAGTGTGTTTCAGAAGAAAAATCTGATTAACTTTATTAAACATAAATTAATTCCTGACCACCACCAAAGTTTTCCTAGGTGGACTAGGTGGCCACTTTGGGCGACCTAGTCCCTTTAGGCATAAAATTCAATAGGAATCTTACCTCCTAAACCCTAGGGTCAGCCTATTAGGTTGCATTCGATAAAATTAGGGTTTTACATGTACAAATAAGGGTTTTTACCTCCGTTTTTCCTCTCTCCTAGCTCTTTTTTTACTCTTGCTCTCAATCTTTAAGCACTCAAGCAACCAAGACTTCACAAGCAAGCATATAAGCATTAAGGTTTTCAGGTTATCTCCATTGGAGTTGTTCATGCATGTTGCATACCATCAACAAAGGTTTGGTAAGAATTTCAATTAATTTTATCTTTCAATCTTACATTCCTTTGCTTTCATCTCATTTGGGTTTAATCACCTACAAAGGGGTTTGACTTAGGCAAACCCCTATTTCCTAACCCCAACAAATTCTGGTCTTTGCATGTGTTAACAGGTCTTTTGATGCAAATTAGGTGAAGTATAAAGTGTTGCAAGAAGTACTAACATTCTCCCCAAGTCAAATCCAAGCCTTCAACCCTAGGAAGGACAAAAAGATAACTTACAGGTCACTTTCGACAGTTCTTGTCACAGATTGTTGCAGAAAAGGGAAACATCAACCAGGACCCAAAAAATCAAATCTTGATTCCTCACAAAGCTACAAGAGGACTAGGTCACCCCTATTGGCAACCTTGTCCGTATGCTAGGCTCGGAAAAGGGTTTCTATATTTTTGGGCTGCCATTTACCCGAAACCTATTTTGGCAGAATTTCTAGGTTGGAGGACTAGGTCGCCCCGGTTGGTGTAAGTGTCCTTTTGCTTAGGTCGGGAATTTTCCAGGAGATCTCGAGAGAATTCATCTACAACATCACTTTTCCAAGTACACATCTTCTATCCCTCTCTATTATTTTCCAGAAAAAATACATTTAGGTCATTTTAGAGTATCCTTGCATTAGTTTAGATTTGTTCCATTTACATTTGCATGCATTTAGATTAGCATCATTTCATTTTCAGTTCTTGCCACACATCACACACACTTAGCACAAACCAATCATCAAATCATCCACCCCTTTTGAATGAACCTACCCATTTACACATATCAACACATCAGAAAGAGTGTTATTCCTAACCAAGTTCCCTTAGGGTGAAAAGCCCTAGGAGCATACTAAGGGAATCCTCTTTTCCTTGTTAGATACATATGTGTTTTGGTGGTTCAGGTATCTGTTGCCGCTTAGGTTTTTTGATGCTTGAAGAGGGGTGAAGACTATGATGGTTTGACAGTTGATTATATAGGAAAATGGTTTGCTGGTTATACAGATAGTTAGATGTTTCAATGGCGATCTTATTGGTAACTCATTTCCTTATTTGGGAAAATACCAACTTAGATCCCCCAATACTCTTAACAATTTAATGCCATTTTTGGAAGCTAATTTTAACCCAAACAAAAGAGCCTCATACACGGAAACATTATTTGTACAAGAAAATTGTAACAAGAAAAAGTATTTGTAGGTTTTACCTTGTAGAGAAATAAGAATGATTCCTACACTAGAGCCTTCTTTGGAGTAGGCTCCAATGAAGTACATAGTCCAAGGAGAATCTTCTTTTAGGTGATCATAAACCTCTCTAAAAATTGGTGTAGGCTCCACATTCTCTTCTGGCACTTCTTCCTCAACCCGTAAGTTATCCAAACTAGTGTCTACAAAATTAATCCTTGTTGGTCCCTCTGTTTCTTCCACATACTCTATCATGTGGTGGATTCTTGGCTCTGTTACAATCTTAACATATTTTTGATCAATGGAAAAGGTGGCAAATGATAGGTCACATTGTATACTCCCACCCATGGAAGCACTCCATTGTCTTGATAGTAACATCCCATAGGTTGGTGGGATATCTACCATTGTAATGCTCATAAGAAATTATTTTTTTGAGAAGGCTACCAATTTGTATGGAACTCTATTGATCACCCCTATAACAAGTACTTTCCTTGAATCCATAGTATAGAATTTCCCATATGTAATATCTACCTTTAAGCCCATTTCCTCCATGATCGTTACTAGCATCACATTGTTAAAGGCCCTTGAATCTATTGTACAATTTCTAAGAAATTTACCATCAATGATTAAACTTAGAAAAAATGGATTAACTTCGCTAGAATTCACAATAATGGTGGTTCCCAAATATATCTCAAGATTTTCATTGATCACTGCTTTGACCTCATAATCCTTCTCTTGACTTATGGTTATCCAGATTGCTCCATAATCATTTTTTCCTTCCAACTTGTAGCAATACTATTGATAAAGACAATATAGTCTTATCTTTATGTTCATCTATTCTCATAATTTCTAGGAATGGGATTGTGACCTTGACTTGTGACAGTACTTGGAACATATCTATAACGGAATAACTTGGTAACTTAGGGAACACAAGTTCTTTAGGAACTACCTGTTCAACATGTCTTGAAACCTTTTCAGCACTAGGTTTGTCACACTTGGCTTTACCAACTTGAGGGACAATTTCACCTTCAATTTTTTCCTTAGTTCCTTTCTTGGCCCATATTCTCATTTCTTTACCCTCCTTGGGTTTTGCTTCATGTTTCTTATTTTTTGTTTTTATTTCCTTATTTCCTACTGTATCCCTTTAAAATATTTGCTACCTAGACTGCCCTGATTACCACTCATAGTTCTATTTCTTATAAGGTAATCACTCCTTGCCTTAGCAGCCAATGCAATTATGTATCTTTCAATTTACTCACTTGAAGGTCTTCGTAAGGAAACATTATTTGACTCCAAATTATATATAGTGCAATCATTCTCTTCATCTTCATCTAAGAAAACTTGTTGATGATGCACACTAGCTTCTTGTTTTTGCACATCTACATCATCACCTGTAGAATACTCACCATACTCAAGGTTTGATTTAATCATGAACACATTTACCATTTGATCATGGCCTTGTGGAGAATATGATTATCCTTGGTCATCTCGAGTTTCTTCTAAAGACCTTGCAACAACACATTGTTTTGATGAGTGAGGCATCTGGAACACTTCACACCATGGCAAATCGTCATCAACATTAGTAGAATTTCTCTGTAGAGGGTCAGGTGTGCCCTGAGCATTTTTCTCATTGTTGCTAACTAGCTTTCCATTATACCAGTTGGTATGATATGGATAGTCCTGCAATCTAGGTGACCTATAATTCCTCTGGGATAAAGGCTTTTCATTCTTTGTTGCCCTCTATAATAGATAGGCAACCTCATGCAACTTCTCATCAGGAGCTAAGCTTTTACCAATTTTTGCATTTTGAGCCCTAGGGTTTTTTTAAGCCTTAGGTTCATCCCTTCTTCCCACTTTTCTCAATGCTCTTATGTTGTTTTCAATGTTGACCACCATTTTGTAGGCTTCTCTCAGGAATTGGGGGTTTCGTCTCTAAGAAAATAACACATCTTAGAGTCATATGCATTACAATATACTACTAGACATGCATTTTCATTAGGCCTTAGGTAAGCAAGAACTCTAAGCATGGCTTTCTGAAATGTTACATTGAACTCAATTGCCATCTCATTATGCCCTTTAGTAATATTGTTGAAATCGTTCATCCTGAATCTAGAATCAGTCTAATCCCCATAGTCCTCTCTGAAAAGTTTGTAGAAGGCCTTTCTAGAGTCAATGCTCGAGTCATGAAACCCTCTATACCAATCCCTAGCATCTTTAGTCAAGGACTACATAAAATATTTCATGGAAACACCATCATTCCACAACTCAAAGTCTTGTACAAAACTCTGTAAATCTTTTAGATGATCTTCACCACTGAAAGCATTATTACCAGTAAACTTAGGGAGATGCTTTTTGGCATTATTAGGGAAAAATTTTGGATACCTTGGGATGTTTTCAAAGAATAATTTCCTAAACCTATCCATTTGAGGTGGCCTCCTAGCATTTATATGTCTATGGGCATATTTTTCTCATCTTCTCCTTTGTTGTCAGATTTCTTCCCAGTCCAACCTCTTCCATTCTCACCATTACCACCACCCCTTTTCTTACTCCCCTCATCATCTTAAAAATAAGAAATTCTACTCTTATTGCTTCCTCCACCTCCACCACCTTGATTTCCACCACCACCTCTATTAGGAGTATGTCCTTCAAACTTCTTCTTATGAGGCTCACTACTGTTTTCTCCAGAGCTTGAGGGTTAAGGAGTTGGTATAGAAATTTTAAGAAAAGAAATCTTTCTATCCATTTTTGCATTAGCAGCTTCAATCTCAGCCTTCTTCAATTCTTCCTGTAATTTCTCATTAGCCAATTGCAGTTTCAATAGGTCAGGATTTGGGGGTGTAGCAAATGGACTGGGGTCAATTTTGAGATTATTGACAGGGGTCTTGGAAAACGAGGTGTGGGTATTTGTATTAGTGTTGCGAGTGAAAGTATTGAAGGTATTTTTCTTGTTCTGATCAATGGGATTCTTCCCATGATCTACAAAGGATGTTTTCTTAGTAGTGGCCAGAGGATAAAAAGTTTTGGCAGTTGCAATACTCGTTGCAAAGGTATTTGTAGCAGAGATTCCTATTTGGATCATTTCCTTGAGAATATTTGGAGTGATTTGGGTTGTTGTTTTAGCAGAATTCTTTTCAGTAGCTTTACACCTAGCAACATATTCTCTCATCTTCTCAATCCTTTGTCTCCTTGCATCTCTCTCAAGTTTCTTGGCTCTAACCCTATCACCTTTTCTTTCAATCCATTTAGTCTATCCTTTTCTTCTTGCTCGAGAAGAAATTTTCTTCATCTTCTAGAGATTTCATATCCTTATTTATATCTTCCTCATTTTCTAGGAAGTCCCCATACTTGCTTGGTGCAGGAGTATGAAAGGTTTGATCAATTGGATCTTCTTCTGGGGAAAAATGTGTCTTTGTCTCAGGGGCTTCCCCCTTGCGGTTAAAATTTCCTCCATGGAAAATAGACCCAACTCTAGGAGTTGGTGGTTCTAGGAATTCCTTACTCATATTCCAAAATTCCCACCTAGTTGGGTATATGCAAGATCATCATGGAAAAAAAAGCCCTTAAGTGGCAATAAAATTAAAAATATCAGAGTTAGGTAACTTGATGTAAAAATTCATAAAAGTTATCTATGTTATTTCCAAAATAAGTAAGAATAGAATCTATAACAAATTGAATTTAGTTTCTAAACTACTAGGCTTATTTTTATTTTTTAAATCTATTTGGTGAAAATTTGAAATTTCAATACAATAGTACTTAAATTTTAGGGAAAAAATAAGAAGTAGGTGTCTATCTGACCACCCTAACCACAATAAAATGATGATATTTTTTTATAAGATTTTATATATAAGTAGGGTACTCATGTCCCGATGTGATGCATATATTTTTGTAATTTTTTTCCATGTAAATAATTAATTATGAATTTTTTATTACAATTTTTAAAAAATATAAAAAACTCGTATGTCTAACCCCTTAACTTAGTTAAAAATTCATGAAATTCATTTTTTTTTTAATCCTATAGTATTGAAACCATAGAATGTGACACATGTTTCAGATTCAAAAAATGTGATACCATTTGAAAGCTATAGATGTTTTTCAATCAACCTATCAATTAGGAATTTAGTCGTAATTCAAATAGAAAATGAATAATAATAATTTATTAAATTCAAAGTAAAGAATAATTTATATGGGTGGAAAGCTGAGAATATCCTTTAAAAACCCTTTTTGTTTCATTAATTTTTGGTAAAAAATGTTGCCAGCCACAGGGGACATCATATCACTTAGATATCGCTACCTTTTGGCCCATCATGGTCCTACACATACCCAACTTCTTCTCTTCATACATCCAATTCATTATCAAAAAGTTATTCAACAAGGAAACTTCCCTGATCCTCACCAGACATTGCAGCCTCATGTGATTCTTCATGAGAATTTGTACTTTTTATCTCATTATTAAAAGTGGGAGATACTTCAGCTAAGGAATCAGTAGACTTACCAGATTTTGTAGTCTTCTTCACCCATTGTGGTTGCTTGTCCTTTGCAAGATCGGGCTACAACTTATGTTTAGAGTTTTTCTTCATTTGGCTTCGGGTTCCTCACATTTGTTCGTGGGACCTCTTTATTTTGTTCACCTTCTTGAGTCTTCTTTTGTTCTCCCTTTTCACTTCCTTAATATCTTCAAATATTGGCACTCACTGGTGTAGAGATGTAAGTGTCACCACCCAAATTGATTGGGACAAGTTTATATCAATTGTGTTACAATTCATGCAAATTGAACAAGATTTTTACTAACTCACAGAAACTTTAACAAATGTGATGTACTTTGGGTTGAACCTTTTAACACAATCCTTTTAATACTCAATAGCAATGAGATACTTAAACATAAACTTTAGTGAAAAAACTTGACAAGGACTTGAGCAAAAGTTCATGGGAACTCAACTAGACCAACTCTATAGACAATATCACCACATTTTATGGTGAACTTTGACAAGGCATACTAGAAAAAAAATATTTATCCAATGTATAAATCCCTATCAGAGTCACCAATTTGTTGGTTGTTTTTAAAGAACCAATAAGATCTCACCAAATACCTATGAGCTTGCCACACTCAATTCTTGAATACTTGAGAGACAGTTGGCCAAGGAATGAGATGAAGCCTTAATGCTTCCTCTCCTGCATTGCGGGCTCTGTAAAACCTAGGAGGGTAATCCAACAATGTATATCTTATGCACTTATCTACCAAATTATATCATACCTTGCATAACAAATCAGATGCATTCCCATCAGAGGCTAAATAGATGAAATCCTTCAAGAAATGGGCAGTTCCTTAGAAGAATCAAATACCAAAAGCTGAGAATATGATACAACTCACAAACATAACAAAGTAAATTCAATTAAAATGTATTTATAAAATATGTTCTCACATCAAAGACTAGAACCAAAAAAAATGCGCTTAACATTTTTAGACTAGTGTCTTATCTTAGGGTACAGAGTCAAAACAAAGCACATTGAACTGTAAGGTGAATTTAATCCTAGACATCCATGATCTTAGTGAAAATTCATTACAATTCATGTATTAATACTCAAGACCCATGACTAATTATAAAATCTACTTAAAATTTATGTAAATTCATGTTCTAATTAAGGTATTCTAGATAGTTCATTAAACTAAAGTCATAATCAAAACATATTTCATTGTGAAAGATAAAGAAAACCAATGAAATAATCCTTGATTGTATTTCTCATTAATAATTCACATAAAATGCAACAATGGAGAGACAATGGAATCAAAAGAATAGAATATTTGCTTTAGATATGCCTAGAAACCATACAATTAATAAAGTTAACTCTCTCAACTCATAACCTAAGACTTCGACTCAAAACAAAGTATCTTTATGCTTCTCATTTGCATCACTTAGCTCTTGAATTCAACAAAAGGCCTATACATATGCTCGTGAATTCCATTTTATAGAAACAAGGGAGAAAAACAAGCTTCGGGCCAACATGTACACATGTCTCATTTTTATTGGACCGCTATACCATATATTCCCTTTGTAGTTATATTTACGTTTTCAAATGGAGGGAATACATGTGAGGAAAAATATTCATTCGCAATAGAAAATATAATTGCCTTCCAAAAGGCACCTTATAGTATAATGATAGCCTTTGTACTGTTGTAACCTTTTTTTTCTTTCAAAGCATCCACATGAGGGAAAGTGATTCATCATCTCGACCAACACCAACACTTATCTAGGTCAGCACCAGTCAGCACTTGTTTGTTACATCCTGAGTTAAAGAGAAAAAAATTCTTTATACAATGTAACTTCTAAGGCCAGACCTGTACTATACTCGACCAAGTATATGTATTCTCCTATTATATTCACAACTCCAAATCATCAATTAAAATCTTATTCAACAACTCATATTTCGTGTCTTAAGGCCAACTTAACCCAATAATCTGATCCATATTTTTCATGTATGGGGCATATTTTATCATTACAGAAGTAGCCACTTTATCAAAATCTTGGAAGAATTCGATGATGAATGATAGCTTCTCAAGAGTATTCTTCAACATGTCAATATCAGTTCTTTTACAAATGTATGATGCTTGAGAAGAAATGGTTGTTGCAATCTGATCCATCCATGCTTGCAGAGGTTTGATTCCATCAAGTGTACCCTAGATATCAGGCAACAATGTAGTATATGCCTCATCAAACTTGGCCTTTAGCTCTTTTATTTTTGCATCCATAGGGGCAGCATAACCTTGAAATTTTTTCTCCTTAATCTCAACAACAAACCTATAAGTTGGGACAACATTTGGATATTTGTCCTCTTTCTGCTTGGATCCAACTACCATAAGCTTCATATTTTCAGCCATGGCAATCCATTTATCCAACAGTGGAGTAGCCAATTCTTTGTCCCTTTTAGAAAACCTTATTGCTTGTATCATTAAAGAATAATTTGAATGAATACTATTCAATATATTATGGATTTTCTTGTTCATATGCTTCAAAACCGTGTGAATAATTTTAGAGTTAGTTTCATACATGGCCCTTTAGGCTTGTTGAAGCAATTCCTTGTATTCTTCAATCTGGAGCAACAATTCCTCCTTGGTAGGTTCAGTTGATGAGGCTTTTCTTGATATGACTGGCTCTTCAACTTCCAATGGCTCTTGGACCATATTATAAGGCATAATTGATAATGTATGCTCAAGTGGGGGAGGTGGGGAATGCGTACCAAGAGATGTGGGCACTGCATGACCTTAACCAACTGATCCTTGAGACTTAAGAGTCTCCACTTTTTGTTTTAACAATGTTACTTCTACTTCAAGCTCAACAACCCTTTGTTGACTTGTGTTGTATTGACCAATCAACTCATTATGCTTACTCCTATATGCATCCCTTTCTTTGGTAAGGCTTTCCACTATTTCATTTCTGAATTTAGCGACATTAATTGGCATGCCAACAACCTCTAATGCAGGAGTATTAGCCACTCTCTTTATAATTATTTGCCCCTTTTGGTCAGTTGGTTTTGCTACAATGGGCTTCTTAGAACCAAGCGACAATGACCATATAGCTAAAGAATCCCATTGTTCACTAAAGGTTGTCCCTTTAAGCACTATTTTAGCCTCCTCCTCCATTTGGAATAAGGGCCTCTTAGCCCTCCTTATTGTATCTAGGATAATAGCATTGTTTATATCACACTCTGGCAGTAATAAGACACCACTCTTTTGCACAAGTTCCCTTGCCTCATCAACTTTAATATTCTGAAATTGTTTCTTCATCTCACTCCTTACATTGGCTTGTACCACCTTCTCAAAAAGATCAAGATGTAGACTTCTCTCCTTGGCCACCTTCTTAGTGTACTCTTGAACACTCACCCTCCACACAAAACTTCTAAATGCCTTAGTGTACTCTTGTACAACTTTTTACTAGCAGGAAACCCCAATTCTGGTCAGAACGAGTTCTGAAATGCACTTTCTCAATTTTTAGGGGCACCTATGAATCATTGGCAATATTTAGGTGTGTGGGAAAACCAACCTTTAATGCACTTATATCAACATTAGATGGCTCTGGGTGTATTTACTGCAATTACTATTCACTCACATGAAAGGCAATGACTTACATTTGCAATTTTGATTTTGAATCATGTATGTAGATCTGATCATGATGTGGCACATCAGATGACTTAAAATGAGCCAAAACCATTTAAGAACATGTCACCGTCAATCACCATTTTATTGACTGATGAAAATTTTGCTACTCAGACACCATGTCATTTGTTGGGCCCCACATTCCTATTCTTCATCTGTAGGACACACATGTCATGATCGTGCACACTTCGTAACAAGATTTAAAATAACATTTTAAGGCTTGCACAGTGTGTGCTCAACGAATCAGATTTGATCGTATCATTACATCACCACTATTGATTCTCCAGCTACGTATATTAGGCACTATAGTGGAAGTCGGGTCCTACATCCTATATAGGGACAAATTTCACAAGTGTACAAGCTGCACAACTCATCGAGAATGAGTCCTTTTGATCTATCATGGTGTGTGCTCACGGCCAAGATTTAATCTTTAAATCTGACATCCCTAGTTTTTTGCACATGTGATTAAAGTCAGTCATAAAAGGGTCCATGACTAGGTTGACAGACTATGACCCATTAGTAAACACATTCAGGACTTAGGACTTAAGTCAAAATATTTCAAGTCGACCATAAAAAGATTTTAAAGTAATGACGAACAAGTAATGATCAAAGGGTTTATGCGAAGGGGCCGGTAATGATAATGGGCAAGATGACTTAAATCACAACTAAAGCGACCAACAACCTAGTAGAGCAGGTCAATTCAAAAACATAACACAAGGGTTTAAGGCTTGAGAACATCAAAACGAGGGTATTAGACCCTAAAGCCCTAGACCAAACTAGTTAAGAACAAAATCAAATGACTAACTCAAGTGTGGAACCAAATCAAAATTAACCTAGATTTTAAAAGTTCTACTAGGGTATAAGGTTGAGGGTATAGGGTATAAGGATGAGGGTTGAGGGTGTAGTGTTTAGGGTTTAAGGTATAGGGTTGAGGGTTGAGAGTTTAGGTTTTAAGTATAGGGTTGAGGATATAGGGTATAGGTTTGAGGGTTAGGATTTATGGTTGAGGGATAATGTTTAGGTTTGAGTGCACAAATTTAATTTTATAGTGTATAGAGATTAGGGTTTAGGATATTGAGTATAGGGTTTAGGGTATGGATTGAAGGTATAAGGAAAAGGGTTAAGGCTTGAGAGTGTATAGTTTAGGGTTTAATTATAGGGTTGTGGGTATAGGATTTAAGGACAATGTTTAGGGTTTAGGGTATAAGGTTGAAGGTATAGGGTATAGGGATGAAGGTTGAGGGTGTAGGGCTTAGGGTTTAAGGCATAGGGTTGACGGTTGAGGGATAGTGTTCAAGTTTGAGGGTATAGGGTTAAGTGTATAATGTATAGGGGTTGAGGGTATAAGACATATGGTGAAGGGTTGGAAGTGTATGGTTTTGGCTTTAAGTATAGGGTTGAGGGTTTAGGGTTTAGGGACAACATTCAAGATTTAGGGTATAAGGTTGAGGGTATAGGGTACAGGAATGCAGGTTGATGGTGTAGGGTTTAAGGTTTAAGGTATACTGCTAAGGGTTGAGGGAATAGGGTTTAAGTATATGATTGGTGGTTGTAGACACTTAAAATTGTCTTGATTGATAATGCACGCTTGAATCTGAGTACTAACATTGTTTTGTCCTAAATTCACCTTCTTTTCGATTGTTTAATTGAATTATCCTATTTCAATTAAATGCATCAATTTATCCTATTAATCAAATGATCAATATTATTTGGCTAATTCATCCCCATCCACACTAATTTCCATCTAATTTAATTGGATAATTTTAATTATTTAAATTAAACACCTTATATCCTCTCATTTAATTAAATATTCTTAATTATTGAATTAAATGTCATTTGACCCTCTTTCATTAAATAATTATTTAATGAGAATCCTAATTTCACTCAACTTACACAATAATTTTTTTTTTTAATTACCTAATTCCTATTTTCCCTCACCCTCCCACTTGAATGGGAATATTCTTCTATTTGAACTCAAAAAGGGAAAAAAAATTTGTAACAAACTTTCTAACAACTTTGAAAGTGTGCTTATTTGAATCATTTTGAGCCATTGATCAACTCTTTGACCCATGTGATCTTGCATTCTCATCCATTGATGAGAACCCTTTATCCATATCTTCACCACTCATTGCATCTCATCCCTTGATTGGTCAAATAAATCTTGACCCTTGATTCACCATTTCATCATATAAATAGCCCTAATTTTAGAGAGAAAGGGATCCACTTCCATTTTAGCAAAGTTATGTTGCATGTTTTCACGCTCATCTTCATTCATCTTGCATCCATTTTAGCTTTTCATCCATCTTTAGCTTATTTTTCATCAATATTAGCTCATTTTCATAAATGGAGTTCATTTAGATGCTTGTTTTATCAAAGGGATTGGGAAAGCTTCACCATTCCATATCAATACAACACCAATCTCCCAATGGGATGAGGTTTGAAGCATTTTAATAGGTTTTCATTATTCATTTCTTGTTGTTTTTGTTTAATGGCTTCCTCATTTTAATGGTTTTCAAGTATTTAATTGGGATTATAGCTTAGTTAAATATGGCTTGGAATCTATTGGATATCGTGTATTTAGCCCATACTATGATTATAGTCACAAGGGTATAAGGTATAGGGTATAGGGTATAGGGTATAGGCTTGAGGGTTTAGGGTATAGGGTTGATGGAAAATGTTGAGGGTTTATGATATAACATTGAGGGTATAGGGTATGGGGATGAGGGTTGAGGGAGTAGGGTTTGGGGTTTAAGGTATAAGGTTGAGGGTTGAGGGTTGAGGGTTTAAGTATAGGGTTGAGGGTAGAGGGTATAGAGTTGAGGTTTGAGGTTTTACAGTTGAGGGATAATGTTCAATGTTGAGTGTATAAAGTTGATTATATAAGGGTATAGGGAATAGGGTTTAGGATATGGATTGAGGGTATAAGGCATAAGGTTAAGGCTTGAGAGTGTAGGGTTTAGGGTTTAAGTATAGGGTTGAGTGACAATGTTTAGGGTCTCAGGTATAAGGTTGATGGTATAGGGTATAGGGATGAGGGTTGAGGGTGTGGGGTTTAGGGTTTAAGGTATAAGGTTGAGGGTTGAGGGATTAGGGTTTAAGTATAAGGTTGATGGTATAGGGTATAAGGTTGAGGATTGAGATTTTACAGTTGAGGGATAATGTTTAGGGTTGAGTGTATAAGGTTAAGTGTATAAGGTATAAGGATTAGGGTTTAGGATATTAGGTATAGGGTCTAGGGTATGGGTTGAGGGTATAAGGTATAGGGTTAAGGGCTGAGAGTGTATGGTTTGGGGTTTAAGTATTAGGTTGAGAGTATAGGGTTGAGGTATAATGTTCAAGGTTTAGGATATAAGGTTGAGCGTATAGGGTATAGGGATTAGGGTTGAGGGTTTAGGGTTTAGGATTTGGGGTTTAAGGTATATGGTTGAGGGTTTAGGGATAGTGTTTAGGTTTGAGCATATAGGGTTAAGTATATAGGATATAAGGATTGAGGGTATAAGGAATAGGGTGAAGGGTTGAGAGTGTATGGTTTAGGGTTTAAGTATAGGGTATAGGGATGAAGTTTGAGGGTTTAGAATTTACTATTCAAGGTATAGGATTGAGGGTTGAGGGATAGTGTTAAGGGATGAGGTTATAGGATTAAGTTTATAGGGTATAGGATTAGGGTTTAGGATATTCGGTATAGGGTTGAGGGTTGATGGATTGTGTTTAAGGTTTATTCAATGTTTTATCTATGGAAACCCATAATCTTTAATGTGCATTGTTATTAGGAGACTAATATTGAACTTGAAACATATATTATAAATGAAGACTATAATTTTACTTGATGCACCAACAAAATAATTGAGATTAGTAGCATCAAACTACATACCATAATTTTGGTTAAATTTAAAACAAAGGTTATCTCTCATAATTTTATTAGGGGGATATAAATCCTTAAGAAATATTAGCCTCCTAACTTAATTTATAACCCTAGAAAATTGAATAAAATAAGAAATACTTTTGAGTTACAAACCTTAATAAATTCATAAAATGTAAAACATGAGCACGCTTTGAAAATTTTGAAATTTTCTCACATTTTGAGCTACCCAAAGCACACTCACACTTTGTTCAAGTCAAAGTGTTCTCACACTTTAACACAAGTGAGTTTTGGGAAGTCATAAAAATGGTAAAATAGCATGACACCGATATAGGCTCACATGCTTTGTTATTCTCCTACTTCTACACGTTATCTAGAAAAAAAATGATTTATCACGCTATTGGGGAAAGCACGTGCATTTTTACACATTCCACCACCTTTGCACCACCGTTTTTTGTTTGCCAACATAGAAAGGAGGAAATACCAGAGTTTTACATGAAATTTTATTATTTGAACTCATATTTTCATGTTTGTAGTGTTGCATTGTTAATTATGATTTTTTTAAAATTCATATTATAGATTGATTATTTTCATAGTTTTTACTAATTCTATTAGATTTATATAGAATTGAATGTTGAAAATGAAGCAACTTCGTGAAAAGATCTAATTTTGAGGAGTTTGATGCAAGAAGAAAAATAAAATACACATAATTGGGTAGTTTCTTAAATCAAATCTCGAATTTTAAGATATGTTCTCTTTATACATATGCTTTGAATTTTCCTTCATTTTCCATGGGTCAATATTTTATTCATTATTATCCTACTTCACATTTCATCTTTGACTATCACCTAAACCACTCTATTTTCTTATGTTTCTTTATCACTTCTTATCATGCATGCTTAATATATAATGATTTTATTTCGTTATCATATTCATTCTTATTAAATTTACCTTACTATGATGTTATTCATTGAAAATTCAATACTTGCATTGATCATATAGGGAATACATTTATTTTAGACCTTACACATTGAGCATGGCCTCTTAGATTTACATTTTAATCTTGAATTTCCTTAACTAAAGATATATAAAATGAATAAAAACCCAAGAAAGGGCCATGACAAGAAGTAGTTTAAACACAAGAAACATTGTCAGTTTTGCTAGAAATTACAATTCAAGGGCCATAAGAATGTTAGGAATGAGAAAATATTTTGATAACACCTTGGATAAATCTATAATTTATGAATTAATTTTTTAGGACACTCTTTCTATCATATAATGATTTGAAATAATAATATAAAGATTGTCCATCCTTCTAGAAACTTGTGGTTCTACTACACGCTCTTGGAGGATTTGAATCTATCCCAAGCTTCATCCATCCATTAAACATGTAGAAATAATAGGATAAGGCCAATCTCGAATTAATTTATACAATTGGTCCTATAAGTTGCAAGCTCAATTACACCTTAAACATAGATCAATATCATAGTCATAGCTAGTTATATATAGTTAATACCATGGTATTAGATATTGCCAAATTTTTTTTCTAGAGTGAAATATAATTTTTTCAAAAGGCCACTCTATGTATGAGACTTTATTTTTCACCAAATCATATTTATAATAGATTAATCAACTTCACAAGGATGTTAATGAGCTGCACAACCATTCCCATCCTTCTTAAAATAGTTTTAGAGTGCATAATTTTTACCAACCCAAGTTAATGCAACACCAAATTTCAAAAAATGGCTTTCATGGCTAGGGCTTGTACAAGGTCACAAAGAGATGTAAAGTTTATTTTAGATTTGAATTTAAGTTTTAATAGTTAAGGGGTCATTTCTATTATTAAAGATCTAGTTGAGGGAAAGAAATAGGTAAATTGAAGGTTAACACCAACCCTTAGGAATAAGTGTAAACTAGAATAGACAAGGCTTTGGATTTATCCTCTCTTTCTTGAAGACATGTCATTTGTATTCTTATTGGTATAAAGGTTAATTGAGAAAAAGACAATTCAAAATGCATGCATTTTTTACCTTTACAAATATATATACATGGTTTTAAGATTAGAAGCTATATTTTTGAGTTATAACACTAGAAATGTGGGCACACTGCATTTTGCATTATATTCTTAACTTGCTATATCTCTACATTAAGGAAACCATGAATTATATTGTTATATTCAAATATTTCCTTTCTATATCCTTACAATAGGGGTATCATTCATTCCCCCAACTCCATGTTCACATCCATCAATTACCTTATCATGATTTTAGAGTCACACATTTTTAGTGAGGGAAACTTATCTTTCTCATTCATCTCTTATGATATCATTACATATATCCTTTTCACAATTGGGGGAAAGCATGCACTCCCTCTTCATCAGTATGTTGATATCACATTCCTAGACCTACATCACCACTAGGGACCTATTTCTTGACATATATTAATGGAGCATGCACCTATATTATAGCCTTATATACCTACATAGATGTTTTTCACCACATTGTGTCATTTATATTTTTCCATTCTAGGGTAAACCTTCTACCTTTAACACTTCATTATTACACTTAGATCGAGAAATTGTGTTATTAATTAATCTTGACATGCACAATGTAGGATTGTGCTTGTTCCATTCACACATGCCCATGCATAAATGCCCTTGGCTGCCTTTTGTTTGACATATTCAACCCTGTCACTTAGTACCAAGCCTACAACTTTTTTCAAAAAAAAATCATTTGCTACATTCAAGACTATCTTATATTGGAATGCCTCTTTGTACTGTTATATATTGGGCTTTACTTTTGAGTTCAATGAACTTCTCATTTTACTTGTAGAGGTTTTTATACATTTTCCTTGCATTTGGCTACCCTTTGTTTCTGAATTTCCTCTTTGGCTATCATTTATTGGACTGCCCTATTGAGTTCAATGAACTTTTCATGGTACTTGTAGAGGTATTTATACATGTTCTACCCTTTGTTTGTGGGTATGTGCAGGATAATGATGGGTCAAAAAGTGGTGATATGATGGGTATGTGTAGGGTATGTGGCTAAAGACTTTTTTTTTACCCAAAATTGATGAAACAAAAAGGATTTTTAAAGGAGATTCTTAGCTTTCCACCAATATAAATTATGTTTTACTTTGAATTCAATAAATAATTACTATTAATTTTCTATTTGAATTACGACTAAATTCCTAATTGATAGGTTGATTGAAAAAAATCTATAGCTTTTAAATGGTGTAACAGTTTTTGAATCCAAAACATGTGTCACATTCTATGCTTCACATACTATAGGATTAAAAAAAAATTGAATTTCATGAAGTTTTGACCAAGTTAAGGTGGTTAGACATACAAGTTTTTTATATTTTTTAAAAGTTGTAATAAAAAATTCATAATTAATTATTTACTTTGAAAAAAATTATAAAACATTATGCATCACATAGGGACATAAGTCCTCTACTTATATCTAAAATATTATAAAAAAATATTATCATTTTATTGTGGTTAGGGTGGTTAGACATACACCTACTTCTTATTTTTTCTCTGAAATTTAAGTGCTCTGACATTGAAATTTCAAATTTTCACCAAATAGATTTATTTTTTTAAATAAACCTAGTGGTTTAGAAACTACATTCAATTTTCTACAAATTCTATTCTTACATGTTTTTGAAATAATATAGATAACTTATTCAAATTTTTATGTCAAGTTGCTTAACTCTGATTTTTTTGAATTTTTTGCCACTTAAGGGCCTGTATTTTCCATGATGATCCTGCACATACCCTTGTAATATTTCAACATAAATCTTTTCACTATCATTTTATAGACATTATATAACCTAATTATATTATTTCTTTCAGATTTGTGAATGAAATTGTACATCTTAATTTTATGACTAATTTCAAATTCTGAGACTACTTGAATGCCAAATTGAAAGAAAAGTCTATAGAATTCTCAAAGCTTGAAAAAGAGATTATATCTCTAAGGAAAGATCTAGAGAAATCAAAGATTCAAGAGGAAAAAAATCAAGAATAGCTCCACCTTGCTTGATGATATGTTTGCTAGTCAAAAGGCCTCTAAGGACAAAGAAGGATTGGGGTTTGAAAAAGGAGAAAGCTCAAAAGAAAATCAAACTCTGAACAATGTTGAAAAGAATAATAATGAATAAAGGAAGACTAGAGATAAGAAGAGCAATATCAAACATCTTTGGAACAAGAAGAAATATTTGAAGAGACCTCCTATTAGACAACTAGTTGCACAAAGGTATCCATATTTTAATGGCTATTATTATTCTTGCAATAAATTTGGACATAGAGTTGTAGAATGTAGAAGTAGGATGAATAAAAAATTTTAATCAGTTTTTGGTAAATGTTATGCATGTAGTAGATTTGATCATAAGGCTAGTGAATGCAGAAGAGAGATGAGGAATGGTTACAATAATGGTATGATGCCTCAATTATTCATTGGTTATTGCTACTCATGCATTAGGTTTGAGTATAAGGATTTTGAATGCAAATGTGAAATGGTAAGAAGTAAGTTTTCTCTACAACAAGGTGTCATATGCTATAAATTTGCAATAAATTAGGACAAACAACTTAGAATTTTTGTAGAGGAAAGAATGTGAAACCCTCCATTCCACAAAATAAGATTGATCCAGTTGAGGTAAAGAAGGAGATGAAAAAGATCTAGAAGAAAACGTAAGAGAATGATGTGAAGAATGAATCTATGCCAAAATTTGGTGTAGGTATTTCCTTTGGAAACTAGATAGAAAGAATTTGGATCATGGGGAGTTTTAAAAAAGAAAAACCTTTTAAACCCCTATCAAAGATGAGATGTTGATGTCTTTAGCATACTAGTGCATGTGTAGGTTGGTTTTCTTGATCCATTGGTAAAATATTTGGTGAGAAATATCTTAGTGTTGAGATTTGTAGAATGTTTGGGAATCTCTGGGATGATATAGTGAAGGCTTGATAGTATTTGATCTAACTTTTCACTATTGCATTTAATGTGATTTTTTAGGTCACAAATAAAGTGTATTTTATTTTTTACATTCTAAAAGATATTTGTGTTCGAGCATTTAAAGAGGATAGTAGAGAAAATAGGATTAGAAGTGTTGAAAGAAACCCTACCTACAAAATTTCCATGAGGTATTTACAATTTCTTGCAAACCCTAGCTCAAAGAAGTTCATAATGTTTACTCCTCGGGTTATTGATGTCCTTGAGAGGTTGAGGCCTAAATTTAAGAATCATCTATACAAATCAGTGGTTTTAGATAAAGAAGGGGCATTGTGTAGGGTATCTTCAAATGTGTTGCACATAGAAGATGTGTGAATTTACATTCATTCAAAGATGGATGAATATGGTCACTTAAAAGTAGCAGAGTTTAGGGAAAAAGTACTAAGTGGAGATGATTTTGAGTTGAAACCAAAGTATGCTAGACTGACAAAGAAAATGTTTGATATGTGGATATAATTTCCTAGTTTTATTTTTAAGGATGGGTGGGTGAAGTATGTTTTAAGCATAATACACGATAAATTATTGCAGTTGGACATGGCACATATGATAATCAAAGAGGAAATTAGGTTTTTTATTGGTTTAAGCTCCACAAGACCTATCCCAACATTGAAGGGAGTAAAGGATGAAGTGGTGATGAAGCTTATCAAAGCCAAGTTTGATAAGTGTTCCCTAATAGTGGACGAATTTAAAGATCCGATGATCAAATATGCTATAATAATGATTGGTTACAAGATATTCTACAGAAACATAGATAACTCTATCACTACCACTATGATACACATGGCATATCAAATAATGAAAGAAGGAAAAGTCTTTGATCTTTGTGAGCTCCTATGATTACAGTTGGAAAATTTATAGAATACAAAGGAGTCAAAATACCCTTTTTGGTATGGTACTCTTATTATTTTCTTAACGTTTTATTTTCTCAATGAGATGCCCAAAGTGAAGAATGTTGTATGGTAGGATAATATTCATGTAGTTGTTTAAATAATTGGAGATCATTTGAGGAGATTTCTTGGTAAAGAGTCATGTGATTCAATATTGTAGGTATTATTTAACCTTTTCAAACATAGATGGAAGAGAGAGAAATGATTCCAAGTAAAGTTGTGGATAAGTATAAGAATGAATTAATATTTATGGTTAGTAGAGATTATTGATACATGGAAGTAGTTGAACTCAAAACTATTTGGTTTCCAAAGCTGCCTTATGAGGTAGATGAGTCTGTATGCATTGGTCTTGCAAAAAAATTATTGAGAAAACCTCGAGATACAATAGTTGAAAGCTTTGGTACTTATGAAGAGAAATCAAGTAAGGAAAACTTGGTAAACGAAAAGAAGGATATTGAAGGAAACGTTGAAAATATGAGAGCTGAGTTGGAAAGGGAGTTTGGTACCCCTAAGGACCTTGTAAATAAATCCAAAGGTACTTTGACTACTACTCTGCAAACTCCACCAAGATCAATAAGGTCAAGTAGAACCTCATCCTCCACAAATATTTTTACAAATCCCTATGCACAAAAATCAGCAAGTGATTCTAAGAAGATAGACACATCCATCCTCCTTGAGCAACAAAAGGCTCCAAAGAGAAGAAAGAAAGAAAAAGAAACAAGGTTCAAGTATTTCAATCCAAAAGAAGAAGAAGATGATGAAGAGGAAGAGGAAGATGAAGAACATCAATTGGTCCATAAAAGGAAATAAAAAAACTCTTAGGAAGAGACTAGTATAGAAAAGGGTAAGAAGAAATAGGAGACCCCTTTGATCCGTGATCATAGTCCCATGAAGTTTGATTCACTATTTAGTGTTATAGTTGAGTTTGGAATTTTGAAGGATACCATTGAAATGTATCCAAATGACAATAATGTAGATAAGGAAATAATTGAAGAGGTCATTTTCATCCATGATGATATTTAATGGTGGCCTAGGTGAGAGAAAGGATCAATTATTGGACGATCTAAAAGGATTATTGAGTGCAAGGAGACAAAGGCTATTGTAGAAGATGCAAAGATGAGAATTTTTACCTTGGAGAAGATTGGTTCCACATTATCTCATGAGGAAAGAGCTAAGTTGTCTCAGTTGTATGCCCAAGAATTTGTGATAAAGAAAAGAGTAACTACTCTTATGGGCAAAGACAATGATGATATAGAGAAATTAAGGAAATAAAAATTACAAAAAATTGAAAATATTCTTAAAGAATTGGGAACCTCTCTAAGTGATAAAGATCAATTGTAGTAAGACACATCCATCCCAAAAAGAAATGAGCTAGTCAATGAGAAAAATGAGCAAGAAGATATGTTGATATATAAAATCCCTCTAGATGTGGAGATAATTATTGAGTAGAGAAAATAAGATGAGCAAGGAGTCCCGGAGAAGAATGAAGCTCAAAAGGAACAAACTATGTCTCCTCTGAAATTTGAGACAATTGCAAAAGAGTGTTTTGGCAATGGAGAGAAGGAGAAGAGTTATACACACGCAAAAAAAAGAAAAATAGGTTGTGAATCCTTCATACCCTTTAAAGATTCATTCAAAGATCTTCTATATATGAAATTGTAGTTCCAACTAGTTGTTTATGCATAATTGCTATAAATTCCAATGCAACAAGGTCAACTAGATATGATAGGATCTCTCCTCTCCATAAGTTGTATCTTGGTGATGTATTTCATGCCTTTACAACAAAGGAGATACTTAAAACTCACCATAAGAGCACAAATTTGGTTGATGAAGCTATCAAGGTGTTGCAAGAAGGCCTTCCCAGAGTATCCATTGATACTTCTTTACCAAGTGTACAACAGTTGAAATTATTGCTAGATTCTTGTAAAGAGTACTCTGATGGTTTGGAAGAGAAGATTGAAAGGGAAGAAACAAATAAGTTGAATGGTAAGAGGCTAGATAATGCCTCAGATAAGTGTGCCACTACTCACACCAAGTTGCAAGGTAACTTGAAAGATGTTCAAAAGTGTTTGGAGGAAGCCAAACAAATGTTTCAATTATGTTTGAAGTGGCGAGTGTCTACAAACAAAATAAAGGATCAGATAGACTCAATTGAGTCTCAAATTGCTTAGGCCTCAAGTGTATATGATCTAGAGAATGATGAGAATGGAGAAACTAGAGTGGTAATAAAAAATATACATGGTCAATTATTTTTACTGTAGGAACAAGAAAATAAAATCATAATGTAGTATAGTCAACTCCAAGATATGGTAATTGTAAGGCTTACTTCTTTAACTGAAGTTTTCACCAATACATAAAAATTTGTGCAAAAGACAATAATGCCTATTTCTCTAGAAGAAGGAGAAGGCCTCTATGTTTCATTTGAAAACCAAATCTGCATGCTTTCTTTTTCCAAGAAGGAAAGGGAGACACACATTACAAAATAAAAGCATCATATCAGGGTATATTACCCTCATCTAGTTAAGGTGTACATTTTTTAATTGTATAGTAATTTTTTTATCTCAATGTACATATGCAAAATTAGTAGATGGTGCTGCAATACGGGTTTTTCTTTTTTTTGATGGATAACATAGATAGGGGAGCTATTCTTATGTAGATAGATTAGTAAAGGAATGAAATGTGGAGTTACTACCCTTTTCCCTTGATGTCAAAGGGGGAGTGAAGAAAAGAAGCATGTTGCCATCAATGAAAAAGGGGGAGATTTTTGGCAACATGAACAGGATGATGTATAGTGTTGTCATTAATGGCATACCATTGTAGAAGTGATGGTTCATCAGTATGTATATAGTCCAGAGTAGACCAAGTGTTTTTAGGAAATCGACTAAGTCCCAAACTGAGATAGTGATGTAACAAAGCATCAGTTTTGTGGTCCAAATTGTAATATCTTGTCATGTGGTTCTAAGATGATAATGATACATATTGAAGGATTCTATATCCAAAGTTTCAAGGAAACATGTATTTTTCAACAAAAAGATATTGATGAAAGAGTATTGAACTAAGAAGAGATATAGTTATAGTTGCACAGTTCATGTTGGAATGCTCCATATTCCACCATGGATGATCATTGTGTTGTGTAGGTTTCAACAAGTGTTTGAAGATGTCAGATGTGTGTGGACCTCAAGTTTCAAGTGGTTTTTTGGTTCACATGTCAAGTTTTTCGATGAATAGTTGGTTCATTCAGTTATTGCTTCATCGGTTTTTTTGTGTGGTCCTAACCTAAGGGTTTTGGGTTCATGCCAAACTAAATTGTTTATGGAGTGGAATCATAGGAGTATCAATAGGTCATGTCAACCAATTTTGATGAATAACATACTTTTTTTACTTTCGCAAGGTATGTATGATATATTTTTGAGCCGATAGGTTATGGGGTCACACATTTCATCTAATTAGGCCAACCTAATTGATGATACATGATTGTTTGTGGAATATATACATATATATATAGGGGTCAATCAATTTATGGTATGATGAGTGGTGTGTAGTGAAGTGTGAAATGTGATAGTGGTGATCTTGTGATAGTGAGGAATGAAGTGTGTAAAGTTAGTTTTCTAAGCCTAACTAGAATTGTATCTTCAACATATATTATATGTATTGTAAGCAATTCAAATTCTAGTAGTTATCCATTATTTTAATATTTTTTTTAATTCTAGAAGAAGTGATCTTCCTTGGGTAGTGAGCCCTCCTATTTTCTAGATAGTGAGTCCTCCAAGCAGTGAGCCTTTTGTTGAAAGGTGTGCACCCTTGGTCTCCTTGTGTTGTGCAACATAGCATTTGGGTTCGTGACATGGCTTAACCACCTCTTGTAGATTCATTAACTTTGGTTGTATCGGGCATTAACATGTTGATCTTTTGGTGCAACGAAAATAGTTTGTACAACAATTGGTATCAGAGCCTGGTTCGTGGGTTCGAACCCCCCAGTTGTGCTAGGGGATTATTGCAAGGTGTGCCCTTGGTCTCCTTGTGTTGTGTAGTGCAACACTTGGGTTCGTGACATGACTTAACTACCTCACATGGATTCATTAACTTTGGTGATTGTATCAGGCATTAATAGGTCAATCTTTCGGTGCAAAAACAACCGTCTGTGAAACACCCTTTAGGTAGTGAGCCTCTTATAGTCTATTGCAACCAGTTATGATATATTGTGATCTAATCCTCACTATGGGTTCTCCCTTTCAAGGGTTTTTCATGTAAATCTAGTGTTCTTGTGTTGATTTTTGTGTTGCATGCCTTAATTGTTCCTTTCTATTTCTACAAGTTCATTAAGATGCCTCGAATGCACTATTAAATTAATGAATTTCTTGAAAACATATAATTCTTAAAAAATAACTACAAAGTTAAAATGACTCCATTTTTCTTCTCCATAAGGAAAGAAAAATTCATATATATGCTTATGTTTATTTTCATTATTTTTGGAGATTGATATATTTTTAATTTTTTATTAACTAAAGTGAAATTCAAAATTTTGAATTAAATATAAAAAAATATGTCTGGTTTTCCATTTTAAATATTAGGGCCTTGGACAGAGATGATTTCCTAAGGTGGCCTCATTTTAGGGGTATACTTGTCCTATTGTTTAGGCCTTGGAGGTTTAAAGGGTTGACATGATGTCTTTGATGGATAGTTATTGTAGAAAACATGTAATTTATTTGGTGGATGTCACCAAATATTTGTCCCATTTTACTCAGTATCTAACTCCAACTATGGATGGTAAGGATGTAATATGTTCAATAATGGGATATACTTTTTGTGACATCCTAGTTTTTGCCTGAAATCACATATTTTTGAAAAATATAATGATTTAAGACTTTAAAGGTTCCATTTAAATGATTTTAATTAAAGAGGGTTTGATCAAAGCCCCTTAGATGAAACCTCCTTAGATAGAACCGTGTTAATTTTAAACCATACCTATAATGGAGTCTCCTCTACACCTATCAAAATGTTTATAAAAACCCACTTTTGATTTACCTTTTGGTCGATCAAATGAATTCATTTAAAATTTATGTTTTGTAAATATGTAGCCCTTATTATAAGCTTCCCAAAAAGTATAATTTTAAATATATTTAATTTGATTATTATATTTCTTTTCTATTTCTTGTGAATGTAGGATTTTCAATGAACATCAAGTTATTTGTTTCACACGTACAAAACAAATAGGAAAATAGAGAAAAAAAATTCAAAAAATACATGTGCACTAGGTATTAATGTCTTATTCCAACAAAAACATAATAATTTAATTCAAATGCATACAAAAAAAATTATGCGGTCAAGTACACCTCTATCCAAATTATAGAAAATTAATTAAAAAATATATATGTAACAAAAAATTATAAAAAAATATCCATGCACTAGATATTGGTTTGAAAAATCTATATTTTAAAAACTAGAACTGTATCCTTTCTATAAAAAAGGTTATGCGGCCCGAAGTAAACATCATTTTTTTAAAATGTTGTTTAGTAGAAAAAATAAGTTATTAAAAATTACATAACAGGATTCACAATTTATTTTTTATTTTTTATTTTAAATAGAATTAGAATCTACACACAATCTCAAAAATCACTAATTTGATTCATCTTCAAATTCTTAATGGTTTAGCTACTATAGGTGTAAGAAACTGAAGATCTAGTGAAAAATGTTGATTTCAATGTCAAGTTTGGCCAGAAACCGTAACCCATTATTGTGGGATCATCGTGGCACAAGTCCCTTCTACTTTGAGTCCTTAATGCTCTTGTAAATAGTTTAGCTTCCAAGTTGGTGAATTTTTTTATTGGAAAATGTTTTAGAAATAGGCCAAATATTGATGAATTTACGAAGTGCGCTTAGTGAAAATGGAAGCTTAGGGGCTGAGTGGAGATTTCAACAATATCGAAGGGTTTCTATTTTATCTATTTCTCCAACTATTGAGATTTCATACAAAATCACTTGGACATGACCTATGGTTTCTCATTGAGGCTAGATTATTCATTAAAACATGGTTATCAGGTTTTGATCTTGAGAATAATGCATCAACAAGGTTCGTATTTGGGTAGGACTTCTTAGCCTACAATTGGAATGTTAGGAGGAGGTCTGATGGGAATCACTAACACTTTTGGCTAGCTTATGGTAGTGGATGCAGTCACCACATCTATAAAACACTTTCTATTCACTAGACTTTGTGTTATTGTTGAGGTGGATAAGGTGCTCCCTATTTTTATTACCTTATATTTGAAACTGGGTGAATGGATGCAAAATGTTATCTATGGGGGTTCCCTCGAGGTTTTCCATAGTTGTCACAAAGTTGGTCATGTTGCAGTACGGTGCCCAAGCAATGGGAGAATAAAAACTATCTAGAAAAAAATAAGATGTGGTGCCTTTTGTATGCCTTGAGATGTCCTTGGTCGGTACCAATGAGAAGGGCTGCCCTATTTGACTGAGATTAACAATTTCCCTTCCAAAAGATTTACCAAAGTGATGTAAGGAGAGGGAATTTGAGGAAAGTAGGGGTTTGGGGTCAAGAAAACCAAATAAAGAAAAAAGGGTGTTGGAGTAGCGAGAGAGGTTCTCTAGGTACTCTTTGTATCTTTCTGAATTAATACTGGCAATTAAAAAATGGAAAGCAATTAAGAAGGAAACTTGCTTCAAGGGACTGACAAAAAGGGTTATTTAGTGCTCCTCCAAACATTTTGGTTTCAAACAAACTTGACTTCAGTTGTCTCTTTTAATACTTAAGTGACATGTCATAAGTTTACTATTTTTAACTCCTTTTATTGTGGTCCCAAATGCAGCTTCTTGTTTTACACCCTTAAATTATTTTGATTCTTTCTATTACTCTTTCTGCTTTCCTATAAATGAACTTTATCAGATTATCAATTCTATTTTGTTAAAAACAAGTGAACCCTTTTGAAATCTCTTCATTTAGATTCGTAATATTTCATTAGTAAACAAATAAAATAAGATAATATATATTTTTATTTATTTTTTACTTGACTGTTTTTGGCTTGACAGTAACAAATCAACTGAAACTTGCAAAACCACTTTTATAAAAAAAATTATAGATTAAAATAATTGGTTAAAATGTACAGTAAATCTTCAAAAAAATACTATATAAAGTGAAACTAGAAAACAAGAAGAACGTGTGACTTAAAATATAGGCATAGCCATATAAAATAGGGAGGACATAACCACCCAAAAGAAATTAAAAAGAAAAATGCATAGCAGTCAAACTGGGGACAAGGAAAACATTCACCCTAAATTTATAAACCCAATACAAAACAGTCATCAAGTCAATTTCAATTTTGGCGAGAGTTATGACTGAGAGACATCTTTCTATAACTGTCATCATCCGTTGAATATAATGTAAAAACAGACCAATGTGCTGAGAATTCTTAAATACATATTCTAGCGTACAAGAGAAGGCAAACATCATAAGTGATTGATAGTTTTCTCAGACTTTCGTTCACAGCCGTTACATTCAAAGCTGTTTTCGCAATAGCTTCGACATGGCCCACATCACATGGAAGTCTGTTTTCCGATTTTTCAGAATTGCCTAAGGTTGGGCAAATTTCTGTCAGAACTGTAGTACATAATGGTGTTTTGTTTTTTTCTCTAAGCATTAAATATTTAAAGTAAGAGTTAATGTATGTGGTCTATAAAAAAATATGGATGATGATAGATCACATTTTAAACTTATATTGGTTGAGTGAAAAATTATGCAGTTTTAAAAATAAAAATAATCATATGAAATAATAATAAGAGCACTGTTTTACAAGGAAAACAATTATAATGTCATGAAATTCTATTTAAATATCAATGATCAAATAATCAATTATAAATATTTGTTGTATCTTTATTTGTCAACATTTACTTTTGACTATTGAACCAAATGATATTTAAAATAATAGTCACCAATCAAATCAAATCAAATCAAATTAAATCAGTACAATAAAAAATTCTAACCTTTATTCCCTGACATAAAATCATGATAGACTAAGAAAGACTAAAGTCCAGTATGAAACATTTAAAAATAGAGATATTTAAAAATTTTAAATAATAAATAACAGGAATTAATTTCAACCTCAAAAAAGCTAACCAGATTTTTGTGTAAACATATAACCATGCTCTTTGAATTCCACTTAATTAATTCTGACTAAGTCTTTGGCACCCCCTTAGAATTTGTTTAAGAGACCAGAGGGTTGAACATTCCTTCGCCCATGAGTTAGGGAATAGGAAAATTGAGTCATCCCTTATTTTTTGGTTCGTCTCTAAAACCTTTCTATAACCTCTCTTCCCAACTGCCAATATACACAGTCTATCATAGATATTCTCAAGCTGCTGCCATGAAGGTTTGCATTTGCTTCTATTCTATTTCTATTTTTTTTAAATTCCATCTAATATATCTTATAGAAACAGTGTTGTTGCAGAAGATTACAGTAGTTTCTGTGGAGATTTCTTGCCGTAAATGCAAGAAGAAAGTTATGAAGATTGTTGCAGATATCCCAGGTAGGGCATTCCATAGTTCCAGCAACAGATATCTTAATGGTTGTTATATGAAAAAGATAAATTCTTCAGTCTAAGTTAAACTGTTTGATATTTTAAAATTTATGATTGTTATATGAAAAAGATAAATTCTTCAGTCTAAGCTTTTGGTGTGTATATATAATTACATGTTCCTCAATGGTTTGGTATATAAAAATTACAGGAGTAGAGTCTATGGCAGTTGATGGATCAAAAAACACTCTAACTGTGATTGGAGAAGTGGATCCTGTAGAAGTTACTACAAAAATAAGAAAGTTCAAGAAAAGATCAGAAATTATAAGCGTTGGACCTCTTAAAAGCGCAGAGAAGGAGAAGGATGGAAAGAAGAATAAGGAAGATGAGAAGCTTCCTATAAGCTGCCCAAGATGTACTGTTCGGTTTGTTGAAGATATGGATGTAATTGATGCATATCCATGCTCTATAATGTAATTCAACTAATCAATCATGTTACGGAACTTAGAACCAATGTTGGCAGTAGGGTGATGCGGACTTATTCGCAGATGTTCTTATAAATTTTAGTATTAAGATAGTTTTTGTAATTGTATTGCAAACTGAATGGTAAGGACAGTTTTTTTAAATTATTTTATCTTTCTTTAATTTTATTTATTTATGTGGATGATGGTTAATGAACGTGTAAATTATGTAATTAATAGTGATTTTTAGTTTCTGTCAAGGAAATTATAGGCACCACCTCTGCTTTAACTAGTGATTAATTGTTTTGTTGTACCCAATCAAATTTTATTATTTTATTTTTTATACAGTATATTTTTATTTTAATACATTATATTTGAAGTTTCTTATAGTTAAATGCACGATTTTTAACTTTTCAAATTCCAAAAAAAAAAAATTCATTGGCTAAAATTTTTGAGCGATAAGGGCATATTTTCAGGAATGCTAATTATAAATTTTCACGAACGTTTTTTGAGATTTTTTCTAGGCAACTTTGTTGCCATGATCCATTTATTAAGTGATTCAATAATTGAATAATTTTAAGTTGCACTTTAATTTTCTCGTATGTTGTTTAGTATTTTATTTTGAGGATATTTTATTAGTGATTCAATGATGTATGCCATTTAATGTACTCAAGTCTTCAAGTGAATATTTTATAGAACATGTTTATTTTTAGATCTTTGAATATAAATTTTAAAAAAATTAAGATAGAAAGATTAATTAAATAGAGAAAAAAAACAATATTTCTACAAACTATGAAATACGCTGAAATGTATTTAATAAAAACTTATATATCATTTTTCAGTAATGAAATAGGGAGTATGATTTATATATATTTTTAACTCAAATAACATAAATGATAAATTGAAGTGGGCAAAATTTTAATATTATTTTAATATTTTCAAGATCAAGATCTATAGTGTGAGATTCATCTAATATTTATATAAAAAATTAATATAAATATATAGTAAAAAAATAGACATAATGAATGGGGAAGTATAGGTATATGTGCACACATGAATAAGATAAGATCTAATAAATAAATAAAAGTACCTAAAAATTATATAAATTTAGATAAAGAGAGATAATAAAATTATATTATCGTGGGATCTTCTACTTCTAAGAATACAGCTTGTAAGTTCTTTATCTTAAAAATGCAATAAGTGCATCCTATACACACAAAAGGTCCTAGGATTCCCTTAAAAGAAAATTGAAGTACACCTGAGAGGTCTTCAGTTTGAATTCCTTTTTAAAATTTTAAAATTTTAAAGTGTTCTAGTTTTGTGAGAGGTCTTGGATTCAAATTCTTTTTAAAATTTTAAGGTGTTCCAGAGTTTTGTGTTCCTGTTTTCTTTGTAACTTGTGTCTTTTCAAAACTTGTTTGAACTAAACAGGTAAAAGCAAAGCTTAAGGGCCACCAAAAGAAAATTACATGCTTGGCATTTTCACATTCATTGAATGTGTTGGTATCCTCTAGGGCCGATGCTCAGGTATGCCATTTTTTTCTAGATCAATTGCCATCCCATTTTGTATATTCATATTCTTATAGATTCTTATTAATAAATGTTTGGCCAACATTTTGGCAGCTATGTGTTTGGAGCATAGATATATGGGAGAAGCGAAAATAAAAATTTATACAAGTACAGTCAAGAAGATCATCACCACCTATTGGGGATACAAGAGTATAGTTCCATAATGATCAAGTTCACTTGTTGGTTGTTCACGAGAGAAAACTTGCTATATATGATGCTTCTAAGTTGGACCATTTGCGTTATGTAAGACCTTCTCAGTAGTTGGGAATTCAAATTTAGCAAGTGATTATGATGTTAGCTACCTTCTATATATGATCGTATGACTGATATCACATTTTATTGCATTGCAGTGGATACCTCATGACTCTTTATCTACTCCCATTTCAAGTGAAATATATTCATGAAAACCTCCTAGTATTTGCAAGCTTTTGTGATGGTGTAGTAGGATTATTTGATGCAGAGAGCTTGAGGCCACTTTGTCGTATTGCACCTTCTACATATTTACCTTCAGGAATGAATAGGTAAGTTGGCTCAAGGAGGAAAAATTAAGTGATGTAGGGATAAATGGATCAAGAATTTTATGATTTAATGTATTCTTGACTATTTGTGCAGTGTGTATCCTCTAGTAATTGCATCATAGATAATGGTATTGCTGGATCAAATCCTATATTAAGCAATCAAGGTTCAGAACCAGCTCCAAGGAAGTTCTTTGTATTAACACACAATACATGGTGCCTTGCTCTACTTTTTTATGTTTACCACTTGCCTATCTACAACTCCACTATCGATATCAACAGTCTCTTGGTATCATCGTGCCTCTGGTATAGTTCCATTTTTTGGAGGAAGTTTCTGTCAAAATTGTAATTTTGCAAGTTGTTAAGCAATTGAGATAGAGCCAAACCAACTGTAAATATTATGTAAATGTTATATAAATGAGTTTTTAGGTAGAATTGTTAATCCTATTAATTTGAGGTTGTGTAAAAATTGAAAGTCCCCCATAGGAGAGTAACTATGCATGTTCTGTTATGAGGGTTTCTGCATATTCATTTACAAAAAT
Organism: Sequoiadendron giganteum; assembly: GCA_007115665.2. NCBI lineage: Eukaryota > Viridiplantae > Streptophyta > Pinopsida > Cupressales > Cupressaceae > Sequoiadendron > Sequoiadendron giganteum. The sequence continues at coordinate 115,535,685 of CM021105.1, read as the reverse complement.
CCATTTTATTTTTACCATGAGTCTTTTCCATATTCATATGTAGCAAAATGTTTTAGATAGAAGATATTTCAGTCTACTAAACGAGTATAATATTTTCTCAACTGAATCACAATTTTTGAGATGAAGTTCAGACTACGTAGTGGACTACAGAAGTTCGAAATATTTAATAGTGAAATTAGCATCAGTGCAACAATTTGTTTTGAATTTCATGACTATTTTACATGAGCACAAAGATTAAATTTGAATATAGATGCTTAACATTTTGATTGACATGCATTATGGTGTTGATTTTTTGTATGTAAATGAGTTATTTGTTTTTAATGTAATATTCTGAAACGTAATGCTGGAATCTCATTTTGGGCTTTAGATAAACTGGAAAAAAGAATAAATTTCATGCTACTTATCATTTTTGATATTGCTTGCTATAATTGAAACATATTTCCTTGAGTTTGAACAATGCACAAAGGAATTTTTTCAAATCAATTATTATTGTTTTTGCTTTGAATAAACTAAAAAGGAAATTGCATGACATATAGAATGATTTATAAATATAACTATTATTTATTTATTTGTTTTATCAACATTGTTGTCAAAACTTATCAAATACAACTAATTTAAACATAACTATTCTATAATTTTTTGGCAGGAACTTCGCTGCCCTGCAACTCTTGTTTTTATGGATGTAATATATGTAATTTTTGTTGTTGTTGTTGGAGGGTTTTAATATTAAATTTGTAGAATTATTTTTCTTTTTGATATGAGAGTATGAGCTTTAGGTTGAAATTTCTTCAACTAAAATTCAAGGATTAAAGGATATCCATTCCACCAAAATCATCCTTGGACCACATTTCCAGCCTCATCCTTTAGAGTGTGGGGGTCTTGTAGTCAAACAAACTTGATTCCTAGTGAACTTAATCAACTTCACCAATAAATTGAAAACCCATTAACAATAACATTATTTTTCTAATCTCTAAATTAGAAATTTAATTGACTATAAACCTACAAAGAGTGTCTAAAAATAAATCTTTCAATAGATAAATAAGTCAATAAAGAATAAATCAAAGAATTGAAAATGAGATCCTTTGGAATAGAGATTGATAGACTTTGTTATGTGATTCGTTCAACCACTTGATTTGTAGAGGACAAACGTTCAAATTACACACTATGTAGATGTTTGTTGACCACTCTCAATTAATGATATTGGATATCATTTCACCCTCTTATCTAAGACTTCCATAGTAATTTAAGCCATAGAAATTTCCTAATGCCTTTCTTCTCTATTTAATGTTAATATGGTCAGGGATTCCCTCTAGTACCTTGTAGACATTATGTATGAGTCGAGAAAAACAAGTACATTTAAACTTCTTACCATATTAATATTGCAGATCTAATAAAACACGGACTGTGCTACAGCGTAAGTCCTTGTCGAATTTTGTAAGGTGGTTTGCAGAAACGGTCAGTAGGCTGTGTGAAATGCACATCCAAATACAAGGCGTGAAAACAAGGTTATAAATATGTTACGCCAGTTTTTTTCTGTCTCATTTGTACAGGGAAAAAATAACTAGTTTTTCATCAAATCACCTCTTCCTCTTAAAAAACTGTATCAATCCTTCTTCAAGGTTGTTCTAAATATAGACTCATAGGTGTAACTCTACCTCCAAACCATGAGCCATCCTAGGTGTACTATTGTTGGAAAATATGCCTCAATCTTACTGGTATGAAACTCCTGAAAGAACAAAGTTGGTGAGATCCTCAGACTATCTTGCCAACTAGCAATTGTGTTCTAAACTCCTTAAGAAGTCTGATCACCGAGACTGTGCAACTGTCTTGCCGACGGAAGTCATCGGAGAGACATAGGATATCGCTGTGAAGTTTTCCTTCTCACTCCACCTGGGCAGACCTCTTGCCGATGAGTTGATTCCTTGTGAACTTCGGGGAGACTCTCAGCGACTAGTGCTATCGGGGTGACATGTAGGCTCGATAAGAGTCTAAGTGGTGGTTATGATCTCACCGACTGGGTGTGTATTCAGTGAGACCTATCACCGATAATGTTTCTTTCGCCTACAGGTATGAACTCAGTATGATCTCCTGCCGATGGTAGTTGGTCTTGCCGGTAGACTTGAACGTCGGTGTGAAATCTTAGCCGGTATGAAGTCTTAGCGACAGAACATGTCTAGGCAATGGTGTTGTGTTCGGTGTGACTCTTGCTGATATGACAGTTGGTTTTCATGTGACATCAAGGAGACTTGGTATCCTATCAGCATAACTTCACAGAGTGTTTCCGATATTGTTGGTCTTGCCGATAGCTCTGTGAACGGGCATCTTTGGCATCGGGGAGACACAGTCTAGTGTCTCACCGACATGCCATATGTTTGAACTGTTTGACCGAGCGCCTATCCTACGTGGTGTATTCTGAGCCAATGAGAGAAGCCAAATGTGAACCGTTGGTGGTTGACCTATTGCGACCGTTTCTGTATGGAAGTTCAACAGACTGTGAGGAAAATGATGATGCTCTGGTATGGTATCTAATGATGAACGATTCGAAGGTTGGTAAAGACTTGTTCGATTCAGGATACAAATTTTTTTAGTGTGTATGAATTCATTATGTGATTCAGAGAGCATTGTAACAGTAATGTTTTTTGTACAAGGTTGTTCAGTGAATGCTGTTGTTGGAAATTGAAACCAGAAAGTTAAGTTTGATCTCTGTATGTAACTTTGATTACTGTAATACAAAGAGGTTTTACTTGGTGTGGTGGGTTTTTATCCCGTAAGGGTTTTCCCACGTAAATCTAGTGTCCAATTATGTTTTTGACTATTTCTCTCTTTTTTTTAATTCTTTTCAAGTGTATCTTAATGAACTGTAATTGTAAAATTTAAAGTCATATCTGCATTCTTCCCTGAGTTTTGGCTTTAGGAGAGTTTGTTCTGCACAGGTCTGAACTTTCCTTACAAGTGGTATCAAAACTTGGCCAGTTGTGTTATCCTTGTGGGTAGGTTGGGTTTTTTGTGTCAATTTTGTTCAGTGGGAGTCTTGTAGAAGTCTGGTAATTTGAATTATAGATTGAGATGGCAAGCACGTCAAGAAAGATTGAAATTAAGAAATTCAATGGCAGCAATTTTGAGTTGTGGAAACTCAAAATGGAAGATCTGTTGGTTGATCGTGATCTTTGGCTTGCTATGTCTAGAACTAAACCTACATGCATGACGCAAGAGGATTGGGATCTTGTAGATCAAAAATCAAAGGGGCTGATAAGGCTCTGTCTAGCAGACTCTGTTCTTCTAAATGTTCATGAAGAAAAGACAACATCTTCTTTGTGGAAAAGACTAGGAGCTATTTATCAGGGCAAGTCCTTGGTGAATAAGTTGTTCTTGAGGAAGAAGATGTACTTTTTGAAAATGCAGTAAGGAGCGTCTGTTGTTGATCATTTGAATACTTTCAACATGTTGATTGCTTATTTAGCATATGTGGGTGTGAAGATCGATGAAGAAGATCGTTGTATGCTATTATTATGTTCTTTGCCAGATTCTTGGGATCATTTGGTGATGGCTATTAGGAGTACAACATCCACTTTTACGTTGGAAGATGTTGTTGCTTCTTGTTATCAGAAGAGATGAGAAGAAAATCTTTTGAGATGGCAAAGGAGGCTCTTGTTGTTCGAGGAAGATCAAAAGAAAAAGGCAAGAAGAAGGACAAGAAGTCCAAATCAAAATTAGAAGGGAGATCAAAGTCTCCTAGTAAGAATTCCAAGGTGAAGTGTTGGAATTGTAGGCGGCCTGGTCATGTCTGAAAGGATTGCAAAGAGGAGAAAAAGAATAAGAAGAATTCTTTTGACAATGATTATTTTCAAAGTGATGTAGATGCCTTCATTGCAACCTTGGCAACACAGGCATCAAATGATGTTTGGCTAATTGATTCTGGAGCATCTTTCCACATGACATCTCACAGAGAATGGTTCACTAAGTATGAAAAATACGATGGTGGAAGGGTGTATTTGGAAAGCGATTCATCTCTAGAAATAGTTGGCTATGGTAGAGTCTGAATTCAGTTCCCTGATGGAAGAGTGAAGGGAATCAATGATGTTAAGTATATACCAGGTCTGGCTCAAAATTTGCTTTTTATTAGTAAGATGAATGATGTTGGAGTGCAAGTCTCATTCTCTGGAAATGGCAGTAAAATGACTAGAGGCTCAATGGTGCTAGCTAGGGGTGTCTATATTGGTACTTTGTATAAGCTGGATGCACTTGTTATTCAATGCAATAGTGTCTCTGCAAAGTCACAAAAAGCTACTCATGAAGAGGAGGAGAGAGTTCTTGATAGTGCAAAATCTATGGAAGTTAAACTCCTAGCAGAAAAAACTATGCTCGGGCATCATAGGCTTGGTCACATTGGAGAAAAAGGTTTAAAAACCTTGAAAAATAAAAACCTGGTTGAGGGGCTTGATGATTGTAACCTTGAATTCAAGTTTTGTGAACATTGTATATATGGTAAACAACACTGTGTTTCATTCTACTCCAGTCCTCATAAATCTCTGGGTTTACTTGATTACATTCATTATGATGTTTTTGGTCTAGTAAATGTTCCTTCTTTGTCTAAATCAAGATACTATGTATCGTTCATTGATGACTATTCAAGAAGGGCATTTGTTTATTTTTTGAAAAGTAAATTAAAAGTGTTCAGTCATTTTAAGGAATTTAAAAACCTTGTGGAAAATCAGATTGGAAGAAAAGTAAAATTCTTAAGGACTAACAATGGCGGTGAGTTTTGTTCTGATGAGTTCGAAAGGTATTGTAAATATCATGGAATTAAAAGAAATAAAACTACACTTTACACTCTGTAGAAAAATGGAGTTGCTGAAAGGTTCAATAGGACAGTAATGGAAAGAGCATGAAGTATGTTGAGCAATGTTGGCCTGGAGGAGAAGTTTTGGGCTGAGGCAGTTGCAATAGCATGTTATTTAATAAATCATTCTCCTAATTCTGCTCTTGTTGAGAAAACACCTTTGGAAGCGTGGTCAAGAAGGAAGCCCTCTCTAAGACACATTCATGTCTTTGGATGCGAGGCATATGCATATGTGTCAAATGAAAAAAAGATCTAAATTGGAGAACAAGGTTGTTAAATGTATTTTTATTGTCTATAGTGTTGGCATAAAAGGATACAAGCTTTGGAATCCTTATACGAAGAAGGTTTTGTACAACAGAAGTGTTATTTTTCATGAGTTGAAGCCTTCTACTTTAGATTTACAGTCAGAGACAAAATCAGAAGAAAAAAAGGATGTAGTTGAAATTCCTCTGACACTAGATAAAGAGGAACTGAAAATTCAAAATGTACCTGAAACTAAGGAGAGCTCAAGTAGTTCTGAGAGTTCTGAAGAAGAAGAACAACCTCATCCTCAGCTCGTGAGGAGGTCAACACGTGAAAAAAGGCAACCTGATAGGTATGGCTTTTCTATGTTATATTCTACTTGTGCCTATGCTTTAATTTCTAGCAGTGATGAGCCTAGGACTGTCAAAGAGACAATTAGAATGCCTAATTCAAACTCTTGGTTGGAAGCCATGAATGAAAAAATGGCATCATTAGAAAAGAATGACACTTGGAGTTTGGTGCCATTGCCTGAAGGCAGAAAAGTTGTTGGCTGCAAATGGGTATTTAAAAGGAAAATTGGTCTAGATGGCAGTGTGGAAAAGTATAAGGCGAGGTTGGTTGCGAAAGGGTATTCCCAAGTAGAGGGAATTGATTATGGAGAAATTTTTTCTTCTGTAGCTAAGCTAACGTCTATCAAATTTCTTTTGTCACTTGCAATTGCGTATGACTTAGAGATTGAACGGATGGATGTGAAGACAACATTCCTTCATGGTGATCTTGAAGAAGAAATTTATATGTCCCAGCCTGAGCATTTTGTGAAAAATGGTAAAGAAAATCTGGTTTGCAGGTTGAAAAAATCTCTATATGGATTAGAAAAATCTCCTAGAATGTGCTACCAGAAATTTGACAAGTTTTTTTTGTCATTGGGATTTGTAAGATCAAAATATGATCATTATGTGTACTTCAAAGCTGAAAATGATTTTATTCTTATTATTGCTCTCTATGTTGATGATATGTTGTTCATAGGCAATAGTAATTTAATGATTTCTAATCTAAAATCTCAGTTGTCTGCAAAGTTTGAAATGAAAGATCTTGGTGCAGCTAGGTATATTTTGGGAATGAAAATAACTAGGGATAAAAGTTATGAAAAATTTTGGCTTAGCCAAAGTAAGTATATACTGTTTTGGAGATATTTTGTATGACTGATTGCAAGAAGCTAGCTGTTCCAGTTATGCAGGGAACAAAGCTATCAGTTGAAGATTGTCCAAAATCTCCTACAAAGATGGAGGACATGACTAGAGTGCCTTATGCTAGTGTAGTTGGTAGTTTAATGTATGCAATGGTTTGTACAAGACCAGACATTGCCCAAGCAGTGGGAGTACTTAGTCATTTTATGGAAAATCCTGGAAGGACACATTGGGATGCTGTGAAATGAGTGTTTAGATATCTGAAGGGCACTTTAGAATATGATTTGTGCTACCATGGAAATTTGGTTGAATCACAGAGGACTCTCAGCATTTGTGGGTATGTGGATTCTGATTGGGCAGGGGACATTGACAGCAGAAGATCCACTAGTGGGTATATTTTCATGATGAATGGTGGTGCAGTTAGTTGGATGAGTAAGTAGCAGGCTGTAGTCACTTTTTCCACTATAGAGGAAGAATACATGGCATCTACACATGCCTGTAAAGAAGTGATCTGGTTAAAATGTTTGTGTTCTAAAATTGGTTTTGATGCAGGGAAAATTATGACTTACGGTGATAGTGAGAGTGCTATTTGTCTAGCAAAAAATCCTACTTTCCATGCCAAGACGAAACATATTGATGTGCAATATCATTTCATACAAGATATGGTGGAGGATGGAAAGGTCTCTTTAGAAAAAGTGGATACTCTGGAAAATGTTGTAGATGCATTAGCGAAACCAATGAGCACAGACAAGTACAAGTGGTGTGCCAGTTCGATGGGCCTTGGTGCCCATGAATTGTTGTAGTTTTTTGTTATGTTCTCGAGGTGTTAGTAAGATCTTTGTCAAGTGGGAGATTGTTGGAAAATGTGCCTCAATATTACTAGCATGAAACTCCTAAAAGAACAAAGTTGGTGAGATCCTCAGACTGTCTTTCTAACTAGCAGCTGTGTTCTAAACTCCTTAAGAAGTCTGACTGCCGAGACTGTGCAACTGTCTTGTCGATGGAAGTCATCAGAGAGACATAGGCTATCACTGTGAAGTTTTCCTTCTCACTCCACCTGGGCAGACCTCTTGCCGATGAGTTGATTCCTTATGAACTTCAGGTAGATTCTCAGTGACTAGTGCTATCAGGGTTACATGTAGGCTCGATAAGAGTCTAAGCAGTGGTTATGATCTCACCGACTGGGTGTGTATTCGGTGAGACCTATCACCAATAATGTTTCTTTCACCAACATGTATGAACTCGGTATGATCTCCTACTGATGGTAGTTTATCTCATCGACAAACTTGAATGTCAGTGTGAAATCTTAGCCGGTATGAAGTCTTGGCGACATAACATGTCTCGGCGATGGTGTTGTGTTCGATGTGACTCTTTTTGATATGAAAATTGGTTTTCGTGTGACATCAGGGAGACTTGGTATCCTATCGGTCTAACTTCACACAGTGTTGCCGATACTGTTGGTCTTGTCGATAGCTCTATGAGCGGGCATCTTTGGCATTGGGTAGACACGGTTTAGTGTCTCACCGACATGCCATTAGTTTGAACTATTTGATTGAGCGCCTATCCTACATGGTGTATTCTGAGCCAATGAGAGAAGCCGAATGTGAACCATTGGTGGTTGAACTGTTGCGACCATTTCTGTATGGAAATTCAATAGACTGTGAGGAAAATGATGATGCTCTGGTATGGTATTTAATGATGAATAGTTCGAAGGTTGGTAAAGACTTGTTCGATTCGAGATACAAATCTTTTCAGTGTGTATGACTTCATGTAATTCAGAGAGCATTGTAATAGCAATGGTTTTTGTACAAGGTTGATTAGTGAATGTTGTTGCTGGAAATTAAAACCAGAAAGTTAAGTTTGATCTTTGTATGTAACTTTGATTACTGTGATACAAAGAGGCTTTACTTGGTGTGGTGATTTTTTCTCTCGTAAGGGTTTTCCCACATAAATCTGGTGTGCAATTTTTTTTGTGACTGTTTCTCTTTTCTGTTATTCTTTTCAAGTGTATCTTAATGAACTGTAATTGTAAAATTTAAAGTCATATCTGCATTATTCCTTGAGTTTTGGCTTTAGGAGAGTTTTTTCCACACCTGAAATTTCGTAAAAACTATTCTATCTACAATTTCACTCACAGAAATAAGTTAGTTGTGCACAAGATTCATCTTTTGTTGGTTGGCATTTGTTGTGAACAATTTTTTTATCAATGACTGTAAAATATTTTTATATTAAAAAAAGAGATGTCAATTAATGCAACGTTAAGGTAATGAAGAAGAAAAATTAAAAAGAAAAGTGTAAGAATTACCTCCTTTGATATTCTTATAACTGGTTCAGCTTACCAGAGAAAAGAAAAAGAAAGATATTTCTAGTTCAGGGGCTTATTAGAGAAAAGGTAAGAAGAAAGACATTAGCTCTATATGGGCTTATCATAGAAAAGGAAAGAAGAAAGAAATTTTCATTTTAGAGGTTCTTAAATTTATTTTAGAGATTGGTTAGAATCTAAATCTAGGATCACCTATTTCATTTTAGGGTGATCTATTACTAAGTAGTTGGTTTTCTTTTATAGTTAAAGTGTGTGTCATTCTTGTAACATCTACTTGTCTCACATTATGGTTGTTTGGAAATCTTAGCGTTGATTGCACTCTAAAGTCATGTTGAATCTTTTTGATAAACCAAATAGAGCTTGAACTTAAAGACCACCAATGTATTGTTGCAGTGTTCTATCATTGGGCTATTAGTCCACATGTGATCAATGCATCTACAATCTAGGTCTAGTTTCGTCCATTGTTGTTAGGGTGCTCTAGCACTGAGCTATTAGTTCATTTTTGTCCAATTTATCTATGGTTCAGGTCTGGCTCACCCCCTCACCCCCACTCAGCCACCCCTACCCTCCCCATGCCTTCTTGTCCCCTCCCCTTTGAATCTTGAGCCACACTATGGATGCTTGAGGTTTCTAGTCTTGTTCTAGCTCTGATATCATGTCAAACCTTTTTACAGACCAGCTATGTCTCAAATCTCGTTCCTACCATTTTCTACTCAGGTGTTCTATGATTTAACTATTGGCCTACTTGTGACTAGTCTATCTATCATTTGAATCTCTTTCATTCTCCAACACCTCTTATTGAACCACATTACAAATGTTTGGAACTCTTAATCTTATTTGAATTTGATAACATTTTGAGCGTGTTTTCATGAAAACTAAGTCTCAAACTCAAGACCACCCATTTACTACTTAAGTATTCTACAATTAAGCTACTGAATCACTTGTAACCAATTCAACTATGGCTCATTTTCCAACATTGTAATCATCTTGAACTACATCTAAATCTAATTCCTAACTTTTTCAACATTTTTTGAAGTAATTTTTTCTTACAATAGTTAAAGAACAAGGAAAAATAAAAGACTCCAAATTAAACTACTAACTCACTTGTGACCAGTGTAGTTTTTTTGAATTATACCTAAATCTAATTCTTAACCTTTTCAACATTTTCCGAAGCAATTTTTCTTTTCACTTACTAAAAAGGAAAAATTAAGAAACTCTAAATTAAGCTACTTACTTACTTTGTAGCCAATTCAACTATGACTCATTCTCCTACTTTGTAGACTTCTTGAATTACACCTAAAACTAATTCCTAACTTTTTCAACATTTTCAAAAGTAAATTATTTTTATAGAAAAAAAAGAGAGCGACTCCAAATTAAGCTCCAGATTCTAGCGTATTAGAGAAGGTAATCATGGTTTAACATCATCGGTGATTGATAGTTTACTTCGAATTTTGTTCACATCCGTAAAATTTAGAGCTACATTTTTGTAATAACTTCGATCTGGCCCACATCATTGTGGGAAAACAGGAGGCATAAAATGAAACAAAAACAACTTAAAACCATTTAAGCATAGAAACACAAAAATTTAAATCATTCATCATCAACCCAAAAATTTAATATTATACTGATTTTCAAAAAAATTATTTCACACTAAGCTTTGGCTCTTCATTCTCACAATTTTGCTTATGCTGAGAAAATTCTCACTTCATGATCTAAGTACATATTTTTTTCTCCGCTCTTGGGAGCTATCTCCTTTCTGTATCACCTTTTTTCATGCTTCACTCACACTCCAAATTTGCAACAATTCATCATATATATAAAATGCACGGCAACCCAAAAATACAAACATTAATTACAATATTAAAGGTCTTTTAGAAAATCCAAGTTGGCATTGACCAAAACACATTAAAAACTTGTCCAAATCATATTAAAAAGGTCATCCTTTGTAAATGATCACTAGCTCAGACACCATAAAGAACCGCAGCCAAAACACCCAAAACCATGCAACCGCACATAAGAAAGAACTAGCTTGCGGTACCGCGGGGTACTGTACTACCGCGAGGGGCAGCAGACAGGACCGTGGTATTGCGGTGAAGCCATGAGAAAACTGCCCAACCACGAGGAATGAAAAAGGAGGCTGTGGGGAACAAACAAAACCGTGCTACCACAGTCAAAGAGAAGCCAAGTCATGGTGAAGCGATGGACACCGTGCACCACGGGTGGAGAGAGAGTAGCCAACTATATCACGAGGATATCGGGAGAGGGAGCTACCGTGCAATCGCAAGGAGGGAGAAGGCAGACCGTGGGGAGGTGGTAACCAAAGACTGAAGCCGTAGGGTGGAAGTTAATCTGCACTACCGTGGGCACACAAAGAGCAGGCTACGGTATAGCGGTAGTCACCGCATAACCATGAGCGTAACAAGGGAAGGTCATGGGGTGGTGGTAATCACCATGCCACCACGGGCCACAGAATGAGAAGCCGGAGTAACGAGGTAAGGCGGGAGTTGGAATTATTTCCAACACTCCCCCTTAATTGCAACTTTTACCTTCTTCATCTTTTTAATATTCAACTGCTCAACCTAGAAGAAATACTCTCGAATGCTTTAGCATTCTCCATCTTCTCCAAATTTCCTCCTTTGATTCAATCTATCAATTTTCTTTTTCTTCAGCTTCAGTTGGATCTCTTCTTTCCTTAAGGCTTCGATTGGCTCTTGAGCCTTCCATCTAACTCAAGAAACTTTGGCATCCTTATTAAAGACAACAACCCATCTCCTTTTGGTTGCTAGTGCTTTAGCAGTTTCCTCACATTTCTAACATTCTATTTTTTTTTTTCTTGGCAATATCTGAAAGTTGTGACTGTAACAATTCTCTTTCAACAAATCTACCTTGAATATCAGCTGTGGCTGACAATAATCCATTTATTTTCTTGGAAACTTACTAACTTTTCTCCTACCTTGGCTTCTGCCAATTCTTCAACAAATTTGACAAGAAAATATTGTTTCAATATGATTCTTCAATCATTTAAATTTATGATTTCCTCTAAGGACTGCAGTCTCTTTTCAATAGTCATCCAAAAATTTGGGCTCCCTCGATCTGCCATGAACAATTCTTCTTTTGCAACTTTTCTTCTGCCATTAAATTCTCATGGAGGTGGTTTTAGATTACCACAAACTGACTATAATAGTTTCAATCATTTCAATTACTTATTTTGATTTTATGATTTCTTCCAATAGTGGCACACTGTGGTGCTAGGGAATCCTGTATTACCACAAATTGACTATAATAGTTTCAATCATTTCAATGACTTAATTTGATTTTATCATTTCTTCCCATAGTGGCACACTGTTGGTACTAGGGAATCCTGTCATTTTTTTTATTTGTTGTCTTCCTTTTGCTTGCTGAATGTTTCAACATTTCACTGTATTTTTTCTTCCTCCAATAGATATTCCACTTTCTTCCATTTGCGGTAGTTAAATTCTAGCAAACTCTTTTCCTTGTTCCATAAATAAGATCAACATTTTATTCAAAAAAAACTTCAGATACCTCTTCCTTTCCTTGTCCTGTTGTCATTGGATAAGACCCAGAAATTCTCTACATTGTGGCTATTGCCCATCACAAAAAATTTCACTGCTATAAATTTTCAAAATTCTCCTCAATCAAGACAATTTCCAGATTTCTATATATTGCAAGCTTCGATTTACCATCTTATCACTTCCTTTATAATAAAATATTTGTTGAACAATTTTGAGAGCTGCGGCTTTGACTCTTTCCCAGTTCTTTTGACTGTGACTTTCAACCTTTACCCAAGATGATGATCTTTAACAACTATAGCTATGACCTCTTGTTTTTTTTTATTATTCATATGATGATGACTTTCAACCCACAAAGAAATTTATTAAAATTTTCTTCCTTGATAGCTTCATATTCTTTTAATTTTGATCATCCTTGAATATTATTTTGACTGATTCTTTAACAACTATTTTTGTATCAGTCTTTTAAGTTTTGCAATGGTAGCTTCAACTACATTTCTAAATTTTTATATCTCCTTACACATAACCCATCTACACTCAAACTTAGAAGCACTTGTGACTTCATCTTGCATAACTTTGTTCTATGATTACAAAAATGTATTTCAAAACAGTCAAAAATTTTAAACACACAATAATGATACCATTCATTTTACCCTTTCAACTACAACAACAGTTTCAACATATTTTGTATCAATTCTTCAAAAGATTAACATGGTACTTTTAGTATCTTCACAATCTGAAAGTGTCTCATTAGACAACAATTTCTTTTCATTCAAAACATTTTTCATCACTTTTGAACTCTCATTCCTTTCAGAATTTTTATTAACCTTCACATATGAGCACTTGTACAATCTCTTGAACATACCTATTAGCTTGTGCCAACCTGAGTCACTAATCCATCCATAGTCCATCTTTATGCATTCTGATCCAGATTCATTCTTTGACACTTTATTCCAGCACATTTCTTCACAATGACTGTTCGAACCACAAAGACTACAAGGGTGTAAATCCTAGAACTTCTCCTTAGTATGACCTTTTCTATGGCAGTGAGAACACTCAAAATTATTCATTTCTCTAACAAATTTTCCTGCACTCGTGGAACCATTTCCTTTTCCTAGGACATATCCGAGACCTTCATACTTCGGCCTCATTGTAGCCTCAATTGGTTCTCTCATTCCTTGTTCTTGTTTGCCTAGACCTTGTCCTGTATAACCCATTCTTTTCATGATTTTTAACCCTACATTCTCTTCAAAACAATTAGCATCTTTTAAAGATTCTAACACTTTATCACAACAGGCAAGATTTGCAAATTCATCAACATGTTCAACTTGACATTTTTCATCATCATTATTTTCAACAAGAACAAATTTTTCAAATGAAGAACACAAATTTGTTGTATCATAAGAAACATCACAAGCTGAGGATTTTTTTTCACACAATCATCACATGCTCTTAATTTATCATTTTCTTCTTTCAATTTTTTTATTTCCTTTAGCTGTAAACAGTTTTTCTCTTCTACCCTTTTCAAGATTTCTTCCAAATCTTCATTCTTTTTCTTTATTTCAGCAAATAGTTTTATTCTTTGTTCAAGCTCCTCATTTCTTTTCTTAACCTCTTCAAAGGATTTCAACCTTTCTTCTAGCTCTCCATTTCCAGCTCTAACTTTTCTCAGTTCTTTCTCAAGATCATCATTTTCATCTAACAGTATACACTTCTCTTTCAAAAGCTCATTTATTCTTTCAATAAAACACCCATTGTCCTTTTTACCAATACCCAATTCATCTTTAAGAAAAATTAGTTCTTCCTCTAAAACATCTTTTGCAGATGCCAAATTTTCATTCTCTTTCTTAACCCTTTTTCCTACTTTCCCATTTGTAATAGGAAGTTTCAACTTACCTCACTTGAACTTGTGACTGTAATTCAATAGCTGGGTCTGCGACTCTTTGTTTTTTCTGGAAACTGGTGTTCTACACAATATTTTCTTCAACACAAATTCTTCTTCTTAACACTTTACTGGTATCTATCTTCACAAATCTAAAAAACCTCCTAGTAACAACTTCTTCTTGTGGGATTTTGCACAGCTTCTCTTGTGACAGTAATCTCTTCTTTGTCTTCAAAATACAACACTTCTAGCTCTTCTTAATATTTTTCTTCAAGCATTCTCCTTCCTTTTTCTTGATGTACACAACCTCATGTTTACTTCTCTCAGCAACTAGTTAGAAAAACACTTCCTAGGCTTCAAACACACACTAGCTTCAACTTTTTCAATCTTTCAACACTTTCTGATATTTTCCTTTCTAGGAATGGATTCTCACTTACTCAATGGCATATACAGTGAACAATATCTTTTCTACTAACAAAGCACTTGTGGATTCCCAAAGCAATGACCTCCTTTTTAAAAAAAAAAAACCTTTTCTTATCAACTCTGTTCACAAATTTCTAAACCTAGACAAGCTTCTCAGATTTTGCAGACATAATTCTCCTAGATGCACTATGGATTTTTCTCAGACTAGACAATGACACTTTACATAGATTCACCATCAATTTCTACTCCTAGTGAGCTTGACCGACCTTGCTCTGATACCAATCTATTGGAAAACAGGAGGTATAGAATGAAACAAAAATAGCTTAAAACAATTTAAGCACAAAAACACAACAATTTAAATCATTCATCATTAACTCAAAAAAATTATATTATACTGATTTTCAAAAAAAATCTCTCACATTGAGCTTCGGCTCTTCATTCTCACAATTTTTCTTATGCTGAGAAAAATCTCACTTCATTATCTGAGAACATATTTTTTTCTCTGCTCTTGGGAGGTATCTCTTTTCCTTATCACCTTTTTTCATGCTTCACTCACACTCCAAATTTACAACAATTCATCATATATAGAAAATACACGGCAACCCGAAAATACAAACATTAATTACAATATTAAAGGCCTTTTAGAAAAGTCAAGTTGGTATCGACCAAAACACATTAAAAAATTGTCCAAATCATATTAAAAATGTCATTCTTTGATGTAAATGATCGCCAACTCAGAAACCATAAAGAACCGCCACCAAAACACCCAAAACCGCACTACCACGCATAAGAAAGAACTGGCCTACGGTATCGAGGGGTACCGCACTACTGTGAGGGGCACCAGATAGGACCACGGTATTGTGGTGAAACCGTGAGAAAACCGTCCAACTGTGAGGAATGATAAAGGAGGTCGCGGGGCCATGGAGAACAGACAAAACCGTGCTACCGTGATCAGAGAGAAGCCAAACCGCGGTGAAGCGGTGGACACCGTGCAACCATGGATAGAGAGAGAGTAGCCAACGGTATCGCGGGGATACTAGGAGAGAGAGCTATTGCTCAACCACAAGAAGGGAGAAGGAAGACCACATGGAGGCGGTAACCGAAGACTGAAGCCGCAGGGTGGAAGTTAAGTCGCACTACCGTGGGCGCACAAAGAGCAAGCTGCGGTATAGCAATAGTCACTCCATAACCTCGAGCATAACAAGGGAAGGCCGTGGGTGGCGGTAAACACCATGCCACCATGGGCCACAGAGTGAGAAGCTGTGGTAACGAGGTAAGGAAAGAGTTGGAATTATTTCCAACAATCACATGGACATTTGTTTTTACTTTTTCTAGAATTGCCTAAGATTGGGCAAATTTCCTTCAGAACTGTTATATAGAACCATTTTTTATTTATTTTTCCTCCTCCTTCTAAAGATTATATATTAAAAGAAAAAGAGTTAAATATGTAGTCCAAAAATATTGGATGATGGTAGAAATCATAGAGTTTTAAAAAACAAAAAAAATATGTTTTTTAAGGAAAACAATCATTCTAATAGTCAAATCATTAATTATAATTTTGTATCAAGATCCAAAAGAAAAAATAATATATTTATTTTATTTTTATTAGTCAAAATTTACTTTTGACTATTGGATCAAATGATAATTAAAATAGTAATCATCTATATTTACTTTTGACCAATTCAACTATGACTTATTCTCTCTAACATTGTAACCTTCTTAAACTTCATCTAAATAAAATTTCTAGGTTTTTCAACATTCTTTGAAATGAAAGATGTTCAAGTTTCCTATTTGGGTTCGTCTACATGGGCTTCTCTTGGAATTTTGGAATGAAAAGATTGTCATGTCTATTGCTAACTCTTTTGGGCAATATAGTGCTACTCATAAAATCACTAAATTTAGGAAGCGGTTGTTATATTTTGTGTGTTTGTGGAGAAAAATATGCAGCTGCCCACTCAAGTTAGCTGCTAAGGAGGACTCATTTACTCCTTTTTGTCAGGAAGTTTTGAAAGCTGATCTTAAAGAATTTCCCCCATTGGAGTTGATAGACCCCTCAGTCTACTGCATTGAATATGGGGGAAGCTTCTGCCAATGATTGCATGCCTCCTGTCCTCCCCAAATAGTTTGTTTTTGGGAGAAGGATCCTTGTTTTGAGATAAAACAAAGTTCATTGGAACAATTTTTTAAAGCACCATGATTTTGGTGGGCTGGTAGGTCTGTTAGTCTTGTTGTTTCTTCAAGTGTCTCCTATTTTTTTGTGGTCAATTGTTGTCAGTTGTGCTTCATGTTCCATCTTTTTATTGTAAAAGAGAAAAGGATCAGGACTCTTTCAAACACCTGCTTACCTTATTATAAACATTCTTTGAAAAATAAGAAAATCCAAAAGCGACGAGAGAAGAATTGTTTGAAAATTCATCCCAAAAGTCGGATGTACATGTTTTGACAAAATGGCTAAATAGAGAAAAAATAATAATTGAAAACTACATGGAAGTGAATATTAATATTGTATTTGGGATTTCTATTTTTCCTTTTAGCCTAACCTATTTTTCTATGTTCAGAGT
Source organism: Sequoiadendron giganteum (assembly GCA_007115665.2). Lineage (NCBI taxonomy): Eukaryota > Viridiplantae > Streptophyta > Pinopsida > Cupressales > Cupressaceae > Sequoiadendron > Sequoiadendron giganteum. The sequence goes on along the minus strand of CM021105.1, from coordinate 115,518,696 downwards.
GACAAGTTACATTAGGCCTGGCCTAGTTATGGTAAATAACATTTTCTCAGTATGAATGACAAGATCAACGTGTAAGCAAATACAAACCCCATGGCTGATGGAAGACTGTAGCCCGATGCATCAGACAAGACCAATATCAGATCACCAAATCCACACAAAAAAACATAAATTTAAATGCAGACAAATATGGATACCAAAACAAAAAAAATTGAAGACATGAAAGAAATATGGAAGGGCATTACCTGCAGCGTGCCATAATCCCAAGTTCATCATATTACCTTCAGTAACCGATTTGCACTTAAATTGTTAAACACCCTTGGCACATAGTCTCGCTTAAACCAGAACACCCCATAGCTCAATTTCATTCACAATCCCGAGAAAAAAAAAAGAAACAATTATGATAACAATAATAAAACCCAACAATAAAGATGAATCTATTAGCACTGGAGAAACTCAAAAAATTCCCATTCTTTCTATGTTTAGAGTAACATATCATTTTATGCCAGTTTTGGAGAATCTCAAACTAATGCTCTGATTCATCTCAAAATTTATAACGAATATTAATCTTATTTGAAGATCCATTTCCAAAACATGTCTTATTTAATCAGAGGAATTCCATTAGCAGAACTTACTGTTGAAAAAGTAAAGGAAATGAGCATGCATGTCTTTCCCATAGCTTCATCGCCCACAGTCATACACTTTGTGACTCTAGAAATACTCATGTAATCAAAGAAAATCTTCCCAAGCATTCAAATAGCCATAAATCAGTCCTTGTTCAGCAAAAATCCAGCTTTAAGCCCCCCATAAACCTAATCTAACTCAACCTGAGCAATAGATCGATAAAACTTTGTAGGTACCCTAAAAGAAATTGATCAAGCTGATCCAGAGGCATGAAAATTACAATACCAAATACATATGAGAAGTGAACAATGAGTACCTTAATAATGCATGTTATTTTGGATGTGGATGATGAAGAGATGCATGGCAAGAAAACAAGGTTAGAAATATATTCTACTACTTTTAATCAGTCTCATTTGTAAAGGGAAAAAATCAGCAGATTTTTTGTTATCAAAACACCTCTTCCTATTACAGAGTGATTTGAAAAACTATATCAATCTTTCTTTAAGGTTTTTCTAAATGAATATTCATAGGTTTAACTCAAACTCCAAACTCTGAGCCATCAGAGATTACTATTCTATCTTTGCAATTTCACTAACAAAAATAAGGTAGTTGTGCACAAGATTTATCTTTTGTTGGTTGGCACTTGCTGTGAACTATTGTTGGTCAATCTCTAAAATATTTTTAATTTTGAAAACAAAGATGTCAATTATTCCAACGTTAAGTAAGGAGGAAGGAAAATGGAAAATAAGAGAACTAAGAATTAACTTGCTTGAATTCTCATAACTAGCTCAACTTCTCAAAGACAAGTTCAAAGAAAGACATTTCAGGGGCTTATCATAGAAAAGGCAAGGAGAAAGGCATTTAAACTATAGGGGCCTATTAGAAAAAAGGAAAAAAAAAAACATTTTGCATTTCAGGGGTTATATGTTAAATTATTTTATGGATCAGTTAGAGTTTGAATTTAGGACTATCTATATATTGTTAGGGTGTTTGACTAGAGAGTTAATGGTTCACTTGTGACCAATTCATCTATAATTTGGGTGTGATTGATTCTTTAACAACTCTCTTGAATCATATTGTGGGTTCTTGGAGACTTTAGCTTGGCCAAGTTTCGAAACCATGTGGAACCTTTTTGATGGACTGGCTAGGACTTAAATATAAGACCATAATTTTATTGTTGTAGTGCTCCATCATTGAACTACTTCCGCACTTGTGATCAATCTGTAACATAGAATAAAATATCTGGATGAAGATCTGTAACTAGAATAAACAATGTTAATCCTAATCTAAACAATATTAATCTAAATTAAACAACAAAGAACGAATAAGAAAACATAATGAATAACTAAACAAATGAATTGAAAAGATCTCATTGAATATGCATTGACTCCTTTGAATTATCTCGATTGCTCTTCTCCATTTTGTTGTTTCAGTATTCTTGCCCTTAGATTTTTTGTGTTTTGTGCAAGCATAACCGTGTTGAATGTCTAAGAAAAATATCGAAGATAAGTTTCTTCTCAAAAGTGTATGATTTCAGGAGGAGGAATAATGATGATGACAGGCCTTTTTATAGATTTTGGGTTGTCGAATGATCGACTCAAATTCGAAATAGAGATCAATGACCGAGATTGATGAATGTCATGCGATGGGAGTTCTGTGTCAATTAGAATGTGAGTTAGGAAATTTTGCAGGATAAAGATTAAATTAGAACGATAACTTAATCTTGTGTCAGGACTGTTCGAAAATAAAGAAGAACAAGAGTTCAAGATCTTAATCTTCAGTTGAGAGTTTTCAAAAATAGAAGAAATAGACTTTGAATGTCAAAGACAAAGTTAGAACTCGAAGATGAAGAATTTGAATGCATACATGAATTAATTAATTAATTAAAGATATTTAATTAATAAATGCATTCATGCACAAGATTTAGAACTGGTTGAATGACTAGTCGTGACAGAGAGTCTCCTCACAGAGACGATCAAATATCAAATCCAGAGATAACTGGTAGATTTAGAAATAGATCTCAAGTCAGATGGTGAGTGAATAATTAGTCAACTGGATGACAAAAGAATGTGACATAAATAATTAATTAATGAATTAAATGCTAATTTAATTCAACATTCAAAAATGCAAGATTTAATTAAATAAATAAAGATAATTTATTTAATGTGACTGTTGAAAAGGTGGAATTGAATAATTAAATAAGAAATATTTAATTATAGTTGAAAAGATTAAATTGGGTAATTAAATAATAAATATTTAATTATGAAAGAAGAATTAATTGGTTAGCGACATAATTAAATAAACGTAATTTATTTAATTAATCAATAGTTGAATAAATGAATTAATGAACTAGTGAATTAATTAAAAGGGGTATTTAATTAATAGAGGAAATATGTATTAGAAAGGTTACTTAAATAATTAACATTATTTAATCATGACAATGGATATTAGAAAATTATGTCGAAAGTGGTGCTCGCAGGCCAAGACCAACTTTCGGTGTCTACAGTTTGCCCCTCTTTGATACAATGTTGTTTCGGCGTTGTGTCAAAGAAAATATGCCTCGATCGTACCCAGCATGAAACAGGTTAAGGTATACCCCCTCGGGAAAATTGACAAATTGTTGAAAAATTTCAAAAAAATCAGGAAATATTCTCGATAAGTCAATTTGACGGTTAGAAATGCTATGGAGTTGACGGAATTGAATTTGGATATAATACGGACGTGTATGAGTCACTGGAAGTTAGAAGGTGAAGCATCCAATAGAGAAGGTCTGAAGAAATGGCACCCAAACCCTAGCTATAAATAAGAATTAGGTTGAAAACCAATTCATTTGCACCTGGAAGAGTTTGGAAAACTAAGAATTTGCTTTGACTACCTGACAAAATTGGCACCCATTCCCTATGTTGTGCATCGAGGATATCAGATCCAGACCTTTAGGCGGCCAACCGACATAGGACCACCAGTATGTACCTGAAAATGATCTCTTGAAATTTAGTTTTGCATGTTTTTCTAGGACTTCAAAATGTAATTAGCATATGCGGTCTTTCGGGATCAACACATATGCCGTCGTATTCTCCGCATTTGACAACGAAACAATGCATGTGCGAATTCACACCTAGGCTAAGTTAGGCATATTAGGGAATCAACACATTTGAATTATAATTCACCACATATGTAGTGATGAAACGCATCAGCATTAGGGATAAACGCATGTAGGGTAGTGAACCACAAGTGCATTAGTGAAACACATATGTTGTAGTGAATAGGTCATAAAATATGCACCACATTTGATTTGATGCACCACATTTGGATTTCGTAGACAATAGATGTGAAAGGTGCACCGCATTTGTAATATGTGATGCAAGTGCTTTGTCATACAACACATTTGTATGAATGCACCGCATTTGTTAATGTGAGCCGCATTTGGCTAGTAAAATTTTCAGAAAAAATTTCTAAGGAAAATGTGTGAAAATCTTGACATCAAGGTTGAAATGCAAGTTGTATTGGATCCTATATATATGCGGGAGACACATTCTAACACATTCGACTTGAGAGATTGTTTGAGTAGTGTAGAGATACGACTCCTATGGAGACTTGGTCTATGCCACTGTCTTTCGATACCCAACATTCGGGCGAATAGGGGGATGCTTACTGTGTTGTGCAAGCGATGGCACTCTGAGACATCTTTATTTCATTTTCCAACCGGGGACGCAAATGTTACATTGGAGGATGTGTACAGGATACTCAAACTGTCGATTAGAGGAGAGCGGGTGATGTATGATACCCAACGCGGATTGATAGAGCTAGCTAGATTTTATCAGGTGGATGATATTAGTAGGCTCGGTATAGAGCATTATGAGATCAGATGGCCGGTGTTGGTAGATAGATATGAGAGGATTGACTACATATTATGTACACTGATAAGGGGATAGTTTTACCAGATCGACGGGGTCATGGTTTTCCGGTTGGATGGGGAGAGACGTTGGTTGGTATGCTAGAGAGAGAGACCATGTATGCTTGGGGTCCATGTCTATTGGGGATGTTGTATTTTCACTTACATGATATTACATACAGAGATGCATAGTCATTGAGTTGTGGGACCACTCTGCTGATGGTTTGGGCATGGGAGAGGATAGCTATTTTTTGTCCACCAGTTATTGTAGAGCGACGAGAGAGATCTCCATATGTTTTCCAGTACACAAGACACATTACTCAGAGCCATGTGGGAGACACTAGATAGTGGAGACATGCACTCAACATTTTAGATCAATTCACTTAGAGACCATACATGGACTCTGAGGAGTGGTCTGATGAGGATAGACATTTTTTCGTTTTGTAGACAGACACAGTACCTGATTGGGAGAACTGTTTTGAGTGTGCACATCATAGAGAGATACTTACTAGATAGAGTTTTGAGATAGTTCGGTGAGGTGCAGGATGAGCCTTGGAGTAGAGCAAAGTTTGCTCATTCATCTAGAGAGGTTCCATATTGGGGGCCCATGATTCCTATTGCTACCGCAGAGGCAGAGATACAGGCTTTACAACTAGTATAGTGGGGATGGAGAGTTGGAGCAGCAGATCCAAGGATGACAACTGCATATGACGCATGGTGGGCAGAGCATTATCCTATTCCATACATAGATCTGGATCAACCAACATCGGTTGAGAGACGAGGTATAGGACCGAGAGGGCGGTAGAGAGGTGGAGGTGCCAGAGTTGGAGGGAGGTTTATTGGAGATAGAGGTGGTAGATGAGGATGGAGAGGACGAAGAGGGGTTCGGGTAGGTGGACTTTCACCTATCCATGAGGCAGTGGCAGAGGATGTACCAATGTTGGACATCGGGGGTGGAGCAAAAGGCACAGGTTGGAGTTGAGCATGTTGCTGAGGAGGAAGTTGTCGAGCACCTGGCCGAGGTAGATATTGGGGGAGAAGATGCCGCAGAGGAGGAGGATATGGACATAGATCCTCTAGGCATTCTGGCAGGATATGGAGAGGATGATGTTGAGGAGGCACCTATGGAGGAGCAGGAGAGAGAGCTGAGAGATCAGATTGTGGAGGGGAGATGGGAGGATGATGCTCCTAGGGATGGTGACAGGGAGGCTTTAGAGGAGAGGGTGAGACTTATGGCATCATAGCTAGATACTTTGTAGATGGAGAGGGACAGTGCTCGGGCAGAGAGAGATAGTGATTTTATGGAGAGGGATCAAGCCATAACCCGCCGACAGGAGACAGAGCAACAGTATTCTGAGGTCAGACGGTTGGTCGACGAATCTTCATCTGAGGGGATGGTACAAGAGTTAGTCTTAGTTGTAGAGAGGGATACATACTACAGGGACTTATATGATTCTGCGGTGCCAGCAGAGAGACGAGCTCCTAGTTTTTCAGAGGTTCGCAATCATAGATCTCAGAGTAGGAGTCGTACCAGGACACAGAGTAGAGAGGGTGTGGTAGGACCACCGAGGATAGGTCCATATGATAGGCCTTCCACCTCATAGAGAGCAACTCTGAGGTAGCTTCCACCACCTTCACCATGGGACAATAGTGGCAATGGGACATGATGATATATTGTTATATATGTAGACATTGTATTTTGATTGGAGAGCCTGCAAGCTCATTTTATTTATGGATACATTCTGACATTGTACTGTGACACATTATTTTGAGCAATATATATATATGATTTTTGGTGGCTTCTACATGATATGCAATTCTATTTTATGGATGATGCATTGTTTCTATATGAGTATGTTTCCTAGATGATGTATATATATGTGTTATGAATAAATGTTTCTACATGATGCGTTTATGCAATTTATGATGTTATGGATGTAATTATCTATATGATGTTATTTATATGTGATGGTGAAATGCATGTAATGTTTCCATTATGTACCTTATGATGATGAGATTCTTATTATGTAATGATATCGTAAATATGTTCCTAATGTTTGAAATGCAATGTAACTATATGAAATTTTTATAGAATGTATGCATATGTTGATTATCTAATATTTTATTGTGTCACAGGACTTTATCATTATGTTGGAGAAGAAGAAATGTTAGCATGAATGAATTCAGAATGTTAGTAAGAAATATCAAAGGTTGATTGATTGAAAAACACAGGATCTTCGATATACTGCCAAATATGTTATGCTTACAATTTTATCATCGCTGGGTGGGACATGACACAAATGAATAGTACACACTATGATATGAGATAGATCATAGTGTACAAATTCATCCATCTGTGAAAAACAGACAGTCGTAGACAAGGATTTTCATATCGCAAACTAAGGACAAGATTACCCCAGTTGTTGTCATCTAGACAAACCACAGACAACAGACAAATAAAAGATGGATCATGATACATCATAACTTCTCTAAATCCTTCAAGGGACATCCTTGAGAGAGCTAGTAACATGATTCAAAATTCAAAGTTTAAAAAGATAGTTGACAGACATCACTCAAAGAAAAAGAGTCCTTAGACATCCTTGCTTCTCTAAATCCTTCAAGGGACATCCTTGAGAAAGGTAGTAACATGATCTTGCACAAATCGATAAAAAGATAAGAAAAAATAAGATATAAATTCATAAAGCCAAATAATTGTATTCACCAAAAAACTTGATCATGTTGGATTGTTTTGATATTTGGCATAGCTTAATGTGGGGGATGACACATACCGCATAAGACGTTGAGTCTGGTTTCGACTTGGTAACTATCTGTGTAAGGCATGACAAAGCCTGGTTTCAGAAAAGACACTTGTCGTATAAGACGTTGGAGCCTGATGATGTTGATATGACAAGTTACATGAGGCTATGACAACTTGATGATGTCTTGCTGACAAGAAAGACATATCTTGTGAAGACATAAGTTGATCATTTTAACAATGTATTTGATTTTGACTTGATGATAGTTGAGATGTTTGCCTTGTTAATACATGAGTTGTTTTGACTGCTTGATTGATATAAGTGTGTGTGTGTGTGTGTTGATAGTGTTGACATGAAATGATGCATCCTAAAGGATTGACCTAATGTGGTTAACTAGCATATTTGACTGAACAGTTGTACTTAAGCTGATGACATGCAACATGTGTGATAGTGAATGTGATAAACCCTATTGGACTGACCTAGTGTGGTATCAGGAGCTTATCAATTGATTAGCCTTGCCTACGTTGTACACACAGAGACCTCGTAGTTCGACACAACCAATGATTTTGAAATGTACAAAGAGTCATGATTTAATGTGTGTGATACATGACAAACCTAGACTGACAGACCTAATGCCTTGGGGGCACATCAACAGATGGCCTTGCCTACATCCAGTCGCAGAGGCAACGTAGTTCGACTAAGGTCTACGAATGACTTAACATGACTTGACTTGACTCTGTTTTTGGGATTTTCTGACTATTTTGATTTTTTTGGATTTTGATGTTTTCTAATGTTTTTGGATTTTTCTGGACATTTTCTGATGGTGTAACGCTATGTACAAGGTCCATATGACACAGAATAAGGATTTTCCCCCAGTCGGGAATAAGATATCCAGGATGGAGTGAGGAATGTGATGGAGTGGACGTGATGTCAATCATTCCGAATAATGGATAAGATAATCATTTATTACGAGTGATGGTGAAAAGTCATATTGGAATGATGGTAGACGAAAGAGCAGTTGACTACACATGGCGCCTGTTTGCCAGGTTTTCACCATGGTACTTATCCATAGTGCTACCGAAGTGCTTTACACTATTGGACGAATTATTTCTTTTGAATTTTTATGATTTTCTTTCAAAAAAAATTTGGTGTTACAATGATGCCTGTTTGCCAGGTTTTCACCAAGGTAACCATTTTTTTGCTTTTCTATTTTTTTTGTATTTTCTCGATTAAGACACAGATTCTTAGACACTACGCATATAACCTCTTCAATTGAAGGATTTTGATTGGTGACAAAATTGGTTCGCCTTTAGGGGTAGAAAGTTGATATGCACCTGATCCAAATGCTTTTGTGACTATATAGGGCCCTAACCAGTTAGGTTCGAACTTTCCTAGCTTTTCTCATTCAACTTGATTCTTGGGATTCTCCATTAAAACCAGGTCACCAATGTCAAAGTGTCTTTTTAGGACTTTCCTATTGTAGCTATGACGAAGGCGATTCTGATATGCTTGCAAATGGTCTAATGCTTTATGTCTTCGTTCATCCAGTAATTCAAGCTCTTGTAGTCTGGATACACAGTATTATTCATTATCAACATGGCCCTTCAAGGATACCCTCAGGGAAGGTATTTCAACCTCAATAGGTAAGATAGCTTCGGAGCTGAATACTAAGGAATATGGAGTGGTGTCGGTGGGAGTACGGATGCTAGTACAGTAAGCCCCTAAGGTAGGATTAAGCTATAGGTGCTAGTCATGACTAGCATCATTGACAATATTCTTGAGGATTCTTACAATGGTTTTGTTTTATTCCTCGGCTTGGCCATTACCTTGTGGGTAATATGGTGTGGAAAAATGATGTTGGATGTGGAATTCTTCACATAGGTGGCAAAATTCTTGGTTTTTGAATGGATGACCATTGTCTGTGATGATGGATTGGGGTACACCATACCGACAAATGATATAGTTTAAGATAAACTTAGATATTTGTGTGTCGGTGATGTAGGTCATGGGAATAGCTTCAATCCATTTGGTGAAGTATTCAGTTGTGGTTATGATGAATTTATGGACATTGGATGATGGAGGGTGTATCTTACCTATGAGGTCGAATCCCCATTGGGCAAAGGGCCATGGTGAAGTAATCAAATGAAGCTCTTATGCTGGTGCTCTTATCAAATATCCATGTATGTGACACTGTCTACATTTCTTTACAAAGATATATGAGTCTTTCTCCATTGTAGGCCAATAATAACCTAATCTCATTATCTTATGGGCGAGAGTAGGACCACTAGAATGCAAACCACATATACCCTTGTGCACTACTCGCAAAGTTGTTTGTGCTTCTTTAGCATCGAGACATCTCATTAGGGAGTTATGTAAGGTACGTCTATACAAGGTGTCTCTGATGACGGTGTATTTAGCTAACTTATGGACAAAGGTTCTACGCTGGTTGTTAGACAAGTCTACAGGTAAGGTTTGGGAATTTAGATAATTGTATACATCCTTGTACCAGGGGGAAGCGGGACCAACAATTGTACACACCATCACAAGGTCAGGGATATCATAGGCCAGGATCAATAGTTGTTCTACCAAAAAACTAAACTTAAGCACGTTGCTAGGAATATCCAGTAAGGAACCTATAGTTTCCATAGCATCGGCTTCCCTGTTTTGTATACGTGGTATCTGTTGAAAGGTGATCTCATGAAAATATTGCTTGAAACTATTGGCCATGCACTTATAAGGAGCAAGTTTCTCATCCTTAGTTTCGTAATCATCATTTACTTGCCGGACTACTAGCTGAGAATCTCCATAAACATGTAGACTCTTAATCTTCCATTGGGCTGCCATTCTTAATCCTCTCACTAAGGCTTCATACTCTACTATATTGTTGGTACACTGGAAAGCGATTTTGAATGATTTTGGAATCGTATCGCCTTGAGGTGTAACAAACAGTATACCCGCTCCTGAACCGTGGTTTTTATGTGATCTGTCAAAGTATAATTTCTAATTGGTTCTAGTGTCAATGTTGAAGATAAATTCATCTAGAAAATCTGACACTAAAGGATGGTTTGCCTTCAAGGGTGCATCTACTAACTGATTTGCAATCACTTGTCCTTTTATAGCCTTCCTCTCCACATATTGGATGTCATACTCACTATGTATCATAACCCATTTGGCCAACTGACCTGTTAATGCTACTTTACTCAGGAGATATTTGAGGGGATCTATCTTTGCAACCAACATGGTTTGGTGATTAAGCATGTAGTGCTGAAATTTTTGGGTAGCAAAGACTACCACAAGATAGGCACATTCTATGTTTCTGTAATTCAATTCATATCCTACCAAGGTACGACTGATGTAATAGACTGCCCTTTCACGACCTTGATCATCATTATGTGCTAGAAGGGCTCTTTGATGAGGGTGCAACCCGAGACACAAAAAATCACACAGAAAAACTAACGAATCTTATTATTTTCAAAGTATGAAATTCTTACATGCAGAGGATCTCCAATCCTCGAGTTCTGCAATACATGCAAATTACAGAAAATAAATTACAGAAATTCCCCTATTCACAACATGCGATCTTCTTTCCCAAAAACTGCCCACAAAAGTCAGAAACTACCCCATAAATAGCCCAATTCTCCGTTTGGAGCCAAAAACAACATTCTAATTATGCACAAACTTTCGGAAGCCCTAACTCAAGATCTAACCATCGGATCTTCAATGATAATACCTTTTCAGAAAGGTCTTGCGAAAATGAATTGCCAAAAAGTGGGGCCTAAAGGCTAACCACTTTCATTTTCCGCCAATTTTCGGGCCCATCCGGAGCCTTTAAGTCCCTCAAAATTAGCTCTGAAGATTTTGTAGGGCAAAAAGCAGAAACTGAAACTTGAATAACTTTTGAACCGGGAATGATCTTCGCATGATTCTTTCACCAGAGTGTTTATTATTATAGCCCGAAGCTTCCCTTAAATTTATGTCTCCTCACGCCGTCAAATTCATACCTGCTAAAAATAGCAGTTGAGTAGAAAAAGCAGAAAAGTAGTTCTGAAAGTTGTGAATTCTTCTTTGACGAAAAGGGTATCCAGAAATGCAAAAACATCTACAAAAATCTAAATGAAAGTAAATATATTTTTGGGTGATGTAGGATTGCCCTTACACCACTAGATGCTCCTGCATCAGACACCCAGGGTAATTTAAAAAGTGACCCTGTCACTTCTCAGGTGGTTGAGGAAAACCCAAATGGTCAACCTCTGCCTTAGACAACTAGGATGAATCTTCCACAGGCCTTCCTCTCCACTTCACCAAATATTCTTCATACTGCCTATTTCTGGTACTCCTTCCCACATGGCTATCCAAGATTTCTTCGATTTCCTCCTTTTCTGAAGTAGGTGTTGGAATACCACATTGTTCCATTGCTGGTACTTCCTCTGCACCACTCTCATGATATTCTGTCAAATCTACAATGTTGAAAATAGGGGAAATGTTGAATCCATCCGGCAACTCTACCTCATATGCGTTCCCTGAATCATGTCTCTTCAAAATTTTATAAGGATCGAACTTCTTCATCTTCAGTTTGTTATAGGTTCCTACTGGAAACCTTTCTTTCCTCAAGTGGACCATCACTTCATCACCAATCTAAAACTCCTTATACCTCCTCTTTTGATCTGCCTTAGCCTTATACTGCATATTCATCTTGTTAATGTGTTCTTTTACCTGCTCATGCATATTCTTGATGTGTTCTGCAAAGTCTTCAACTTCAGCACTTGTCTTCTTCTCTTGGTCCATCTTTCTCAATTCTAGAGCAGTCCTAGGACTACTTCCATACATAATCTGGAATGGTGATCTACCAGTGCTTCTATTGACAGAATTGTTGTAAGCGAATTTTGTCTAGGGTAAGATCAAATCCCATCCCTTTGGTTTATCTCCTACCAAGCATCTCAGTAGGTTACCCAAACTCCTGTTCACAACTTCAGTCTGCCCATCAGTCTGGGGATGGTGTGCAGAACTAAACTTCAACTCTATTTTCAACTTCTTCCACAAGGTCCTCCAAAAGTATCCAACAAATTTTGTGTCACGATCTGAGACTATACTCTTTGGCAAACCATGTAGCCTCACCACCTCTCTGAAGAACAAGTCAGTAATGTGGACTGCATCATGGGTCTTCTGGCATGGGATGAAATGTGCCATCTTCGAAAACTTGTCAACTACCACAAATACTGAATCATTCCCTTTCTGTGTCCTTGGCAAACTAAGAACAAATTCCATACTTATATCCTCCCACGACCTCTCTGGTATAGGTAAGGGCTGATACAACCCTATATTCTGACTCACTCCTTTAGCCATTTGACATACCCTACAACTCTGTACAAACTTCTTCACATCTTGTGACAACTGAGGCCAATAATAATGCTCACTGATAATGGAAATGGTCTTATCCCGACCAAAATGTCCTGCCATTCCTCCACTGTGCTTCTCCTTTATCAGGTTCTCTCTCATGGAACTCCTTGGAATACACAATTGACTTCCCTTAAACAACATGCCTTCTTGAATTATGAAATCCAGCCACTTTGTCCTATCAACTATAACAGGTTCCTTGCAAGCTTTCCAAGCCTCTGCAAAATCAGGATCATTTGGATACAATGTCTTGAGTTCACTAAACCCAGCCACCTCAATCTGCATTTCTATCAACAATGTATGCCTCCTACTTAAGGCATTTGCAACCCTATTTGACTTTCCACTCCTATGTTTTAAAACAAATGTATAACTCTGCAAAAATTCTACCCATTTCATATGCCTCTGATTTAATTTTCCCTGACTACTTAGGTACTGCAATGCTTGATGATCAATATACATAAAAAATTCCTTTCGCAACAAATAATGACTCCATTTCTTTAATGCTTGAACTATTGCATAAAATTCTTGATCATATACAAAGTACTTTCTCTTTGCATCATTTAACTTTTCACTGAAATAGGCAATGGGCTTACCTTCTTGGCTTAACACCACTCCAATAGCACAACCACTGGCATCACAATCCACCTGAAACACCTTATTGAAATCTGGGAGAGCCAAAACAGGTTGTTTTGTCACCTTCTGCTTCAATAGATCAAAACTTCTTGCTGCTCCAGTGCTCCACTTGAACTCTTTTCTATCCCCTCTCATTGTTTCAGTTAGGGGTGCACAAATACTACTGAAGTTTCTAATAAACTTTCTATAAAAACTGGCCAAACCATGGAAAGACCTCACCTCAGTAGTAGTTCTTGGGGTAGGCCATTCCAGAATAGCCTTCACCTTCTCTGGGTCCATCTTGAGACCTTCTGTCGAGACAACAAACCCCAAGTACACTAACTCCTTCTTCACAAAACTACACTTCTTCAGATTAATCAGCAATTTCTCTTCTCTTAACTTCTCAAAGACTCTACCAATATGCATTATATGCTCATCCAGTGACTTACCGAATATCAAAATATCATCTAAATACACAATAACAAAGCTTCCTAGGAACTCTTTCAGTACCTCATTCATGAGCCGCATGAATGTGCTTGGTGCATTGGTCAGCCCAAAAGGCATGACTAACCACTCATACAGGCCCTCTTTGGTCTTGAAGGCAGTCTTCCATTCATCTCCCTCTCGAATCTAGATTTGGTGATATCCACTCTTCAGATCAATCTTAGTGAAGTACTGAGCTCCACTCAAATAGTCCATCAAGTCATCCATCCTTGGTAGGGGAAATCTATACTTGATTGTTATCTTGTTTATGGCAAGGGAGTTTGTACACATCCTCCACTCCCCATCCTTCTTTGGTGCTAGTACTGTAGGTACTGCACATGGACTCAGACTCTCTCGAATCAAACCCTTTCTCAACAACTCCTCAACTTGTCTGTTCAACTCCTCATTTTATGTAGGAGTCATTCTATGAGCTGCCTTATTTGGCAAACTAGCTCTTGGGATCAAGTCAATCTGATGACTGATCTTCCTCATTGGTGGTAAACCCTTAGGTACATTATCAGAAACAATATCCTGAAACTCATTCAATAACCCAGAAACTTCTACTGGAACCTCCTCACTACCCTCCTTATCTATTTTAGGAATCAATGCATAACACACACACTCATGCTTCATGCCTTCTAAAAATTTCCTTCCATCAACATAACAAATTCTAGCACTACTGCATACCTTTTCTTCGGCCTTCTTCAGGGGTTTCAACTTATGGCGGACTCCATCCTTCATCAGGGAATAAGTGTTTGCATGGCCATCATGTACAGCTCACCTGTCAAACTTCCACGGCCTCCCCAACAACATGTGACATGCATCCATGGGGATGATATCATAGAGTACCTTATCACGATAGCTTCCAATATTGAACTTCACCAGGCACTACTCATTGACTAGAACTTTGTGGTCTTTCTGCAACCAGGCAATCCGATATGGATGTGGATGCCTTTCCCTCTTCAGCTTCAACTTTGTAACCATCTCTTCTGACACTAGATTATCAGTGCTCCCACCATCAATAATGACATCACAACATTTGTCTTCACACTTGCACCTTGTGCGAAACAAATTCTTCCTCCGTTCTGGCTCCTTCTCTTCAGTCACCAGGGCTCTTCTAACCACTAGGGCTTCTCCCCTTTCAGCATCATCTGAATGCTCATATTGAGCCTCCTCATCTACATGCGCAACCCTTGCACGACCTTCTGGCCTTTTGTCTATCCTTCCTTGGTATTGTGGACATTCATAGGCTCGATGTCCTTCTTCACCACATCGGAAACAAGTTCCTCTGAAACCACCCTTCCAGGTCCTTGCCCAAATCTTCCTCGTCCTCTACCTCTTTGATCACCACCATTTTGATCACGTGGGCGGTAGAAGTTATCATTCCTCTGGCTTCGACTGGTACCCACATCTTCATTTTTCTTCTCATCCTCATTTCGGCTTCCAAAAGATCTTCCGCTACCCCTTCCACTTTGACCTCCTCGTCCTTTTTGCTTACTGTCAAATCTTTTGTTCAACTTCTCTTCAACTCTCAGCGAAAATTGGTAAGCATCCTCAATGGTGGCCATTCTGACCAGGCTTAACTCCTCTTGAATGCTTGGCTGTAACCCATTAAGATAACGGGCTACCTTCTCCTTGTTGGCCTCTGCATGTCCTGTTCTGATGATCATCTTGTGAAAATCTTCTATGTATTCTTTCACATATCTACTTCCTTGCTTCAACCCTTGCAATTTCTTCAATAGATCTAACTCATAGTCCATTGGCATGAACTGCTTCTTCAGTTTCTCCACCATGCAATCCCATCTGGTGATCTTTCCCTTTTCTCTCTTATTTCTTTCTAGCTGGACCTCTTTCCACCAGATACTGGCGTGGCCCTTTAGCTTCATTTTTGAAAACTTAACCCGATTTGGGTCCTCTACTTCTTCATACTCGAAATACTCTTCCAACTCATTGATCCAGTCAATCAACTCTTCCGAGTTTAGACTTCCGAAAAAATTGGGAACTTCTACTCTAGGTCTTTTTCCAATCTTTGAAATGGCCCTTATTAGCTGCATTTGATCTTGATCAATAGCTTCTTCTTCCTCTTCTACATCTGAATCTTCTACCTCTTCTTCATCCTCACTTTCTTCTCCCCTTCTCAGGTTTACCCCTCTTCTTAACTCTCTTTGTAATGCATTAATTTGTCTCTGGAGGGCTCTGAAACCCTCAGCCGCTAATGGATCTCTTCCACCAGCATTTCTGGCACCTTCAGCACCACCTCGCCTACCACGCGCCAGTCTTGGAGGCATCTTGAATATCTTGAACCCGCAACCACAGTCCTGGTGCGAACTGCCTCATGATCAACGATCTGTCCACACGCTCAAGAAAACCCGCTCTGATACCACTTGATGAGGGTGCAACCCGAGACATAGAAAATCACACAGAAAAACTAACAAATCTTATTATTTTCAAAGTATGAAATTCTTACATGCAGAGGATCTCCAATCCTCGAGTTCTGCAATACATGCAAATTACAGAAAAGAAATTACAGAAATTCCCTTATTTGCAACATGCGATCTTCTTTCCCAAAAACTACTCACAAAAGTCAGAAACTACCCCATAAATAGCCCAATTCTCCGTTTGGAGCCAAAAACAACATTCTAATTATGCACAAACTTCCGGAAGCCCTAACTCAAGATCTAACCGTCAGATCTTCAATGATAATACCTTTTTGGAAAGGTCTTGCGAAAATGAAGTGCCAAAAAGTGGGGCCTAAAGGCTAACCACTTTCATTTTTCGCCAATTTTCGGGCCCATCCAGATCCTTTAAGTCCCTCAAAATTAGCTTCGAAGATTTTGTAGGGCAAAAAGCAGAAACTGAAACTTGAATAACTTTTGAACCGGGAATGATCTTCGCCTGATTCTTTCACCAGAGTGTTTATTATTATATCCCGAAGCTTCCCTTAAATTTCTGTCTCCTCACGCCTTCAAATTCATACCTGCTAAAAATAGCAGTTGAGCAGAAAAAGCAGAAAAGTAGTTCTGAAAGTTGTGAATTCTTCTTTGACGAAAAGGGTATCCAGAAATGCAAAAATATCTACAAAAATCTAAATAAAAGTAAATATATTTTTGGGTGATGTAGGATTGCCCTTACACCACTGGATGCTCCTGCATCACTCTTAGTGCTGACTGAGTTGCTGAAATGTATAGTATCAAAGGTTTTCCCTCTATAGGTGGCATCAATATTGGTGGGGTGAGCAAATAATCCTTGATCTGCTAGAAAGCTTCTTGACATTTAGGTGTCCATACAAATGGTACTCCCTTCTTGAGTAGATGTTGAAATGGGTGTGTTTTGTTTGCTAGTTGTACAATGAAGTGCCAAATAGATTATAATCTCCCTTGAAGTGTCCTTAGTTGACCAATGCTGACTGAGGGAGGCATTTCTACAATAGCTTTCACCTTCTCTGGATCTACTTTGATTCCTCTTCTAGAAATTATATAACCTAGAAGTTTCCCTAATTTGACTCCAAAAACACATTTATTTGGGTTTAGTCTAACATTGTAATTCTATAGCCTCTAAAATATCTTGTCTAGAACATTCTAATGATCTGCCCTTGTTACTGATTTAGCTATGATGTCATTGACATAATCTTCCATGAAGGTATGTACAAAGTCATGAAAAATACTATTCATTTCCCTTTGATAGGTAGCTCCTACATTCTTTAGGCCAAAAGGCATAACATTCCAACAATACATTCCCCATGGACATGTGAATGCTGTCTTGTGTTGATCTTCAGCTGCAATTTTGAATTGGTTATATCCAGAGAAACCATCCATAAGGGATAGCATCTCATATCCTGTTGTAAGGTCTACTATCATGTCAATATTCGGCAATGGGAAATCATCTTTAGGGAATGCCTTGTTGATGTCTCTAAAGTCAGTACAAATACGAATTCCCCCAGTTGGTTTAGTAACTGGTACAAGTTTGGAAATCCAGTCAGCATAATCTATAGTTCTTATGAATCCGAAATCCAAAAGTTTCTTGAGTTCTGCTTTGACTAACAGGGCAATTTGCGGATGCATTTTCCATAACTTCTGTTTAGCTGGCTTAATACCTAGCTGCAATGGTAGATGGTGAAATATTAGGTCTGGATCTAGCCCAAGCATGTCTACATAGGACCATGCAAATTTTATCTATCTCTTTGTGAAGAAGTCCTTAAACTCGGGTTGTTATGTTTCTATCAATGATGCTGCAAAATATACCATTCGAGGGTTTTCTTCTGTGTTTATGTTGACTGCAAAAGACTCTTCTACTAACATTAATGATTGTTCCCATGCAATGGAGAGAATGTTTAAACCCCTATCCTTGGTTGCCTCAGAAAGTTTTTCACCCTCAGATTCGTCCTTTATTTTTACTTTTTCTTCGTCCAAAGGCACCTTGCAGTTTTCACCTAGGGACTTGTCATTTTTCTCTTTTTGATCATTTTTCTTTTCATTCTCATTTGTATGACTAGAGGTGTAAACAGACTCCCCAAAATATGCTTTATTGTCCAATTCTATGGTGAAACCAGCCTTATGATCCCCTCCAGGAATACCTTCTCAAAGTCCCAGGAACTCAACTAATGCTTTGTCATTCTCGAATACATCTAAGACAGGTGTACCTTGTTGATCCTAGTCAATAAGTTGGGGATATATAAGAGGCATGTCATCATCAGAGTTTTGAAATGTGGTAGGTGACAAGGTGAATATGGAATTGTTGACATGGTCATAGAAGTTTTGGACTAACTCCTTCTTGTTCTTTTTCCTCGAGGTAGGTAACTTCTGATGTGGGACTATTGCAATGGCTAGGTCGTCAGAAGATGGTTCGTTAGGTGCCCAAGTTGCACGATCAAGGGTTTCCCAATAATAGTGTTTAACCCATTCTTCTTTGGTCAGGGACTTGTTATTACGAGGATTAGGTGGATTTGGTATGGATTTGATAATTTAGTCTAGTTCTCGAAACAGATTATCTAGGTTCATGGTGTTGGTTGAAGAAAGGGAATCCCATTCATAATCGCTTGAGTCAAGTGATTCATCATAAACTGGGGCAGGTAGTTGATGAGATATCTTGACATCTTCATAAGCACTTACCTCCTCTTGAAATGGTGATGCAGTACTTGGAAACTCAATTCTAAGTGGTTGGAACCCTAGCCCTAGGTGTTTCGGTCATGGTGAGACGATGATAGGTTTTGTCCTTCCAATTTGATGGAGTCCTAACCCACTATGTCCATCATAGCCTTTGCCTTACATTATCCTAAAACCTTTGCCATATTTATCTTTAGCTATTTGAATAGACGGTCAAAGGTATTCATTGTCATCTTGGTACAACCAGGAAGTAATGTCTTCTTGATCAACAATTTATTCACTTAACTCTCCCCATTTGGTTAATGTCATTGTAGGGGGAACATGAAATGTAACCATAGATTGTCTCTTATCTGCCAAGGGTAAACCATATGCCTTGGGTGGAATCAGTTGACTGACGCAGTAAGATGCCTTCATATGATATTCTCCACAACCTTTGTCTTGGATCTCAACTTTGGGAGTGGATGATGGTGGTTTTAATGAAATGGACTTGATGAGGTGTGACGGGTCAACGTATAGGGATATGTATAGGGATAATTTGTATGATGAAGCTTGTTGATTGATAGGAACTTGATGTTGTGGAATTTCCCTTAGGCTGGTACAATATTGAAATGGATCTGGATCACCATCAATTGTGATCTCAGTGCCATTATATGGAAATTTGAGACATTGGTGATATGTTGAAGGTACTACTTTCATTGCGTGTATCCAAGGTCTACCTAACAACAAGTTATATGGAAGGCTGAGATCCAAGACTTGGAAGCTGGGGTTCATAACTATTGGGCCAATTCTGATAGGAAGTGTAACAACTCCCTTGGATGATCTTTCCTCATCGTTGTAAGCCTTGATGACTATAATTTTAGAGGTTTCTATGCATTCTTCTGAGAATCCTAATGCCTTAACCAATTTTAGGGTACACAGGTTCAAACTTGCTCCTCCGTCTACCAAGACTCATCTAACTTTGGTTTGATGGACTAAGACTTCAAGATGTAATGGGTCATTATGATCAGTCTTTTCTATCGAGTAATCCTGTTGGGAAAATGTAGCATGATGGGAGTTGGTTAGATATCCTACCATTTCTTCGAGACAATTGACATCTAAGTCGGTAGGAATGGTCATGTTGTATAAGGCTCTGTCGAGAATATCTCGATGATTAGGTGACAAGGTCAACAGTTCTAAGATTGATATCTGTGCCGGAGTTTTGCTGAGTTGTTCAAGCAAATTGTAGTTAGGCTTGTAGGATTGTGTAGGTGGCCTAGAAGAAGGACCTGGAAGAGTTATTTTGG
This sequence comes from Sequoiadendron giganteum, assembly GCA_007115665.2. NCBI lineage: Eukaryota > Viridiplantae > Streptophyta > Pinopsida > Cupressales > Cupressaceae > Sequoiadendron > Sequoiadendron giganteum. The sequence continues at coordinate 115,498,553 of CM021105.1, read as the reverse complement.
TTCTGTGTGTATTTACAGCACATTCAAGATGCTTCTTGATGGTGATGATGTTGAAATTTTTGTTTGCCGCTTAGAGATGGTTTACAGTTTTTCCATAGTCATACTTGGCATTGTTATAATTGGCGGATGGAGGATTCTTGGGTCCCGAACTGGAGGCTTTTCCTTTCGTGTGATATGTAATCGGTCTATGAAAACCTTGTGATCAGCATTCTTGGTATTCTTCTTCCCATTGACCTCTATGGTTCCATCCTCAACAAAGTCCTGGATGATATTTTTCAGTTGTCGACATTGTTGAAGGTTGTGTCATTTTGTTCGATGATAGTCACAATAGGCAGTATCATCCCACCATGAAGGTTTAAATTGTCCAGGATCATAATCTCTTGGTTCCATAGGTTTGATGAGATTGTGTTTAATCGGCTCTTTGAATATTGTCTCTATTGGTTGCCCCAAAGGGGTAAATTCATGTTGAGGAAAATGCCTTTGTGGGCATTGTTATTGTGAATTTTGGACATAATTAGCTGTTTGATTTGGATTGTTTGACATGTCCTGATTGGGATTGTAACCTCTAACTATGATAATCGGTCCTATATGTATAGTCTTAGCATCGACAATGTCATCGTTGGTAACATTCTTGTTTCTATCAGCGGGAAGGTTTTGATGTTGGAAAATGAGATTTCTACCTAGTACTTTTATTTCTCCTTTGTCAATAAGGCCTTTTTCAAGGATGATGCCCTTCTGTACCAAGTCTAGGAATGAGGTACAATAGTGTACCCTTAAGTCACTTCTCAATTTGGGATTGATGTTTTCAAGAAATATTGTGACTTTTTGTTTTTCCAGTATTTCAACTGGACATCTGCTAGCTAAACTTCTCCATATTTGGAAGAAAGTGGTGAAAGTTTTGCCATCTTCTTGCATTGTGTGACACAAGGTAGCTATTGTTACTTCATTTTCTATGTTAAAGGGAAAGTGTTAAACAAAATTCTCAGCTAATTCACCCCAGGATCATATGCCATATGGTAACTTAGAGAACCATTCCAGTGCTATCCCAATAAGGGTTCGCAGAAATAGTCTCATCAAGTATGTGGGGCCATATGATATGTCCATACATGTCATAGTGAATTCTGTAATGTGTTCTAAAGTATTTTTCTTCCCATTATACTTAGGCAAAGTTGGTATAATGTATCTGTGGGGGAAGGGTGTCATCTATAATGCCTTGTCAAAAGGGCATGGACATAGATCTTGCGCTGAGATAGTTCATTTGTTTGACATAGACATCGTGTCCATCTGTGGTTGAAGAATTTGCATTTGGTTTTGTAGAACATCTACTTGTGTCAAGGACATGTTGTTCACATTGTTTGGGTCAATGTAGGTGTTCTAAAATGCTATATTATGTGACGGGTTGTGATTGGGACTTGATATAGGAATATTTCTAGTTGGAATGTTGGTACCTAATGTAGGAATGTTTCCAGTTGGAATGTTGGGGCCTTATATAGGAATGTTTCCCATTGGAATGCTTTGTGTAATCCCTATGGTCGTGTTTGTGCCAAATGTAGGCTTCTTACCAACAATATTTGTACCAAAAGGATTCAATGAGGTTCCCCTTGCAGTAAATTGTAAACCTTGTGTTACGTTGAAAGGGGTTGTGTTGACAATTGATGTTGTTTGTGTCGGTATGGAAATTGGTATGGCCATCGTAATTTGCAGAATAGACACACTTGATGTGGTAGTTTGGGTTTGTTGAGTAGGTGTCATTTTCAATGTATGGACATTAGTAGGATGGCACCGTTTACTACCAATTGTGCTAGAAATCTCCGGAGGTCATTTGCCAAAATGTCATCCATAAAGGATGCAAACTCAAGATCTTGGACCGCAGCCTCGATGTCTTCTATAAAGACTCGGCCATGGGCATCCCTAGTGACATGTTTATCTAGCAAAGGTCGCTGTGGTTTCTCTTTCCTTGATGGTTGAGTTCCGAAAGGATTGAAAAATTCATTAGGATCTGACATGATTCTAAGTTTATTTTGGGACCTTGTTTCAACCATAAAAGTTTGCTCAAAATGGGATAATGCAGACTATAGCTAAAGACCTGATATGTCCTAATCCTATGTTTTTTTGGATTTTTCTGATATGACAAATGTTATGACAATGATGTATACTAAGATGGAGTATGGTAGGACAAACAATATGCAAAATCTTGAGTAGACTATGACAATAAATGAGTCTAAGATGGGTATAACCTACCAATTATGGAATAAATGACTGCAAGGAGTTGTTTTGACCAAAGAACCTGATTGTAGGACAAAGACAATTGACAAGGAAAATTTCCCAAACTAGACTATTGAGCTGGAAAGATTCACAAATAGGACTAAAGTGGCTAGGTTCAATGATTGTGACAAACCAGAACATGAACGTATCCAATGACAAGGAAAGTTATCTATTCTATGATATGAAATTTCCTAGGAAGTATCTATATGCATGCAACTTAGGATGACTATGACTAAGACATATATGACACCTAATAATGTAAGGTTTTTGAGAAAATTCTTTAGTTTCTATCCAAGGTTGATCTTTAGTAATAGAAGTGAAAATGACAGTAATGTTTCAGACTCAGTTTGCGGTTTTCAAAGTTTTCTGTTGACAGTCAAATGCGGTTCACCTAATAGATGCGGTTCTAAATTTGACAGATGCGGTTTACCAATGTGCATGCGGTGATTTGACTAAAACCTCATTTTGGACACTGACAGAGTTTGAAATTTTTGACAGATGCAGTTTGATTTATGATAGATGCGGTTTTGCAATACACATGCGGTGATACCTATGGACTCTGTAAGCCTAAATTTTCTGACAGACACTTGCGGCTTGAAAATTGACAGACGCGGCTTACATGTGCACCTGCAACTCAAAATGTTACGGTTGCGGCTCATCATATTGAGACTGTTTAAACTAAAATTTTTGACAAACACATGTGGCTTTTCCCTAATAGATGTGACTTGCTAAGACAAATGCGGTGTTTTAAATAGCAGTTGCGACTCACTTTTTGACAGTTGAAGTTTTCTTTTTTTGAAAGTTGTTTTGACTCACTCTATTTGTTGATTAATATTTTTGATGAATACAACAAAAACAAACACAACAATCAATGTATTTTTAGTTTGTGATTATAGAACTATTAAGACCTGAAAATATTTACAACCTAGGGTTTTTGGACAATACTTGCTAAGTTCTTACTTGGATTTCACTAGCTACGCATATTTATGGCAGATGACTAGTAGCTTGACCCCACTAGCTCCCCTCCACGACACTCACTTATATGGGGTAGCCAAGCTACTTTACCCATGGAACTCCCACGACATACATCTCATCTCCACACATAAACCATAAGAATGTAAGATGGCTTCACAGGGCCGACCCTACTGTGCCAACAAATAGATGGGTTTTTGGAAAATCTACAACAAGGTGTTTAGTAAGGGAATTCCATTCATGGGGCACTACTCAACTTCGGCAAGAGTCCATTTCTGTCCATCTCATCAGAATAGTGTGCGTGATTCTTGGGTTTCTCCAAGAATCCACTTTTAAATACCGGCTAGAAGTCGCTTGGCGTCTAGCATGCTACCAGTCTAAGTCATCTTGGGGTGAGTACTTTTTCCCACCAAGATAGGCCCAAGTTCTAGAATTGGTAACTATCTCTCTTACACCTAGGTCGCATGAATGTGCAAGGGGAGAGGATACTTTGGTGTACCAAATCGTGGGGTTACAAAAAAATTTCTTTTGCACCAGACAAAGAAGACAATGGTTCTTTTTGTTTCAAATGATAGTTATTTATCTACCAAATAGAAAACTTGCTAAATAAATAAAAAAAAAAGCATTAGGTCCTGCATGCAAATTAATTAGTAGTTCGTTTGTGGTGTCTTCGACTTTCGTCCTACAAAAAACAATGGTTTGTGTTCTTATGCTCTTCTATGCTTTGTCCTACAAACACTGGGTTAATCCACCTTAACACAACTATAAACAAACATTATCGAAAATCAAAACAACCTAAACAACAAAAATGAAAAAAAGAATGTACGGAAATGATTAAAAAATGAAAAAAAAATGATTACCAGGCAGATGCGGCGTTTCGATCCACATATGCGGCTCAATGTTGATAGGTGGATGCGGTTCATGAATTTATTGACAGGCGGATGCGGTTCAGGGCTTCACGGATGCAGTTCAGAATGGCGGATGCATTGCGGAATATGGCAGATGCGGTGCGCGAGGATAGATGCGTCATTTTTCTAAATTGATGTGGTGTGCCGTATGATAACCTATAAAAAAATGAAAAATGGAAAAACAGAAAGATGAAAAGATGTGCGAATTTGAAGCGTGATTCATGTCGGGTTCACTAAATGTAACATAGAATAAAATATCTAGATGAAGATCTACAACTAGAATAAACATTGTTAATCCTAATCTAAACAATATTAATCTAAATTAAATAACAAAGAATGAATAAGAAAACATAATGAATAACTAAACAAATGAATTGAAAAGATCTCACTGAAGACGCGTTCACTCCTTCAAATTATCTTGATTGCTCTTCTCCATTTTGTTGTTTCAGTATTTTTGCCCTCAGATTTTCTGTGTTTGATGCAAGCATAAATGTGTTGAATGTCTAAGAAAAATATTGAAGATAAGTTTCTTCTCAAAAGTGTATGATTTCGGGAGGAGGAATAATGATGATGACAAGCCTTTTTATAGATTTTGGGTTTTCGAATGATCGGCTCAGATTTGAAATAGAGATCAACGATCGAGATTGATGAATGTCATGCGATGGGATTTTTGTGTCAGTTAGAACGTGAGTTAGGAAATTTTGCAGGATAAATATTAAATTAGAATGATAACTTAATCTTGTGTCAGGGCTGTTCGAAAATAAAGAAGAACAAGAGTTAAAGATCTTAATCTTCAGTTGAGAGTTTTCAAAAATAGAAGAAATAGACTTTGAATGTCAAAGACAAAGTTAGAACTCGAAGATGAAGAATTCAAATGCATATATGAATGAATGAATGAATTAAAGATATTTAATTAATAAACACATTCATAAACATGAGTTAGAACTGGTTGAATGACTAGTCATGACAGAGAGTCTCCTCACAGAGATGATCAAATATCGAATCCAGAGATAACTCGCGGATTTAGAAATAGATCTCGAATTAGATGGTGAGTGAATAATTATTCAACTGGATGATAGAAGAATGTGACATAAATAATTAATTAGTGAATTAAATGCTAATTTAATTCAACATTCAAAAATGAAAGATTTAATTGAAATAAATAAAGATAATTTATTTAATGTGACTATTGAAAAGGTGGAATTGAATAATTAAATAAGAAATATTTAATTATAGTTGAACAGATTAAATTGGGTAATAATAAATATTTAATTACGGATAAAGGGGGTTTAATTAAATAATAAATATTTAATTATGAAACAAGAATTAATTAGTTAGCAACATAATTAAATAAACGTAATTTATTTAATTAATCAATAGTTGAATAAATGAATTAATGAACTAGTGAATTAATTAAAAGGGGTATTTAATTAATAGAGGAAATATGTATTAGAAAGGGTAATTAAATAATTAACATTATTTAATCATGACAATGGATATTAGAAAATTATGTCGAAAGTGGTGCTCACAGGCCTAGACCAATTTTCGGTGTCTACACAATCCATCTACAATCTCAATGTTGTTTCACCCATTTATTGTTAGGGTTCTTATCACTGGCCTATTAGTCCATCTGTGACCAAGGTAAGTGCAAGAAGTTGGGTCCACAAAGAGGGGAAGTTTCGGCTGAAAAAAAATTTCTCGCACGAAAAGCGTACGCCTTTTCAAAAAACGCATACGCGTTATGGATCGGGTACCCGATCCTAAATCCATAACGCGTACGCATTATGATTTGAGTACATAAACCCAAAACACGTACACGTTATGAAATATGTACTCGTTCATAATGCATACGTGTTATGAAATGCATATGTGTTATGAAACGCATACGTGTTTCAAAAAACTATTCAATTTTTTAAATAAGCGACTCTGAAAATCATTTTCAAAGTCAAGTTTTGTGGGCCAGAGGGAGAAGTAGATCACGTACACATTTTGGAGTCCTGGATTTTGCCAAATTGTCACTGCCACCTCCTCCCATCGACCCCCCCTGACCTTAGCAAGCTCCAGGTTGGTTGAATGCTACAATATTTTTTCATTTTTGTTTTATCACTAACACATTTGATTGCAAAATCTGATAAAACCTTTCGATGAAAGCTATATAATCAGATGTATCATTGGGCACTTGTGCGAATTTTCATTTTTTAAAATTTTTATCCCCGATGTTCATCAGAATTTCGACGAACAATTTTTTTGTCTACGTGTCGACGAAGATCTTTCGCCGAAATTTTGATGGACCTGCAAAGTTAAATTGTGGCGGACATAAATAAAAATGAGCTCGACTATTTATTGCGAGAGTGTTTTGCTCGATGGTTTTCTTGGGGAAAATCAGAAGAAACTCAAGAAGATATCGCTAGGTTGAGGGTAGCCATTGTCTTTTTCTAGAATTCATTTGTGAAATCAGATTTGTACTTCCAGGTTTGAAAATCATATTTTAAAGCAACGTCTCATTAGATTTCATTTTTAGTCTTGTGCATTTTTAGAATTTCATTTCCAGATTTTAGACTTGACTTCACAAATTATTTATAAGGGAATTGTTTATAACTGATGGAAAAATCTTGATAGATTTGGACAAAGATTATATTTGCAAGGTTTCAATTTTAACCCTAATGATCAATTTTCAATAGATTTGGGAGCCATAGCTAGATAATATGAAAGGTGTTAATTGTTTTTTTCCGTAACCAAGTTTATCTTCTAGACACATAGCATATAAAATCTTAGATAATACTTCCTTACAATACCATCAATCTATATTCTAACCCAATACTACTTATCAAATCCTTATATGAACATAGTCACCTATAACCTCACTCAAGAATTTTAATTAATTCCTTGAATTAAAGCCAAAATGAGAATTACACACACCATAACAGTGAGATGAATAGAATAACCCTTGATCATTTTATTCAAGATAATAATATATTCATACAATGGAGATACATGACCTTAAAATGAGTAATTTTCATTCAGATGCTAGTACTGTCTTGAAAATTAAGTACCCATGAAACTAAAACCTACAACAGAATGACACCAAACCTAAGAATAGTATCTTCACTATAATATTAGGCTCTTTACAAATTCACTCTGCAACTTCACTTAGACTCAACCTAAAGATATCTAACTTGCTAACCCGTATTTCTGGTCTTGAAATCCTTCTTATAGGGAAAATGAAGGAGCAACAAGAATCGGACCAGAAATACACTTGTCACTGGTCACTTGGACCGCCTTATGACATTTCAAAAATTGGTTACAACAACTGAGTCTTTGGAGAATCTTTTTGGTCATCCCGTCCACTGGAGAATAACTGTTGCATTTGCCAAACTTCGAAAACTTGCACCAAAACTGCCACCAAGACATAACCAAAATTTGTTATAACCATAACCGCTGAGCTGTTAACTGCCAATTGTAGGCTCTGTCCTATTCTTGTTCAGTTAAGTACTTTTCTACCCATCCTTGATATTCCTCATCCATTGGCCAATTAAAATTTACCACGTCATTTACCTTGGTACTATAAGGTGTATACTTTACTGCTACTTGATTCGCCTCCCTTTCAAAAGATTCCAAAAATGTGCTAGTGTTAATGATTTTATCCATACTACTCATTAGCATGTCATAATCTGAGTCATCACAAATCAATTTGATTTGTGCATTGATGATTTCATCTACCCTGTTCTGCCATTGCTACAGTGATCTAACATTTCCTTGGGCATCTACAATATATGGTAAAGATGTGTCACTCCAGTCATCAAAACTCTTTACCAACTCTTTAATCCTCCTGCTGAAATCATCAGGTAAGGCCTAGAAACCTTGCAGTGACTTCACAAAGTCTTGAGTAGGCCTTAATTGTTGAGGCCTATTAGCTGCATTTTGAGAATTTCATTTCCAGATTTTGTTGTGCAAGTTCAATATTCTGATTTTAGGAGTGTAACAGTTGGAAATCATAGTAAAATCAGAATTTAATAATTTTTGGAATTAGCATTTGAAAGTGTTTTTTGGGGTCATTAACTTCAGACTATCTTATTTTTTGCAGGAGTGGTTGCATGCCAAATTTTTTTGGTGTAAAATATCATAATTATTATATTTTGTTACCTGTGTATGATTAAAAATTATTGGAGTGTGAGTTTGATATTTTTTGAAGGTCTAAATATTCAAGCTTGGTAAAGAAAAATCATGTCAGATAATATTAGTCTAGAACAAAATGAAGAGTCACTTGATAGATTATGGGCTAGATTGAATAGAAAGGGTGATAGGAAATGTTATTGTGCTTGCAATAATTGCAAGGGCTTAAAGACGAGAAGACTTTTAGTCACAACAGCTGAGAAACATTGTAGCCAACATGGCCACATTGAAGGGGGGCATGGTTATCGTCCATTGGTAAGTTGTTTATTATATGTGTTTATAACTTTATATTGATTGAATTTGTAAATGTTTATATTGTTTTAAAATTTGATATATATATATATATATATAAAATCACTTGATCATGATCATGGTTTATTTGTGTATGTCATTATTATAAAGGTGGAATTCCCTAGGGCACATGATATGGATTATCACGGTCCGAAGAATGTGGTTTTGCAAGCGGAGGAACATGGAGTTGTGAATATCGAAGATGAAGTTAATGATCTTATGGAAGAATATGATCGTGCACCAGAAAACACAATTGAAGATGATGGTACAAATACATTGATCCATGACACATGTAGTGGCACATCTGATCATGTTGATTGAGATGACTTTGATGATGTTCATCATTTACCTATACTTGAGAAGGCATACGAGCCCCTTTATGAAGGCTCCCAAACAACTCTTCTCTCTGTTGTATTGTTGTTGTTGAACTTGAAGGTTATGAATGGTTTATCCAACATAGCAATCTCACAGATGTTAAGGTATGTCATATATGTCATCTTTTTTCATCTATTTTAATTGTTGTTAGTTCATCGCTAGTAAATAAAGGATGAAGTATGTACCATTAATATTCTTTTTATTAAGAAATTATTTTTTGTTGTAGATTGATTAGTGAAATTTTGTTACCACCATCAAATATTTTACCTCGATCATACCGAGATTTATCTGGCATTATGAAAGATATTGGAATCGAGTATCAAGCAATAGATGCATGTCCCAATGATCATATTATATATCATAAACAAAATGAATTTGCAACAGAATGCCCGAAATGTCATATCAGTAGATATTGAACAGATCAACTAACAAAAAAGGTGTCTCACAAGGTTATTTGTTATATTCCCATTATTCCATGTATGCAACAATTATTTAGGTGCGAAAGCTTAGCGCAATTTATGGATTACCATGCACGAAATAGAAGTGGAGATGAGATTCTTTGAATGCCTGTAGATGGTTCTGCATTTAGGGACATGGAGGAAAAATGGCCACAGTTTAAAGAAGAACCTCGTAATCTCAGGCTTTCATTGGCAGCGGACGGTGTCAATCCATTTGGAGAGCTAAGATCTATTTACTCGGTGTGGCCTGTTTTTGTTATCAACAATAACATTCTTCCATGGATGTCAATAAAGAGGGAGCATATAATGTTGGTAATGATTGTTCCAGGTATTTGTTTACATCAATTTTCTTTAACGTAGTAGCATCTCATTTGTCTTATTTGTTGCATAATGACTTATATGTTTTTTTCATTTAATAGTCATGTACAAGAATTTATATATAATGCACTAAAATGGTTATAATAATTATGTAATGTTTATGTTCATTCAACTAGGTAAGTACCAAGTTAAAGATATGAATGTATATATTGAGCCTCTTATCGACGAGTTACTAAAGTAATGGAATGGCGTGACTATGCATGACGTATGTAGACCAATAGGACAAAGACAATTTGAATTCCATGCAATGCTTGTATGGACAATTCATGATGCCCTAGGGCTAACACATTTTTTTGGTATGTTATAATGTTCGACTAAATGACTTTAACAATATTTAATTTTATGAAGTAGATATCATGCATGTTTTTTAAATAATCTATTCATTATATATAATTATAAAAATTGACATATTTAATCCAATTATATATGATTTGCAGGTCTTCAAACAAAGGGAAAATTTGCATGTCCAATTTGTGGTCCAAAGATGAAATCTCATCATTCAACAAGTTTAGGAAAGCAGGTGTTTGATGAGTATAGGCACTTCCTCCACATAAATCATAAGTATCAAACTACCGAAAAACATCTTTTCAATGGGAAAGAAGAGACTACACAAAACCATGAAGAATGACACCTCACCTATGGAAGTTGGAATATAATAGAATTAATCATCAAGGTTATACATCAGATCAAATTGTTTATCTATCATATATGATATGTTTTGAATTTATATTTTTATATTGTGTTGTGTTTACTCATGCTGTAATTGACAATGATTGTCATTGTTAATTTGTTTAACTTATATGCTTCATGAAGGTCGTCAAGGCATTAATGGTCGGCTTCTACATGGACTAGAAAGTTATCCTAGACAATTTAGTAGGTTGCCCTACTATGATCAGCTACAAATTGTGCATTTGTTTGATACAATGCATATCGGAAAGAATATGACAGAAACATTATGGAAAATATTGTATGGAAGGCGTGACAAAGAAAAAATTGTCAAAATTTATAGTGACATTCAGGAAGCCAATCATGTAATGAAAAATTTAATTCAATTAAATAGGGATGGAGACCCAATTAATATAAGTGCCCTTCCTTGGTTATTAATGGAGCATCAAATCAATGCTATAAAAGAAGTCATACGAAAAATTCGATTTCCCATAGGATTTGCTGTGAACATAAACAATATCATAACAAAGAAAGGTGAATTTGGGTCAGGGATGAAAATGAATAATTGGCATACCTTCATTAAGGTAATTATTCTAGTATATTATATATAAATTTGTATACTACATATACTTTTCAGTGTATTATGTTTACTACTTTTGGGAAAATAATGAAAAGATCATTTTATAATTGTTGTAGTATGTTCTACCTCTATCTCTCCCAGACAACTTCGACAACAATGTCAAGAAAGTTATATATGATCTTGGAAAATACATGAGGTAAGTAGCGATATTTGTTCAATTCATTGAATATTTTTGTTAAATCTCGTTAATATATTTGTGCCTTGAATCACTTGTAGATGGTTGCCATCTAAAGCAATCCTTAAAGAAGATATAAATTATTGGAAGAAAAAAATTCCTCGTCTAATGTGTGAAATGAAAAAGTGTCTACCTTCAACATTTTTCAATGCAAAAGAACACTACCTCATACACCAAGTTGAGGAGATTGAATTGTGTGGACCTGTACACACAAGGTCAATGTGGATGGTTGAGAGGCACTTGAAATTTTTGAAGGCTTTAGCTAGACAAAGAGCACATCTGGAGGGTTCTATGGTGGAGGGATACATGGTATACTAGACCATGGTGTACATTACTGAATATCTTCCTAAGTTTGCAACAAAGATCCATGTAGATCGCATTTGGGATCCCAACTCCATTAACAAATTCGAAGGGGAATACCTGATGGGGAAAGGTAGATTGAGGAAAGTGATAGGTAATTATAAGATGGTCATGGAGATTAATTAGAATACATTTTACATTTTTTTTTTATGTATATTGTACTTATTTAATTATTAATCTTCAATATTCATCAATTATAAATTAAGGTCGTATACCGTGGTAATTAACTAATTATACGTCATTTGTGAATTTCAATTTTTTTTGATATAGTTGGTCAAGAGTGGGATGCACTACATTTTTACGTCACAAACAATCTTGATTGGATGATGGTATGGATTGAATGATGTCAACAATCTGGTCGCGCATTAACATGGGAAGGTGTGGCTTCATTGGTTAAAGAAGCTCATCGCAATGGAGATTCCAATGTTACACCGAGGGAAATTGATTTAGCATATGGTTTAAGAGATAAATAGGTATGTATAAATATATTAATCACCCATATTATTTAATTATTTTCAATTATATTGATGTATATATATATGTTGAGATTTTTTTCTTTGCATACTTTCGGCCAAGAATAAATATGTTTATCAACTAACGATATTGCAATAAGTTTTGCATGTTTTGACATATTGCAGGTGAAACACCACAAGGCTATGTGGTGCAATGGTCATAAATTTCGAATCAAAAAGTTGGATGACACGAAGAAAACTTGTGATTTTGGGATAACTGTAGTCTTCCAGGTGACTAATGTTTCATCTAGAAGTGACACACATCCATAAGTCTTAGAAAACCAATACTATGGGATTTTGGATGATATACTTGAGTGTGACTTTAAGTCCTTCAGATTAATTTTGTTTGTCGTCCTATGGTACAGGCTACGATTGAATGAAAATGATCCTGAGAGAACTGTTATTGAACATGATAATGGATTTAACATGGTTAATACAAAGGTATTTTGAGTGAGCTGGAAATGAGCCCTATGTTCTTCCAAGCCAATGTGAGCAGGTATTTTACTTAGAGGTTCCAGGTAAATCGGGTTGGTCATATGTTGTTAGACATGATCCAAGAGGAAGGTCAATAAAGTATAATGTGGTGGAAGAAGAAGATATTGAAGAAATAGAAGATGATGTAGATGATGATCATGATGATGTAGGATTTAATGTTCATGAAGATGATATCCATGTGGATGATGACATTATCAAAACTGATATCAATGACGACGATGATGTTATGACCAATCCTTACAATGTTGAATCTCGATCGGATGATACAGACAAAGAGTTGGATGAAGAAGAAGATCAATGACATTGAAATGTATGAGTTATGTGATTGTATTATCTATTTGATATTAATTTCTTGATAGAATTATATTTTACTTATGTGGTTACATAATTAATTTATGATGTTTTTAATTTTAATTATATTTGAATTATATTAGAATATATTTAGTTAATAGATGTAAAAAATAAAATGGATAAACCAAAAGATGAAAGCGTGAGACCACTGCCTTGTTGGGTGTATGGAGTCTAATGAAGATCTATAAAAGTGTAATCTATGATGACAATAATTCAAAGTGTTTGGCACACAGATGTAGTTTATAACTTGTATAAATGTGCAAGTAAATGACTGACTAACTCTACTTGAGATAGAATGAAAATCCTATTTATGTGATTCTTCTTATTGATCCAATTAATACTCTTCAGTTACTATGATTGACTAGAAGGGTTTAATCTTTACTTGAAAGAACCAAATAATCACATCACACAAATACAACAAATGTGTATCGGTAAACTGAATATATATATGCTTGATATATCAATTTAAACAACAGAAAAGCATCAAAATGGAGACATCCAGATCATTGTATAATTCCACAAATAGCTGATACCAAGATTAAGCCACAAGTTCAGACATCTTCATTAACTTCATCAAAATTCATACATGCATGTGAGTCTTTTAAAGGAAAGTTTCATTGCAAACTATCTATTGTATCTTTCCCCTATCCACCTATATCTGTTTTACATTATGAAACACTGCAAACTATCTACTGTATCTTTCTCCTTTGCTGCATCCTACTATATTTTCCAATTATCATATTGTATTTCTCCATCAAACTCTTCTTTTCAGCCTCTTCTCTCTCTGCTATCTTTTGGGCCAATTTGGCCACATTTACTATCAGGCTTGTAGCTTTTGTTGTTGAAGTTTCAAAATATCTCTTGATGATTAGCCCTCCCCTTAGGTGTGGGCTAATATCAGTTACATTTGGCTTTCTGCCCTGGGGTGCCAATGCCCATATGGCCAGAGTTTCATACTCAACACTGAAGGCAGAGTCCTGCAGATCTGCCTTAACCTCTTCTTCACTACTTTGTATAGGGTGCTTGGATTGTAAGATAGCATTGAATGCAACCGCATCAGCTATGTCCCATTCAGGCTGTTGGTGGTTTTTTAATGTGAACCAGGTTTATCTCCTAATCTACCTACGGAATTGCCAATTCCAATCAAGGGCAGCTCGGAGGACTTGGACCAACTGACGAGGATTTTAAAAGACCTCCTACACTTTGGGCTCTGCAAGACCCGGGAGGGTGATCCCTCAATGTGTTTACAATATTTGCACTGAACTTATAAACAATCATGAACAATTAATAGATAATCCCATTTAATAGCTCAACAAAATAGGATAATACTTAATTGAATTGGCCCTTCATCAATAGTATCAACTACTTGGAGCATGAGATGATTACAATGACATTTCACCACTTAAGATAGTCATTTAATTTGCAATTTGGCAGCAATCTCTAAGCTAAGACAAATAGACACAAAACCTTACAAACACATACGATTTAGGCCAATGCCATATACTATTGGGGAGTCGAATTCACAAATATTTAGATTTCCATAACAGGTTCAAACACATAACATATAAGATCTCTGACAATATTGCATTACAACAGTGTCAATTTCTATCCTAACTCAATACTTCTTATCAAATCCCTTTACAAACATATCCATCTATGACTCCATCCAAGCATTTTAATTAACTCTTTGAATTAAAGAAAAAATGGAAATCATACACACCATAACAGTGAGATGAACGCCATAACCCTTGATTATATTATTCAAAATTGTGATATGTTTATACAAAGGAGAGCCATGAGCTCTAAATATATCATTATAACTCAAATGCTAGTACTTTCATGAAACATCAAGCCTTCATGCTATTGGAACTGTGAAATTTTGACAAATTCATTATTTCTTCATAATTATTAGTCTCCCAAAAAAGATTCATAATGCAGACATAAAAATCCTCACATCGCATTTTTTACCAAAATCCGATTTAAAATTGTGCCATAATGCCCCATAAATTTCATCTGACATTAAAATCTTAACATATGAAAATATCGGCATAAGTTGATGCAGGTCTCATCGATGATAATATACATATCCTAAATGTATCGGCAAGACATCAGAAGGGTCACACCGATAAATCTATACACATAGAGAATGTGGGTTTGTATATCTTATTGGCAAGACAAAAATTATCAGCGTGACGATGTAAGGTCACATCGAGCTAAATTACCTTTTTCCAATTGGAGTAATGTAAAGTCTATTAGAGAGACTTTGGTGATTTGAGAGAGATTTTAAAATACTGCCCGAAGCGTTATTAGTCTTGCCGATAAAGCAAGGGGAGTACTCAATCGGTGAGACAAATGATGCCGAGGAGAATTCGGAAAGTCTTACCGACCCCTCGAGTTACATTGACAAAACTGAGCATATGAAGATAAAGGGTGTCGAGAAGACAATGTGCATGGTCTCGCCGAAGAAAAAGAGTATTGGTGAGACATGTCACCACGGGGAGATCTAAGAGACATCACGGCGAGTATCATTTTGTCGGAAAAACAAATACTTGGTCTCGGCGACATAAGTCAATAAAGTGAGCATCTCGGTGAGATGAAAATCTTTTAGAGTAAGGTGAAGAACTGTTGGCTCGATTCATTAAGTCTGGGTGATAGTTGTTTCGGTGAAGTTCATGGCGATAAAAAATCAGAAAGAAAGAAACTTTCGAGGAGACTTGTGATGTTGAGAAAACTGCAAGACGTCTTAGCAGATGGGTGAACGTTGAACAGGCGGATCGGCCAAAGATTTTAAATGTCTTACCGATGTGATCCTTGATGTGACAGTGAGAATTTCGAAAAAACTTGTAGCATTCATGTCTCAGTAAGGACATTAATGGTGCCACAAAGCATAAAATATTTTGCATATCAGGGTATGCTCAATTGAAATCATTGTCTCACAGAATTGGCAGCAAAGGAGAGCAAGGGAATGAGCAGATTAATTAAGGAATTCACTTGGCTTGGATTTGCAAGAAAATTATAGTAAGTTTCTCATCCTCTCAGAATTCATAAAATTTGAATATGGAAGGCACTAGTTCAGGAAAACTAAAAGGAAGAAAACCCGGGGAGGGTAGTCAATCAAAAGCAAATAAGCAAAAGACTGAATTACAACCAGAAGGCATTGAAAGAAAGTTGAATCAGAACCTCATAGACCAGTTACCTGGTTCTGGGCCTAAAGCTAGGCATTTTGCACAACTCAAAGCAGAGATTGACAAATTAGACGACAAATGTAAATTCGTAGGGGATGTTTGGACCCCAATTAGGGGGTATGAGTTATTCAATTTCCATTATCATAGGAGAAATCACTTTGAGCCAGTTTGCAACCCGTGGAGACTCAATTTGGGAAAACTGGTGTGCCCTAATGTTTTTATTGATGTTGAACTAGTAAAATTGCTGGCTGGACATTATGACCTGAAGAATAAAGTTATATGTGATTTGTTGGGGAATCCGTTGATACATGTGTCTGAGAATGCAATAGCTGAAGTTTTCAGGTTGGAAGGAATATGCAATGAGAAAATAATATATGAAGAGCTAGATAGTGAATTCAGAAGAATGGACACCATATACAAAGGATGGAGACTACCCCTACACAGAATAAGGTGTCATGCCAAGCATACTCCAATGGAAGACAGTGAGGGACCACCATTTCATGTGGATCTCTTCGAGCCCTACCTAAAATACACCTATTTTTCAGTGGGCCAGGTATTGGGAGTGGAAGTCCCAGAGCATATGGTGGTTGTGGCCATGGTGATTGCTGCAGATATTCAATATCACAATTCCAGATCATTTGATTATGCTACACATGTTTCTAGGGAGCTGGATGTGGGTTTGATGACTATAAAAAATGGTGTCTTTGTTCTCCATCTCAAGAATTATTCACTGCTGATGCACTTACTATTGTATTTTGGACAAGAGTTAGGTTTATGGCCCCAAAAGCTAAGGATTTCACAATCTAACAAGGAAGGTAGGCCATTTCCTGTTCAATTATGGACTGCTATTTGGGACAATAGGTTTGCCAATTCAAATTTCTTGCATTTTGAAGAATTCTTTGTTAAACCTTTGTATACATTTTTTAATCATCCTTGTGATTATTCCTTATCTAAAGAAGTAAAGAGGTTTCTTAGGCCTAGAGATTATAATGGACCAATCAACCATAATATTAATTTTGGCAAGACATTAAAAAATTTTGTTCATTTTAAAAATATATGCATCCCAATGTAAAAATGCCAACAATGGAAGCAATGATTGTAACACATAATTTTTTATGTAGTATCCAATTCAAAGGATCATGTTACAATTTAGGGTTATGATTGGGTATTTAATTAGGGTTAGGATTTAGTGTTCGGGTTAGTGTTAGGTTTAGAGTTAGGGTTAGGGTTAGGAAAAATAATGTTAGGATTAGGGTTAGATTAGGGTTAATGTTTTATGGTTAGGGTTAGATTTAGAGTTTTGATTATGGTTGGGATTAGATATAAAATTAGGGTTAGGATTTAGGATTACAATTAGGGATTATAGTATTAGGGTTATTGTTATGATTAAGGGTTGTTTTTATGTTTGGCTTAGAGTTGGGGTTAGGATTAGGGCCAGGGATAGGGCTAGGGTTAAGTTTAGGGATAGGTTTAGGGTTATTAGAGTGAATGAAACTAATTAATAAAAGAAAAAATATTTAGGGTTTATGTTTAGGGTTGTGATAAAAAGGATTTGGGTTATGGTTAAGATTATGGTTTTGAGTAATAGTGTTAGGGTTAAAGTTATGGCCAGGGTTACATTAATGAGAAAATGATGGTTTACTTTCCAAGTAAGGGCTAGGGTTAAGGTCAGGGTATGAGTCAATCTTAAGATTAGGGTTAGGGTTATGGTTAGATTAGGGATATGATGTTAGGTTTCAATAAAAGGTCTAAATTTAAGATTAAGCCATAGTTGGCTATAATGAACATGAGAAAAAATGGATCTAATTTCCTTTTGTGGGAAAACAATCAACTACAACTTAAAATTAAATTTAGAGATTACCCTAAACTCTAACCATAACCATAAACCTAACCCTAAAGAAAACACATAACCTAACCCTAATTTTAGTGTTTGAGCCTAGGCTCAAACACTATATAACCTAACCCTATATAACCTAACACATAACCTAGCACTAGAAAAAATTCTTCTCCCAAACAATCTCCTCTACTTCTATTCACGCCTACTGGAGTTGCAACATTCAACATTGGTGCTTCAACCATTCATTCAAAGCTAATAATTTGAAAGCAGTGTTCATTTGTAATATAATTAATGATTTAATAATATTATAATTATTATTAATATAATACAATATTAATATTATTAATAATATAACAATAATATTAATAATATAATATAGTTACTATTAATCTATAGATTATATATAATCTTAATATATCAAATATATCATTATAATTCATATAATGTAATATAATATATTAATATTATAACATTACTATTAATCAAAGTGCTTTAATATTTATGTCGAGTTTTAATACATTATATGATAGGTTACTAAAGCGGTTGTGAGATGCACGTGCTCAAAATCGATGGTGATGTTATAATCTTGATGAAAAGTTGCTTGACAGTTATGTTGAGTGTTGGTGACTACTATGAGTGAACACGATTGCCGATGGTGGAGATCAACGGTTGCCCGCCCTCGCGTGATACAAATATGCAAGGTGTTTATTGATTGCGATATCATGGGCGAGCACCATGTGTCTTTCCTTGGCGATGCATAATGTGGTGGGCCCTTGGTGTTGAGATGGAGATTACATCAGCCTTTTGAAGGCAGTCATTCGATAACTTCTCAAACACAAGAAGATGTGATTTTGGCCCTATTAGGAGAAGAATAAAGAACAATGGAAAAAATTTAAAAGTTGATTTTCAACATGAGAATGTATTATACTCATGAGGTAATAATAATTAAAAAATAAAAATGCATGTTATTATTGTAAGAAAAAGGATCACATAGTGTGGACTTGTATAACTCGAGCCAATGATGTTAGCTTAGACTATATATATTTGTTTGTTTCAATCAACATGTTTTATTGTGAGCAATGTAAAACTTAACAGAGGGTGTTGGAATATTAAGATTAACATTAATAAATTCACCTTACTAACTTGTTTATTTTTTTTATTAAATATTTTGTTATATTCTTATAAGATAGTAGTTCAAATGGGAAGGTATATTTGAAAGGCTTTGTAAAAGCCATATTGTAATATATTCCCAAATGAACTGTATGATATAATTATTATTTTGAGTGTGTTTGTTCAATTCCTATGGATAGAAGGGGGTTGATCATAAGGAAGTGTTGAGATTCCTAAGAATCTCTTTTACCTTTTAGGTTTCTCCTTCCTCTCTAAGGAAACATATCATTTCTAGAACTGAGAAAAATTATCATATTAAATTATGAAGCCCCTTTCTTTGGCAAGGAGATTCCATGTGTGTTCAAAAATTCTTGTTGCACACATTTCCATTACTCATGTTGCTAAGAACCTTGCAAATCCTCATATTTGAAGATTGAAAAAATCCAAAGGTATATTTTATGGCCTCCCTTTAACCAAGGAAAATGGTTTCACAAAGTATCCTAGGAGTTTTATTATTTCCCTCATGACTATAATAGGCTTGGCTTACTTTATATTCACTACTCTAAATGGCACCATAATAGGCTTTGCTTGCTTTATATTCACTACTCTAAATGGCGCCATAATTTTAAATTTAATTAACATACTCTAAAACCTAACTAAAGAAGTTTGTAGCTCATCAAATTGGACAAGTGAAAGGTCAATACCAGTGCTGAGGAAGAGTTTGGAGGAGTAAAAACAAGTTCAATACCAGTGCCGACGAAGATTTTGGAGCTAAAACAAGGTCAATACCAGTGCCGAGGACAAGGTTGAGGGCACTCAAGGAAAATCGATGACCAAGGGACAATGAGTACTGTAAGTTTGGCACCCTCATTCTCTTTAACCTACAATTTTCATGCCTAGTTTTCAAAGATCTTCTCGTACATTGCCCCCCCCATTCTCGTAAAATGGTATAAGATAAGATAGAAAAAATAAAATAGATTAGTCTTTCACATTTTTATAGTGATTACTAGAGGCACATAGACCAATTCTTCATAATAGAAGAATTTGATCATACTTTTCCCATGATTCCATTATGAGAAAACCTTAGGTTAAATAAATAATTCCTAGCTAAGTTCTTGAAATCATGTCCAACTGTATAAGACAAGACTGTTGCTATGTGTACTTGGATAACATGGAGAAAGGCTCTTTGGGCTCTTTCATCAATCTATGTATTGTTAAATTTTAACACCTAAAAGTGAGAATGAATAATCTTTCCTAGAATGGTGGCCAATTATGATTCTCAACACCTAGATTACAAAATCCTTGTCAATATCATTGCCATCACAATTAAACCTATTGCTTGAGATATAGTCATAGAGGTAAACAAATTGGCTTTCTTGATAGTAGATACATTCTAGACAATTCAATCCTTGCATCAGAGATTGTTGAATGGGCCCAACAAACTACTCATGATGCCCTTACTATTAAGTTAAAAGTTTGACAAGGCATATGATTGCATCAAATGTCCTTTCATTTATACAAGGCTCAAATGGATTTATTTTCAACCCTAAATTATTATCACACATTCAAAATTACAAAATACCAGTTAAAGAAGAACCTTCATTTGAAGGTGACATCGTCATGACCTTTGGATGAAGAACCTTCATTCAAAAATGATGCCATGTCAATACTTTCAAATGAAGGTATTTTTTATTTTAAATATTTCATGTCCAAAATGCTTTATAAAAGGAACCTTGGCATGAAGGACCTTCAAATGAAGACTTTAATTCAAAACAATGACATAAGTCATTTTAATACCCACTCCAAAAAGGTAACGACCAAATATATCTCACCCAAGGTTTTACATGGAACATTAGGATTTTTATGAAAGCCAAGGTAAAACCCAACCTTAGGTTCCTCCCAAATAATGTAACAAGCCAAGACAAGGGAAAAAAATAAATGGAATTTAAAGAACAAGATTTGAAACTCCATCAAATCAACCATGATGCACACCAATCCACCAAGTTATAGTTCCAAGATAGTGGGTGGATTGGTGGATGTCATTTCTATTTAGCCCTCAAACCCTTACACAGGCACAATAGGGTAGTCCCTATATTTGATTGTTTAATCCCACAAAAAAGTGATTGAGAACTTCAAAACAAATCAAAATGAAAGGGAACACATATATTTATCTACACCAATGATCTCAGAGCAATTCAAGCTTGTATGGATCCATACAACATAAAAGAACTTCAGAAAAATTTTAAAAACACATAAAATTGCTTCAAGAACGTGGTATCTAATATGAAATTTTGGTATCAACTCCTCCAACAATTGCAATGCGATGGGAATACAATATGATAGAAGTGGGATAAAAAATGCATCGTTTGAAGCATCAAACCAATATGCAAAGATGAAAGAAAGTGCTAACCCCTTAAACTGAAAAAGTTTCCTCTAACTTTAAGTTTGTTGGGTAGCCAATTCTTTTAAGTTATCAAATCCTACCATCATACATAATCAAAATTTTGTTGTTTCAAATGACTATAAGCACTAACTTTCACTATTTGAAGATGTTGAAACCTTGTCATAGAGAATTAGAACATTGATGCGACCACTCATCCTACCTTAAAACATACCAAAAGTCTCCTAGCAATTAGACATAGGAAGATTTAAGATGACTTAAAACATTTTTTATTGCCAAAGCATAAACTTATGATGACTTTACCAAGCCTAGTACACACTCCCTCCCCATTAACCACTTAGACATATGGAAATTAAATGTAAATTGTCTACTATTTTTAGTCATGTAGCTGTCCAATAAACCACTTGGTGGTGTCTCCCTTCAAGTTTATTTACTTGAATGAAGAGAAAAAGTCCTTTGATTACAATTAGAGAATACATTTGACACCTTGGTTGTGTAACTGGTGGACCATAGTCACATTTAACACTTTTTACAAAGTTTGGGAGTTAAAACGTTAAGTAGATTTGATTTGTGATGGGCACATTTGGATGGTAGTAACAATAACTTGCAATCTATCAGGACTTGATTACCTTATAACCTGTCACATTCTAGCAATGAAATAATAGATTAATCATAATGTCACCTTCGGATCACATCACCATGAAAGAACTTCATCCAACATCCTTATGAGTGCAGGTACCACCAAATAGGTATTTGTCAGATTTGTCTTCCTCGAGCGAGGGAAATTCAGGAAGAGAAGAGGAAAGCGAGACATGTACTAGGTCTAAAAGAGGGAGATCAACTAGAGGTCAAAAGATTAGAAGAAAATGATGTAAACGCATGGAATTTTTTCTTGCTAAAGAGGGGTCATGTTCTTATGATGATGAGAGCATATGCGACATCGAGGTGCCCTTGAGGTACAAACATCTACAGAAACAATGGGTACCCAAGGAACTTCCTCCAATAAACACTGATCTTTGTGTCAACGAGAGGATATATTGCATAACATCATCGTCATTACATGGTTTGGGCCTATTTTGTATGGACGGCATAAAGGTCTGTTACGAAAAAGGTACTGAGTTGATGGAGTATGTTGGACCTTGTTACAGTTACAAAGATTGGACGTAGCTAGTTCGATATACACGAAGTATGCGTAGGTATGCACTATCAGCAAATTATATACAACTAAAAGATAAGGATCAAAATAAAGGAGTGGCTAGGTACATTGATGGGAGGCCAAAAACATCAGGGAATATTGTAGGGTTTATAAATAGTACATGACCTAGGTCAACAAATAAGCAACCTAATTGTATATTCGAGGCGCGAGAGGGAAACCGTGTATTCGTATGTGTGATAAAATCAATAACTACAGGGGAAGAGTTGCTAATCGATTACAATTTGAATCACTTAGATACAAACACAATTACTATGGGGGTGGTATGTACTATATACCATTTTACCCAACCTCCAATTAATGACTCCAATATACCATTTTATTATTATGTTTTTTTTCGTAAGTCTATTGGCTTCATTTCAGTAATGTTTTTTTTATTTAATTTTTGTCACAGCAGGACATTGATCATACGAGGAAGGCTCTGGCCCAAAGCGCAGATCGCGATCCATCTTTAGGCACTTCTATTTGACAAGTTTACCTCATTGCAATTGTACAAATTAGATACAAGAAAAATGTTTTATTATTATGTTTTTTTCATGAGTTTATTGGGTTAATTTTGATAATGTTTTTTATATTCTTGTTGTAGTTGGCTGATAGGGGAAAGGTACTAGTAGTACAGGAGAGCATCCATATGGAGATGTAGTCACTATTATGTGATGATGACATCGCATTTTCCACAAACCCTGTGGATTTGATGAGGAAGGCCCAAAAAAAATGCAATCAAGAAATCCTTCAGTTGGTATTCGTAGTGCCTCAAACAGATGAGATAAGAGAAAGGGTTAAAATCTTGTCTGAGAGAGCACAGAACTTGGAAGTAAGCTTTCATGAGATCTTTAATTATAACATAAGTTCATTCATGGTTTTATATTTTGTACTCTTTTATGTCATGAACTAAAATATGTGTTGTTTTTACAGGATTATTTGCATCCTCATCATGTTGCTGGCCATGATCAAGGTACTGCAAGTGTTTCCCAGGAAGTAGGGGATGATAAAAGTGTCAATCTTGATCTTCCTGCACATACAACACATCATTCAACCCCATCATCCATGCCTATATTATCGACTAAAATGTCGGAAACACATACCATGCAGGCATTCGGTAGTCCACCCTCTGGTAGCGAACACATGCCACTACATGTGTCAGTACATGTGGATGCAGAGGCCACTACTACTGGTGATGTTTTAGCAGCATTTCCTGGATCTTCCCATATTACTAGTATGGGAACTTTTCCTGTCACATTTGTGGTGACTGAGGATTTCCTTCCCATAAAGATAGAGAAGGTCCCTGGTACTTTAAAAAAAATTTATTATTATTATTATTATTATAAGTGCTATCAGTGGGGATAGCGCCCTATTATATTGATTTACAAAATGGCAATATTTGCCTACATTATAATTGCCTATTTATAGCTACTATATATCCAATTGTATGCTTATCATGCTTTATGCTACTATATAGCTATATACTACTCCCAGTGTGTACCCCAGCTTTACTGCATGTTTCATTCTCCTTTTATTGAACCAATCCCCATTTTGAACAAACCTTGTAAAGGCATTCATGTCATTGTTGATTATGCTAGCCCGATATACATCCCATGCATTGCCTAGGAAGTAGCTCATTGCCTTGGTCTAGTGCTATGAGCTGCTAGTGCCTTCCTCCCCAGCTTCAACCTCCACTTCTTTCCCATCTCCTCCTGCCCCATTTTCTCCAAAGATGTATATCAGGGAGCTCACCATACCTTCCATGGGCAGTTCCAAGATAGAATTTTCCACCGCTTGAATGTTGAATAGCGTAACAAAACTCCCAAGCTTCTCCACCAGTACTTCTCTGGGACCCAAAACATCTATTAAAAGGCTTAGGACTACCTCATAGATTCTGCCATCACACCAGCGGTTCCCCTTCTGCAGGATCTCCTGGGTTATTTTCTTTATTGCTTCGATCACTTGCAGGGAACCGACTGAGAAAATTCTTTTGCACTGGGCTCTCAACGTCTTATTCGAGCAGATACAGTGCACACCAAACTTATACACCATTGTCCTTTTGAAGTTTGAGTCTAGAGCAGTGCCTTAACACCTTCTATTTGTAGGATTTAAGAAATACAAATCCACAAAACCCGATCAATACCTACATGCAAAAGACTTGTCATAGAGAAAGAGAGAGATCAAGACAAGGGTTTGGCTCTCACAATGTGCAAGATGTATTCCAGAAAAATGAATAGAGCATGAAAATGATACAAGAGATCAATCTTTATAAAAGGAGATCAAAACCTAAAAGGAAAACCTAACCCTAAAGGTGAGTGCATTTAATAATTAATATTAATTATTAAATGACTAATATGTGTGCAAGGCGAAATCTTAAGAGGAGAGTAAAGTTAATTAATTACTTTACTCTAACACCCCCCCTTAAGATAAGCAAGAGTGCAGCTACAAACATGTGCAGAAAAACAAAAGTAACTACAATGCATGAAAATAAACATGGGTTCCGGCAACTAGGCCTAATCAGGTACCCATTTACAAAAGCAATGCAAACTAAATGAAACGGGGTAAAGGAGAAAACCCAGTGGGAACAAAACTCCTCCCCAAAATAGAATGCAAAGAAGGAATGCAATGCACTAATGAAAGAAGGATAGGAGGTGGATTACATGATACCCCCCATAGACAACTTCTATCATATAAGTACATGTACAATGGTCTCCATAGGAGAGATAGAAAGAGAGAAGAAGGCCCCCCCACAATGAAGAAACTCTTGTCACAATGGTAGATGCCTGATGTAGAATCCAAAAGGAGATCCTGAAGCGGCAAGTGATATTCCTCCCCTTGGGAAGAAATGGATCCAATGGACGATGTCAAAGAAAACCTGTGAAGAATGATGAACCAATCTGTCTCAAGATGTGTGCCATGATAGGATGCTGAAGAGTCTCACTGTCTGAACTAAAACAAATAATGTCAAATCCAAATTGAAGTGGAGAATATTGAAATGCAACCTCTGAAGGCACGGATAACGATGGGTGAACAGTTATAACCTAACTGTCAAGGTAGAGGAGATGAATGTCCTCAAAATAATCCTCCAAATCTGTAATATAGGACTCCACAAACAAGAAAGATATGTCTGCAACATAAGAGTCCAAAGTAGCTATATATGGAAGATGTATGATTCCCTGCTGCACTGATAATGGTGGGTGTACAGTAATAACTTGACTATCAAGGTAGAGGAGATGAATGTCCTCAAAATAATTCTCCAAATCTGCAATATAGGACTCAACAAACAAGAAGGATATGTCTACAAGATAAGAGTCCATAGTAGCTCTGTCTGGAAGGTATATGATTCCCTACTGCATTGAATCAGGAACAACAGGTGATGCTGATGAAGTCTCACTCTGAAGAGTAGGAACTGTGAGACAATCCTCTGATCCATCGGAATATGTAAGGGTGTCTAAATACTCAAGCTCTTTTAAAGTATCATGATCAAAGGGTGTATTCTCTCTCCAAGAAATGGGTAAGAGATAATCTAAAGCAGGATCCTCTGGGAATGAAGAGAGATAAGGGTCTCCATAGATCTCCCAAAGACGTGTCCAAAGTGGGTGAGAACAATCAATGTCCGATATAGCCAACACAGTGTCATGATCAACACTAGACAATATAATTCCTACTATGCGATCTCTAATGATATCCCATGCTAATTTCCCTTTTGAAATGGTTGGTTCAGGTATGAGATCATACAAATAAGGAAAAATATTAGGCCACCTACAATGTGTAAGTATACCCTTTTCCCATGACTCATAATTACCCCGTTCCAGAATAACAACTGAAGGGTGAGTTGAAAAACCCATGATAACTCTTCAAATGAAAAAAACTAAGAAATATGACCTTACTTCATGTAGATCAAATCAATACAACCCATCCCACACAAACAAAACCCATGTAGGTGCCAGAACATCCAAGTAATTGAGCAAAGTGTAAAAACACACAAAGCTGAATAAAATTTACTTGGTAAATTATCTGATCAAATAGACTATAGATCTAGAAATAACTTTGCAACACCTTTCCAACAACTATTCGTTTGCGCAAAACGGAGTTTGGACGCAAAAGATACGCCCCTTGGAGTGAAAAAACCAAGTTCTGACTTTGACTGGCAAAAAAGATTGCAAAATTGGAAAATCAGGAAAAATTACCAGTACCACTGGAACAGTGCCAGAATCAGCTTTCCGATGATATTTCGTTTTCGAAAAACCGAGTTCGTATGCAAAAGTTATGGCCAAAATACCAAAACTGCTCCAAAAAAGTTTGAGGGTTAAGCCTAGTGGTTAGGCTAACCACTAGAACTAACCGCTAGCATTAACCACTAGTGGTTAACTGATGGCGGAGCCCATAACTCTGTGATTAAAAAAAAAAAATTCTCGGATTGCGTGCTGTACTAGGCCGTACGACTCAAAAATGAAAAAAATTTGCCTCCCGGAGTCACTGTGTCCGATTTCGACGATTTGACAGTCGATTTAGGGGTTTTTGGGCACTCTGAATGTGATGGTGAGGTCTGTTTGGGCTGAAATCACTCCAAAATTGCAGGCACGCTCTGGATCAGAAACCCTCAAAAAACATCAAACCCTTGTAGATCTAACGCTGTGAAGCCAAATTTGATGAATTTTATATCAAAATAAGGGTTTTTGGATGCTGCGAGCTCAACAGTGAGGTCCGTTTGAGTTCAAAGTGTGCCAAAAAAATAAACCCCCTATTCCAAATAAAAACTAGAAAACAAACACAGATCTGATGCAACCAAAAACTAGATCTCTAATTCTTTCAAAAACTGAACAAGCTGCAGTAGATCTGGCTCTGATACCATGTAGGATTTGAGAAATACAAATCCACAGAACCCAATCAATACCTGCATGCAAAAGACTTGTCATAGAGAAAGAGAGAGATCAAGACAAGGGTTTGGCTCTCACAATGTGCAAGATGTATTCCAGAAAAATGAATAGAGCATGAAAATGATACAAGAGATCAATCCTTATAAAACGAGATCAAAACCTAAAAGGAAAACCTAACCCTAAAGGTGAGTGCATTTAATAATTAATATTAATTATTAAATGACTAATATGTGTGCAAGGCGAAATCTTAAGAGGAGAGTAAAGTTAATTAATTACTTTACTCTAACACTATCCCTCGACTTCCTATAAATGCTTGTGCTTGTCCCATGAGTCTGGCACAACTTCCTAATGCTTTGGCTAAATGGTGGCCAAGTCTTATCTGTTATCACATCTGATTGTCCCAGCTCACAACTTTTTAGAGATTTCGAAGATCTTTCATCCCCCCAAACTGTCGATGATTAGAAGTGTTGGCAGTCCTGACCACTGCTCCATACAGTTGTCAAATTTTACTACCTGTCCTTGATTTACTCTGCAGTTTGCCAGGAGGTCCGCAGCCTTGGTTTTGTGATATGCTTGCCAATATTGCTTGGTTCTGGTGGATTAACTTGGTATCGCTTTGTTTCGTATTTTTGCATTTTTTCGCCTCCCTGCTTGCTCTCGCCCAGTTTTTTTTCATTGAAATTTTTAGAGGTTTCATGTGTTACAATGCATCATTGCATTCATTTTGTATTTTTAAAATGTTTTAATTATTATTATATATAATCCAATTGAAATTTACTTATTGATCACTCTTTATAGACTAATGATCCCATGATCATTTTGCAGGAAATGATGCTTTTTATAAACATCTAAGTGATATTACATTGGAGCTCTTTGGGCCCACCATACGTACATGGTTGAATGCCCAAAATCAAGATATAAAAGATGAGCTCATTAAATGTTTAGTTGTGTTGTTCGGTGATAAAACATTCAACCGAACCAAGGTCCTTAAGAAAGCTGGTACCTATCTAAAGTATGTGAGGGACCAATATAGGTCACATTTAGAGAAGAATAGAAAGTACGAGCATCCCCCCATGATTCCGGAAAGGGAGTGGAAGGACTTGGTGTCAGATGGAAAGGAGAAGGCTG
The DNA here is from genome assembly GCA_007115665.2 of Sequoiadendron giganteum. Classification (NCBI taxonomy): domain Eukaryota; kingdom Viridiplantae; phylum Streptophyta; class Pinopsida; order Cupressales; family Cupressaceae; genus Sequoiadendron; species Sequoiadendron giganteum. Next base: position 115,469,798 of record CM021105.1, on the reverse strand, counting down.
AAAAGAAGAAAGGAAAGATACCACTGGGCCAAGGAAGGTATCTGATACTATCAACAATTTAATTATATACTGATTACTTGTTCTTTTTACATAATCTAACGCATTTCAAATTTTTCATAGGCTGCCCAACACATCGAAGGCAACAAAGGCAAGACTAGAAAAACACGGGAAGCACAAACTTGGCTCTAGTGGTTATATGAAAGTAGCCGCACGATTTGTAAGTATCAATAAATGAAATATTGCATTCAAATAATAAATTGCAAACAATTTTGGTTTTATCACACCATAGAAGCAAAATTCATGATCGCATGCAAAAATGCAGGGCTTTGATTTCAACAGAGTGCCCACAGAAGAGGACCTGAAGATTTCTTTCGACCAAGGCTATGGAGCCCTGTCTGAATAGCTAAGAGTCTCGACTGGGCAAACACAATCTTCCACTACATCCAACATGTAGGTAAATAAACTCAATAAAGTTTATTTCAAATTGAATACTTGTGCAATTTGTTCAATATTAATTTCCACCGTAATAATGTGCCTATTTGTTTTACATAGATAAGAAATGATAATACTGCACATGACATTGGAATGCAGCTTGGTGAGGGTGGAGCACAACTTTCTGATGAAGGCCATGGTGTGCATCCCGGTACTGGATGTATTCATGTGCTATATAAAACACAGTATGGATTAATACTGTGTAAACATCTTTAATTGCATTTGGTGTATTAATCAATGTAACCTTTTGTGTTTCAACTTTAGAGCATGTAGAGTGTGATCATCATGTTGAGCATGATCAAGCTAGACAAGATCAGGAACATGATGTGGCTCCATCAGGTAAAGAGGACCACTCCAATGTTCTTTTAAACATATTTAATTTCAATTGGTGTATTAATTAATTAATGTAACCTTTCATGTTTCAACTCCAGATCAGGATTCAGAGGGTGTTCAGCATGTTGAGCATGAGGCTATAAGACAATATCAGGAACATGATGTGGCCCAATTAGGTAAAAGAGTACCACTCTGATGTTCTTTTAATTAATGAAATACGTGTAACAATAATAATAAAACATATCAATTTAACATTTCTTTGCTATTGCAGCAGACCCCCCCTTGCAGCCACATCCACGTTGTGAGTACACGACTAGGTATACATTAAGATCACAAGAAGAGCTCAAAACAACTGAAGGGGGGACAGATGATTTTGAAAACGATACTCCACTTCAGCTTTTTTTAGCTGCAAAAAAGAAACAAAAAAAAAGTGATTGTAATCATATTATGACAGCCATATTTTTGATAATATGTAAAAACTGAAAAAATGAAATATGTTAATGAATGAATGTGAATATGTTAAATGTTATATGTTAATGAATGAATTTTATATGTTATTAATGGATGAATGAATGAAAGTTATATGTTATTAATGGATGGATGAATGAATGTGAATATGTTAATGACTGAATGTTATATGTTAATGAATGAATGTTATATGTTATTAATGCAAGATGAATGAATGAATGGTATATGTTATTAATGGATGAATGAATGATTAATGTTATATGATCGGGTATGGGGAATTGAGAGTGATGTGAGGGAGGGGGGAGGGGCCAAATGAGCTTCCACCTTCACGTGGTTGGCCCTGTTAAGTAGAGAATATTAAACTATTCTCAAAACAAAGAGAAGCTCAATAAGGTAAGTAATGCACTTTTCAATATAAGAAATGCATCTTTTGAAGCATCAAACCAATATGCAAAGATGAAAGAAAGTGCTAACTTTTCACTATGAACATTGTGTTGTGTGTGGATTTGGTTTCAAAACTCTGTTTTTTATTTTTATTTTAGTGGTCTCTAAAATTTGACTTTTGTGCATAATAGGTTAGTGGAAAATTTGATAGCTCTGAATGGTTTAGAGGCTCGATTGAGATAGATACACAGATATTTGGATCTTTTTGTTGATGGGATGCTTTTACTTAACCATGAAATTTTGTACCACCTACAGGTATGCTAAAATATCTCTACTTACATTCATTCAACTTACTGTAGTATAATATCTGACAAAAATCTCTTTTACATTATACTTAGATGGATTTTCATGCCCTATTCCAAAGCACATGTTTTAAAACAAGCAAGAAGGATGCTGGCAAGGGTTAAGGAATTTGGCTTTACACCTTCCAATTGCATAGTTTACTTCATTCATCCAGCATATTGCCAATGCGTTTCACAATTGTTGGAATCATATCCTATAATTAAAGAACTAGTAAAATTAAAATATTTAAGTTTCAAATATGGCATTACATATCTTTCTATGAATTTTTGAAAGAAAATATCAAAATGGAGACGAATTAAAAAAATAATCTACATAATTTCTAAGAGATCAGGGAATTTTTTTGCAGAGTTATCTTGAATATATTTAGGACAAAAGTAACTTATACAAATTGAAGTAGAATATCGGTAGTCTAAAATCACCAATCAACACATCTTAGTAGTATCTCAATTCAAGAGAACTAGGTCCACTATCCATTAGCTACTAAAACAAATAAAATCAATTCATAAGATTATTCTATTCTAATAGGGTTGACCGGTTGCTTGTTTCTTTTTGATTGTTAGGAAGTCATCAATATACACTTGGTTTTCCTGCCTTCTCTTGCCTCATGGACAGAGAGTTTTTGCAGAAGGCATCAAAGCAACCTTCAAGATTGACAATGGCAATGAGTACAAGGTCAGTATAACATAATGCTAATTGGGTATGATTTTATTTGTTCAAGACCAATTTAGATTCATTTTCTGTTCACACTACTTTTATTTACATTTATGTTTTGCTAATATCCATTTTCCTTTACATTTATATTCTTCTATACATATTGTGTTTACAATAATGTTTTCCTTAATTTAATCTAGGGGAGAGGACCTAGTACCTGAGCAACTTTCAATGTCATGCTGTTAGGATTTACTGTGAAGCTAATGCAAATTTTTTCATTGCTGCTTGAGGCCATATTCCAGTGCTTTCTGTAGGAAGCCCACATGATCCCCATTAGGTATCTTCTTTTTGTAGTCTCTAAATTTCTTAGAAGAAATCAACAACCAGTTTGTCTAAATGTGGCTCCTTGTTTACACATTAATATCTCTTTTGGTAGCAATGGATCATAGTGGATTCATGGGGTCTTAAAGAGAAGGCTCTCAAACATGGAGATCAAGAGTGGGACCAGGTAAAACCATTCATAATCATACTCATATTTTTTGATTGACTGTCTAAGAGTTAAGTATCCATGATAACATTCTGTATTTTTCTATTGAATTTCCAGAGTGAGAATAATTTTGGGTTTGCAATCCTATTTTTTAGTACACTAGCTAAGTATCCAAGATGCACTGCAGGTACTTTTTCTCACCAAATTGCTCATTTTCCACAAATTTAGATTCTAGTGTGTAGTTTAATATTCATTAGTTTGATTTTTTCTTTTTTAGAAAATTTAGAATCCAGTTCGTAGGTTGTGCTTGCTATCCATGACAGTCCCCTTGATCTCATGACTCATCATAGGTTTTATATTTTGCTCCAATTGTTGATCAACATCAAATGTGGCCATCATAATATCATCCATAGCCTCCATATTCTACAATTATTCATTGCCCATTTCCCATACATAGTAACCAAATAATGCAGGCCTAGAGCTTGGACTATAGATGTCTACAAAAAATGATAAATCCCTACCTTTGTAAGCCTAGTTAAACACAACAAATGACATGTTTGATATTTTAAACAGTCATATGACTGTCCTTTTTCTACCTTGTAAACACTTACTCAATGCATACAATAATTTATTGAAATGCAAAGTTGAATGGCCTCTTAACTCTTGACACTAATGTCATTGCATTTGTCCAAATAGGGTTAATCATATTTTCTAAATCTATTTTCATAATGAAGTCTTCCAATCAGTCCTTTAAATCTGAGCATTGATGACAATCCATCTTGTCTTTTACTACCCCTATTAAATGCTCATGGTCTTGGCACATCAACTTTCTCTCTTGATTGACCTATCCTTATGTCTTGTCATTATCCCTATGGATGCACTTTGGAGCCTCCTACTACTTTTATATATCGCCCAGAGTCACCTCGATAAGTATTTTGATCCATTTGTATCTTCATCGATAAGAGATCATGTATCACTAGGATATTCTATAGTTTCCCCGACGTGGTGAGTCTCCTCGATGATTATTCTTTCGATCTCAACTATGTCGCCGAGATTCCTGCTGATGTAACCTTATCAGCATCACATAGCGGGTCAGGTAGACATTCAGAACTTACTCCGATGGTATATGTCTTTCTGATATGCTTCCCTCGTGCTTCGTCGATGAGACAAGATGTGTATCTCACCGATGAAATGTCATCGCTGAGACCAAAATCCACTCCTCCCGATATATCTTCTTAGGCAATTTTGATCACTATAATAGTCTTGATCTTTCACCAATATGCCTACATTTCAACGAATAGTTTTTTTTTTTTTTTAAATTGCATTGTTCCGTCGAAATTGCGATGAACCGCAAAAAGCGTCTGACAAATCTGCACAATATCTAATGAAATTTCACCATAATAAGTTTCCTATTTCATCGCGAGTTCGATGAACTTATGTTGTATCTTCATCGATAAGAGATCATGTATTGCTAGGATATTCTATAGTTTCCCCGACGTGGTGAGTCTCCCCGATGATTATTCCTTTGATCTCAACTATGTCGCCAAGATTCCTATTGATGTAACCTTATCAGTGTCACATAGCAGGTCGGGTAGACATTCATAACTTACTCCAATGGTATATGTCTTGCCGATATTCTTCCCTCATGCTTCATCGATGAGACAAGATGTGTATCTCGCCGATGAAACATCATTGCTAAGACCAAAATCCACTCCTCCCGATATATCTTCTCAAGAAATTTTGATTGTTGTAATAGTCTTCATCTTTCACCGATATGCCTACATTTCAACAAATAGTTTTTTTTTGTTTAAATTGCATTGTTTTGTCGAAATTGCAATGAACCACAAAAAGCGTCCGACGAATCTGCAATGTATCTGATGAACTTTCATCGTAATGAGTTTCCTATTTCATTGCGAGTTCAATGAAATTATGTTGTATCTTCATCGATAAGAGATCATGTATCACTAGGATATTCTATAGTTTCCCCTACGTGGTGAGTCTCCCTGATGATTATTCTTTTGATCTCAACTATGTCGCTGAGATTCCTACTGATGTAACCTTATCAACGTCACATAGCGGGTCGAGTAAACATTCAGAACTTACTCTGATGGTATATGTCTTGCCGATATTCTTCCCTCGTGCTTCGTCGATGAGACGTCATCGCTGAGACAAAAAAGCGTCTGATGAATCTGCAATGTATCCAATGAACTTTCACCATAATGAGTTGCCTATTTCATCGTGAGTTCAACAAACTTATGTTGTTAATCCGACGAATCTATGTCGCTGCTCCGACGCTTCAACGAACATATGCCACCAGTGCTCTAGGTACTGTTCATCGCTAGAGAGACAAAATTGTTGTCTCAGTTCCGATGAATGTATGTCATTGCTCCGATGCTTCAATGACAGTATGCCGCCCATGGTTCCGATGAGCTTGTGTCATGAGGTCGACATTTTATAGTCTGTCGGGATATAGACGAAAAGTGAGCGATGACGCTAATTTCTGTGATTCGTCGGTCGGCTGACAATAGATCGTCGAGATTCTAACGAACGACCGTTGGAAATTGGGGTCAAATCCTATAGTGTATAATTTCTATTTAGTTATTTTTGTTTAGTTTGTTTTAATTTGATATTTAATAGTTTTTAAACTGCATTTAATTAGCCAAAAACATCAATGAAACAAACAACGACAAATTCTAAATCGAAAACCAAAAAAAAAGAACCTAAATTCGACACATTTAATTTTTAAATTTCAAAACCCTAAACCCTAGGTTCTAAAAAACATTGATCCTAAAAAACTAATTTACCCAGACTGTTAATCCTTGGACCTAAACCCTAGAAAACGCAAACTAAAACCCTATTTGTAGGTGAAAATTAGGTTAAAGCTAGGGTACAATTAGGGTTTGGGTCAAATGTTAATATATATTATAGTTAGATTTCAAAATTAAAATTAGGGTTATGATTAGGTTTACTTGTTTAATATTAAAGAATTCAATTACCTGCTTCTAGGGTTCAATTAAAGTTGGAGTTCAATTAGGGTTAAAATTCATTCTAGGGTTAGGGTTCTAAGATAAATATTCGGGTAAGGGTTGAGGTTAGGGTTTTTATTCAACTAGGTTTAGATTTAGGGTTATATTTCTATTAGGGTTACTTGGTTAGGATTATGAAATTACGAATTATAATTTTCAAGATCAAGGTTAGGGTTGGACTTAGAATTAGGGTCCAATTGGTGTAGGGTTCTAGGGTTGGGGTCAAAATAAAATTAAGAGTCTAGGGTTATGGTTGTAATTTTGGTGAGAGTTATACATTCAATCAATATTTAATTAGGGTTATGATTAAAATGTTTATATGCATTTAGGGTTAGTGTTCAACTAAGGTTATGATACTCGATTTAATTGTACAATTAGGGTTAGAGTTCAAGTTAGAATAGATTAGGGTTCAAGTTATATTTAGCATGTCTATGGTTCAAGTTAGAATTAGTGTGATAGAAATTATAATATAAGGAAAAATATCCCTAGATGAAATCATATTTAAAAAATTTCCTCATGTCTATATCCATTAAATTTTTTATCTTAAACTTGAAAAATAAATCTATTACCAATGTCTTCTTGAGCTGAATTCTCCAATTTTGCATCTCTAACAATTATTTTTCTAATCTATTATTTAACATGTTCTTCTATGTGTTCTTGATTTTTTTCTTAAACATATTCAAGTTGTTTAGATCAACATATTCAATATGTTCAACTTGTTCTTAAACTAGAACACAACTTAAGAGGATGCAAAAAATTCATTTACAATACATATGCACACATGCATACAATTTAAATCAATATAGATTAAAAAATCCTTGAAAAACAAATATCACATGTGCATATATATTGGGCCCATTACACCCTAAATCATAGAGAATTTCCCTTAATTTTTTTATGATGTTTGTAAAGGTTGTTCTATTCTAGGGTTTTGTTGTCATTAAAATCCATACTCTAGTAGCTTTTTAGTTTTGAAACTTTGTATTTGAGCGAATAAGGATGGATTTTTATGGTTTCATAAGGATTTAAACATCATGAATACTAGTGGAACTTGTTAAAACACATAGGGTTTTAGTCTTATTTCTTTAATTTATGTTTCTCACAATCTTAGTTTTCAAAGAGTTTATTTACAAAATTATATAACAATGGGGTCTTTAGGTGTGATCAACAAAGTTTATTTTTAGTAGTGATAATTGTGAGGTATCACAAGACAATTCATTCCCCTCAATTTTTTATAAAAACCATAGACTTTTAGTCATAACATATTGAAGTTTCATTTTCTTCGCTCTTGATTCAACATAATATAGGTTGATTGGTACCATTATGTCAAAAGGGGGTCCTAGAACATCAACTTATAGATTTTCATTCATTATTATATGACTCAAGATTTTAAAAAAATCAAGAAATTAAAATATATATAAATCTAAATTCTATAATTGGTGAAGGATTGGGTTGCAAGTTCTTGGATTTGACCCTACCGAATTGGTAGTTTGGCTTCCTTAAATTTCTTGCATAATTATTACTTTTAATCACTATAATTTTAATTTTTTTGCATCCTTTAGTTTCATACTATACTATTATTTAATAATTTTATTTTTAAAATAATATAATTCTCATACCTTTTATGTCTCTCATATGAACAATATTTTGTGTTCTATGCTAACTCCTATTATCATTTCCCCTTTTCAAATACCATGATTCCTATGTTTCTATTATTATATGTTTAAATGTATCCTTATATAACAAAAAAATTTAATGTCTAGATCTTAATGGTTATTGTTATTCTAATATACATATAGTTCAAAATCCCCAAACCTTGAAATAGATGTCTACAACCTTATATGTATACATCATGAGCCATATAATCCTATCTATCAACCCTAAACCATAAAACCTAGATATCTTGACTATATGTAAACTCCAAACCATACATAATCACATATCATTAATCAAGGAAACCCTAGACACTAAACCCTACATTCTAAAATATGAATACAAACCCTTACCCAAAACTCAAATTGTAAACCACAAACTTGAAATTTTCAAAACTTACAAACTTAAATTATAAACTTTAATGTGTACATGCTATGGATTTTTAATGAACATTATGGATTTTTTAATGTTATAAATCGAATGGTCTTCAAATTAATTGTATTTTGAATTTGTGCACGTTCAATGTGATTTTTAAATAGTTATTTCAAATTGTGTGCATTATCTAATTAGTTTGTTGATATATATTTTTTAATTGTTTAACATGTGCAGTTGCCATTTGGTTGTACATTCACATGGATCCACTATTTAACATAGAGGATTTTATGCCTGAACCACAAATTCCTGTAGATCCCATAGATCCAAACCCACCACCACAAGAAAACCCCATGCCTCAAAACCCTCCACCTCCTAACCCCCCATCCCCTATAGTAGACCAGAATCAGTTGAGAGAGAGCATTAGGGAAAATCTTATAGTGATTCAAGAAAATATAGATCTGATAAAAAATGAGCCTAGAATCCCCCCCATCTCGCACGGTTTGCATCTATGATGTAAACTATTGTCAATTCTGTTTGATCTATTGATGCGAACCTAGATAGGTTCCATAAATGGAGAGAAGAGAGGAGACAATTCTATGCAGATGGATTGTCTTATAAAGAAATTAATGACCTTAAAATTACGAAACAAGCCATGTGCCAATATTTTTTAACCCCCAAACTAGCCAACCAATTCCACCCACCAAAAAATGAATTTCAATTTTATGGTGTAGGCACCCCTAGATAGCTACACATTTTTGGGATAGATGGTGGATGGTGTTTGATACTCCACCACATGGAAATTCTGAGGTACCCCTATAATTTTTGAGAAAGTTATGGGCAAAGTTTGAGTTGGGTTTAAAACCCAACTATTTTGATATGAGGCCATTTCAGGGAGTTGGGCGTGGCATGCCCCAACATAGATTAGGAGCGCATGCTGATCCTCAACAATGTGCTCCAATTGCTCCTATTGTTCCTCCTCTTCTCCTAGTGTTCCCACTGCATTTCAAAAGCAAACAATGCTATCGACATTAGGAGCATTGAATTCACTTTCAGGACATCTCACTCATCAGACTTCACATGCGGTGACTGAAGTGGTCAATAGAGAGAATGGAGGCTCGAGCAATAGGAATACTCAGGCATCCACTTTAGGTGACCCACATGCATCTGAGACAGATTCATTTATGGATTTACTATATTCTGAGCATCATCGTACACAGGTATTTTCATCTTTTGAACTTAAATTCTTTTTTTGGAATGTGCAAAGTTCATGTAAATAATAACATCAAATTATATATATAATACAATATAATTCAATAAGTGTTTGGTGTAGACGCATGATTAGACAATGCCTGAAACTCAAAATGATCATGTCTATATGTCGAGTGTTGTAGATATGGGCTCACCTTTTGGTTAGGTACTTAAACCAATATATATTAAATTTAGTTTTTGTGGATATATATCTAGTTTATTTTGAATGTGTACACATGACGTGTGATTGATATATATTATATCTAGATGCAGGGAGGTCAAATGAGTGTGCCTAGTGCTGACCAACCACAAGTTGGGTTGAGCACTCCTGATTCATCATCAGCTCAGGTGCGTTGTTTCAAAAAGTTTTTTAATTTGAAGAATTAAATACACATCATAGATATAATTTAATTTTTACATTTACATACACATGCATGAATGATATATACAAATTGAATTGTGCATCTATATGCATGGATTTCATGAGATACCCATCGCAGGTGCACCTGAGACATTGTCAGCATTTATGCATGGGCAATGTCAGGTGTGTGATCTTGAGGTCATATCATTCAAGGTTGTAAACTTTCCTAAATATCCTAAACAATTTTTACAAATCTTTTAAATATATATATATTCGAGGTTTTAACATATTGATTGCTTTATATATGAATATGTAGGATATAGTAGATCAGGCATTTGGATCTTCTCAAGTGACAGTTATGCTACCCATTGAACAAAATGTGCTAGTAGATTCACATGATCATATGGTAATTTATGCATGTACTAAAAAATATTTTTATTGTATTTACTAGATATTGAATTAAATTTTTATTTTTTATCCAAAATTTTATATTTTCAGGTTTAAATATGCTTAATTATATCAAAATTTATAAATAAATTTTAATCTAAGTTCAAGTTTCTGGTACGCTTTTACAACATGATGCAGGTACATCTAATCGACCTAGAACAAAGAGGAGACTTGATTTGACTGATCAACCTGATAGTTAAATGGTTTTAAATTTTAAATAGACTAGACATCTCTAATTTTATTTAAACTTTTATGTCTTGGAATTGACATATACATATTTGTGTTTATTTATATCATATGACTTTAATGTGATGATTATATAGATGCAGTCAATTATGATTGTGTTATGTTCATTTTGATGATTATATGCACTCATACATATGTAGATCTGGATATTTTATCTAATTTTCAAGTAGTATGTACATGCACTATATAAATTCTTATCTCTACAATCAAATTTCATAAATATATAATTTATCACATGGTTAGGTGACAAATTAAAATATTCCTTAAATAGTTTAGATTATATTCACAATAAATTAAGGGCACATAATTTTAACTATTATCCAATTCTAGAAAATATTTGAACAATTATATAAAATGTGCTAAATACAAGACATGAAATGTATAATCTATAAAATTGGAATGAGATATTTAAAAATTTACTAATAAGTTCATTGAAGATCATACAACTATACAACATGATGAAACATATATGTGTGCACTTGTATAGATCCAATTATTTAGCTTATCAACTTTTACATGAAGACCAAAAATTGATATTTACATAGTCTTTTGATAAAATAATTTTTTATTGACAATCACATGGTAGATTGACTTGATGAGAACCTACAAAAATAATTGTAAGTAAGTAGTTCTATAATTTTTTTGAGTCATTTAAGTAAATATATAGTAAAAGTTACAAAATTGGATCTTATAAATTCCATACAAATTCAAATGATGTTTGCCATAGGATGGATGAAGGGGATGCATGTCATGAACTCTAGGGTATAGCTTAATGGGTCCTAAGAGGATGGCTTAAGGGGAATTATGTGAGTGATTTAAGGGATGCAAGATTGTGGATTAAGGGTACATGTAAGAGGATATGACTTAAGGGGATGCAAGAGGGTGGATTAAGGGGAGTTGATAGAATGTCTTAAAGGGTGTAAGAGGGTGGATTATGGGATGCATGTCATGAACCCTAGGATATGGCTTAGTGGGTCCTAAGAGGATGGCTTAAGAGGAATTATGCGAGTGACTTAAGGGATGCAATATTGTGGATTAAGTGTATGTAAGAGGATATGACTTAAGGGTCCTTTAAAGGGATGTCTTAAGGGGATGCAAGGAGGTGGATTAAGGGGAGTTGATAGAATTACTTAAAGGGTGTAGATTTGTTATTCTAAGCATCTCATGAACCCTAGAAACCCTAAATCCTAAACCCTAAACCATGTGACCTAAATCATAGGATATGAACCCTAAACCCTTAAAACTCATATAAATTAGTTATTCTAAGCATCCCATGAACCCTAGAAACCCTAAACTCTAACCCGTGTGACCTAAATCATAGGAGATGAACACTAAACCCTTAAAACTCATATAAATTAGTTATTGTAAGCATCTCATGAGCCCTAGAAACCCTAAACCCTAAACCATATGACCTAAATCCTAGGAGATGAACCCTAAACCATTAATCCATATAATTTTTTTATTTTAAGCATCTCATGAACCCTAGAAAACCTAAACCCTAAACCCTAAACCAACATGACCTAAATCATAGGAGATGAACCCTAAACCATTAATCCATATAAATTAGTTATTTTAAGCATCTCATGAACCCTAGAAACCCTAAACCCTAAACCATGTGACCTAAATCATAGGAGATGAACCCTAAACCCTTAAAACTCATATAAATTAGTTATTCTAAGCATCTCATGAACCCTAGAAACCCTAAACCCTAAACCATGTGACCTAAATCATAGGAGATGAACCCTAAACCATTAAAAATCATATTAATTAGTTATTAGAAGCATCTCATGAACCCTAGAAACCCTAAACCCTAAACCATGTGACCTAAATTGAATAGGAGATGAACCCTAAATCTTAGGTGTGTGATCATAAGAGGATGGCTTAAGGGGATTCAAGAGGGTGTTGAGAGAATTAGTTATAGATTAGTTATTCTAAGCATCTCATGAACCCTAGTGTTGAGAGAGTGACTTAAGGGGATGGCTTAAGGGAATGGCTTAAGGGGTGTTAAGAGAGTGAATTAAGGGGATGGCTTAAGGGGTGTTGAGAGAGTGACTTTATTTGCATGCCTCCCTTGATATCTAACTAGTTTTATATTGGTTGCCAAAATAAAATGTGAATAATGTATAATATTCTTGTGTCTTTTATAATCTTCAAATGCAGGCAATCCATTCTTTCTTATCAAATATTTTTGAATCCAGGTGCCAAAAAAAATGACTGAACCAGTTGGATACTCAAATTTATCATCATCCACTCTAGGATGTAACAACTTATGTTTTCTCTCAACACATCTAGCCAACCAGTACTATGTCTCCTCTTCATTCCCGTTAAGGGGATGGCTTAAGGGGAGTGCTTAAGGGGTGTTGAGAGAGTGACTTAAGGGGATGCAAGAGGATGAATTAAGGATAGATATACAAGGATATGGATTAAGGGGTCCTACTAGAATGAATTAAGGGGAATTAATAGAGAGACTTAAAGGGGATGCAAGAGGATGGATTAAGGGGTTTTAAGAGAATGGCTTAAGGGGATATGAAATCAATTATGAGCATACTGAGAGTTTTGTACATATTTAGGTACAATCTTATCTTTAAATTCTTTAATAAATGCATGCACACTAATTTTTTCCATAATTAGCTCACAACGTTTTCTAGTTTTTCCATCTTTTAAAGAATACTAAACATTTTTAAATTGTTTTACATCTACTAATTGTTGTCCAAATTCATTTAAACTAATTTCATGCATACACTCTCCTAATAATGAAAAGTTAGCACATCTATCACATTCTTGAGAAATACATGATTTTAAATAAAATAAGTTTCTGTTAGAGGGTTCACAAAACAAACTTGATATAAAATATTTGATTCTTTCAGGTGGCATATGAATACCACAAATGTCCTACATAATTTGGTTAACATGCAAAGTGCATCGTATGTATTAGAAACTATCATAATAATAACAAAATTGTACATGAGTCTTACAACAACAAGAGATTCGTTGCTTATTAATTCTAACATACCAAGGTTTACACTTTTCGAATGATCTTTGACTTATTTTAATATTCAATGGTAAGATTGAAGCATCTAATTATTTTTATATAATTCAGTTTGAGTCATATCTAAGAGATGCTTTGGATGAGGTACACGAATTTTGGAACCCACCCTTAATTTTAAGACATATCTAATGTTAGGTGATACTCTTGTATTATCATTCGAAAATTTATTGATTAAAGATTTAATTTCATTAGTTAATTTCATGTCTGATCTTGGGAGAATACCACTAAAACTCCAACATTGATTAATTGGATCCTTTTCAATATTTTCTCTTCTTTTAGCAGCTCTAATCAAATTTTTAGGATTTAATTTTATACATTTACTAATCTTACTTAACATTCTTTTATTTGAAGTTGCTTTATCAACTAAACTAGTTTTTATTGCACGACAAGCCACATTTTTATCTTTAGATTGAATTTTCTTACCTATGAAATGAATAGTATTAGCAACACTAGAAATGTCTTGTTCTACTGAATCATCTTTATTTTTTGGTTTTACAAAAATACCTAATTTTTTCATCATTTTTCTCATTTTCCACATTCTCATCAATTGCACCATCAGTTGACATTGGAATCCTAATTTCTTTCTAAAAAAAAATATTTTATATATTTTATTTCCATAAGTTCTAATTTGTCTGCAAGAAACTTTACCACGAAGGTTATCTAACACATCTTTTTCAATTGTAAAAAAATATTTTTACCTTCATCCATACAAGGGGTTTCATTTTCATTCACACAAGGGGTTCCATTTTCATTTTCAAATGTAAAAAGGATTTGATTCTCATTTTCATCAATATGAGGGATTTGATTAACATTTGCATTCTCATAATCTATATATTTTCATCATTTTTTTGTTTTTGCATTCTTTCAACCCTATAATTATTGATATCATCAATGGTGTATCCAACTTCATCTAAACAAGAAAAATCAATATTATCAAGACTTGGGTTTGAAAAAATACCTGGAGAGATTGTTTGAATAGGTGCATTTTCCATATCATTGGGAGGTGGATTTGAAGACATACCCGAAGTTGTTTGCATAGGTACTATTTCTATATCATTCAAAGTTGAAGTTGAAGACATAGTTGAGTTTCTCTCCATAATTGAATTTTATTCTATATTCACCATCTCCACATTTGCATCATCCACATTCATTTCATCATTCATGGCTTCCTCTTCAACATTCATTGAACTAGATGCTTCCAAATTTTTCATTTGATGAATTCTTTCTCTTCTATCCTTTTGTATTTTTGCCTTCATATCTTTTTTTGCTTGAGTTTCTTCACATGTCATAGACTTTCTACACTTTTTTCTTTGTCTTTTCTTTGATCCCATGGTTACCAAACCCTCTTTGATGAAAAAAAAATGATTTACTTGTAACCAATTTTCAAATTTTCAACCCCTTCAAATATTCAAATAACACTACGTACTATGAAGATCCTTTATTCTTTGAACTTTGAAGTACAAAAACATCATGAATACATCCAAAAACTCTCTTTTTTGAATCTTCTTGTAAATTATTCTTGTACTTGATCCCACTTCAAAAAATTCAACCTGCACTTGAATTTTCAACCAATTTGTAATTAAAAATGCAGAAAATAGAGGTTTTGGACCGTACTGCAGAAAAAGAAAGTTGCAGGAAAAACGTGTTGTATCAAAAAAATTCAAATTAGGAAAGAACGTTTTTGTAGACATCGAAAATTGGTCTAGGCCTGCACCACCAAAAAAATCCAAAAAACATACACTAAAAATCATATCATTTGCATTACCGTCCACCACCATATCTTTCGTTCACCTTGATATGCTTGCTAGTCAAGTTGAATACCAATTACTCTGCATGGGTCAATACCAACAAGCCATAGACTTCAAAAGAAAATTTATCCAACCCAAATGCCAATCAACCTGAACCCATGGTTAACTACCCACATATCCCTCTTATCAACAACCCATAAACTCTAGTCTTCCATCCATCTACCTTCATTATCAAGATTCCCCTAATACCATCCATGAAACTAAGTCACAACAAACTTTCATTCGTCATACCCACCCTAACCTTGACAAGGGAAATAAACCATCCATCAATCCATTCCAAGCCTCCAAATCATATCCTAGTCCTTCATCTTATCCTAATCCTTTATCCATGTCCTATTCTAGTCCTACATCTCATCCTAATCCTCCATTCACGTCATATCCTAATCCTTCATTCACGTCATATCCTAGTCCTCCATCCATGTCATATCCTGGTCATTCATTCATGTCCTATCCTAGCCCATCATCCCTCAACCAAGTCCAAACCTCCATGCCATATCCTAGTCCATTATACACCAATCCATTCCAAGACACTCCATATCAACATACATTTAGTCATGAAAGCACAGCTAGTCATCATCTCCAAAGTCCCATCCCATTTCATAAACTTGAGGATACATGTCAAGAGGCAAGTCCAAAGCATGACATCATAACATCACCATCTTGTCCAGATCAAAGTAGTCCATTGGACCCCATATTTAAGTCCATTCAAGAAGTCCTCCTGGACAATCATGGCATACCTAATACACCTATCCTTGGTCAAGAGTCCATCCACAAGCATGTCATCCAGGACAACCCCATCTTTGACCAAGACCCTACCATTGATCCAAAAGTCCAAAACGATCCACTCCTTGACCTCTATGCCATTCATGATGAAACACTTGAAGATGATTCCATCCAAACTTCAAGTATTGACACTTCCAAAAGTGAGACACTTGCCTCCATGGGACACATAGATGATCTACCAATAGAACAAGAGTCTTCTATCATGGACATATTTGCAAATGATCAAGCTATAGCTGAATTCATTGGACTCCATGATAATGACCATAAGGAAGGTTTCTACATCAACTTGGAAGCACCGATATCTTTTGAAGAACCATCAGAATCTAATGTTTCACAAAATCAGACTAAAGATGTCAATCAAAAATCTACCCAACATGTTTGTAAAGGTATAACATCCTATCAATTAGGATCATCTATCTTTTTCAGAGCATACTTTCTTACAGATGAGAAGATTTCGAGCATTAATTTCCACAATAAGGATGGGTTAGCATCTTGCTTCCACAGTAAAAAGTAACCCATCGCAAACAAAATTTTTTAGAACATACATTATCAGGGAAAAAGACTAGGCCTACATGAGCAAGGAATTCTAGAATCCGTACAGCTTCAAGAAAATCCTAGACATCAGGGTCTTGGTTATTCATCAGTCAAAGAATATAATGATGTTAGTGGTACCTCCTTGATATTGGAGGCAACTTTATCTGATACAAACATCAAAATGGGGGTCATGAGTGGTTCTTCCCATAAGATTGCTGCCAACACTCCTTCCATCCACACCATAAACCACCATTCCAACATGAATAAACCTTCTATTTGGAACCAACAAAAAGAAATTTATTACAAATCCAAAGTTCAAAATCAAATTTCAAAGGCCATCAAATCATTCAAAAATTTGAGTGGACAAATGAAGTTAAAATGGATCCCAGAGAAAAATGGATCAAGGAAAGAAAATATTTCAAATCCAAAAGTCAATAAAAATGTGAAGCCATAAGAAAACAAGACTCCCACATATAATAAATGTCCACCTCCTTTAAAATGGTCATCAAACAAGACATATAAAAGTGTTGGTTCCAAATGCTATCCCAATCAAAATTACAATCTCGGTCATCCAAAATCCCAAGTTTGGAAAAGGGTATATGTAGGATCATGATGGGCCAAAAAGTGGCGATATGTAAGCCATATGATGGCCCATGTGGCTGATGAATTTTTTTTACCCAAAATTGATGAAACAAAAAGGGTTTTTAGAGGAGATTCCTAGCTTTCCACCAATATAAATTATGCTTTACTTTGAATTTAATAAATTATTATTATTCATTTTCTATTAGAATTACGAATAAATTCCTAATTGATAGGTTGATTGAAAAAAATCTATAACTTTCAAACGGTATCTCATTTTTTGAATCTGAAACATGTGTCACATTCTATGCTTCACATAATATAGGATTAAAAAAAAAATGAATTTCATGAACTTTTCACCAAGTTAAGGTGGTTAGACAGACAAGATTTTATATTTTTTAAAAGTTGTAATAAAAAATTCATAATTAATTATTTACTTGGAAACAAATTATAAAAAAAAATGCATCACATCGGGGCATGAGTCCTCTACTTATATCTAAAATCTTATAAAAAAATATTATCATTTTATTGTGGTTAGGGTGGTTAGAAAGACTTCTTATTTTTACCCTGAAATTTAAATACTACTGCATTGAAATTTCAAATTTTCACCAAATATATATATATATATATTTAAATAAAGGTCTAGTAGTTTAGAAACTACATTCAATTTTCTACAGATTCTATTTTTACATTTTTCTGAAATAATATAGATAACTTATTCAAATTTTTACGTCAAGTTATCTAACTCTGATTTTCTGTCTTTTTATTGCCACTTAAGGGCCTGTTTATTCCATGATGATCCTGCACATACCCAAAATAAAAAGTGATTCATCTAAACTTTTGAACAATCCCCCCACATGTACCATCATCCGTCATAATCCAACATCTCGTCTAAAGTCCAAAAATCCCATGTCACAAATCCATCACATCTTGACAACAACTCTTTATTGTAACTACTCTCATGGCACTCTATCACGATGTTCATATTCTGATAAGGCCAAATCTAGTATCACCAAGGATCACAATGACATCGATCAATGGTATGCAAGTGTTATGATCCTAGAAAGACAACTACTTCATAAAGTTCATTATTGGCATATCATGGCTCTAGTCTCTACATCAACACCATCAATGGATTCAACACTATCAATGATCATCTAAAGTATCAAGGAAATCTTGAAAAAATTATTACCCTGATGAAAACCTAGCAAATAGGCGTCTTGGTGACACCAAAATACCGAAATACCAAAAAAAAGAAAAAAAAAAGAAAAAGGAAGAAGAATAATAGTAAAGAGAAAAATTTCGTCTAGTAGTGAAAACCATTTTTATGGTGCTTTGGATAAGTACCATGATAAAAACCTAGAAAACAGGTGTCATGCATAAAATAAATTATCTATGTGGACCATAACACTTGGGGGCAGGTTGTCTCATCTCCCATACCCTTCGAATGACATTTCCATATATCCATTTTAATCCATATCATTTCCATCCATTTTTCCACCTACCTTGATCTTGATAAGGACTGGGGTACAAACATAAATCATGCTTTGGGAAAACTTTTGACATGAGTATCCTTTGGTCATACACTATCCATGAAACATCATGTCATTACCTTCATAGCTTCATTTTTCCTATGTGACATTGTCCTTGGAGACCAAATGATAATTCTCCCAATCTCATGTCTTCTATCTTTTACAAAAAAACAATCCATTATCCTTTTATACCTATCACATGCCTTGGTTTTCCCTTGTCAACCGTCTAAGGATTTTAATCCAACATCCTTCCATCATCCCATCTAGTCCTAACACATCATCCAAAACCTTCCTTGGCTTTGTTTCTCACCTTACTGTAAACCTTGATCCTGAAGTCACATTATCGTCATCCTCACGTTGTTTCGGGATGTGTCCTTCCCATGTCAAACAACGTCGTCATCATCATCACCTGGTAATTGGTTTTCAACATGACTAGGAGAAAGATCATGGTTGTCCTTGGATTCTTGTGTGTAGGCATCATTTACATGCATTTGTCATGACCATCGGAAAACATCCTGAAAAATCTAAAACATTAGAAAATATCAAAAATCCAAAAAATTCAAAAACAGTCAGAAAATCCCAAAAACAAAGTCAAGTCAATCATGTTAAGTTAGTCATAGACATTAGTCAAACTACGTTGCCTCTGCGACTGGACGTAGGCAAGGCCATCTTTCGATGTGCCCCTAAGGCATTAGGTCTGTCAGTCTAGGTTTCTCATGTTTCATACACATGAAATCATGACTCTTTGTATGTTCAAAGTCATTAGTCGTGTCGAACTATGGGGTCTCTATGTGTACAACATAGGCAAGGCTAATCAATTGATAAGCTCCCGAGACTGCACTAGGTCAGTCTAATAGGGTTTATCACATTCAATATCACACATGTTGCATGTCATCAACTTAAGTACAATTGTTCAGTCAAATATGTCAGTTAATGTTTGGTCAAACTACGAGGTCTCTGCATGTACAACGTAGGCTAGGAAAATCAACCAATGAGCCCCTGGGGCCACATTAGGTCAGTCCTTTAGGGTGCATCGTCTCATGTCATACACTGTCAATACACACACACACACTCAAATCAGTCAAGGAATTAAAACAAGTCATGTATTAATAAGGCACACATATCAACTGTCATCCAGTCAAAATTATATGCATTGTCAAAATGATCAACTTCTATCTTCACAAGATAGGTCTTTCTTGTCAATGCACATTGTCAATTGTCATAGCCTCATGTAGCTTGTCGCATCAACATCATTAGGCTCCAACGTATTATACAGAAAGTGTCTTTCTAAAACCAGGCTTTGTCATTCCTTACATAGATAGTCACTAGGTCGAAACCAGACTCAAACGTCTTATGCGGTATGTGTCATCCCTCACATTAAGCTATGTCAAACATCAAACAATCCAACAAGATCAAGTTTTGGTGAATACATTTATTTGGCTTTATGACTTTATATCTTATTTTTTCTTGTCTTCTAATCGATTTGTGCAAAATTCTTGTTACTAGCTTTCTCGAGGATGTCCCTTGAAGGATTTAGAGAAGCAAGGATGTCTTAGGACTCTTTTTCTTTGACTGTTATCTGTCAACTATCTTTTTAAGCTTTGAATTTTGAATCATGTTACTAGCTTTCTCAAGGAGGCCCCTTGAAGGATTTAGAGAAGCAATGATGTATCATGATTCATCTTTTATTTGTTTGATATCTGTGGTTTGTGTCGACAAAATGACTGGGGCAATCTTGTCCTTAGTTTGCATTAAGACATTTCTTGTCTGCAACTGTCTATTTTTCACAGATGGATGACATTGTACACTATGGTCTATCTCATATCATTGTGTGTACTATCCATTTGTGTCAGTCCTGCCCAGTGATGATCAAATTGCAAGCTTAGTATATATATATGGAAAAATATCGAAGATTACATGTCCTTCAAACAACCTTTCTTGTTTCTTACTAATATTTGAATTATCCATGCTAACATGTCTTCCTTTCTACATCTTCACCACCATTATCTATCCATTTAGAGAGCACACTCATGTTCTTTTAACCCACATGTCCTCTTGAGGGGGCATACCAATACCTCCTCGTCATCCTTCCTCACCCTACTTTAACTGGGGCATATCTTTTTTTTCAAATTCTATGACACAATGTGATAAACAACATTGTATCAAAAAGGGGCAGACTGTAGACACCGAAAATTCGTCTAGGCCTACGAGTACCACTTTCGACATAATTTTCTAATACCCATGGTCATGATTAAATAATGTCAATTATTTAATTACCCTTTCTAATACATATTTCCTCTATTAATTAAAATACCCCTTTTAATTAATTCACTAATTCATTAATTCATTTATTCAACTATTGATTAATTAAATAAATTATGTTTATTTAATTATGTCGCTAACTAATTAATTCTTCTTTCATAATTATATATTTATTATTTAATTAAACCCCCTTTATCCATAATTAAATATTTATTATTTAATTACCCAATTTAACCTTTTCAACTATAATTAAATATTTATTATTTAATTATTCAATTCCACCTTTTCAACAGTCACATTAAATAAATTATCTTTATTTATTTAATTAAATATTTCATTTTTTAATGTTGAATTAAATTAACATTTAATTCATAACTAAAGGTTTATGTCACATTCTTTTGTCATTCAGTTGAGTAATTATGCACTCACCATCTAACTCGAGATCTAATTCTAAATCCACCAATTATCTTAGGATTCCATATTTGATCATCTCTACGAGGAGACTCTCTATCACAACTAGTCATTTAACCATTTCTAACTCATGTGCATGAATGCGTTTATAAATTAAATATATTTAATTAATTAATTAATTAATTCATGTATGCATTCAAACTCTTTATTCTTTGAGTTCTAACTTTGTCTTTATCAGCCAAAGTCTAGTTCTTCTATTTTCAAAGACTCTCAACTAAAGATTAAGATCTTGAACTCTTGTTCTTTTCTATTTTCGAATAGTCCTGACACAAGATTAAGTTATCGTTCTAATTTAATCTTTATCTTGCAGAATTTCCTAACTCGTGTTCTATCTGACACAAAACTCCCATCACATGACATTCATCAATCTCGATCATTGATTTCTCTTTCGAATCTGAGTCGATCATTCAAAAACCCACAATCTATAAAAAGGCCTATCATCATCGTTATTCCTCTTCCTGAAATCACTACTTTTGAGAAGAGACAACGAATCTTCGATATTTTTCTTAGACACTCGATGAAGTTATGCTTGCATCAAACATAGAAATCTAAGGGCAAGAATGATGATACAGTAAAATGGAGAAGGACAATCAAGATAAATCGAGGAAGTAAATGCATATTCAGTGAGAGCTTTCCAGTTTATTTGTTTAGTTTAATCATGTTTACTTTTTTCGTTCTTTATTGTTTTATTTAGATTATTTGTTACATTACAATTGATCATTGTAATATGTGAAGCTTTAGTATTAATCTCCAGAAAATATGAGTTACAGTTATATCAAAAACGTGTACGTGTTATGAAATGTGTATGCATTCCAAACAAAGAACGCGTATGTGTTTCATAACATGTACGCGTTACCTTTACCCAACGGGTAAAAACATGTGTTTCATATAAATAACGCATACACGTTTCATATAAATAATGCGTACGTGTTTCCGTAACTTGTATGCATTATTTAAAAACTAGTATCCCGACCTACCTACAACCTTGGTTTTAGGCTCGGGAAAGGCTTGGCAATCCGAGCCTTAGCCTTTGACCTGCAACTAAAAAACTAAGGCAGATTAAAGAAGAATGCTCAACTTTGACAATATGCCTGATGAATTTTTTTTCTGAATCAATCTATAAAATTAAAACCCATTACAAAACACAATATCTAGTTTTCAAATATATAATTTTTATCAAGATTGGACTATATTTTCTATTTTTTAATTAATTTCAAAGAAAACTAGTCCTTAAATTTGAAAAATCAGACTTTTTTGTTTTTTAATAACTTTTTTTTGGTTAAGTTTTTTGTAAAAAATATTATATGACATCAATCTTCAGACAATTCTCTACACAATGAAAAAAATGTTTCAATTTTTTTTTAGTTTAGATCAAATTATGCTGTCTTTACACGTTGATTTTTAAAAACAACAATTAAGGCCAATAAAAATTTAATAAAAAAAAACATATTCAACAAAAAATTACAAAAAATATTCCTCATCAATCTTCATGTTGTTAGCTCTCTTTCCCCAAAAGGAATTAGGAAAATACTTTTATTTGGGTCAAAAAGTGTTGTCCGTACACGTGCATGGTATGGTAAAAAAAAAAACTTTTAAAAAGTGTTTTTTATAAATCCTTATCAAAATTTAATTTCTGCAATCTGGGTATTTGAATAATTTACATATTTAGAAACTAGATTCAAAATTCAAAATTTCATATTATTGACTTTTTTAAAATTTCATTGTGTAAGTGCCTCAAATTTTCAATCCAAGTGTGACAAATTCTGAAAAACAGCAAAAACACTTCCACTTTTTGAGCTTTTTGTGGACCCAACTTCTTGCATCAGCCCACCAATCTATCTATAATTTGGTGTAGCTCATGGGTCATCCCAAAATAATGGGTTACACTTTTTTCTCAAACTTGACATTGAAAACAATATTTTGAGAAAAATCTTCACTTTTTGACACCTATAGTAGGTAAACTGTTAGGAATTTGAAGATGATCCTAGTGATTTGTGAGATTTTGAATCTTCACTTTTTGACACATATATAGTAGGTAAACTCTTAGGAATTTGAAGATGATCCTAGTGATTTTTGTAACACTGATATTTAGTGCTTCCATTTCATTTCATGAGATTTTGTTGAATATTTTTCTTTTAATTAAGTGTTGAACTCAAATCAATTACAATTTAGACATAGGTGCACTTTCAATCGTATAACATTTTTTGTATGTACTGAAATTCTATTTTTTTGGTTTGTTTGAAAGAAGACATAAATACCTAGTACATATATATTTTTATATTTTATTTTCCACTAATTTACCATTTTTCCACAATGGTTTTTCACTGAACTTGATGTTCGGTGAAAAACCTATGTTCAATAAAACTAAAAATAAAAATAAAAAATTAAAGAAAAATATATCAAATTTATAGTTGTTGGAAATTTCATTTCAAGGACTATGGTTTTCCACCTTGGTTCATCTATTTGACTTCATTTGCACCTCCAAATCGAGCTTTGAAAGTCAAAAAATGCATTAACTTTACAATTAAAGGAGCAAAGTTAAAAAAAAAGGGTGCTCATCCGAACTCCCTTCATTAGAAGGGGGTTCAAATGAACATCCCCTATATGGAGCAAGTGGGGATTCACTAGAAGGAGGGGAGCGAGGGAGGAGGGGTTTCATTTGAAGGGAGGGGTTCATTCAAACCCCCTTCATTAGAAGGGGTAAGCCATTTTAAATTTTTTGATGTGCATTTCTAATTTTTCTTCATACAAAAAATTGTATCCCACTATTGTGGGTTTATCCTCATTCTCTAAAACACATCCTTGAGCCAAACTATGGATGTTTGAAGCCCCTGACCCTAGTTTAGCTCTAATACCATGTCAAACATTTGTTCGAGCATAGAACTGCTAGTTCATGTCTAACTAATCCATCTACCATTCATGTGAATTTCATTCTCCAACACCACCTATTGAACCACACTACAAGTACTAAAAAATCCTAACTTTATTTTGGATTTGATAATATGTTGATTCTTTTTCATAGATCAATGAGGACTCAAACTTAAACCATCTATTTACTGTTAAGACACTCTACAATTAAACTACTAATCCACTTATGAATAATCCAACAGTAACTCATTCTCCAACATTCTCAAACTACACCTAAATCTACTTACTTTCACTTTTTTCAACATTCTCCAAAATAAAACTTTTTCGAGTAACTAGAGGACAAGAAAAATAAGACTTTAAAAGTGATGAGAGAATAAATGTTTTTCAATTCATCCCTAAAGTTGGATGTAAATGTTTTGGAAAAATGATTAAATATAGTGAAAATAGTATTAGAGATCTCATTCTATAGAGGAAGGAAAAATAGTATTAGAGATACAAATACCTACTACATGCAAGTGAAGTGGGTGGAGGAAAAAGGGAAGAAAAAACTAGTGGGTGCCATAGAGCAGTCAAGAAGTATCTAAAGACTCAACATGCAACTTTTATCAAGCATAAAAAAGGGGCAGTGCATTTGGAGAAGGAAGCCCCTAGTGAGCTGAAGTAGAGATTTTCCAGATACAATCTAGCGTAGGTTGGTGCACTATAGAATTAAGGATGTCAGCAAGGTTTTTATTCCTTTAATAAGGACTAGCAAGGGTGCAATGATGTCATGTCCTATAAAAGGCATTTCATAAAAAATAAACTAGCAGTTGCATGCACATGCATGCAATGATCAGCCAATAGGGTGCACTGCAAATGGCTATTGAATGGGTAGTGTGCAGTAGACTTTTTATTTTCAAGTGCAACGGGAGATCAAAATAACCTATAATATTTGCAATTGTCTAATTGGTGCAAGGAAGGGACAACATGTTAATAAGGAAATATGAAATAACATGAGGTTAGTTCATAGTAGGAGGCGAATCTTATGAATTTGGACTTTACGTAGAATTCAAAGTTAAATTTGAATAGCCTAACCTAAACATATTATAAAACAGATTTAATTTTGACACAAAGATTATTTTATATATATATTCATTTAATATGAGCATTGCAAAGCATTATAAACCTGATGTTATAGTCCACTTGTCCATTCTTATAATGTGAGATTAAGAATCATTTGCATAAAAATGGGAAAATGGTCTTTGTGTTTCACAATGGAAATTTATCAGTTGAAAATTGGTTATGAAATTCTAGAATAAAACTATACGTCATGTTGAACGAATGTTATTATTTGCAATCTATCCATTTATTTTAATTTGAGGTAATTAATCATCACTAACCTTTTTTTTTATTAATATGTAATATTTAATAATTTTAGGTAGAATAGTTGTCTAAAATTCACTTCAATGAATAATTTTAGGTATGAAAATAATTTTTTCCTTATAAAAAGAGAATTGAAAAATTAAATACAATTTAAATTTTTAATAATTAATTTGTTAGATAATAATAATTTATTCAAAATTTTAGACACAATATAATTTTAGCTCTCTCTTAGTTTTACATTTGCTAGACCTAGATGCACATCTATATTTGACCTTTTTGTGTAGGTTAATCAATGAATTGATTGTTTATCATTTAATTATCTTAAGATGCATATCCATACAAATACATAGCAGAGTTAAAGTTATGGATTAAACAATATCTTAAGATTCTCCTTTTTTAAAGACTTATTAGTCAAGTCTTTTATTACTATTATTGAATAAAAAAATATTCTTTAAAAAAATTAATTCCATTAGTATAGTCGTCTCTTTAATTACTAACATTGAATAAAAAAGTATTCTTTAAAAAAATCATTTTTTATAATTTGAATATTAGTTATAATGGTCATCAAAAAAGACTTTAAAAAAAAATAAAGATGTTATAAGTAGTATCTACTCCATAATTTTGGCAATAAAACCATTTTTGTGCTTGTGATTTATTGGTTAGAAGAAGAATGCAATGAAATGATACACATATTTTGCATTGTTAGAATAATTGAAATAGAAGGTACGCCTTGTTTTGAGGCAACATGAGAAACATGTTATTATAGAGAATGGCATGAGAAACATATTTTTTCTTCCCTACAACTTGCTATGACATGGAAAACATGTTATTATAGAGTATGTTTGTCAAAGATAAATTTATACAAGGATTTGTGTACACAAATCTATGTAACAACAAATATATGGCATTAAAAGTAAAATCACAAAATCCATGCTCATTTTCCTCCCTACCACATTCGCATCATAAATCCCCATGGACTCTAGCCAAACCCCTGAATAAGAAAAGGATGAAATACCCATGAGATATTTCATGGAGTTTCATCATACATTACACAATAAAAAACTTGGGGAAACTCTGGTGTTTTCATTTATAATATATTTGATATTGTTGTGTTTTCTTTGATGTGGCAAATTTAAGGGAAAAAGATATCCTAGTTTTCGAATCCTTTTGCATGCTTAAACCTAGTTCCTGCAAATTAAATACAAGGGTATGTTAGTGCACAAGAAAGAAAAATAAAAAAGGAACGATAAAAAGTGAGTATGTGGGTAAAATTAATATATACAATGTGAAGATAAAAAAAATAAATAATTTTTACAATTAGTTAACCAAATTTGTCTATTGACAATGTGAAATTTTTGTACTTAAATACACTGTTGATCGTGTTTAACAAGGACGAGTTGCATTCGATCGAGTAGTAGGAGCATGAAAGAATTTGAAATAAATAGTGTACAATACACTAATTTTGTTGAATGCCTATTATATCTATGCAGCAATATAAAAGAAATAATATACATACACAATAAAAGAGGTTAGCACTATTTGTTGTAAATATAAAAGTTTTTGTGAAACATGGGCACATATAACAACCAATAACTAAAAAGGAAAAAAATGTAGTCATGTAGAAAAAGAAACCTAGGCCAAGCATGACATTGTGAATGGTTTAGTTGAATGGAGAAACATACACCATTGTCATGTGCTTCTGGGGATAAAAAATGTGATGCAATAAAAAAAAAAGAATTCCTCTCAGAAGCACATGACAACAGTGTCCAGTTGTCGTCCATAATCACATAAACCCACGCTCATTCTCCTCCCTACCATATTGGCATCATGAAGCCTCGTGGGCTCTAGCCAAACCCCCGATCAAAAAAAGTAGGTAAGGTCCATGGAAAATCTCATGGACTCTTATCGTATACCACACAATGACAAACTTGGGGAAGCACGGGTGTTTTGAAAAAAGTTCTGTAATATTAGAGTGTTTTGTTTTGGTCTGACAAGTTGATGAAAAAGAGATATCCTAGTAAAGAATTAGCATAATGGGGTTTGGAGACGGCTAGAAGAAGATGGATAGATGGAATATATAGAACAATGTACAATAAGTATAAATGTCCATCTAAACTCTAAGGCAAGTTTAAAACTACCTATATTAAAAACATAACTACAGTCTAAGGAAGAATATAGTAAAAATGGTCATCGAATTGACAGGCCAATTGTTACATAGACTGCTTATTGATGCATAATGCACATTTTTCTTTGGGGGACTGGGGAAAAAGAATATCATAAAAGATATTGATACAAAACAAGAAATATATGTAACAGTTTGCTTCTCAATTCAAAATTCAAGCTACTAGATAAAAAAGAGAAATTGTAAAAGAAGTATTAGGAAAAAACTTTAAGAATTAGAGATAAATGACAAATGATCGAAACCCACATGAAACATATTGATACAACAAAAGTAGTCTATGTAAGAGTTGGATTGTCTAATGAAAATTGCTCACATGAGAAAACACTTGCCTTTTGCTTCCACACATTGAGGCAACCAATTGCACCACCTCCAACATATGTAGGTAGGAAGCTTTGTGGCTATCATAAGCAACCCTGAGTAATTTGTTCTAGGGAGCTTGAAACAGATGAGGGAAAAAGAATACCATGAAACATATGGATATAAGATTTGAGCTATATTATTTGGTAATATACATTGAAGACAAATAGAGGAATTGGATAACATGTATTAGAATAACACTTGTTTTCTGCTAAATATTATACACATAAAGAAAAATTGTATTGAGGCCCCTTAAACATAGACAGATACATATGCACATATATACATGTATTCAATTCCCTGATTGATATATAAAAATATACATATAGGAAGATATACATATCCATATATGCAAACAAAGAGCACTATGGCTAATTTGAGAATACACTAGAAATTTATATATACATATGTATATATAAACAAATCTATATACTATGTTTATTCGTATTTATGTAGAGTGTGATTTTAAATAGAGTCTAAAATATCATGTATAAGTATTTTCTATGTTGTGAGAAAAATTGCTACAATACAACCATAACATTGAATGATATAGCTTCTAAACGAGGGATATAACTATAGTTAAATAGTGGAAATGATAAACACAAAAACATATATGCTAATATGGTTGAACTTGTGTGTATACTCCTAGGCTACATGGGTATTTTGCATAGATGATGAATTTATTGTTCATGTCTTCTTGTTATATGTTTCTATCTTTGGTGTTATACTCATTTTGGAGATTTGAAAGAGATTATCGCTCTGTATGGATGGAAAAATTGTAGTTAAATCTTCTTTCTTTCATCAAAAACATGGTTAGGGTTAGTAATTTTTTCGTCGCTGGTTTATTTTTTTAGTTATCTTTGTGCATTTGTATGGTAAGTAGTTTTACATGGGTATTTTGCATAGATGATTAATTTATTGTTCATGTCTTCTTGTTATATGTTTCTATCTTTGGCATTATACCAATATTAGATATTTGAAAGAGATTATCGCTCTATATGGATGGAGAAATTGTAGTTAAATCTTCTTTCTTTCATCAAAAAATATGGTTAGTGTTAGTAATTTTATGGAGTGATATCATATATCAGGTAATGCGAAAGTAGGGGAAATTTTTATGTTTTCATATATGATTTATTCTATTATGACATTTTTTTTGGTATAAAAACTTTAAAAAGATGGGATGGTGATAAAATGTTGCCTACAAATAATTTTTAATTACGTGGGTTGGCGGTGGTGGAATTGGTGGCCTCGATATGTGGAAGTTGAATGGTAAGTGTTTGCTTGTGGAAGTGTCAATGCATTATGTCATTGTTGTACGATGGGGGCAGATGAAGTAAATGCAATATTGAGTGTTGTAGTGTGGGAAAGTATAATCTGATTAAGTTGTATTGTTGAAACAACCATTGTCTAAGAATTTTCTTGAAGTTTCCATCAAGATTTTGTCAGTCTAGTTGTGGATTGGATTTATCGGTGTCAAAGATGCCCTAGCCTATGGGGACTTGACCCAAGTTATTTTGTGGTGACATGGAGATTGGTAATTACATGAGTTGGTGGTGGTGGAGTTGGTGTTGTCGACACACAAAAGATGAATGGTTGTGTATAGTATTTAGTAACAAATAAGTGTTATTCTAATACCTCTCATACAATTACTCTAAATTTCTTCAATATATATATACATGTATATGTATCTATCTATATTTTGAAGCATTTATATTCAAATATAGTTCACATTGTATATATATCTAATATGATAGTGAAAGGAAAAAATGCAAGTCGAATGATTGTTGTCCTCCCCACCACATCAACATCATGAAGCCTCATGGGCTCACAGAAAACTGTTAACCAAGTAAAGCAAGCAACACTAATGAATTATTTGATGAAGTTCCATGATATATCACACAATGACAAAGTTGTTAAAAAAATTGCATGTTCCAATATATGGATTCCTTTTCCTAGTGTTGTTTTTGCTGCAATAACTTTTTAAAAAGAGAATGCTGATAAAGAACTACAAAAGATGGAATTTTTCTATAATGTTGATAAATATAGGAAAAGGAGAATATGAAGGAGGTCTTGTTTCAAAGCAAAATGAATTCTATAGATGAAATACACAGATATCATTAAAAGGAAGACATCAAAGAAATAGAAAAGTTTTTTCTTCAAAGCATATGATGTATACAAATAACTTGATAAATATACTTGATTTTGGTATGTACTAGAACATATCTAGCCATGCATAAATAAAAGGGGTGAATGTATAACTTTGGTATGTACTGGAGGATATCTAGCCCTATAGAAAGAAAAGAGGTGGATGTATAAGTTAGTAAAATATAAATTTATAAAACAAACCTTGAATATGGTTAAAACTATGGGCATATTTTAGGCATGAATTGTTCCACAAATGGGCTTCATATCTCCTTGTCCATCTATGCTTGCATCAAGGCCAACATCGTATTACTACAAAGAAACATTTTATTTCAATCTATCAATATATTTTTCAATGGTTAGATGTTTATGGAATGGTTAAAAAGATAGTGGGAAAACAACTTACAATAACAATAGGAGGACAAGACAATGCAAATTGTAGAACACAACACTTTTTAAACCATCCAATCTGCCAACCAGTTGAGGTGCATGATAGGTTTTTACCATTTTGTACCTATTGAGCAAGGCAACCAACTCCACTACCGCCAACCCATGTGGTCAAATAACTCCACCGTTGTTGATAATAGGCCCAGACAAGGCCTTGCAAATTGCATGGAGTTTTATGAGATATTAAGAAAACAATGCAATGTAGAAAAGACTATATATTTTTGAAAGCAATATAGAGGAAGACCGAAACAGTAAAATTCTCAAAATAGAATTCTATAGATCAACATTATAAATATGCATATGCATATACATATACATACACAGACACATACACATACACATACACATACACATACACATACACATACACATACACATACACATACACATACATATACATATACATATACATATATATATACATATACATATATATATACATATACATATACATATATACATGCACATACATATACATACATACACATATACATATACATATACATATAATTTTCACCCTTTGATTATTGTTTGTAGTTATCTTTGTACATCGTTGGCATTAGACTCATTACCATATGAGCATTTATAGTTAAATCTTCTTTCTTTCATCAAAAAAATATGGTTAGGGTTAGTCACTTTTTCACCTTTTCTATTCTCCATGTACTTGGCACTAAATATATAGAGAAATAAAGAATATTTTCTCAAGGTTTTTATTGAAAACCTAGAGCTTACCTCTTCAACAAAGTATGTTCCTAAATGTTGCTCATTGGTCAATAAGGATTGCAAAAAAATTATGAATTCAGAATTGACAAGGCAACTGTTACATAGTAAATGTCTTTTTAATAGCTCTTTTACAGTTTCCCTATTTGTCTATAATATTTAGTGCCAAATAATGTAGCTTGAATTTTGAATTGAAAAGTGAATAGTTATATAGATTGGTTCAGGTACGATATAATTTTACCTCTATCTTAGTTTTATATTTATTAGAACTCGATGCACATCTATATTTGACCTTTTTCTTTAGGCTAATCAATCAATTGGTAGATTATTATTTAATTATTTTAAGATACATATGCATAGAAATACATCATAGACTTGAAGTTATGGATTAAATAATATTTATGAAAAATATGGAAGATTAAATGATTGTCCTCTTTTAAAGAGTTATTAGTCATATCAACACAAAAATGCCTCTTTCGACAATGCAACCTAATCAATATATTTTCTTGTACATTTTAGAGTATGATTTCCAATACATATATATATATATATACATATACATATACATATATATACATATATAGACACACACACATATATATATACATACACATATATATATACATATACATATATATATACATACATATATAGACACATATATATACTTTGTGCATCTTTGGTGTTATGAACATTTTGTACAATTAGTTCCTTGGTATCTTTCTAATTGATTTAACTTCAAATCCTTACAAAGAGCATGGTGTAGATTGTGAATGGTATGTGGAAATTGATGCTTAAAAAAATACACATATACATATATGCATATATATATTGAAACAAATAGAGAAATTGTATAACACGGATGACAATAACACTTGAGAGCCACTAAACTAATATAGACAAAATTTAATTGAAGAACAAATAAAGCATACATCTAATTAGGTTGAATGTACATATGCATATATGTATATGCATATGCATATTCATATGTATATATATATGCATATCTATATGTAAATGTATCTATGCATATGCAATGCATTTCCAGTGGAGAGTGTAACGAATGGAAGGTATGATGCATTTTTTCCTTTTCCAAAGAGTGTAATACTGTTGTTGCTTACGAATATTTTGTTGGATGTTGTGGTTGTGTTGCTGATATGTGGTTGTCATTGATGTCAAAAGTATTAGCATTAATTTCTTTAAGGTTGTATATGTCAATGATATTAAGAAAACTGTAATAAATATGTTAAAGGTTGTCTGAGAAGCTGTGAAGTTCAGTGTGATGAAAATTTTAGTATGTTGGTGATTAGAAGTTGCGGATTAATGGGTTTGTTTTTTACCCTATCTAGTTTATCTACTGTAAGTTTAAGAGGTGCACATCAAGATTTGAGCAAGTTATGAGTTTATGTGTTCCTACAGTCATTTTGTTACTGTACCTGGTGTTTCTGGAAGAAGAGAATGTAATTATGGTAATCTAAGCCTAAAATGAAAAACTAAAAGAAATCCAAACAAAGAAAACACAAGAAAAACCTCATGATTAGGCTTGAGTTGAACTTGAACAAATAAAAGAAAAGAACAATGTTACCTTATCCAATTTGACAATTTGGTTGGCCCTTTTGATTGATCAATTTTGTGTTCTCCTTCAATAGAAAATGATCGAAAATGTCTGCAAAATGAAGTAGAGGTGATGAGGAATGCAATGATGCAAGTGGGTATTTGGATAAGTATTGTATGTGAATGCAATGGAAGCTTGAAAGATGCAACAATGGAGGATGAATGCAAGTGCTTGAGAGTGCTAAGTTGAAAGATGAATTGATTGAGTGTTGAATGATCAAGTGTTGCAAAATGAGGGAAAATCCTCTGATTTTAGGGGAAAATCCACTAAAGAATCAATGGTCAAGATGTAGCAACCTTGGGCACGATCAAGGGCTTGGGTGAGTTGATAACTCACAAGCCCTCACATCTTGACATGTGGCGGATGATGTGGCCAAGAGGAAATGAGGTGGAGGTACTTTCTAGTACCTTGGGATTAGACAAGATCTCCTCATAAAGGAGGTCCTTGTCACTAAGTGGATGATGTGACCTTTGAGGAATTAAAAATTACTTTAAGTCCGTGGAGGAATAAAACTGAATTTAAAATTCACCTTGGGAAGGGGTTGCCTTCTCCAAAAAGGGAAGCATTTAATGAAAGTGTTGACTTGTGAAATAGCATAAATGGAATGAGTATTAGGTTGACCTAATCAAGTGATTAAGTTGTCCAAACAAGGGATTAGGTCGTAAATGAAGAATTAAGGCAAGTGGGTTATGATGGAGGATGTGACATTAATCCCAATTAAGGGTGTGCACATCCATAATCGTGGATTAATTACATTAATCCAGGTTAAGGATGGGTTATGGAGGATGGGACAAGGAAAACTAAAAGAAATGAAAACAAAGAAAACATAAACAACACCTCATGATTAGGCCTGAGTTGAACTTGAACAAATACAAGAAAAGAATGATGTTACCTTGTCCAAGTTGATGGTTTGGTTGGCCCTTTTGATTGATTGATTTTGTGTGCTCCTTCAATGGAAAATGACCTAAAATGGATTCAAAATGAAGTAGAGGTGATGAGGAATGCAATGGTGCAAGTGGGTATTTGGATAAGTGTTGTATATGAATGCAATGGAAGCTTGAAAGCTGCAACAATGGAGGATGAATGCAAGTGCTTTAGAGTGCTAAGTTTAAAGTTGAATTTATTGAGTGTTGAATGATCAAGTGTTGAAAAATGAGGGAAAACCCTCTAATTTTAGGGGAAAATTCACTAAAGAATCAATGGTCAAGATGTAGCCACCTTGGACAAGATCAAGGGCTTGGATAATTTGAGAACTCACAAGACCTCACATCTTGAAATGTTGTGGATGATGTGGCCAAGAGGACATGAAGTGGAGGTAATTTCTAGTACCTTGGGATTAGACAAGATCTCCTCATAAAGGAGGTCCTTCTTGTCTCTAAGTGGATGATGTGACCTTTGAGGAATTAAAAATTCCTTAAAGTCCTTGGAGGAATAAAGGTGAATTTAAAATTTGCCTTGGGAAGGGGTTGCCTTCTCTAAAAAGGGAAGAATTTAATGAAAGGGTTGAATTTTGAAATTCCATAAATGGCATGAGGATTAGGTTGACCTAATCAAGTGATTAAGTTGTGCAAACAAGGGATTAGGTGGTAAATGAAGAATTAAGGCAAGTGGGTTATGATGGAGGATGTGACATTAATCCCAATTAAGGGTGTGAAAATCCATAATCATAGATTAATTAGATTAATCTAGGTTAAGGATGGGTTATGGAGGATGGGACAAGGAGAGAGAAAATAGTTAATTTAAAATTAGTTTAAATTCATAAAGGTTACATGACTAAATTAAATAAATGAGAGTTTATTTAATTTAGAGAGGAAAGGGCTAATGGTAAAGTATTTAATTAATTGAATTAAATACCTTAGGAATGTTAGAGAAGAGTGGAACATTAATTAACTAAATGATTTAATTAATCTTGATGGGGAAGATGAAATAGATGGATGAAAGGGATAAATTTTACATTTTGTGATGGGTCAAATTTGGATGTCTAAATTTTTCTCCTCTTTGAAATACTATTAGAATAACAATGTTTTGAAGAAAAATAAAATATAGGTGACTCAATAGAGGAATAGGCTAGAAGAGTGATGCCTTAGTGTGGAAAGGATGGCACAAGGTGTGAAATGAAAGAAAATGCAAGAACATGCCTCAGTGTTGCAAGAAAATGGATAGGACAGAAGAATGAAGGAAAATGGTAGGGTATGCCCCCTTGAGAGGGCGAATGGGGAAGAAAAAGGGGTCATGATGAAGTTCTTTGTATGAAGAAACATAGGGTACCACATGGAAGATCTCAATAAATGTAGAAAAATGGCCTTTGAATGGAGTGAAATGGGCGAATGAGGTGCAAATGGCGGCCTACGGAAGAAAGAGGAATAATTAGAGGAAAAGTGAATAAATAGTAATTTTTAGAAATTAGCATTCACCATTTTCACTGTTGAAGATTGAGTGAGTGAGATAGAGAGAGAGAGAGAGGAAGGTGACAAGGATGGAACATGGGTATGATAGCAGGGATGACAACATGGTTGAGGATGCGATCATCCACTGAGGTGAGGAGATACGACAGTTCTAACTCGAGCGATTGGTACCTTGCCAGGTTAGAGAAAAAACATCTTTGTAATTTTGAGTTAATTTTGACAAGATATAGTAAATGTGGGCTTTGGATAGCTAGAATAAGATAGGATCGAAAATAGTTTGCTAAAGGATGGGTGATTTTCCCATCCGAAAATCCAAAATTGCCCCATAAGGGGGTTGGCGATAAGAGGAGAATTTGCCCATTAGAAGGGAAAATTTTCTCAAGGAAGAAATTTGGGTGAATTCTCTTATTAAAAAAGGGAATTTACCCAAAGAAAAGGTGAAAGAGTAGAGGTTGGGGGGCGAAACTGCCCCAAAGGGGTGAATTCACCCCAACACAGGGGTGAATCTACCACCAGGGGTAGTGACACCCCCCGCAGAGGGGCGAACCTACTGCCATAAGCAGTGCCACCCCTCGCGAAGGGGAAAACCTGCTACCATAGGTGGTGCCACTCCCGCCATAGGGGTGGATCCACTGCCATAGGTGGTGCCGCCCCCAGCACAGGAGTGAACCTACTACCATAGGTGGTTACACCCCTAGTGAGCCCACCCTGAGTGGGGGAAAGGCCATCCCACAGGGCAGACCCACCTCTGAAGTTGAAATTTCCTAGCCGAGGGATGGTCCTACCACCATTGACAGGTTCGCCCCAATGAAGGGGTAAAAATGCCCATGAGGGTGGGATCACCCCTCATAGGGGCGAACCTACCCACACGGTCGAGATCGCCCTACAAGAGGGGCGAACCTGCCCTGGGGAAGGGTGAATGTGCCCTTAGGGGCCCGAAAGAAAGAAAGAATAGAAAGAAAGAAGAAAAAGAAGAAAAAAAGAGGAGAGGGAAAGACAAAGAAATAGAGAGAGAGTGAGAGAAGAAAGGAAAAATTATTGAGTAGACCATGTCGGGGCAGGGGGATAAGAAAAGTGAAGGAAATATGGACTTAGCAGGGCTAATATGCAATTTTTATGGGTGTAGGCCATTGATGTTTTGTGTATGAGGGAAAGGCACTTAGCCGTGTTAGCAGCAACCACCCACACTATGAATGGAACAACTCATGAGATGTTGGCATAGGTTGGGTTATCCCAACATCAGAGCACATAGGGCATTTCTAACAACCTTGATGGTGTGGTGGAGTTCAGAGACCTCCACCTTTCATCTCCCAATAGGAGAGATGATCGTGACTTTGGACGATGTTTGGAGGATTATGTGATTTTCGATAACAGGATGCATGGTTAGTTGCACACAGTGTGAGGTGAGAGATTGGGAGAGGTGTCTATGGATCTTGTTTGGATGAAGGGATCTTCCTATATAGGGGATGGAGCTGGACCTAGAAAGGTACTTTGGATTAGGAGTGCCAACCTTACTGCTATACCTGTGCAGGTTGATTAGCAGGATCATGTTGCCGGACCAGAGTAGGAGATTTTGCACCCTCAAGGTTATTGAGGTTGTGTGATACATAGTGGGGAGGCATGAGGGGGATTTGGCATGGGGGACCTATCTACTGGAATAGTTTTACAATGATGTGCACGTAGTGTGCTAAAGGGGGGTGAAGACTATCACACATGTGACACTCTTACAAATATGGGCATGGGAGCACATCAGCGTGACCAGGCCAGAGATTGTGGTACACAGGATAGTAGATGAGACCTTACCAATAGCCTACTGGTATGGGATGGAGTATAGATGGTGATTACGTTACTCAAACATTGGTGACCTAGAGGGATGGAGGAGGATATTAGATAATCTTCGGGAGGAGAAAATCATATGGAGGTCGTACATGACACGATGGTTCGCGGGATGGAGAGATGACGAGCGAAGGCATAGGAGTCATTTCTACTCTATGTGTTATATAGCGGGAGGGATTCATACATCATTGATCTCCACAAGGTAGACATGGTGTTGAGATAGTATGAGATAGAGCAGGACATACTAACGACACCTTAAAGGTTCAGGCAGATTTCACGAGAGGTGCTTTGGGGGGATCTCCTCACTATAGAGTTCATGAGGTAGATGTGGGACGAGCAACAAGAATCACTATATCCTAGGAGGACATGAGGGTTGGCAGATGTAGGGACTATAGTGCAGTATGTGGCTTGGTGAGCTAGACATGGGTCGAGGTTGGTGACAATCGAGTACCTAATAGTAGGGCTCAAGGATTTGGTGTAGAGGATGATGCAAGACCAGCCACACAGAGGAGGGGTAGGAGGAGAGATGATCATAAAAGGAGGGGTACAGTCAAGGAGGCGAAGGATGAGGAGGAGAGGGATGATGATGTAAGAGAATCCTTGGTTTTTGGCAATCTTCCATCAACCAAAAAAAATATTTCCTTTCATTTTTTGTTCTTATTTTATTCTTGTTCTTATTTGAGTTGTAGATCTGGTGTTTCTTCATGTTTTCTCAACAGATCGTGCGTACCTAGGATTTCATTGTGGACATGTTCAATTGCCTTATTCCAAATTTTTAGTTTGATTGAATCTTTTTCCGGAAAGTTATCTCTTTTGGATTAAGTGACAGTTTTTGGTGTTGGCCCCAGAATAATTTCAAACCCTAATGGTTAGTTGGATTGATTACAGATCTCGCCCATTGTTTGCGGATCCTCCGATGTGTTTGGATTTTTTCTATCAAGTTTTCTCAACCTTACACTTAGGTCTACACTTCATCATGCACATCTATCATGGAATAAATTCAGATTTGAGGCCGACCTGTTCTTGCACATGTTACATTTCCTTCAGTGGAGATTGTAATGATTTTTGGCCGATGCAAATGCTTTTCAACTCGTGGATATGATATAAAGATTTTATTGAATCATTAGAATGAAAAATTATTAATGATCAAGTAGAATATGATTTATACTAAGTCTGATTTGTAGGATTTCACTCACATGTATGAGCGTTGTATTTTGAGCATGTTGTAATCAGGCCTATGCATTGAATGTGTAAGCCCAGATGTGGTCGACTATATGTAATCAATATTTTTTAAAATAAGAATGTGTACATCTACATTTTCCTCCATATTTTGTGTTGCTTTTTTTGTGTTACTCTTTTTGCACGGTATGAACTATTCTCTTTGAGGACCCTCCATTAGCATGGATGCACCAAACTGGTATCAGAGCGAGATTCATTCCTTGCAAGTTGCACAGTCCTATTGAACATTTTTTGTAGGGTGCCAGATTGAGGATTCGACCTGTAGCTACAGAGGGATTGTGTAAAGATGGTGGGAAGAAGAAATGGTAGAGGAAATGGAGCATGTGGAAATGCATTTCCAACTTTAATGGAGATGCTGAGAGGAATTGTTGCTAGATTGGAAGCAGTTGAAATGACCCAGAGAAGAGGTCGACCAGTTGAGGATGTATGTGATGAAGAAGTGGAAGAACAAGAAGAATTTGTAGGAAAAGAGCAACCTGGTTTTGATTAGAAATAAGAGAGGTTCATAAGAGCCCCAACCAGAGTGAACACTAAACCGAATTTCAATCCACCAGATTATACTAGAAAATTGGATTTAGATGAATTGTTAGATTGGATAATAGAGATGGAAAAATACTTTGATTTCTTAGGTACCCCAGAAGATAAGAAGGTGAAATTTTCTTGTACAAAGTTTAAAGGACATGCATCCCTTTGGTCAAAATACTTGCAGATAGATAGACAAATAAAAGGAAAGGAAAAGATAAGATCATGGGATTGGATGGTGAATAAGTTGAAGACAAATTTTATGTGTGCAAACTATTAGATCAGTCTATTTCAAAAATTGTAGAATCTGAAGCAAAAAGAATCAAGTGTAACAGAGTATACTGAAGAGTTCTACAAGTCAAATATCAGATTTGGACATTCAGAAGATGAGACCGAACAAGTAGCTAGATATATGAATGGTTTGAGGTCATATATACAAGATGAGATCAGTTTGGTTAAGTGTTTGAGTGTGGAGGATGCATATCAGTGTGCCCTAAAAGAAAAAGAGAAGTTGAGTAAAAGACATGAGAAGAGACAAAGAGGAAGAGGTGGAAGATCTCAAAGAGGAACAATATTTATAGGAGGAAAGGGAAATTTTGCAAATCAAAATAAGGATAAGGAGGTTAGTAAGAATGAGAATTCATACTGAAGATATTATGAGAACTGAGGAGGAAGACATGGTGGTTACAAAAATGAAGGATATCTAGGAAATATGTTAGAGGACAAGAGAAAAGAGTATTCAAGGGAACTTGTTTTAAACATGGTGGCAAAGGACATAAAGAATATGAAGAAAACAAGGAGACACAAGAAGAAAGACTGAAAACAATAGTAGAACAACCTTTGTTGAGGAGGATTATGATGGATCCTCTAATCAACCAAAAGAAGGAGAAGTATTGGTGAATAAGAGAGTATAGTGTCAAAGTGAATTGGAGAAAGAACCATTGCAGAGGAAGAATTTGTTTTGGACTAGATACAAGGTAGCTGGTAAATGCTACAAAGTGATCATTGACAGTGGAAGTTCAAAGAACCTAGCTTCTAAAGAAATGGTGACAAAGTTGAAGTTGGAAAGGTTGAAACACCTGAAATGCTATCAGATAGCATCAATTCACGATGAACATAAGATACTAGTAAGTGAACAATGTTTGGTGAAATTGAAGATGGGAAATTATCATGATGAAGTTTTGTGTGATATTATGCCTATGGATGTATGGTATATTTTTTTGGGAATACCTTGGTAGTATGATAGACAAGTTATTCATGATGGGAAGAAGAACATATACACCATTGTTGCTAATGGGATGAAGCAGAATTTGTTGCCCTAGGAAGATGTTCCCAAAGCTGAGATTTGTGTGACTGCTAGAATCTGTTTGGTTGATGGAAGGAGATTTTTGGATGGACTGAGACATGAGAACATGTGCTATGCCCTGGTGCCTAAGAAGGTTGAATAGTTGAAGCATGTAGAAGGAAAACTTAAGGAGATCAAGGAATTGTTGACTGAATATGAAGCTATCATTTCAAATAATGTACCTGATGGATTACCACTTGTGAGGAGTATTAGCCATTGTATGGATCTGATTCCTAGAGCTATTTTTTGTAATAAAGAAACACATGGATGACACTGACAGAGAATGAGGAATTTAATAGACAAGTACAAGAATTTTTGAGGAAATTTTTGATCAAA
The DNA here is from genome assembly GCA_007115665.2 of Sequoiadendron giganteum. NCBI lineage: Eukaryota > Viridiplantae > Streptophyta > Pinopsida > Cupressales > Cupressaceae > Sequoiadendron > Sequoiadendron giganteum. The sequence goes on along the minus strand of CM021105.1, from coordinate 115,428,870 downwards.
GAAATATTGTGTCCTTGTGTAGTACCTATTGTGCTTGAACCTAAGAAGGATGGATAATGGAGGATGTGTAGAAACTCGAGAGCCATAAACAAGATCACAGTGAAGTATAGGTTTCCTTTTCAATGTATGGATGACATTATGGATTACTTGAGTGGAGCCAAGTACTTTACAAAGATACACTTGAAGAGTGGATATCATCAGATTATAATCAAAGAAGGACATGAGTGGAAAATAACATTCAAGAAAAATGAAGGATTGTATGAGGGTTGGTGATTCCTTTTGGATTGATAAATTCACTAAGTAATTTCATTAGGTTGATGAATGAGGTATTGAAGAAATTCTTGGGTAAGTTTGTGATTGTTTATCTCGATAAAATTTTGATTTTCAGTAACACTAGGGAAGAACATTTTTTGCACATAAGACAAATTTTGTAGAGGTTGAGGGAAAAGTAGTTGCTGATAGACATTAAGAAGTGTAGTTCATGAAAGAAGAATTGGTGTATCTAGGATTTGTGATATCAGTGGATGGATTGAAAATGCATCCTAGAAAGGTAAAAGCTATTGTTGAATGGCCTACACTTGAAAGCATTGGAGAGGTAAGATCATTCATGGATTGGATAGTTTCTACTGAAAGTTCATTAGGAATTTCAATTCTACTTGTAGTCCTATGATAGAAACACTGAAAAGAGATAGGAAGGATTTTAGGTGGACATCTGGAGTGGACAAAAGTTTTGAATTGTTGAAACAGAAAGTGACCGAGAAGCCTATGTTGGCTTTACCAGACTTTGATAAGGTATTTCAAGTAGACTATGATTCAAGTGGAAATGCAATTGGAGCAATATTAAGTCAAGAAGGAAGACCAATAGTCTATTTTAGTGAAAATTTGAATGATGCTAGGAGAATATATTCAATGTATGATCAAGAGTTCTATGCCATAGTTCAAGGTTTAAATAAGTGTAGACATTACTTGTTATCTAAGGAGTTTTTTTTGTATATGGATCATTAGGCTTTACAACATTTATATAGTCAAGGTAAGTTGAATAAAAAACACATGAGATGGGTGGAATTATTTCAAAGTTATACTTTTTCTTTGAATCATAAGAGTGTAAATTCAAATAGAGTTGTTGATTATTTGAGTAGGAGAAGGAATTTTCTAACACAGATGAACGCGAAAGTATTAGGCTTTGAGGAATTAAAAAATTGTATGAGGAAGACCCGGATTTAAAAGAACCTTGGAGAGCTTGTAAAGAACTAGTTTTGGAAGATAGAAGTCAATGGTTGGATTATTTCATTCAAGAGGATATGTTGTTCAAAGGAATTAAGTTGTGTATACCCGAGAGTTTAATGAGGGATAACTTGGTAAAAGAGAAACATAGTGGAGGATTTGCAGGACACTTTGGAATTGATAAGATAGTAGGGTAAGTGAGAACTAATTTTGGCCATAGATTCATAAGGATGTCATAAGATTTGTGTAGAGTTGTAGATTTTGTCAAGTTGCAAAGCAAGTAGCCAAAATGTTGGATTGTATAAACCTTTGATAGTACCAGAAAGACCTTGGGAAGATATCAATAGGGATTTCATACTTGGTTTGCCTAAGACACAAAGAGGGAATGATTCAGTGTTTGTGGTAGTGGAAATTATTTCTAGGATGACACATTTCATACCTTCTAAAAAAATAATAAATGCAATACATGTAGCAAATTTTTTTTTCAGAGACGTAGTCAGATTGCATAGATTACTTATGAGTATTCTTTCAGATAGAGATACAAAGTTTGATGGTTACTTTTGGAGGACACTTTGGAAGAAGTTGAAGATAGATTTGAAGTTCAACTCTACTTTTCACTCATAGAAAGATGGATAGAAAGAGGTAGTGAATAGGAGTTTGGGAAATTTGTGGAGATGTTCGGTTGGAGATAAAACTGGAAGTTGGTATTTAGCCCTTGCACAAGAAGAGTTTGCCTACAATAATTCAGTAAATAGGAGTACAAGAAATAAATCTTTTTGAGATTATTACTGGAGTTCATCCTAGAGGTATATCAGAATTGCGAGACATCAATAAGGAAGGTAAAATGAGTGAAGCAGAAGAATTTTCAGACCATATGATGGAAAGAAGAACATATACACCGTTGTAGCGAATGGGATGAAGAAAACTTTGTTGCCCTTGGAAGATGTCCCTAAAAATAATATTTGTAGGACTGCTAGAATCTGTGTGGTCGATGGAAGGAGATTTCTGGATGAACTGAGACATGAAAACATGTGCTATGCCCTACTTCCTAAGAAGGTTGAAGACTTGAAGCATGAATAAAAAAAACCAGAGGAGATAAAAGAGTTGCTGAAAAATATGAAGCTATCATTTTAGATAATGTACCTAATGGATTACCACCTATAAGGAGCATTAGTCATTGTATGGATCTTCTTCTTGGAGCTAGTTTTCCTAACAAAGAAGCGCACTGGATGACACCAAAAGAAAATGAAGAATTGAACAGAAAAGTGCAAGAATTGTTCATAAAAGGGTTGATCAAAGAAAGGTTGAGTCCTTGTGTAGTACCTATTATATTGGCACCTAAGAAGGATAGAGAATGGAGAATGTGTACAAACTCTAGATCCATAAACAAGATCACAGTGAAGTATAGGTTTCCCTTGCCTTAGATGGATGGAATTATGGATTTTTTGAGTGGAGCTAAGTATTTTACAAAGATAGACTTGAGGAGTGGATAACATCAGATCATAATCAAAGAAGGAGATGAGTGTAAAATAATGTTCAAGAAAAATGAGGGATTATATGAGTGGTTGGTAATGCCTTTTGGATTGACTAATGCCCTGAGTACTTTCATGAGGTAGATGAATGAGTTATTGAAGAACTTATTGGGTAAGTTTCTAATTGTTTACTTGGATGACATCTTGATTTTCAGTAAGACTAGAGAAGAACATTTGTTGAACATAAGACAAGTTTTGCAAAGGTTGAGAGAAGAGCAGTTGATAAACATCAAGAAGTGTAGTTTCATGAAGGAAGAGTTGGTATATTTGGGATTTGTAACATCATTAGATGGGTTGAAGATGGACCCTGAGAAGATAAGAGCTATTGTTGAATGTCCTACACCTGAATGCATTGGAGAAGTAAGATCATTTCATGGATTGGCTAGTTTTTACTGAAAGTTCATTAGGAATTTTAGTTCAATTTGAAGTCCTATGAAAAAAACAATGAGAGTAGATAGGAAGGATTTTAGGTAGACATCTGGAGCGAACAATTTTTTTGAGTTATTGAAACAAAAGGTGACTGAGAAGCCTGCATTGGCTTTACCAGACATTGATAAGGTATTTCAAGTAGATTGTGATGCAAGTGAAAATGCAATTGGAGCAGTGTTAAGTCAAGAAGGAAGACCCGTAGCCTATTTCAGTGAGAAGTTGAATGATGCAAGGAGAATATACTCAGTGTATGATCAGGAGTTATATTCCATATGTCAAGCTTTGAAGAAGTGGAGACATTACTTGTTACCTAAGGATTTTGTGTTGTATATAGATCACCAAGCTTTGCAATATTTGAATAGTCAAGGTAAGTTGAATCAGAAACACATGAGATGGGTAGAGTTCTTGCAGAGTTATAATTTTGTTCTGAAGAATAGGAGTGGAAAATCAAATAGAGTTGTTGATGCATTTAGTGGGAGAAGGAATTTTTTGACACATATAAAAGTGGAAGTGTTAGGTTCTGATGAATTCAAGAACTTGTATAAGGAAGACCCATATTTTGTAGAACCTTGGAGAGTATGTAAAGAACCGGTTTTGAAGGATGGAAGTCAATGGTTGGATTATCTCATTCAAGAGGAGATGTTGTTAAGAGTAAATCCGTTGTGTATACCCTAGATTTCAATGAGAGATAGCTTGGTAAGAGAGAAACATAGTGGAGGATTGCAATACATTTTTGAATTGACAAGACAATAGCATTGGTGAGTGAGAACTAATTTTGGCCATAGATTCATAAGGATGTAAGGAAATTTATGCAAAGTTGTAGAGTTTGTCAAGTTGCAAAAGAGAGTAGTCAGAATGTTGGATTGTATAAATCTTTGATAGTACTTGAAAGACCTTGGGAGGATATCAAGATGGATTTTATAGTTGGTTTGCCTAGGACACAAAGAGGTAATGATTCATTATTTGTGGTAGTGGACAAATTTTCTAAAATGGCACATTTCATACCTTGTAAAAAGACAACAGATGCAATACATGTAGTAGATTTTTTTTTTTAGAGAATTAGTCAGACTACATGGATTACCTAGGAGTATTGTTTCAGATAGAGATACGAAGAGTATTGGTTACTTTTGGAGGACACTTTGGAAGAAGATGAAGAAAAATTTGAAGTTCAGTTCTACTTCTCACCCACAAATAGATGCAGAAACAGAGGTAGTAAATAGGAGTTTGGGAAATTTTCTGAGGTGTTTGGTTGGAGAGAAGACCGGAAGTTGGGATTTAACCCTTGGTCAAGAAAAGTTTTCCTACAATAATTTAGTGAACAAAAGTACCAGAAAGTCACCTTTTGAGGTTGTTACTGGAGTTTATCCTAGAGGTATTTTATAACTAAGAGACATCAGTAAGGAAGATAAAAGGAGTGTTGAAGTAGGAGAATTTTTAGAACACATGAAGACTGTACATACTCAAGTGAAACCAAATTTGGAAAACATGAACCAAAAGTAAAAGGAGAATGTAGATGAAAAGAGGAGACATCAGAAATTTGAAGTTGGAGATGAAGTGATGGTATATCTAAGAAAGGAAATATTCCCCATTGGCACATACAGTAAGCTCAATATGAGAAAGTTTTGACCTTGTAGGATTTTGAGGAAATTTGATTTAGGAAATGCATATGAAGTTGAGTTACCAGATGACATGGGTGTCTCACCTATATTTAATATTCTAGATCTTCATCAGTACTATGAAGTAGGATTCAATGAAGATAGTAAGGTAAATTTGGAAGAACAACTTGCTAGATAGTAATCAATTAAGGTAGAAGAGATTTTAGATGTTGGAGATGGAAGGAAAACACATGGAAGACAGTACACAAAGTATCTTGTGAAATGGAAAGGTAGACTAGTGGAGGATTCTTCTTGTATTTCTCAGGTTGAGGTGGATCGCCTTGGTTCTCCTTTGGCCCTAACAAAGTGAGGGACTCAGTTTTCATTAACCCTGGATGTCTAATGCAGGAGCATCCTTGGTTTTTGGCAATCTTCCATCAACCAAAAAAATATTTCCTTTCAGTTTTTGTTCTTATTATGTTCTTGTTCTTGTTCGAGTTGGTAGATCTGGTCTTTCTTCATGTTTTCTCACTAGATCGTGTATACCTAGGATTCATTTGTGGAAATTTTAAATTGCCTTATTCCAAATTTTTAGCTTGATTGGATATTTTTCCAGCAAGTTATCACTTTCAGATTAAGTGATAGTTTTTGGTGTTGGCCCCAAAATAATTTTAAACTCTAATGGTTAGTTGGATCGATTGTGGATATCCTCTGTTGTTTGCAGATCCTCATGGTGTGTTTGGATTTTTTCTATGGAATTTCCCCGACCTTACACTTAGGTCCAAACTTCATCATGCACATCTACCATGGAAGAAATTCATATTTGAGGCCGACCTGTTCTTGCACACATTACATTTCCTTCATCAGAGATTGTAATGATATTTGGCTGACGTAGATGCTTCTTCAATTGTGGATATGATATAAAGCTTGTATTGAATCATTAGAATGACAAAAAATTAATGATCAGGTAGAATATGATTTATACTAAGTCCGATCTGTAGGATTTCGCTTGCATGTATGAGCATTGTAATGTTTTAATCAGGTGTGTGCACCGAATCTACAAGCCCAGATGTGGCCGACTATATGTAATTAATATTTTTGAAAATAAGAATGTGTAAATTTTCATTTACCTTCATATTTTGTGTTTCTTCTATTGTGTTACTCTTTCTACATAGTCCAAATTGTTCTCTTTGAGGATCCTCCATTACCGTGGCTGTACCAAATGATCAAATGGGAGGGAATGGAGATGCAATGGAGGAAAGGGGTGATCAAATGGGAGGGAATAGAGATGTGATGGAGGTGGAAATTATAGAGGTTCATCTGTTAGATATGGTACCCTATGTACCCCCTCCACCAGAGGACCCAGCCGTATTTTTGACAGGAGCTCTAACAAGGCTATGGATTGCAAAGAAGAGATTGAGGGGATCAAAGATAGAGAGGGAGAGGCTATAGGAAAAGGTGGGCATGATGCAGATTACAAAGCAGAGAGTCATAGAGCTGGAGGTTGAAAAGGATAGATTATGGGCTGATGTGGAGAGATTAAAAACCACAAAGGATATGGATTTCAGGACCCTAGTAGATGAGGTAGGACATGATGTCTTGATGTATGAGATAGTGATATACGAGTTGGAGGGGAGGCTAGTAGATTCCCAGAGGGAGTCGAAGGATAGGGGATGTTGATAGAGGAGCAGATGAGGAAGTGAGATGAGTTGAGGAGGGAGAAAGATGATCTCTAGGAGAGGATTGATTGTGTAGAGGTAGCTTTGGCAGATTCAGGGGCAATCTTAGAGAGGGTGGAGGTGGTAGAGAGATAGGTTCAAACATTGTAGACTGAGACAGATACAACTACAAATAGGCTAGCAAAACTATATGGAGTGGTTAGAGTAGCGACAACAAGAGAGAGATATAGCATTGGAGGGGATGAAACCGATGCAGGGTTAGGTAGGGCAGCCATAGGGTGGGAGAGACATGGTAGGGGAGGAGATGAGGTAGATGCAAGAGGAGATAGAGCAGCTATGAGATGAGAGGGATAGGTTAGGGGAGGATATGATGGACACAGGGACATGTATATCATTTGTAGATGGTGCAGGATGCATGGGAATAGAAGAGGAGATTCTTGTCAAGGCTACAAGATAGGTATAGGGTAGAATACGATGTTGTGCATGGACAGGCAACAGAGAGGGATGAGTATATGAGGGAGTCAAACTACTACATGGTAGCATATTTCATGTTGTTTTTTGATCTGTCACGTTGTGTACCATCATATGTCCGAGAAGTTCCATAGATGTCAGCATCATCTAGGATAGTTGGGACACATACACGGGGCTACAACAACTATAGAGAGACTCCCCCACATAGGGCATCAACGTCAGATTTTTTGATGAGGTCAAATGCATGCAGTACAGGGTTTAGAGGATAGGAGCGACAGGATCCTGATGTTTGATAGGTTCAAGGTGGATTGGTAGGGGACAAGGACAAAGACCACAGGTTCCACAACGTAGAGCAGATAGAGAGCAGTCTATTCATTGATATGGTCCCTATTTTTGAGGGGCACTTTGTACTTTTATTTTATTTGATGACATATGATGGACATGTATTCATTATTATGATGGATATGACATATGATGGACATGTTATTATGGACTTGGGTATATTTTTTTTCCATTTATATATATGATGTGATACCCTTATTTATGCTACGTGTTTGTGATGTGATGGATGCTTATGTGTGAATTTTTATATGATGATATGTGATTTATGACTAGATGTTATGATTAATCATGATATATGTATGCAGTTACAATGATTGATGATATATATATGATGCATATCGTGTGGTGATGCAGGGTGTGATGCATGATATGATGATGGACTAATGGTGTGTGATGCAAATGGTGATGTATGATATGTATGTTTGTTGATTTTTATGACATATATCATAGGCTATATTATTCTGATGTAAGAATATAATTTATAATGAAATGTAAGGGATGCATTAAATGTAATGGATGTATATAATGTGATGAATGTAATGAAATGGACTAATATGCTAAATGGAATGCTTAGAATATGATAATGATAATGATAATGTAATATATTTAGGATTCTTAGAATGAAAAAATCTATGGCAATCCCAACAACTTAAAATGAATATGATAATGATAATGAAATGAATTTGAGAGGATTATCACAAAAAATCCATGTGACTCTAAACAACCTAAAATGATTATAATAATGAAAATGCGATGCAAGGTAGGATGCAACTACATGCCCTACAAAAATTAATATCTAAATTAGATTATCATGCATATGAGTGTAAATAAGGTCATGCATAGTGATGGATCAGTGTTAGTTAGGCTTAATGGCAAGTAATTTCCTTGTAATCATTATAAAAATAAGGTGAGATGGATGGGCATAGGAAGTGTGGAATTGCACCTATCGAGACCATGTGGATCCTAAGAAGAAAATGGGATGGGAAATGAATGCTTGCACAGCAAAAATCACTAGTCATAGGTTAGAGAAATATGGGGGGATAAATGCAATGCAATGCAATGGAATCATTTTTTTTGAAAATGAAATCATAATGCCATTTGCAAAATTAGGATCACTAAGTTTTTTCTATAGTAGAAGACACAAGATCCCAAATTATGAGGAACCAAGGCGGGCATATGTCTAATGCAAAAAACAAGCACAATAGACAAGAGAGGTTATCCCAATGCCGAAAAGTTGTAGGGACTTTGGTCGAGCCAGATATTGAGATAACCATAAGCAAAAAGGATGCCCCAGCATAACAAAAGACCATAGGGATCTTGGTTGGACTAGGTGGGGCAACCAGGAAGACAACAAGAAAAACAAAGATCGAGATACTCCCCTACATTTACTAGCCAAAGCGCAGCATGATATGATGGATCGTGGTGACCCCGACTAGGTATGATAGGAAGCTAAAATTTTAAACATGTCAAAAGCACCAAAAGATCACAATAAAATTCAATCATCCTTTGTCTTAGGATCAAGAGGATGGATGGGATTGACGAGGTCTATTAGGAAGAATGCATGTTATTGAGACCAAATATGGAGACTAAGCTAAAATATTATCATGGAACAAAATATTTGAAAATGACTGAATCTAATGATAGTAATGACCTTTGTTTGTAATTAATAGACATGATAGGGATGTAATCAACGGTATAACAAGACCAAAAAACACCAGACATGAAACAAAGACAACCTAAAGACCTAGGGGACACAAGATTAAAACACCCTAAAGACCTAGGGGACATAAGACCGACACACCCTAAAGACCTAGGGGACACAAGACTGACACAACCTAAAGACCTAGGGGACACAAGGCTGACACACCCTAAAGACCTAGGGGACACAAGACCAATACACCCTAAAGACCTAGGGACTCGAGGGTTGATCAAAGATCATCCTTGACTACGTGAAAGCGCAGAGCCCTCGTAGTTCAACAAAACACCATGAATAAATGCAGAAAGGGGACAATGGGGATTGCAATGAAGGACAAAGACAGATGGAAAAATGCCCCGGGGGCAGATCAAAAGAATGACCTTACCTACGTGTAAGTGTAGGGGAAATGTAATTCGAAAAAGAAAAAAGAAAGGATGGGATCTAATGATGACTGGAAAGATGTATGAGCCTAGATGATTATGTAGGGCCGATGATGGGACACAATGTATAGGAAATGACAAGCTCAGATGAAGGATAAAAAGCTCAGGAATGTGGGTATCCGATATAGATTGTCCAATGCTCAATCACAAGATACCATGTGAAGGATGATGGTATGTTGATGGAATGATAAGGATTGATTGGATGATAGGGTAGAACCCCAAAATAAGATGGATGGAAGGATAGGGTAGCTAGGACGCAAGGTAGATAATGATTAAGCCCTCTACGAATGTCATCTATTGCTAGGTTTTCACTAAATGTACCTATCCAAGGTGCAACAAATATTGGTTTTCACCATAGGATGAATTATTTCTCTTTACTATTTTTGTATTTTTTATTTATTTTTTTAATTTTTTTGTATTTTTGACAATTTTTTTACTTTTTTTTTTTGGTATTTTTGCAAGATAGGATAACCCAGCTGACTTAAGCATATAGCCATTTCAAATGCAATATATTGATAGGTTCTTCCAAGGGTTCACCTTCAGGATTGGTGAGCATGTATGCATTGGAACCATACTTAGCTATGATGGCATACAAACCTAGCCAATTTGCTTGAAATTTTCATTTCTTGTCACATTCTTGTAGATTGCGTTGATTTTCTTTAAGGACTAGATCACTAACATTAAATTGACAAGGCAATTTTTTTTTTTGTAGCTTCTTTTGAGACGATGTTGGTAGGCTTGTAGATGATTATATTCTTTTATCCATTTTTCATACAAGAGTTCCAATTGAGGAAGGCGTGTGACCCAAGTGTCTTCATTACTTATTAGATTCTTCAGAGATATGTGGAGTGATGAGATTTGGACTTCAATCAGAAAGATAGCTTCAACACCATAAACAAGGGAATATGGCATGTCACCATTGGGGGTGTAGATGGAAGTGCGGTAAGCCGAGAGGGTGTGAGAGATGTGGAGATGCCAATCTCTGCTAGTGTTATTAACAACCTTTTTCAAGATTCAGATTAAGGTCTTTTTGGTTGCCTCCGCTTGACCATTACCCTAGGGGTAATATGGAGTGGACCAACGATGTTGGATATGATAGGTCTCATAAAGGAATTTCATTTCCTTGTTCTTAAATGGCTTCCCATTATCATAAATGATGGTGGAGGGGATTCCATACCTAAAGAGGATATGGAAGAGGATGAATTTGGAAATCTGAATACCAATGATTTTTGTGAGTGGTATTGCTTCCACCCACTTGGTAAATTTTTCAGTAGTGGTGATGATAAATGTTTGGTCGTCAGAGGAGGGAGGATAAATCTTGTCGATTAAATAAAAACCCCATTATGAAAATGGCCATGGTGTTATGATAGGTTGTAAATCTTGCACTAGAGCATGTATCAAATCTGCATGTTCTTAACAAGGAAGGCACCTTTTTTACAAATTTGCAAGAATTGTGTTCCATAGTAGGCCAGTAATACCTCACTCTAAGAATTATGTTACCTAAGGCCATGCCATTAGAATGGGTCTTGCAAATATTAATGTACACCTACTAACGTGGTGTGGGATTCAGTCTCATTCAAACACCTTAGAAGGGTTCCATCATACCCACGGAAATAAAGAGTGTCTCCCACTATGGTATAATGGGAGGTGCATTGGATAAAATATTTTCATTGGTTACATGTGAGGTTAGGAGGTAGGATGTTGTCATGGAGGTAAGTATAGATGTCATGATACTAGGGTGATTCAGGACCTACAATGTCACACACCATATCACTTTTAGGGATACCATATGCTTAGATTAAGAGTTGTTCAACTAGGAACTTACAATCTATGTGATCTTTTGGTATATCAATTAAGGAACCAATATTAGCCATTACGTTTGTTTCCTTCTTCTGGATTCTTGGGACTTTATGAAAGTGAATGAAGGAAAAATACTTCTTAAAGTCATCCACCATGCACTTGTAGGGTAGCAGATTGTCAACCTTAGTTTGAAACTCATCATTCACTTGCTTAATGGCCAATTGAGAATCTCCAAAGACTCGTAAGTAAGTGATATTCCATTGGGTGGAGATCCTAAGACCTGTAATGAGAGCTTCATACTATGCTATGTTGTTTGTGCATGGAAACATCAACTTGAATGATTTTAGGATGTAATCACCTTGTGGTGTGACAAATAAGATACTTTCCCCCGATCCATTGTGCATGTATGAACCATCGAAGTAGAGCATCCAAGTAGATGATTTTGTGATTGTCAGAACCTCCTCATCAGTAAACTCCATAACCAAAGGTTAACCATTCACTAGTGAAGCATCTGCCAACTGGTCTTTTATCACTTTTCCTTTGATCGAATTTATGTCCACATACTCTATATCAAATTCACTCAAAAGTATGATCCATTTAGCCATGCAACCGGTTAAAGGAGTTCTTGATAACAAATATTTGAGTGGATCAACTTTTGATATCAATTTTATTGGATGACTGAGCATGTAATGACGTAGCTTTTATGAATAGAAGACAATAACTAAGCATGCTTTTTCCATTGGAGAATAATTAGGCTCATAGCCCACTAATGTTTTATTGGTGTAGTAGATTGCTCCTTCTTTCCAAGAATCATCATGTTGGGCCAATAATGTCCCCAGTGCAACTAAAGTAGCTGAAATGTACTGATGTAGGAGCATCCTTGCTTCTTGGAAATCTTGCATCAACCAAAAAAAATATTTCCTTTTAGTTTTGTTCTTGCTATGTTCTTGTTCTTATTTGAGTTGGTAGATTAGGTGTTTCTTCATGTTTCCTCACCAGATCATGCGTACCTATGGTTTCATCATCGACATGTTCATTTTCCTTATTCTAAATTTTCAGCTCGATTGGATCTTTTTCTGGAAAGTTATCACTTTTTGATTAAGTGACATTTTTTGGAACTAGCCCTAAAATAATTTCAAACCCTAATGACTAGTTGGATCAATTGTGGATTTCGCTGGTAGCTTGCGGATCCTCACAGTGTGTTTATATTTGTTCAATGGAGTTTCCCCAACCTTACACTGAGGTCCACACTTCATAATGCGCATATACCATGGAAAAATTTCATATTTGATGCTGACATATTCTTGCACACATTACCTTTTCTTCATTAGAGATTGTAATGATCTTTGGTCAACACAAATGTTTCTAGACTCATGGATATGATATAAAGCTTGTAATGAATCTTTAAATTGGCATTGAATCATGATCAAGTAGAATAGGATGTATATAAAGTCCGATCTCTAGGATTTTCTCTCACATGTATGAGCATTGTATTCTGAGCATGTTCTAATCAGGCATGAGCACTGAATCTATAAGCCCAGATGTGGCCAACTATATTTAATCAAGATTTATGATAATAAGAATGTTTGCATTTGCATTTGCCTCCATATTTTGTGTTTCTTATGTTCTGTTACTTTTGTTGCATGGTCTATATTTTTCTCTTTGAGGACCCTCCATACCATGTCTCCCCTAGATTGGTATCAGAGCGAGATTTGTTCCTTGCAAGGTCATTGGAGTTTGCACAGTCCTATTGAATATTTTTTGTAGGGTGGAAGATTGAGGATCTGACCTACAGCTGTAGGGGGCCTATTTAAAGATGGCAGGAAGAAGAAATGGTAGAGGAAATGGAGCACATGGAAATGAAAACCCAACTATAATAGAGATGTTGAGAGGATTTTCCACTAGATTGGAATTAGTTGAAATGGCCCAGAGAAGAGGTCGACCACTTGATGATGTAAGTGATGAAGAAATAGAAGAATAGGAAGAAGTTGCAAGAGAAGAGAAACCCAATCTTGATCAAGGAGAAGAGAGGTTCATTAGAGCCCTAACTAGAGTGAACACTAAGCCACATTTCAATCCACTAGATTATAATGGTAAATTGGATTCAGATGAATTTCTTGATAAGATAACAAAGATGGAGAAATACTTTGATTTTGATGGAACCATAAAATATAAGAAGGTGAAATTTGTTTGTACAAAGTTGAAAGGAAATGCATCCTTTTGGTGGGAACATTTGTAGACAGATAGACAAAGAAAAGGAAAGGAGAAGATAAGATCATGGGATCAGATGGTGAATAAGTTGAAGACAAAATTTATGCTTGTAGACTATCAAATCAGTTTGTTCTGAAAGTTGAAAAATCTGAAGTAGAAATAATCAAGTGTGACAACGTATATTGAAGAGTTCTACAAGTTGAATATCAGATCTGAACATTCAAAAGATGAGACTGAGAAAATCTCTAGAGATATGAATGGTTTGAGGTCCTTTATACAAGATGAGATTAGTTTGACTAAGTTGTTGACTACGGAAGAGGCATATCAATGTGCCCTAAAAGCAAAAGAGAAGTTGAATAAAAGACATGAGTAGAGACAAAGAGGAAGATGTGGAAGATTTCAGAGAGGAATAATATTTATAGGAGGACGAAGAGAAACTTTTGAAGATTAAAACAAGGATAAGGAGGTTAGTAAGAATGGTAATTCATACCATAGAGATGATGGAAACTCTTACAGAGGGGGAAGATATGGTGGTTATAGGAATGAATGATATAGAGAAGATGAAAGAGGATAAGAGAAAAGAGTATTTAGGGGAACTTGTTTCAAATGTGGTGGAGGAAATAGAGCCTTTGAATGCAAACAAGGAGAGACAAATCAGATGAAAAAGAACAATAGGAGAGTAGCCCTTATTGAAGAAGACCATGATGGACCATCTAACAAACTGGAAGGAGAAGTGTTGATCAATAGGAGAGTGTTGTGTCAAAGTGGAATGGAGTAGGAACCATTGCAGAGGAAGAATTTCTTTAAAACTAGATGCAAAGTAGGTGGTAAATGTTGCAAAGTGATCATTGATAGTGGAATTTTAGAGAACCTGGCCTGTGAAGAAATGGAGACCAACTTGAAGTTGGAAAGAATGAAACACCCAAAACCCTATCAGATAGGATCTATTCAAGATGAACATAAGATACTAGTAAGTGAACAATGTTTGGTGAAATTGAAGATAGGAAATTATCATGATGAAGTTTTGTGTGATATTATTCCTATGGATGTATTCCATATTTTGTTGGGAAGACCTTGGTAGTATGATATACAGGCTATTCATGATGGGAAGAATAAAATATAGAACATTGTTGCTAATGGGATGAAGTTGACTTTGTTACCCTCAAAAGATGTTCCTATAATTGAGATTTGTATGACTGCTAGAATCTATTTGGTTGATGGAAGAATATTTCTGGATGGACTGAGACATGAGAACATGTGCTATGCCCTGGTGCCTAATAAATTTAAAGAATTGAAGCATGTAGAAGGAAAACCTAAGGAGATCAAGGAATTGTTGATTGAATATGAAGCTATCATTTCAGATAATGTACCTAATGGATTACCACCCATGAGGAGTATTAGTCATTGTATGAATCTGATTCCTAGAGCTAGTTTTCCTAACAAAGTAGCACATCGGATGACACCAACAAAAAATGAAGAATTGAATAGAAAAGTACAAGAATTGTTGAGGAAAGGTTTTATCAGAGAAAGCTTGAGTCCTTGAGCTATACCTATTGTGCTTGCACCTAAGAATGATGGAGAATGGAGGATGTGTATAGACTCTAGAGCCATAAACAAGATCACAGTGAATTATAGGTTTCCTTTGCCCTAGATGGATGATATTATGGATTGCTTGAGTGGAGCTAAGTAATTTACAAAGATAGACTTGAAGAGTGGATATCATCAGATTGGAATCAGAGAAGGAGATGAGTGGAAAACAACATTCAAGAAAAATGAAGGATTGTATGAGTGGTTGGTAATGCCTTTTGGATTGACAAATGGACTAAGTACTTTCATGAGGTTGATGAATGAGGTAATGACAAAATTCTTGGGTAAGTTTGTGATTGTTTATCTGGATGACATTTTGATTTTCAGTAAGACTAGGGAAGAACATTTTTTGCACATAAGACAAGTTTTGCAGAGGTTGAGGGAAGAGTAGTTGCTGGTAGACATTAAGAAGTGTAGTTTCATGAAAGATGAATTGGTGTATCTGGGATTTGTGATATCAGTGGATGGATTGAAAATGGATCTTGGAAAGGTAAGAGCTATTTTTGAATGGCCTACACCTAAAATAATTGGAGAGGTAAGATCATTTCATGGATTGGCTAGTTTATACCAAAAGTTCATTAAGAATTTCAGTTCTATTTATAGTCCTATGACATAAACAATGAGAGGAGATAGGAAGGATTTTGCATGGATATCTAGAGTAGATAGAAGTTTTGAATTTTTGAAACAAAAAGTGACTGAGCAACTTGTGTTTCCTTTACCATACTTTTATAAGGTATTTCAAGTAAACTGTGATGTAAGTGGAAATGCAATTGGAGCAGTATTGAGTCAAGAATGAAGACCAATAGTCTATTTTAGTGAAAATTTGAATGATGATAGGAGAAGATATTCAGTGTATGATCAAGAGTTATATGCCATAGTTCAAGCTTTAAAGAAGAGGAGACATTACTTGTTATCTAAGGAGTTTTTGTTGTAAATGGATCATTAGGGTTTGCAATATTTTAACAGTCAAGGTAAGTTGAATTAGAAACACATGAGATGGGTGGAATTCTTGCAGAGTTATACTTTTGTTTTGAATCATAGGAGTGTAAAGTCAAATAGAGTTGTTGATGCTTTGAGTAAGAGAAGGAATTTTCTAACATAGATGAAAGTGGAAGTATTAGGCTTTGAGGAATTAAAGAACTCGTATGAGGAAGACCCAGATTTTTCAAAACCTTGGAGAGCTTGTAAAGAACCAGTTTTGGAAGATAGAAGTCAATAGTTGGATTATTTCATTCAAGTGGATATGTTGTTCAGAGGAATTCATTTGTGTATACCCCAAAGTTCAATGAGGGATAACTTGGTAAAAGAGAAACATAGTGGATGATTGGCAGGACACATTGGAACTAATAAGACTATAGCATTGGTAAGTGAGAACTACTTTTGGCCACAAATTCATAAGTATGTCAGGAAATTTGTGAAGAGTTGTATATTTTGTCAAGTTGAAAAAGGGAGTAGCCAAAATGTTGGATTGTATAAACCTTTGATAGTATTGGAAATACCTTTGAAATATATTAGGAGGGATTTCATAATTGGTTTTCCTAAGAAATAGAGAGGGAATGATTCAGTGTTTGTGGTAGTGGAAATTTTTTCTAAGATGGCATATTTCATACCTTGTAAAAAGAAAATAGATGCAACACACATAGATTTTTTTTTATAGAAGTAGTTACATTGCATGGATTACCTAGGAGTATTGTTTCAAATAGAGATACAAATTTTGTTGGTTACTTTTGGAGGACACTTTGGAATAAGTTGAAGAATTTTTTTAAGTTTAGCTCTACTTTTCACCCACATATAGTTGGATAGATAGAGGTAGTGAATAGGAGTTTGGGAAATTTGTTGAGATTTTTGGTTGGAGAGAAAACCGAAATTTGGGTTTTAGCCCTTGCACAAGCAGAGTTTTCCTACAATAATTTAGTAAATAGAAGTACAAGAAAGAAACCTTTTGAGATTTTTACTGGAGTTCATCCTCGAGGTATATCAGAATTGCAAGACATCAGTAAGGAAGGTAAAAGGAGTGCAGAAGAAAAATAATTTGCATACCATATGAAGAAAGTGCATACTCAAGTTAAGCAAAATTTGGAAGATATGGACCAGAAGTACAAGGAGAAAGTAGATGAAAAGAGGAGACATAAGGAGTTTGAATTTGGAGATGAAGTGAAGGTATATTTGAGGAAGGAAATATTTACAATTGGCGCATACAGTAAGATGAAGATGAGAAAGTTTGGACCCTATAGGATTTTGAAGAAATTTGATTCAGGAAATGCATATGAAGTAGAATTACCACATGACATGGGTATTTCGCCTATATTCAATGTTGCAAACTTTCATCAATACCATGAAGTAGAGTTCAGTGAGGACAGTAAATCAAAATTGGAAGAGAATCTTCCTAAACAACATTTAGATGTGATAGAAGAAATTTTGGATGTTAGGGATGGAAGAAAGACTCGTGGAAGGCAATATAAAGAATATCTGGTGAAATGAAAGGGTAGAC
Source organism: Sequoiadendron giganteum (assembly GCA_007115665.2). Taxonomy (NCBI): domain Eukaryota; kingdom Viridiplantae; phylum Streptophyta; class Pinopsida; order Cupressales; family Cupressaceae; genus Sequoiadendron; species Sequoiadendron giganteum. The sequence goes on along the minus strand of CM021105.1, from coordinate 115,411,373 downwards.
CAATGGAGGATTCTTCTTGTATTTCTCAGGCTAAGGTAGACTGTATTGGTTTTACTTTAGCCCCCAAAAAGTGACGAACTCACTTTTCATTAACCTTAGATGTCTGATGCATGAGAATCCTTGGTTCTTGGCAATCTTGCATCGACAAAAAAAATTATTTCCTTTTAGTTTTGTTCTTGTTATTGTTCGAGTTGGTAGATCCAGTGTTTCTTTATGTTTTCTCACTAGATCATGTGTACCTAAGGTTTCATCGTCAACATGTTCATTTTCCTTATTCCAAGTTTTCAGCTCGATTGGATCTTATTCCGGCAAGTTATTGCTTTCGGATTAAGTGACAGTTTTTGGAACTGACCCTAGAATAATTTCAAACACTAATGAATAGTTGGATTGATCATGGATCTTTCCCATAGCTTGTAGATCCTAAAGGTGTGTTTAGATTTGTTCTATGGAGTGTCCTCAATGTTACACTTAGGTCCACACTTCATCATGTGCATCTACCATGGAAGAATTTCAGATTTGAGGCCGACCTTTTCTTGCACACATTACATTTTCTTCATCAGAGATTGTAATGATCTTTGGTCGACATAGATGTTTCTAGACTTATGGATATGATATAAAGCTTGTAATGAATCTTTATATTAGCAGTGAATCATAATCAATTAGAATATGATGTATATAAAGTTTGATCTATAGGATTTTTTCTCACATGTATGAGCATTTTGTTTTGAGCATGTTGTAATCAGGCCTGAGCATCGAATCTGTAAGCCCAGATGTGGCCGAATATATTTAATTGATATTTATGATAATAAGCATGTTTTCATTTGCATTTTCCTCCATATATTGTGTTACTCTTACTACAAAGTCCGGATTGTTCTCTTTGAGGACCCTCCATACTGTGTCTACACCATGTACAATAGTAGAGGTTTTTCTAGAATTGGAGGCATAAGAATAGTGGGATGATCCAAATACTCTTTGATCTTGTCGAAACTAAGCTGAAACATGGAATCCCATTTGAAGGTGATATCCTTTCATAATAAGTGGGAGAATGACTGGAACTTATCAACTAATTAAGCTATAAATCACCTAATGGATTGCAACTTTCCTTGAAGAATTCTTATCTATTTTAAATTCCATGACATGGGCATTTTCATTATTGCTTTGACCTTGGTTGCATTGACTTCTATGCTCCTTCTAGAGACAATGAAACCCAAAATTTTTCCTGATGTGACTCTAAAGACACACTTCTTAGGATTTAGACGTAGTTTATAATGCTCTAACCATTCAAAGATATTTTTTCCGGACTGCGGTATGTTCTTCTCTTGTCTTCAACTTTCCAAAAAGGTCATCAACATAATATTCCATTATAACGTGAATGGGGTAATGGAAGATAACTATCATAGCATGTTGATATGTTGTCCCTACATTTTTTAGGCCAAAAGGAATGACATTGTAGAAGAATGTGGCCCATGGTGTAGTAAAGGAAGTCTTGTGTTGGTCCTTAGGGGCAATCCTAATCTGATTATTACCAAAACATCCATCCATGAGGGATAGCATTTCATGTCTTGCCATGAGATCTACCAACATGTCAATATTTGGAAAACGAAAGTCATCCTTAGGACAACCCTTATTGAGATATCAAAAATCTGTACAAATCTTGATACTTCCATTCGGTTTGGTGATAGGTACAATTTTGGATATCCAATCTGAATAATCAATGGGCCTAATGAATCTATCTTCTATCAATTTCTCCAATTCTTTCTTGACTAGCAGGGCTACTTGGGGATGAATTTTCCGCAACTTTTTCTTGGCGGTCTTGGCATTTGGATGAACATCTAAATGATGTACCACTAGATTAGGGTCTAGGCTCGACATATCTGAATAGTATCATGCAAAATTAATGATACCATCTTTAAGAAGTTGGACAATTGTGGAGTGCTCTTCTTCAGATAATGATTTGGCTACATAAGTAACTTTAGGATCTTCTTCTGTCCCTAAATTGACTTCTTGTGTTTCTTCTATAAGAATAGAATATCTTTCAAACAATTGAGTTCCTACAAGAGGAAGATGAACATCCCCATCCTCCAACACCTCATTGAGGTTTTCACTATTGGATACACCCTTTTTTTTTACTTTTTCCCAGTCAAAAAGTGCCTTAGGGAGGTTTTCACTTGATGACCCATTTTGATTTTGTTTCTTTTTACTTTTCGGTTAGGGAACTCATCTTCCCCCCAATCCCATAAGATCTACGTAAGCATCCACTAAAGGAAATGTGTCAATGGGTATACTACTACATAGGTCCCAGTCAAAAAGGTTGAGGTGGAGAAGGGGAAGGAAAATACTGAAGATGGATAGGCAGTCAAACCTAGAAGAGAGATCTATGTCATCGTATGTGAGTATGATGGAATCTTCTTCAGGTATGGCTTCAAGGAGACTATCATCTACACCAACATTGTTAGAAGTACTAGTTTATATTGAAGAACCTTTTGTTTCATGTCATAGCCTAGGCCTATCCGTTTAGGTCACATATATGGTTCTATAGGTTGGTGTCATCCTTGTTCTTCTATACCAAGCCCACCCCCTAGTAGTTGTACTTGTTGGCCAACTTCGATGCTTGGGGATAAGTCTCCTAAAAATATTCCATGAGAGGGGGTGATGGTTCAGGCTCTTCACAATAAACCCATTGGCTAATATAATCTTCGATTTGATCTTGAAGAGTACCCAAATCTCTGAATGCTTTTGATCCCATGTTCTTGGAAGTGAGTGTGAGCTTCGTTTCTTCTACATTTGATAACGACTGAGAAAGTAGACCAAATGAGAAAGGAGAGGGTGGAATTTTGGCCACATTAAGTGTAGTTTGCATTTTGTATTCCCCACAACCTTTTTCAATGATCTTGACCTTAGTGATGGTGGAATCAAAGGTGGTGGACTTAGTGGATGTGGTGGATGTGGTATTGGTGGATGAATGATGAGACACATTGGATGATGATGTATGAGGTGACCCTATTTTAATTCTAGGACAATAATGAGAATGGGGGAAGGAAGCTTCTAAAGCACAACAATACTAAAATGTTTCAAGATCAACTTTTATGGTGAATTCTATTCCTTGAAAAGGGAATGTCAAACATTGATGATAGGTGGATGGAATGACTTGCATAGAGTGAATCCATGGGCAGCCAAGAAGGATGTTATAAGGAAGATCGAGATCAAGAACATGGCACATAGTGTAAATGGGACCAACCTGAATTGGAAGGAAAATAGTGCCCTCAAAATATCTCTATGCATTATCACAAGCTTTTATAGTAATGACTTGATTGTTTAAGTCAACTGAGGTGTATCCCACCTATTTTATGAAGTTTAGTGTACAAAGATTGAGGGTCAAACCATTATCTATCAAGACCCTTTTTACCTTATGCTAGGCTACAAGGAATTCTATATGGAGAGGGGAATTATGATCATGGTTGATAGGAGGCTTGTCATTTTCATTGAAGCCTGACTGATAAGATGAAGACAAGTGTCCCACTAAAGCTTGAAATTGAGTGGTATCTATATCATTTGGTACCTAGGTATCCTATAAAGCTTTGGTGAGGATTTTTTGGTGTACAAGAGAAGACCTAAGAAAATCCAAAATGAATATTTGTGTTGGTTTCTTTCCTAGATGATCAAGAATATTGTACTATGAGTGTACAAGATCCTATTGGGTTGACGTGGAAGGACGAGGGATTGAAATTCGGGTTCAACGAGTCATAATAGCACACTGAGGATCTTTTCCGTTGCGTGAATCATGGAGATGCTAGGCTCTACTTGACTAATGCACATAACTAGGATATCATAGTTATAAGGTACATTCTTCTAGCTGATTTTGTTAGTGTTGTTTTTTTTACTATTTTTGTTGCTCGACTCGATGTTTGTATTAGACATACTAGCCCCTTGGTTATGGTTAGGGAAGGAATTTTGATATATCTGCAATTGAGCATCGAACAAGGATGCTTGACTAGTCTCTACTTGTATATCCCCATGATCTATAAGATCTTGGACATATTTCTTAAGCACTTAACATTTGTTGAGGGAATGTCCCTTGATTTTGTGAAATTCACAATACTCATTTTCTCTATACCAGTTGGGCTTTGGCCTTGATTCATCAAAAGGCTTTGTCATTGGATATATAATCAGGTAATTAGCTTGTAAAATCCCATTGAATACAACACTTAGGGATTCTCCTAAAGCAATGAAAGATCATTTATTATTACCCTGATTATTGCCATGATTGCTTTGATTTTTTTGATTGTTTTGATTATTTTGATTATTTTGTTGGGGAGGACGCGATGTGGCTTGTGGCATGGAAATGGGATTCAACATTGGTTACGGTGGAGGAGTGTATTGAGGCAATTGTGAGGTGTTAGCTACCTAAAAATACTTGGTATCTATGACACCATCATTAATTGCATTTTTATTTTTGTTCTATTAGCAAGATTTATCTCCAAATGGCTTCTCCTTATCTAGACTATAGATTTTAACTTACCCCTTAGCAATGAGAGCTCTCTCAATGATGGGACCTTTTTCAATAACCTCTGAAAAGGTTGATACATAGTGAATATTGAGATTATGTCTCATCTTTGGATGAGCATTGGCCAAAAATAGAGTCATTAGGTCCTTCTCACTAAACAGAGACTTCATGTGGCTAGCCAAGCGTGCCACCTTTGGAGGTAGCTAGAAAATGTTTCACCTTCATGTTGTGCTTCTTTCAGAAGATCCAAAGTATCAATATCCTTCTCCAAATTGAAGGAGAAGTGGGAGATGAATTTTTCTAAAAGATCAACAAAGCAAGTGATTGATGCCTTTTGAAGACCCATAAACTAGTCAAGAGCTGCCCCCATTAAACTCCTAATGAATAATCATAGGAGATAGTTGTTATTATGGAAGACATCTTGGCAATGTGAATAAAAATCTTGGAGATGGTGCTTATGATCTTTCATTCCCTGGTATTTTTCAAACTTTAGCGTCTCGAAATTCTTAGGGAATGAAATTAGTGAGATTGAGGGATCAAATGGGTAAGGAAAAATGTCTTCAAACTTGAAAGACTTTTTCGAATTTACCATTTGTAAGTCTTTCAACACGACCTGCATTTCGTCCAGCTCATTAATAATAGGCATTGATGAGGACAGGTTAGATGGATTGGATTGATTGTAGGGATCATATTGTGGGTAAGACATGGATGGACCAGATGTGGTTTGATCATAAGGTGGAGGAGTTGTATATGATGAATTTGTTTGGTATTGATTGGTATATGTAGGTTGTAATGATGGATTGGTGTAAAGCTAATGATAAGATGGTGGATTTTGATGGTAAGGTGAAGGACCCACTTGTTGGTATGATGGATGTGCTTGATAGTATGTAGTGAAATCACTTGGTTAGGATGACAAAGGTGCTTGATAGTACAAAGTTGAAGCACCTTGTTGATATGACAAAGGTACTTGATAGTATGAAGTGGAAGCACCTTGTTGATATGACGAGTATTGTTGTGATGGTTGCTATTGCGAAGAATAGTATGGATTAGATTGATAATTGTAAATGATATACTGTTGAGATGCATGTAGAGGCTTTTGTGTGTTGGGCAATTGATGGGAAGTAGTTTGCTGTGAAATTTTGATGGGTGTATCTAGGATTAGGATTTGGCATTAGACGTTGCAGATGGAACTTGCTTTGTGGATGGTATAAGTATTGCAAAAAGTTACCAAGAATGGAATGATGAGATTGCTGAGAATGGTCTTAAGAAAGCTGAGTGGGTTTTTGAGGCTATTGAGTGATTTGAGGTTGGTGCACGATGTGAGGTTGGTTGACGGGTGGATTTTGTTGAGGTACATGTTGAATAGTAGGACCTTGAGGCTGATTAGGGGGTTGTGATGGATTACCTTGTGGTGGATTTTAGGGTGGCTATTGTGGTTGTGTAGGAGTGGGCATATTTTATTGAGGAGGCTACTGCTAAATTGGTTGTGTTCTTGATTGGGATATGTTGAGGTGTTTGCTACGGAGTTTGTTGAGGATTACCTTCTGGTGGTTGAGAATAGGGGATGTTTCCTTGAGGGGGTCACTGAGGAATAAATGGAGGTGGTTGTTGATTCAAGGGACACATCCATCTTGGAAGTGGCAATAAATGAGTGAAAGGATCAAGATTAATCTGACTTTGGAGAACATTCTGAGATGGCGGCAGAGGAAGGTTTTGTGGCATACTGAAAGAAAGGGATCATTGGGATCAGGTGGTGCTCCTGCAACCGTAATCAGAACCCAAGGTTACAGATCTTGATAAAGGATGATATTTTTGAACCTTGGCTGGTACCAATTGTTGACGGGAGGACCCTCATGCACATAATTATTTCCTAGGGGGTTTTGTGATTCCTGCAGGTCTTGAGGAGTATGCAGCTCGAGAAATGGAGTATTGACAAATTTTGACAGCTCAAATCCTGCTGGTGGTTTGATTCCTTTTTAAAGTAAGGCAGTGAGGATTTTTTCCCCATGCTCAATGAGGATGAAATATTTCATCTGAATATTGGTGGGATTATTAAGATATTCATCAACCATGACTTCAGGCTGATTAACCATAATTTTATCAATAAGAGGTGACATGTTTTGGACATCATTGTTAGATTGAGATGAGCCTCTGTTGTTGGGATCTTGAGCTCTGCTATAGGGATCTTGAGGAACATTGGGTTGAGAACCTTGGGCTTGTTGATCTACCCTGATTTTCTCTGCTATCGATAGAGTAACATGCATGGAAGTGCAAAATGGACCTTACTGATGAACAAAGGATTGATCAATTGGATTGGATGAAGGATTGATTGATCTAATATGGATGAGGGACAAGGGATGAAATTGGATTGTATCAATTAGGAATAATCGATGAGATGATGTGATTGATTGGATTAATTAGATTGGATGGAATAATCGATGCAATGATGTGATTGATTGGATTGGATTGATCTGGTGATGTGATTGATTGGATTGATCTGATAAGATAACGTGATTGATTGGATTGATCGGATAAGATAATTTTATTGATTAGATTGGATTGGATTAGCCAAACCAATTTTAAACTCAAGTTCAGAAGCTTTGATTAGGTGACATAAGGTGCAGACTGATCAGATAGAGGTACAAGATAGATGTTTACAACACTGAATCTACCTCAAGATAGAGGTAGATTTATTGGATCGACGATGACTAACTTAGGACATATACAATCCTAAGCAAGTACAGATGATGGTACTCAGGACCAGACACCTAAGCCAACTTGGATAAAAAATTACAAAATAAAGTTCTGGGGATTCAGATTGAGAAGCCAATGATAGATATGTAATCTAAAGAAGATCTTGGATGACTTGATTGACAAGACGACGATCTTTGGAAAGTGAAAAAAAATGAGAATGATGGTAAAAAAAAGATGAATGATGATAATTCACTCGCTCAGAAAGATTAGATTGGCCCAGAATAGAGGAGACACAAGATACAGACTCAGATTTACCCAAAACAATAGACAATTTCACCAAACAGCTGCGGGTTCACCCAAAACAACTAGAAAATTCACCCAAAAAGAAAAGAATATTTTCCCTTTAGAGCAAGTTCACCCAAATAGGATTTAGAATCACCTAAACAAAAGTCAATTTCACCCAAACAGTGGGGTAGGATCACCCCCGAAAGTAGATTCACCTAAAACAACATGCAAAATCACCAAAATAGTAGAGTAGATTCACCCTTCAGAGAAGGTTCACCCAAATAGTAGTCAAAATCACCTAAATAGAAGTCAGGTTCACCCAAACAGTAGGTCAAGATCACCCCTAGAGGCATATTCGCCTAAAGCAGTAAACAAAATCACCCAGATAACAGAGGATGATCACCCCTTTTAGTAGCTTCACCCCAAATAGCAGGAAGATTTGCCCAAACAACAGAAAAATTTGGGGAACGAATTGGTTTGACTCTCAAAACTATGTAATGTAGTAAGAGTCTTAGCTAAACAGGATCGAACGACAACTCAAATAGAGAATGAATGCCAAATGAACCCAAATGAAGACTAGAAACAAGGAACGAACTCCTAAATGAACTTAAGTGGGAACCTGAAACAAAGAACATGATTATGGATGGGACTAAACGGAGAATAGACTCCTAAACGAACTCAAATGAGAACCTGAAATGATGAATGGGATTGTGAACGAGACTAAACGGAGAGCAAACTCCTTAACGAACTCAAACGGGAACCCGAAAAGAAGAACAAGATTATGAACATAGACTCAGAACAAAGAATAGTATTATAAATGGGGAAAACATAGACATGAATAGAGATAAATGGTACTTGGAATGGCAAATGGGACCACAAACAAGACTAAATGGAGCCTCGAGATGGAGAATGGTATGGCGAACGAGGAAACGGACCAGAACAATGACTCAAAATGCAAAGTTGACACATAAATGACCCTAAATGGAGACCTGGACGGAAGATCGAACAACAAATAGGATAGGAACAAATAGTAGAATCACCCCTGTACCAAGGAAGATCACCCAAATTGCCAAGCAGAATCACCTCTTTTAGCATATTTTTCCAATAGTGGAAGCAATTTTTCCTAGATAGCTGGGAAGAATTGCCCCTATAAGTAGATTCACCCAAGAAGAGGTGCAAAATGAACCCTCTAAGTAGATTATCCCAACAGTGATGGCAGGTTCACCCAAACAACTTGGTAGAATCGCCCCTAGAAGCAGATTCACCCAAACAGGAGAGCAGAACCACCTCTATAAGGGAAAAAATGTGACAAAGGACAAAAATAAAACACACCAAACAACAAACAAGAGGCTGGACTGACTCAACTGAAAGCATTGGTATAACACAAAGAAGACAGTTGAAGCAACATAGTCTAAAATTAGTAAAATGGGTTTGCAAACTCAATGTAGGCTCACCACCTTGGGTGAACAACCCAAGGTTAATACTCCATCATACTAGCATTCCAATGGAACAAGGTCGTCAACGGATGCCATTGGCTCACCTTCATGATCTCACTCGAGGACTATCATAGTCCACCACGAGGATTTCTATCTCAACATAAGGGAGTAGGTAGTGAGTAGCTTTGAGGTGTCATATGCAATCGCCACACTACACCAAGCTACAATTAGACACGTGTCTCTTTCTAGGTTGAACAAGGTTATCTAAGGATTCCCCGATATACACACAATATGATGGGAACAACTGTGAAAACCAGCCTGTCACAAGCATGAGTTGGGAGCCCCAGTGAGGTACTGGAAACTCAGACCAACTCTTCTCGTCTTATCTAGGTATCACCCTAGCTTTGACGCTCTGTCAGACACGACATGACTAGATTGAGGTGCAAATTTCATTTGCCCCCCTTTATATACCCCACTGGTAACATGTGGTTGGGATCATCCCTCAGGTGATGAAATCTCAGACAAGTCCCACTAAGGGAAGAAGACACTAGACATCTCGACTAGTCCCCAAGCTCGCACAAAGCGCAAGAGGAGAGCTAAGATGCGCTAGGATATCCTAGGTGTAATCAACTAGACAAGAGTGGACTACGATTTCTTATCACCCAGGATTGCCAAATGGTTCAAGGAGAGTGGATATGTCAAAAACCCACTCACAAGCACAAAAAACAATTGTAAATTGACCCCCCAATTAAACTATGTGTCCCTAACTAGTATGGAAAACAAAAAACACACTAACTAATGTTCTTCAACCTATCATCCTACGGAAAAAGCATTAGTAGTCTCGTACCACAAATCTTGGACAAACAAGGGGCAGTTGCACGAGACGTTAGTGAAATCATACAGACTCACCAAAAAAATGAGTTAGTAGATTAGTCCACAAAACCGAAGCCAAAAGATGTCAAAAACTGTACCAAACAGGTCTTGGGGTTACCTCGGATTCATCTTTGTGCGAAGCAGACTCACCCCTAGAAGCAAATTCGTCCAAGCAGAAGTGCAGAATCACCCCTATGAGAAGATTCACTTCTACAGAAAGGCAGATTCGCCCGTTTGAGAAATTTTTCCCCTAAGGCATATTTTCCCTTGTGATTTGATTCACCCCTGTGAGCAGGCGGGTTTGCCCCTACAAGCAGGTTCACCCCTAAGTGCAGTTTCGACTCTGTAACTGAAATCTGAACCTGCAAAAATTCAAACAACAGAGGATGTGAAAGAATAAACCCATGATGTGGGTCCCACCAGGCATGCCAAAAATGTGTGCAAGTGTTTATCTAAGCCTAAAATGCAAAACTAAAAGAAATGCAAAGAAAGAAAACATAATTTACAACACCTCACGATTAGGCTTGAGTTGAACTTGAACAAATGCAATAAAAGAACGATGTTACCTTGTCCAAGTTGATGGTTTGGTTGGCCCTTTTTATCGATCGATTTTGTGTGCTCCTTCAATGGCAAATGACCTGAAATAGATGCAAAATGAAGTAGAGGTGATGAGGAATGCAATGGTGCAAGTGGGTATTTGTATAAGGGTTGTATGTGAATGCAATGGAAGCTTGAAAGTTGCAACAATGGATGATGAATTCAAGTGCTTGAGAGTGCTAAGTTGAAAGTTGAATTTCTTGAGTGTTGAATGATCAAGTATTGCAAAATGAGGGAAAATCCTCTAATTTTAGGGGAAAAGACACTAAAGAATCAATGGTCAAGATGTAGCCACCTTGGACAAGATCAAGGACTTGGGTGAGTTGAGAACTCACAAGCCCTCACATCTTGACATGTGGCAGATGATGTGGCCAAGAGGACATGAGGTGGAGGTACTTTCTAGTACCTTTGGATTAGAGAATATTTCCTCATAAAGGAGGTCCTTATCCCTAAGTGGATGATGTGGCCTTTGAGGAATTAAAAATTCCTTAAAGTCGCTAGAGGAAAAAAGTGAATTTAAAATTCACCTGGGAAGGGGTTGCCTTCTCCAAAAAGGGAAGCATTGAATGAAAGGGTTGACTTGTGAAATTCCATAAATGGCATGAGGATTAATTTGACCTAATCAAGTGATTAAGTTGTGCAAACAAGGGATTAGTTGGTAAATGAAGAATTAAGGAAAGTGGGTTATGATGGAGGGTGTGACATTAATCCCAATTAAGGGTGTGCACATCCATAATCATATATTAATTACATTAATCCAGGTTAAGGATGGGTTATAGAGGATGGGATAGGGAGAGATAAAATAGTGAATTTAAAATTTGTTTAAATTCATAAAGGTTACATGACTAAATTAAATAAATGAGAGTATTTATTTAATTTAGAGAGGAAAGGGGTAATGGTAAAGTATTTAATTAATTGAATTAAATACCTTATGAATGTTAGATGAGAGTGGAACATTAATTAAATAAATGATTTAATGAACGTTTATGGGGAAGATGAAATAGATGGATGAAAGGGATGAATTTGACCTTTTGTGATGGGTCAAATTTGGATGTGTATAGTTTGGTATTATCTTGTGATGTTTTTTGATGCTTCTAGATTGTGCTCTATTTGTGTTGCATGTCTGCATTAATTTTAGTGCTCATGATCCAAGAATTTCTCTTGTGTGTTCATGTTTTTCATGTTCATGGCCGACAAGGTGTTTGAAGCGTGTTGTGGATCTTTGTGGAATAATGTTTGAATGTGTTTCATTTTTGAGGATATTTTTTTGGGTCTCTACTATGTTGTGGCCAACTTCAGTTTGTGTGCATTGAGAATATTTTATGAATTGAGCCAAGATTTTGTATTCATTTTAATATTTTGTTGATGCCAACATGAAGCAATGTAATTTATTGTTGCAGATATATATAAGCAATTTTTTATCTCATTTGATGTGTGTGAGATGTGAAGTATGAAAACTCTATGTGTGAATAAAGATTAGATCATTCAAAGGCAGAGCAGAGTGTGAAGAAGTGTTCATGAGCCTAACCGAAAATGCAATTAGGCATTAGAATATGCTACTTTCTCATTGAGCAGTGAGCTCTAGGTAGTGTGCTTGAATGCAAGTGCATTCCTCATTTATTCATCCAATGCTTCTAATAGGGTATAACTTGTAGATTAACCTCCATCATAATTTTTCGCCTAACAGGGTTTCCATGTAAAAAAAATTGGTGTTATGTGTGTTCCTGATGTGTTGTTGATTTATGCTTTCATGATTGACAATAAAATCTAAGAATAAGGGTTAATAAGTTTAATAAGTTAGAAATTTTGCGATAGGTGATTCACCCCCCCTCTCAGGTGTCTTCCCTTGTGTTGCCAACAATTGATATTAGAGCTAATTTCCTTGGAATAAGTTTAACATCTTGAGGTTATATGGGATGGCGACATATAAGAAGGATAGTTTGAGATTTTGATGGAAAAAACTAATCTCTATGGAAAAATCGAATGGAGTGTCATCTAAGATGCATTGGTGAATCCTACTGGAACATTACATGTAATAGGTATGTTATTCCTCAGAATGGTCCTTCTACTACTACTGAGATCAGGGATGTCGAATACAATATCAGGGCTAAGGAAATATTGTTGAGTGCTTTGACTGATTCTGAGATGATGATGTTATGGAGCTAAAGACTGCTTATGAGATCTAGAAAAAATTGGAAACCTTGTATGAAGGTGATGCTAATGTGAATATTTATAAGTTACAGAGTCTGAAAAGGAAATATGAATTATTGAAAATGGGTGATGATGAGACTATCACTAATTTCATGCAAAGAGGGAATGAAATTATGTGTGGTATTAGATGTGCTAGTGGATAGTTGGATGAATCAAAAATTGTTGCTAAAGTTCTTAGATCCTTGACTCCTACATACAAATTAAAAGCTATAGCTATTGATGAGCTCAGGACTGTGACAAATGTAACCAGAGATATGCTGATTGGTAAACTTACTACTTTTGAGTTGAGTGAATTCGGTGGTGCCCTTCCTAAGATAGAATCTGCATTCAAGGCTACTACCTTCAGAAGAAACAAGAAGACATATGATCCAGGTGAAAGTTCTTCTAGAAAGTTATTCAGGTATGAAGAATAAATGAGACAGATTGAAGAAGAAGAAAGAGAACTGAATGAGCTTGAAGCACTCATTGTCAAAAGAGAATCCAGAGGAGAAGGTAAGTATAAAGGGAAATTTCCTATTAAATGTTTCTCTTGCAATAAGATAGGTCATTTTGCATCAAGGTGTCTTGAAAGAGTTCCTAAATCAAAACCCTACAAGTCTAAATTTAAAAAGAAATGTTATTATGCTACTGATGAAGGTGTGATAGATAATGAATCTGATAAAGGTAATACAAGTGAAGATGATTTTGTCTTTATTGCTATCAATGAAAATAATCTTGTGTCTATTGAATCTACTAGTTGTTCAAATGTTGAGAAATCCCTAGCTCCTCAAGTTGAAGAGAAGGATTAATGGGTAATTGATAGTGGATGTTCACATCACATGACAGGTGATAAAAGAAAATTTGTGAGCTTTGAAAAGTTTGATGGTGGTGTTGTAAGACTTGGTGATAACACTGGTGCTATAATCCATGGCAGAGGATGTATTTATTTTTATGGTAAGCATAACACTGATGATGTTCTTTATTTTGAAGGCTTGAAGCATAATATTTTGAGTGTCATAAAAATGGTTGATAAGGGATATAATCTTCAATTCAAGGATGCAAAGTGTAGAATATTCAGAATTTTTGGAAATGTGATTGCTTCAGGTACAGAAAGAAAAGGTAACAATTTTTCACCTGAATGTTGCTAGTCCAAGTTGTCTGATTGCTAAAGTTAATGAAATTTGGTTGTGGCATAGAAGAATGTGTCATGTAAATTTTTACAGTATTATCAAGATAAGTCCTACTAAGGCGGTGAGAGTTCTTCCTAAGTTGGTAAAACCTATTAATGTCATATGCAAGAAATTTTAGTTGGGGAAGAAAACTAGAATTTCATTCTAAAGTAAACAACACCTTTGAAAGGGAATATTGGATATTGTGCATACTGACTTGTGTGGTTCTACTATAATCATAAGTCTACAAGGAGACAGGTATTTCGTGTTACTTATTGATGATTATTCTAGATTGATGTGGGTTGCTTTCTTAAGGGAGAAATCTAAAGCTCTGGAGAAGTTCAAGATTTTTAAAGCTAAAGTTGAGATAGAGATAGGTCTGAAGATTAAATGTCTAAGATTAGATAGAGGTGGCAAATTCACATCTAGTGAATTTAATTATTTCTGTGAAGTGCATGGGATAAAGAGACAATTATCTACACTGAGGACCTCTCAACAAAATGGAGTTGTGGAAAGGAAGAACAAAACAATTCTAGATGCTACTAACCATGATGTTGGAAGGAAATGTTTCTCATATCTATTAGAGAGAAGTTGTGAGTACTACTGTCTATACTCGCAACTAGGTTCAAATCAAAGGTGATACTGGTAAGACTTCTTTTGAGTTGTGGACTCGTCATAAGCTTACTATTATGTATTTCAAAATCTTTGGAAGTAAATGCTATATCAGAAGAGATGAAGATATAGGAAAGTTTGATGCTAGGAGTGATGAAGGAATATTTCTTGGTTATTCTACTAAGGGCAAGCCCTACCAGTGCTACAATAAGCGATCGAAGAAAATGGTTGAAAGTGCAAATGTTAAAGTTGATGAAGACATTTTCAGACCATCCAGAACCTGTGGATATGATTTTGATGATAAAAATGATAGTACAAACAAAGGCCAAAATTCAAATCAAGTTCAAATCAATCCAGTGAATCAAGAAGATCAAGAGAAAGCATAAACTATTGAAAATGTAGAAGAGAGATCACAAGAGCTAGAAATTGAAGAACATTCTAAAACTCCAAGGTATGTAAGATTAAATCATTCAGAAAATCAGATTATTGGTGATAAGAACAAAGGTGTCCAGACTAGGAGAAGAGTTGTTGAAGAGTATTGCTTGATATCAAAGACTAAGCCAAGTAATGTCAATGAAGCATGTAAAGATGAACATTGGATTGAAGCAATGAAAGAAGAATCACACAAAATTGAGGAGAATGACACATGGACTCTTGTTCCTAGACTTAAGGAAAAAAATGTAATTGAAACTAAATGGGTTTTTAGAAACAAGCTAAATGAACAAGGCGAAGTTATCAAAAAAAAAGAAAGATTGGTGTGTAAAAGATATTCATAGATGGAATAAATTGACTTTGAAGAAACCTTTTCCCCTATTGCTAGAATTGAAGCTGTGAGATTGTTTCTTTTTATGCTGCTTACAAAAACTACAAAGTTTATTAGATGGATGTCAAGTCAGCTTTTCTAAATGGTGAACTGAATGAAGAAGTGTATGTTGAACAACCTAATGGATTTCAATTGACTGATCAAGGAGATATGGTTTCTCAGTTGAAGAAAGCATTGTATGGACTCAAGCAAGCCCCCAGAGCTTGGTATTCCAAATTGGACAAGTATCTACTAAAGCTTGGATTTAACAAAGGTACTATTGATCTGGTAATTTATATTTCAAAATTGATGATGATAAAGATTTGATTGTAGAAGTTTTTTTTGATGAAATCTTTTTTGGAGGAGATGATGGCTTGTGCATGAAGTTTGATAATGAGATGCAAAATGAGTTTGAGATGTAGATGATTGGAGAGATGAAATTATTTTTGGGATTGAAAAATAGTCAGCCAGATAAAGGGATTTTTCTATCTCAGTCCAAGCATGTGAGAGAAATGCTGAAGAAGTTTGGTATGGAAGATTCAAAGCCAATTGGTACACCCATGGTGACTGGATGCAATTTGACTACTGATGATGAATCCCCGAAGGCAAATCAAACTAGATAAAGATCAATGATTGGTGGATTAATGTATTTGACTCAAACTAGACTTGATATCATGAATGTTGTGTTTATTGTTGCAAGATTTCAAGCTGATACTAAGGAATCTATGGTGACTATTGTGAAGAGAATTTTTTGATACTTGAAGGGAACAATTGATTTTGGCCTATGGTATACTAAATATTATCTTTCTTTGAGTGCCTTTACTGATGTTGATTGGATTGGAGATATGAATGAAAAAAAAAAGTACTAGTGGTGGTACATTTTTCTTGGGAAAGAAGATGATTTCATGGTTAAGAAAAAATCAAAAGGTCATTTATTTGTCTAGTGCAGAGGCAGAATACATTGTTGTTGCTAACAATTGTACTCAAGTAATATGGATGAAGCAAATGTTGAAAGAAATTAGAGTTGTGTATGATGAGCCTATTGCTATATTTTGTGATAATTCAAGTGCCATTAAAATATCTAAGAATGTGGTGCTGCATTCAAAGACCAAGCATATATCTATCAAATATCACTTTTTGAGAGACAAGGTGAGTGATAAGGAAGTCAGACTAGAGTATGGTCCTACTAAGGTTTAGATTGCAGAAATCTTTACTAATCCATTGCCTAAGGATACTTTTGAGTATCTTAGAGAGAAATTAGGAGTGATTTCCCCTCCTAATCAGAACTAAGATACAAGTCTTTGCATCAGTCTGTGCATTTAGAGTCATATTTTGTTTCAGATTGATGTTGTGGTGGTTGCTACTCAAGGGGAGTAGTCAGATGATTCAGATATGTGGTTCAAAGCTTGTATGTACCTTTTCCATTGATGTCAAAGGGGTAGAAGAGTAATGTGAAAAACCCTTGAAGAAAAAAAGAGAAGAGTCATAAGTATGAAAAGATGAGAAGAGACATCAAAACAAAAGAAAGTTAGTTGTGTTGATGGTGTATTTTTCACATCATGTATTGCCATCAATGCCAAAGGGGGAGATTATTGGATTTTGTGGTTGTTTTTTTGATATTTGGTTGTCACCGATTTCAAAACTATTAGAATTAATGTCTTTAAGGCTATATATGTCAAGGATATTGAGAAAATTATAATAAATATGTTAAAGGTTGTTTTAGAAGTTGTGAAGTTCAGTGTGATGAAAAGCTTTGTATGTTGGTGATCAGAAGTTGTAGATTAATGGGTTTGTTGTTGAGCCTATCTAGTTTATTTACCATAAATTTCAGAGGTGTGCATCAAGATTTGAGCAATTTAATTGTTTTTGTGTTTCTACAGTCATTTTCTTACTGTAGTTGGTGTTTTTGGAAGAAGAGAATGTAATTTTGGTAATCTAAGATGTTGTGTATGCTCCTGTGATGTTTGTTGATGCTTCTAGATCATTCTCTATCTATTTTGCGCATTTTCATTTATCGTAGTGCTCATGATCCAAAATTTTCTCTTGTGTGTTCATGTTTTTCATGTTCGTGGCCAACAAGGTGTTTGAAGCATGTTGTGGATCTCCGTGGAATAATTTTTGAAGGTGTTTCATTTTTGAGGATGATTTTTTTGGTCTCTACTATGTTGTGGCAAACTTTAGTTAGTGCACATTGAGAATTGTTTATGAATTGAGCCGACAATTTGTATTCATTTTAATATTTTGTTGATACTGATATGAAGCAATGCAATTTCTTGTTGTGTATATATATATAAGTGATTGTTTATCTCATTTGATGTGTGTGTGATGCAAATTATGCAATTCTTATGTGAAAATAAAGATTAGATCATTTAAACCCATAGTAGAGTGTGAAGAAGAGTGAAGAAGTGTGAATAAGTGTTCACGAGCCTAACCAGAACTGTAATCAGGTATTAGCAGATGCTAATTTCTCAGTTCAAATTCTTTAGATGGTTTTAATCTGAATATTTTTGTAAGACAGTGTTTCTTCCTTTGTATTTGAGCAGTGAGCTCTAGGCAGTTTTCCTGAATGCAAGTGCATTCCTGATTTATTAATCTTATACTTCTAATAGGGTATAACTTGTGGATTAACCTCCACCATGGTTTTTCCCCTAATAGGGTTTCCATGAAAAAATTATTGGTGTTATGTGTGTTCTTGATGTGTTGTTGATTTATTATTTCATGGTTGATAATCAAATCTGAGAATAGGGGTTAATAAGTTTAATAATTTTGAAACTCTGTGATAACTGATTCACCCACCCCTCTTAGTTTCTTGCCCTTGTGTTGCCAACATATGCATCATTCCTTCCTTTTTTGTGCCCTCCATCTAAAATAGCTTCACTTTTTTTGATTACATATACATATATACATATACATATACATATACATATGAATATTTGTATACATATACATAGGCATATCAAACAATGCTACAAAGTGTAACAATAAATTCGTAGATCTAAGATTCAGTGTAATTGATGAACAAAATAATCATGCATCTAGCAAAGGCCCAATACAATTTCCCACAAAAAAAATAAAACAAGCAACACATGTACAAGGCTAGTGCCTGAGGGTTGTCCAACAGCTTGGGGAGAGCTAGAGTCTATTATTAGAAATTGAAAAAAGTAATATCATGAAGAACAATTTGTTAGTGTGAAATTCAAACAGATGCGAAAATTTGAATATCATGAAACATATTGATATAAGACATATAACATGTTCCATACAAAAAAATAACCATATCAATTAACACTTTATTATAAGTAGCTTCAAACAGATCAAAGAAAAAGAAATCCATGAAATATATTGTTGCAAGACAAGCAGTCTATGAAACAATTGCAAGAGATGTTAGAAAAACACTTAAGAAGAAGACATAAATAACATATGAATGGAAAATGAATATCATGACAAAAACATAGAGAATAGAAGAGGACAATAACCTGTACAAAATACTATGAAACAAACACCACAATGGTTGTTTCAACAATGCAACTTAATCAGAGTATACTTTCCCATACTACGACATTCAATATTCTATTTAATTTTTCTACCTGCATTTACTTCACGTGCCCCCATCGTACAACAACGATAGAATGCAGTAACCCCCACACGATCAAACACTTACCATTCAACTTCTGTGTATCAAGGACACAAACTCCACCACCAACAACCCATGTAATTACCAAGCTCCACATTGCCACCCAAAAACCCAGTCAAGTCACCATCGGTTGAGACATCTCCGATGCCAAAAAATCCAATTCATGATTGGGATGACGTAAATCTTGACGGAAACTTCAAACAAATAGCCTACTAGCCAGGACATATTCGTTGCTACCTATGATTCTTAAGTGTTTTTCTAATAGTTGTTTTACAATTTCCCTATTTTCTCTATAATATTTAGTGGGAAATAATGTAGATTTAATTTTGAATTGACAAGCCAACTGTTACATTGAATTTGTTGTTACACCTTGTCTAGGCAGTGATAAAATTTATGGTAAGAAGGAATATGCTGCAAACTTAAATCTATACATGCATTTCACTGACCTATTAGAAAAACACTTAACAATTAGAGGAAAATGAGAGATGTTTCAAAACCCACATTAAATATAACACTAAAATATGGAGAATAGAATAGACAAAGTACAATAATGAACAGTTTGGTATGGGGAACTGGAAAAATGAATATCATGAAGAATAATTTGTTATGGAATTCAGTTTAAACAATTGAGAAAAAAATAATACCATGAAACATATTGATAGAACAGGAAAAGAAAAATTGGTAAAGACCTATTAGGAAAACACTTAAGAATCAAAGGAAAATGGCAGATGTTCTCAAACCCACATTAAATATAACTTTAAGATATGGACAATAGAAGAGGCAAACTATGATAATGAAAAGTTTGTTACAGGGAACTGAAAAGAAGAATATCATGAAGAACAATTTGTTGTGGGGAACTTGGAATGGACGAGGGAAAAATAATATAATGAAACATATTCATATAAGACACTGCTATCCCAATAATTAGCAAGCTCCACCACCTACATAAATAGACCTGGCCATTTTGTTCCAGGGACCTTCAAGAAAATCAAGAAAAAAATGAATATCATGAAACATGTAAGTGTGAATAAGTGAATAAGCACAAAAGACACTTCTTAATACAACATTATATCAATAGACAAGTTAAATGAATCAATTCAAAGGAATTATCTATCAAAAGCATCATATTGCTCTCTATCTCTAAAGATTTATTAAATCTTGAATGCTCTCAGATTGTTTAAGAAAATAAGACTGTCAAAATGACAATTCAAAGAACGAGATGATGCTAATGCAATACAAAATGATAAACAATGTAAACTAGCATATATGAAACAGATAATTATAGCTACAGGAGGCAGCCATGGTTGAAAACTTGATTGCTTGATGCTTGATGTGTGAATTCTTGATGCTTGATGCTTGAATTCCTACAGAGTAAGAGTGCATAAGCTTGATTATCTGGATCCTTTTCTTGGTTCAATGATGTTGTATTTATAGATTTCCTGGCTGTAGAAATGCACAAGGAAATCTTTGAGAGGCTTGGATTCAATCTGGAGAATTGAATGGTGAGAGATGGAGAAGATTGAGAGAAAGATGGAGATTGTCTCTACCCATGAAAACACCAAGCAAGAGAAGAGGAAGGATTGATGGAGGAGGATTGAGAGATCAAATTCCAAATTTGTCTCCAATCTGTCTCCAAAACTTCCCATGAAGTTTCAATCAATTAATTTTGACATATTTTAGACATGGTTTAGACATAGGATATCTAATTCATTTTTGAGAGAAAATAGATGGAATATTCTTTGTGCTTTAATTCAAATATTTTTGATTTATTTAAATTAGCAAAAGAAAGATAAATAATTTAATAAAATGAACTATAGGATAGTTGTTTATTAAATTAAACAAAAGAATATGGTAATTAATCAATAAAGTGTTTGGATCTTTATTTAATTAATTTAAGATTGATGTGCTAGAATAAAATAGGGATTTGATAATTAAATCGAACAAAGTATTTAATTTTGTTTATTTAATTAAGATGAATTTAAATGTGAACTATATAAATAAATATTTCTATTTATTCGATAGTACAGGAATTTAGGATAATTAATCAAATAATTTGTATTTAATTAATAGGAATTTTCCAGACCAATTTTAGGTGTATACAAAACATATTGATACAAGGTTCAAGAAATGTTATTTTTTAATAAATAATGAAGAGAAGTACATAAATTATGTAAGAGGTGTTAGAATAACAATTATTTTCTACAAGTCGTTTTACATGGGTATTTTGCATAAATGATTTGTCTATAATATTTAATGCCAAGCAATGTAGCTCAAATTTACAATTAAGTCTGCTATGTTATACGCATTTTGTATAGATTATTGCATCATATAATTATTGTCATAACCTAAAGAAAATATCATGAATAAAATATGAAGAATAGAAGGGAAAACTACAACAAACAATAGTTTTTTATGGGTAACTTAGAAAAATATTCTCATCAAGAACAACTTGTCATGGGTAACTTCAAAGATATAAGAAAAAAAGAATATCATGAAACATATTGATACAAGATAGATGAACGAAAAGCCACATTAAATAGAACTCCTAGATAAAATAGGTAGCAATAATCTATGCAAAATAAGTGTAACCCCGCAAGCTTTATTGAAAATTTGACTTATTACCTGGCACTAAGTATTATAGACAAATAGAGAAATTGTAAAAGACCTATTAGAATAACACTTAACAACCACTAAACTAATTTTATCTCCAATATGCCTATGCTTTCATACTAACCCTCTGCATATATATATATATATATATATATATATATATATATATATAGAATTACTCCTATGTTAATGGGTATAACGCCAAAAATGCATAGAGATAACTAAAGAAATAAACCAAGGGCGATAAAATTACTAACCCTAACCATATTTTTTGATGAAAGAAAAAATATTTAAATACAATTGCTCCTATGGTAACGGGTATAACACCAAAGATGCACAAAGATAGATACAAACAATAAATGGGGGACACAAAAATTACTAACCATAACCATATTTTTTTGACAAAAAAAGAAGACTGAACTACAATTTCTCTACCCGTAAAGAGCGATAATCTCTTTGAAGTCTCTAAAATGGGTATAACTCCAAAGATAGAAATATATAACAAGAACACATTAACAATAAATTAATCATCTATGCAAAACACCAATGTAAAATGACTTATAGATTCTGGAGAACAATAATTTTTCAATATGCTTATCATGATGTGGACCTTACCTCTTGAACAAAGAATGTTCCTAAAAATCGTTCATTAGTCAATAAGGATTGGGAAAAAAATATGAATTTTCCTTCAAACAAATCATGAAACAAGAATATCATGAATAAAACATGCAGAATAGAACAAACAAACTACGATAATCAATAGTTTGTTATGAGCAACTAGAAAAAAAAGTATCATGAAGAATAGTTTGTTACAGGGAGCTTAAAACAAATGAGGAAAAAATAATATCATGAAAAATATTCATACAACATAGATGAACACAAAGCCACATTAAATAGAACTCCTAAAGCCAATAGGTAGCAATAATCTGTGCAAAATGAGTATAACCCCATAGACTTCATTGAAAATTCGAGCTACATCTCCTAGCACTAAATATTATAGAAAAATAGATAAATTGTAAAAGAGATATTAGAATAACACTCAACAACCAAAAATTATTATTTCTAACCATATTTTTTTGACCAAAGAAAGAATATTAACTACAATTTCTCCACTCAGAAAGAGCAATAATCTCTTTGAAGTCTCCAAAATAGGTATAATGCCAAAGATAGAAACATATAACAAGAAGAAATTTAGAATAAATTAATCATCTATGTAAAAAAACCATGTAATAATGAGTATAACCCCACATACTTCATTGGAAATTTGAGCTACATCACTCGACACTAAATATTATAGACAAATAGAGAAATTGTAAAAGAGCTATTAGAATAACCTTGAAGAACCACCAAACTAATTTTATCTCCAATATGTTTATACTTTCATACTAACCCTCTCCATATATATATACAATCACTCCTATGTTATTCTGCAATTTCTCCTATGTTAATGGGTGTAATGACAAATATGCACAAAGATAACTAAACCAAAAAATAGAGGGCGATAAAATTACTAACCCTAACCATATTTTTTCATGAAAGAAAGAATATTTAACAAAAATTTCTCCTCTGGTAATGGGTGCAACACCAAAGATACACAAAGATAACTACAAACAATAAACAAAAGATGCACAAAGATAACTAAAACAATAAACCAAGGGTAAAAAAAAAATTCTCCTATGTTAATCTGTAATTGCTCCTATGTTAATGGGTATAACGCCAAAGATGCACAAAGATAACTAAAACAATAAACCAATGGAAAAAAAATTACTAACCCTAACCATATTTTCTAGCAAAATAAATAAGATTTAACTACAATTTCTCAATCCATACAAAGTGATAATCTCTTTCAAATCTCCAAAATGGGTATAACGCCAAAGATATCAACATATAACAAGAAAACATGAACAATAAATTATTCATCTATGCAAAAAACCCATGTAAAATGACTTACCATATAGATGCACATAGATAACTAAAACAATAAACCAATGAAAAAATAATTACTAACCCTAACCATGTTTTTTGATGAAAGAAAGAAGATTTAACTGCAATTTCTCAATCCATATAGAGCGATAATCTCTTTCAAATCTCCAAAATGGGTATAATGCTAAAGATAGAAAAATATAACAAGAAGAAATGAACAATAAATTAATCATCTATGTAAAATACCCATGTAAAAGGACTTACACATTCTAGAGAACAACAATTTTCAATCTGGCATAAAACAGTTTGAAAGACGTCAATTTTTGGAGTAGTCTTCTATCAAACCAGCCATGAAGCCGAAGGCAACAAGTCTTACAATAGTCTAATATGAAACCAATACCACAATTTTCATTTTGACAATAAAACTTAATCAAAGTATACTTTCCCACACTACAACACTCAATATTGCATTTTCTTTGTCTACTCACATTTACTTCATCTACCCCCATCATACAACAATGACATAATGCATTAACACTCACATGAGCAAAAAATTACCATTCAACTTCCTCATATTGAGGACACAAACTCCACCACTTTCAACCCACATAATTACGAAGCTCCACGTTGCCACAAAAATCCTGGTCGACCGACACATCTCTAGCACCAGTGAATCCAATTCACTACTAGACTGACCAAAATCCTACACAAAACTTCAACCAAAATAGCCTATTGGCTAAAAATAAAAAATCTTAATTGTATATAAAAAAGAGGTCAGTTCATAGGATATTCTTCACAATCATGCATGCTGGAAAAGATAACCTTAACAATTAATGGTCCCTTTCCTCTAGATTTCACAATAATTGGTCTCTTTCCTCTAGGTTGCACAATCTACTAGAAATGTTAAGCTTAACAACTACTGATCCCTCTCCCCTAGATTGCACATGATGAGGACTATAATAGTGGAGGTGCTATTCAAAAATATCTTCACTAAAAGGGTAAAAATGAGTATTTCATAATCATAAATAAAAATCTTGAATGCATATTTTTATGATATAAAACTAAGTGGCTAAAGCAAGTGGCTAGGCATATGACCCTGGATTATTTAGTTAAGATAATTTATTTTAAAAGACAACAATACTTATATTTTCTTCCTTGGCTATATTAGTTAGCTCAATTGTAATCTATTTATAATTCAAATGGTATGAAGTTAATTTTTGAAAAGATATCCTTATGATATGAATTAGGAATAATATTTATTTAATATGAGTTTTGGCTTATAGTTGTATGGTAATATAAGTGATGATCTCATTTAGTGGCATTAAATCAATATTAAAATTTAACATTTCAAGTTGATACTTTAGGTTAATGGCATCATATGTACGCATGATGTCTATCGACTTCTAAAGTATAAAAACCTCAATATTGGGACTACCATGTCAAGCGAGGGAAGGGAATTTTAGTTGTAAAAATATGTGGTATTATCAAGTAGTAGATGGAAGATAGCTATCAATCAATTTGATGGTGTAGTTTAGATTGAGTTAAGAGTTAATGTTTTGTAATCATACTATATAGCATCTTCTGACATCTTATTGCTTACCAATAATTTTTTATTAAGTTATAATTGATAACGGTGAATATTTCATATTTCATGAACTAAACTATTTTAAAATTATTGGATTCCACAAAATGATAAAGGATATTAAGAGATCAAAAATATATTATTATTGGATGTATATCTTTTGATGTTGGTCCAATGGATAAAGTGTTGCCAACCATATAGAGTTGAATTGCATATCAACTCTACTTAGAGAAAATTTATAACTATTATGTTATGTCTTTCGATGTTTAAATAATTTTTGTATAGTCTTACTGAGGCACAACACATTCTAATGGAATTTGATGACATAAATTAATAGGATCATGATGCTTGATCATATTAGTGGAATATCATTTGGAGCCACATTGAGGCTTCACATGATTTCTACATTGTGTATAGATCTTGAGTGATGTTATGCTTATTGTTAATAAATTATTTATCCTAATTGTGATATTTATTAAAATTGGGTTATCCTCTTGCATGCATTTTTAAGGGGTTTCTCATTAGTATAATATACTAGATTAATATATCAAGAGTCCATATACTTGTGATATCTAATATTACCAAATCATGTTTTATCTTATCATGTGTTAATCCTAAATAGAATCTTATGTTACAAACTAATGGTATTTCCATTAGAATACCAATTTTTTTGATAAAATAAGTTACATCTATAGGGTGTAGTACCCTTAACATCATGAGCCCATAGGGCCAAAGTTTAGATCAAAAAACAAAAACTAGTAACAACTTTAAAACCAGACATAGTGATAGTAGAGAAATAGCCAAAAGAACACCCACTAGAACTAGACCAAAAAACCCCATCACCTAGCAATACCCTCCAA
Source organism: Sequoiadendron giganteum (assembly GCA_007115665.2). NCBI lineage: Eukaryota > Viridiplantae > Streptophyta > Pinopsida > Cupressales > Cupressaceae > Sequoiadendron > Sequoiadendron giganteum. The sequence goes on along the minus strand of CM021105.1, from coordinate 115,385,602 downwards.
CTCCTTAATGAGGAGTTCCAACACATCATCCCCAATCCAACTATTGTTGGGTCCAGTCTCATGAATCTTCTTGTTCACCTAGTCTTTTAGCACTTTCGATAAAGTGATAGTATAATGGTGGATCACTTTGATAGTGAACCGAGTTAGCCTCATAAACTTCCTTTCTAGCTTGGAAACATGAGAAACTAGGTTTTTGTGGTCTTTTTCCTTGTCAACTTCATACTTTTCAGTATATTCCACCCAAACTTTATGATTGGAGGAATCTAGTGTGGATTCCTCCTAAGTCATATGATTCATCTCAAGGAAGAGACTAGGTCCTTCCATGTACTCTTTAGTATCCTTAATCATGTTATGTTTTCTCACCTCCTAGCCTTTTTCTTGTTCTAAGCAGTGTTTGATATATCATCTACCAAGACCTCCTTTTTGTGTTTTTCTTGCCTATTGGATCTTCAAGCACTTGTCTGTTCCACCCCAATCTCAGCACAAGTAGCCACCACTATAGCCATCACCGTATCCCCTTGAGATTATTTAGCAATAGAGTTGTCTCCATCACTTTCCATGATAGGTTCCTCTACATGGAAGGTGGTGTCCTTTTTTCCTTTCTTCGGTTCAAGCTTAGCTTTGGTGAAAAACTTTCCTTATTTCTTTATGGGAGTATTATTTAGCTCGCAAAGACTAGCAACAACCTTGGATTGGACAAGACTTGCTCTGGTCTTATTATTTTGGTAGGGGGATTAGGTTTGGGTTCCTTAGGAGGTTGGTTGGCCATGGGAGGGTTCTTTCTTTTAGGGCCATAAAAGGAAATCAAAGAGGGTTTAGCATGGGACTGATCAAAGGGTTCTAGTTCCTTGACTCTAACTGTAGAAATGGTTGTGACAGACATAGGGCAAGGTGGAAATGATAGAGATGGAGGATAAGCACTTGATAAAATGGTAGAGGGGTCAGTTTATCAAGTTTTTCCTTGCAAGATCCATGGTTTCATTAACCAAACTTTCAAGGGATGAAAGTAAGAAGAAGGGAAAATGATAAGCATTCTATGGAATAAGTGATTCAACAAAGGAAAATGGTAAAATTAAAAAAATTTAAACCAACCTTCAAGATTGATATGATTCATTTAAACAAGATACACCTGATCCCATCGAGTAGGGAGCTTGCTCCAATCAAACCCTGCATGCTTCTTTGTAATCCATTCATTTTCCTTGAAGAATTTCTGCAAGCTCTCCATATCTTGCACTTTCATATATTTTTAAGGTTTTATCCCAAACAACATAGCCCCATAGATTTTTCGATAGCCTCCTCATTAATCTCAAAATAAATCTCTCCCATCACGACCCTTTTGTCACACCAAGATCTCACAAATTGAGCATAATATTTTTCATCATGCCCATTTAGGAACTCCATCAAAGGAGTGATGCCTCCTTCAACACAAATATGTCATACCAAAGCGTCACAATGAAATTATTCATAGGAACCTAGTTCATTTTGAACATGATCTCCTCCCATTTTCATACTAAAATAGAAAATGGTCACAAGAGTTAGAAATATGAGAGGTTTTTAAAAATGTAGAATGAAAATGAACTCGAACAACTTATTAAAGAGATAATCACTATAAAATATCTACAAATCTATCCTAGTTAAGGCTATAATATTTTCCCATGTACAAGTAGGAATTTTAGACAAGCTTAGGATTGTGGAGCCATTGCAAGTATTACTTAAGTACATCAAGGCATTGAGAGAGTCCAACATTACCTTTATCATCCCATAATTAAACATATGTTTGAGAAAGATTTTATTTTCCCACACATTCCAAATGAAAAGGCTTGAAATATAAGGGGAAGCCTTGTATGGATGATAAGACCACACATTATACCTATGGGAAAACCTACTATGAAAAAAATATAACTCCCACCACAATCTATTCATCCCCATGAACCTGGTCAACAATATCAACAAACATATTTTGTGCATCATATTTAGAGCAAGGGTGAGAAGAAAATTGTACCCATCCACAAAGAAGATGTTGGACATCATCATAAACCATTAATGTTCCTCTGCTCTTTGAGGATAATAAATTGGACATTCACGGGGAGGCACACCAAATTTCTCCAACATTTAGTTGACTCCTAAGAAGAACCCAAATTTTCCAAAGAGTTAGTCACTCTATTTCCCTCACGAAGGATGTGAGTTAATTTACTTCTTTCAATTTTTTTTAGTATTAATTGAATATCCAATCAAATATCCCTAATATTCCAAACTTGATACTAATTATTATTGATAGAGTCCATCACAAATTTGGAGTCCCCTTCTATATGTAGGTTATTTATGCCAAGAGTAACAACAAACCTGACACCACTTAGTATCACCCTTGAATCTGTCATCATAGAGGCTTGTATCTCGATGCAACTAGAAAACCCTTCCACCAACATGTCATTGTAATATCTAATAATAACCTCGATGCTAGATAGTCCAGGGTATCCTTTCATCACACCATAAAAAATAAGTTTGTACCAACCATTAGCAAGGGGTTTCCAAACAATGTTAATCCTAGCCAAAGCTATTGAATTTTTAAAGGAGTTGGGGTCCATAGTCCTATTCCAGGAGTTGGACATAGTGATATCCAGATCTGAGGGAGATTCATCTGGGGGTTACTAGACATACAGGGAGACATTTTCAGAGATAAGTCTTAAACCAATACTAAAGACCTCCTTCAAATTTTTTTCTACATTCTTGAAAATCTAGTTATTTCCTTCCAAAGAAATCAACATAGGATGGGAGGGACCTGACACTATATTTATTTATGAAGATGGTGGTGAAAGGGACCAATCTAGTTCTCAAAAAAAATCTTAAGATCACCATTCATGGCCCAATGGATGCCTAACCTTTGAAAATAAAATTCCCAAACTTTAGCAACAAATGAACAATGGAGTAATAGATGAGGGACAAAATCCTCATCTTTTTTACATAGAATACATTTGTTAGGGATTTTAAATCCACTTTTCCTTAGGTTTTCCTATGTGAGGATCATGTTGTGACTCATTTTCCTCCAAAAAAAGGTTTATTTTTGGTGTAAGATGCCTATTCTACACATGTTTCCAGATACTATTCTGATTTCCTTGTAGTGACAACAAATTGTAGGAATACTTTATAGAGAGATTACCCTTACTTTCCTTGGACTAGTAGAATTCATCTACCTGAGTAGATATGGGTATCCTAGTTAGAGAGAGAATTTCTTGATGATTCTTAGCCAGGTGCCTTAACTTCAAGGAATGTGGGCAACAATACTCAGGAATCTCCCATTTCAAGGAACTAAGTTTCCCGCACAAATAGTCTCTCACATTTTTTAAAATGTTACACAACATCCTAGATAGGTAATTCTATGGTTTTTGGGATAATAACATTGAATTAGGCTTAATATCAATGGGAGGTCAAAGTTGTTATTTGAATGTCCATGTTGGAAGTTTCTCGATATAGGTTTAAAATATTGTGAGCTTAGTTAAATGTTTTCCTACTTAATATCAAACATTAATAATTTATGAGAATCATTAATGAAACCTTGGCTATGAGAACCTGTGTGTATGTTATTTGAGATTGTAAGGAGAGGATAACTATATGTTACTTTGATCCTATTTCAAAGTGGGTATGTAGGTATTATTTGGGTGAAGAATGCACTTGCAACCTCAAGTCTATAGTGGAAGTTTTATGATTATTTCTGAACTTTTTCAACCTTCCCTCTTAAATATATTTTAGTATGAGGTTGGAATTTGTATTATATGGCTTTGAAAGAGTTAAGGAAACTTTATAACTCATATCTAGTAATAATTAACAATTAAGCTAACATAATCTAATGAGGTGAAAAATGGATATATTCTTATTTTCTAGGGATGGGTTTCTTTCTTTTAACATACACCTAGGCTTATGTCAACCTTAGGATTGGGTTCTTAGGGTCAGCCTTTGCCTATGAGGGTAAGTATTATCAATATGGTATGTTATTTTATTTAATATTATATTTGTGGATTAATAATGTCTATTAAATAACATGTTTCTAAATAATAATTAATTCAAGGGAATATAATTTTTTTCCTTATTATTTTGCATGGAATTATGTATATGTGTTTGGATAAAGGTCATCTTTTAGGGATTCAATTTGTTACTTATGTGTTGGAAAATTATCTACATACCTATAATATAATTGTATATTTTACCAAATCTCTTTCACATAAAGTAACTAGATTAATTAACCATGGTATAAACCCTTATCATATAAGTTTTATCTATTTCCTAATAATTTCTAATGTCACAATGTTGAATTGAGGTTCATAATAGAGTTGAATTCTCAAGCAACAAAATATGGATGGATTAAGGGTTATATGAGGGCATAGGTAGAGGATGTATACTCATTAATACTTAGATTAATATTATTTTGAGGTGATCATTAGTTAGTAAATCCTATTACTTGCACAAGTGAACCACAAAAAACAAACTAGGGAAAGATGATTCCCCAACAGGCTCCTAGGGTTTTTCACCTAGGAGCTTGGTTAGGAAATGAGATCTCTTTCGCACTAAGAGATTTTTGGTGTTCATTCAAAGGTAGTTAGGGGCTTAAATTGATGTGTGTGTAATTCCCTAAATTCTAGAAATGGAAGATAAAAACTAAATAGTAATGCAAGAACTAGAAAAGATAATTATGTTGGAAAACACACTATGATATGCAAATGAACTAAGAAATGTAATTAAACTGTAACATAAACTTATGAAATTAAAGGTGTGCACATGGAGGTTGGAGAGGGATGGCATGGAGGTCTAGAATCCTAGAAAACCTGATGTAGAAGCTGAGAAGGACACTTACGCCATTTTGGGCGACCTAGTCCTTTTTTTGTGAAAATATGTCAAAACTCGTTTCTGCCAAAAGGGTACTCAGATCTATAGAAAACCCAAAAATTCTTGAACGGTGGGACTAGGTCACCACTAATGGAAACCTAGTCCCTTTTAGCCATTTGGGAAGTCTGAAAGTGAAATCTGGATGTATCGGTCTGCACATTCTGCCTCTCCAAGTGTTCGGATCTAAAACCTTGGTTATTGGTCTGTACGTGTCTTTTATTGAATTTTTTTTCCTAGCCAACAAGGAGGTGTCTTCAAAAAGCTTCCAATCCACTCTTGAATGATTTTCAAACCTACAAAAATACCTAAATCTGCAAACACACAAAGAGGGAAGAAGAAGCGTTGATTGTTAGAGTTGGGGGCTTGCCTTGGTCAAGCCCCTTTTACATAATCAAATCAAATGAAGAGACAAGATAATGCAGCATGAAATATGGAATGATGGATTCAATACCTTTCCATGATGAATGATATTGTGTTGTTACAATAATCAACCCTTGAATTCCTTAGAGAGATGTCTTGATGACTTAGACTACTCAATCCTTTGCTTGCTTGAGAAGGAGAGAAGAATACTTGAGAAGAATGAGTGAGGAGAAAAATGAGACTTAGAAGACACAAAATGAGGGGGAAAACCCTTATATATAGAATTTGTGCCCTAATTTTCCTAAAATAACACCATGCAGCCCGACCTTAGGGTTTTAGAGATAAAATTTCAAAAGAATATTAAGTTAAATTTGAATTTTAAGCCGCATGGGACTAGGTTGCCCAAGGTGGCGACCTAGTCCACCTGGGAAATTTTCATTGGTTATTAGGGATTGAAGTGTGATTATTGTTGCTTGTCAGGAATTTCTCACAAAACACACTAAAATAAGGTATGCATGTTCATTATGGGGTCATTATAACATAAGAAAGGGTTGATTTAGTGATGACAAGCCTAGGAAAGTATAAAAATGTATTGTAACACCTTACAAAACTTTGGCAAAAGGCTTGGAAAGGGGTAAAAAGAGGTCCAAAATCCATAGGAAAGGGTCCAAATGAGTGAAAAGTGTCAAAGGCTACACTTTTTAGTGACACAATAAGATAAGCTTATCAATTTTCCATTTTGATAGTATTCAAGGAGTGTGCTCTACTTGTATATGTTTTAGTTGTTATTAGAATATTTCCATTTATGTCAAAGCAAATGAACAAAGTAATTTTAACTAATGTCGAAGGTGTATGGGAAATTGGAAAGGTAGTTTTCATTGATGTGAAAGTGGATAGACAAGATTGTTGGATTATTATTATTAATGGCACATATATGTATTTATGTGATTGAACATATGCTTGCCCATGTATGATATGTTTTATATTATTATGGGTAGAAATGAATATTAATATAAGATGCTTCCTTTATTATAAGAAACCAATATAATTACATAATGAATGTTGATGACAATAATTGCCAAAGATAGAGTTATAAATTTAAAATACAATTGTTGACTGACCACAACTATATAATTTATATTGACTAAATTTCATATATATTTTAAAGGAAATAAATTTTATTCAAGGAGTAGTGATGGTTAATGAAGGCAACAATTTTATTAAGGAAAAAATTGTACTTGTTTAAAGGACATAAATTATTCTAAAGGTTAATGAAGCACTCATTCATAATAGCTAATTAAGCAGCAATTCACTACAAATAAAGGTAGAAATTAGTATATAAAAAGATAGAAATTAGAATATAAAGAAGTAATTAAAAGATATTTACAGGTAACAATTAAATTTTTCAAAGGGAGCGATGGAATAAGGAAAGAAACATGTCCATTCAAAGGGATAAAACTAGTTGAAAAGATGCAATGCTTCATTCAGGAATGAAGATATAAATAACGATTGCATTTTGAGATGTGTGTGTGAAGAATAAAATATATATCGGATATGTACACTATCAAGTTAATGTGAAGAAGGAATTAAACTATACATCATACAAATATATAAGGAGTTCACATGCATATTTTATGAAGAAATTGTGAGGAATATTAGAGCAGAATTCAAGGGAAACATATCTAGATTGTATGAGGACATTGTGAGAAATTTTATTGCAGATTTATAATAAGTTTTTATAGGGAGATTATAACCAATTTTATGGCATATTTATGATCATAATTACAATAGAATGGAGAAGAAAATTATCTATATTGAGGTTGGTGCCTCATATTGGTGAGGTTGGCACCCCATATTATAGGGGTTGGTGCTTGTACAAATATTTTAGAAAGAAAATTAATAAAAGAAATATTTTTTTCATGGTTTTCTCCCATAAGAGTTTAGTTGGGGAAAGGGAACGTGTCAACTTAGAATGAAACATCTAAGAACAATAGTGCCTTAGTGACTTTAATTTCCAAATCACCTCAAAGACACAAACTACTATGCCATAAAGTGGAAACAGGCACAGTGGACTCCCCCATTAACCCTTCTGAGAAAAGTACTTGCATGCAAATAATAGATCCAACACATGCATAGATTCAAAATACATAATCAAACAACATGAGAGACAAACTTATGGACACATAAGTTTACGTGGGGAAAAACCTTTTAGGTAAAAACCCCCACCCTCCAAAACACTTAGCTCAATTGTATTATTCAATAACAAAATAGTTACAATACAATCTCAGAGCTATGCTCTTCAGAATTTTACATCTTGTCCATCTAGAGAATGCAGGAAAAACAATTATACAGAATCCTCGCACCATTGCAATTTCCTCACATGACATACAGTTCAAATTCATTTCATTTCACCAACCCACTCATTCAGCCAGCCTTTTAGCCAACACAGGCTCACGACCACTTAGGTTCACATCTTCTCGGCTTAGTGTCACTTAGTGTTCACAATTACAATGCCTTAGAATACCACTCAAACACTCTCACTACAAGATATAGTCTTCTTGACACTACACCGATCGACCTCTTTGTCCTTTACCACCAAAAACCATTAGGGTGTATTTAATTACCCTGCTGACAAGCCTTCCATCATTCTCTGATAACGTGCACCACTATTTAGCACACATTGAGCTGCCCAACATTAAATTAGGATACAGAGACATATCTGTCAACCTCCTGAATCAAATCACTCATTTAATGCAAATATATCACAATAAGAAAATAAGACTTTCGGCCAATCAACATTGATTTACAATAGCGATGTAAAATCAATGAATGGCATCATGCCATGTGTCAACAGGCCATTCGTTCATCGCTTTGACTATTGCCCAGATAGTCAATAGTATCTTAGCTCCTTCTATCTCACCACCACTCACCAATACATCATACGCTCATGGTAAGGTGGTATACACCGCACTACCGTGCCCTAGCAAGAAGACACCCGCAGTCCAGTGGTGACAACTCACTTTCCAAACCATCACCATCAACCTCGCCACCATGACTTAAAGAATAAGCCTTCGTGATATAGCAGTAAGCTTCCACCATTTCTCACCATCTCCACTGTGCTACTACCTAACAACCACAAGATCCTCACAGTAAGGAGGTAAACGCCTGCACCAACCACCATGGTTTCACCGTGTCACCGTGCCTTCTCTGAGTGAACCCCACGGTAGGGAGGTAACCACTACGCCAGACTGTCGAGCCTTCACCGTGTAACTATTGAACAATGAGGAGACTGCCGCAGTATGGCAGTAAAATTGCCCAGCCGAGAACCGAACAACAGAGGCTCATGGTAAAGTGATAAATTGTGCAATCATGCCTCTATTAACCATTCCCCTCGGTAAAGCGGTAAAGGTCAAAACTGAAGAGAAAACACCAAGTCTTCAAGACATTTCAAGCCAGAAATTTGAGGTAGATTTCCCAACAAGTTTCCACATAAATTGTGTTGTTGTTGTATTTCTATTATTTAATTTTGAATATGCACTAATTTTGATTAAATCTTGAAGTGATTAAATAGGTTTTAAAAGGTAAAAATAATATTATTATACCAATTCAGCCCCCTCTCTTAGTATAACCATGTACTCATCAATTGGTATTAGAGTCGGTTCCTTCAAAAAAATAGTCTAACAAACTAGAAGGTAGATCTAAAGAGCACACATGGGTAGACAAGAAGGATTCTCTTCTAATAAGGATCCATTGTTTGATGGGACAAATTATGCCTTTTGGAGCTTAATGATGGAAACTTATTTAAATTCTATTAGATTTGATATTTGGTAATTAGTGGTAAATAGATATAAAGCTCCATCAACTCCTCCAACAACTTCAATAGGAAAGAAGGCAAGTTAAAACAACACTAAATCCAAGAATTCAATCTTGTTTGGATTAACAAAATCAAAACTTGTGAAAGAAATGCATTGCAAATCTACTAGGGATATGTGGGATAAATTAAAAAATATTAATGAAGGAGACAACAAAGTAAAGAAAGAAAAACCGCAAACCCATTAATGGCAATTTGAAAGTCTAAAGATGATGGATGGAGAAACTATTGTTGCCTATTTGCTTTGGGTAGATAAGATAGTCTATACCATAAAAGGTCTTGGTGAAAAATAGAAGAATCAATAGTAGTACAAGAGGTTTTAAGATCTCTTTCCTCAATATTTGATGCTAAAGTTTTTCTATATAAGAGATAAGGGTGAGTGTAGAATCATTGGGGTCCCAAAAGTGGTGATATGACAAAAAAGTGGCTAACATTTTTTTAATACAAATTTGATGAAAAGAAAAGGGTTTATTGAGAAAATTGTCAATTTTTTACTAATATAAGATATGCCTTATTTAGAATTAGATAGATAATTATTATTGATTTTCTACATGCATTCTGAGTAAAGTCTTGATTGATAGGTTTATTGAAAAACATCTATAATTCTTAAAGATTTAACATTTTTTGAATCTGAAAGATACAACACATTCTATGCTTCCCATACTATAGGATTAAAAAAATAAAAAATGAATTTCACAAATTTTTGACCAAGTTATGGTGGTTAGACAAAGAGGTTTTAATATTTTTAGAAATTTTTAATAAAAAATTCATAACTAATTATTTAGTTGCAAAAATATACAAAAAAAAGTGTGGCACATCTAGGCATGTGTCCTCTACTTATATTGAAAGTTTAAAAAAATAAAATTATTGTACTTAGGTTGGTCAGACATACACCTACTATTTATTTTTTCCTAAAAAATTTAGTACTACTGCATTGAAATTTTAAATTTTCACCAAATAGATTTACTTTTATCCAAAAAAGGACTACTATCTTAGAAACTACATTCAATTTTCTACAAATTTTGTTCTTACATATTTTTCAAATTATGTTAATAACTTATTCAATCTTTATGTCAAGTTTCCTAACTCTATTTTTCTAAAATTTATTGACACTTAAGGGCCTAGCTTGTGTTGCAAGTATGAAGGTGCTTTCATTTATTGCAACAAGAAGTTTACTAACTAGTGTAAGTGTGAATATGTGAATAAGATTAAAACACTTCTTAATAAGACATTATATCAATGATTAAACAAATTGAACTAATTCAAAATAGTAATCAATTGAAAGCGTCATATTGTTCTCTATCCTCAAAGATTTATTAAATCAAAATTGCTCTCAGATTGTTAAGCACTATGATTGTTAAAATGACTATCTGAATAACGAGATGATGATAATGCAATGCTAAATGATAAATAATGTAAACTAGCATATATGAAACAAATAATTGCAGCTACAGGAGGCAGCCATGGTTGAAAACTTTGAATGCTTGATGCTTGATGCTTGAATTCCTGTAGAGTAAGAGTGCCAAATCTTGATTATCTGGATCCTTTTTCTTGGTTCAATGATGCTGTATTTATAGATTTCCTAGCTGTACAAATGCACAAGGAAAGCTTTGAGAGGCTTGGATTCAATCTAGAGAAATGAATGGTGAGAGATGGAGGAGATTGAGAGAAAGATGGAAATTGTCTCTACCCATGAAAACACCAGGCAAGAGAAGAGGATTGAGAGATCAAATTCCAAATTTGTCTCCAATTTGTCTCCAAAACTTCTCGTGAAGTTTCAAAGCATTAATTGTGAAATATTTTAGACATGGTTTAGACATAGGATATCTAATTCATTTTTGAGAGAATATAGATGGAATATTCTTTGTGCTTTAATTCAAAAATTTTGATTTATTTAAATCAGCAAAAGGGAGATAAATAATTTAATAAAATGAACTATAGGATAGTTGTTTATTAAATTAAATAGAGGAATGTGGCAATTAAACAATAAAGTGTTTTGATCTTTATTTAATTAATTTAGAATTGATGTGATAGAATAAAATAGGAATTTGATAATTAAATCGAACAAAGTATTTAATTAAGATGAATTTAATTGTGAACAATATAAATAAATATTTATATTTATTCAATAGTAGAGGAAATTAGGATGATTAATCAAATAATTTTATTTAATTAATCGGATGCTCCAAACCATTTTTAGGTGTATACATTTTGCCTCTCTTCGAAGTGATGTGTTTATGTGTTGCTTCAAAGAAAATTTCGTTGCTACTGCTACGATCGATAAAAAAATAATTTCGTATGCCCCAGACATTGATTTTCAGATGTTTGATGATAATATGCCCCCTCGGGAGATAAATTAATGATGTGATGATTTTTAGAATTTAATAAAAATTTGATGATTTTCTAAAGATCTGATGAAGATTTGATGATGAAATAATTTATCTCCCGACAAATGATGAAGAAATCTAGCCCGTAGATGAGTTTTAATTAATTTCCTGAATACAATTAATGAAAAGATAATAAAAATCCATCAAAAATACCTTTCCAAAAATTATATATAGCCCAAAAAGGTCATTTTCCAATTCATTTTCACTATTTGAGTTTAAAAACCTTTGTGATAGAGACTTTTTTGCCAGCTATAGCAAGATGCCTATCCCCTACCACACTCACTGATTCGAGCATGTTCGACGTCACCGACGACAGCCCGCATATGGACCTCCGATATGTACCCCTTGACCTCCTCGTAATTCATGATTTTCTATTTTTTATGCTTTTTAGACCTTAGGCGTGTCTAGGTCAGTTTTAGCGCTTTCAAGTCACGCTATAGTTCTTATAGTCTGATGTAGCGCTTCTAGTAGGTAGATTAGCGCTTTGAGTTTTAGCGCTTGCGTTAAAAACTCTAGTGCTTCTAGTTGGTAATGTAGCGCTTTCGGTGATTTAGCGCTTAGGAGTTTAGAAATAGCACTTTGATGCCGAATTTTAGCACTTTGAGACTTTTAGCATTTCGATTCGGTGGATTAGCGCTTTCAGGGTTTGTTCTAGCGCTTCTGGTAAAGCGGCGCTTTGATGGTCTGTTGTAGTGCTTCGATGCAAAGAAGTAGCGCTTCGGGACTTTTAGCACTTCAGATGCCTAATTTAGCACTTCAAAGTGCTGAAATAGTGCTTTTGGAGATTTAGTGCTTTGGGTCCCTGATTTAACGCCTTTAAATGATAAAGTAGTGCTTCTGGATTTTAGCACTTTGGAAGCCTGTTTTAGCGCTTCCATGTCATATTTAAAAATTTTGACTTAGTGAACCTTGATTTCGTCAATTCGGATCATGTCCATTCTTTGGAGTGGTATGATTGATAATTCACATTCTTGATGTTGGATTTGATAAGTCAAATAAGACTAACTCTTATGATAGGCGAGAAGAAATCTTATTCTTGATGATCCTCATGATAGGCGAGGAAATGATTCAATATCTAATAAATCTCATGATAGGTGAGATCTAGATAATGTTTGATGAACCTCATGATAGGTGAGGTTTGTTGAGGATCGCCCATGAATTTTGATCAAAAATTCATACCAAAGCTTTTGGAATAGACTTGATAGTAGAATGACTATTGATTTCAAGACATAGTTCACTGATTGTAGATTTTTTGTTATGATGATAGGAGGATCTGGGTACTCTCCAGATGCGAGAGAGGTTTCCACATACGACAGACTTGATACCTCATCTGACACCAGATGACCTTCAGATGATAGGTCAGTATGGTCTGACGAATTTGCTTGATATGCCCCAGATTAGGATTAATCAGGGTTTGTTGACCGCATTGGCTGAGAGGTGGCATAGTGACCACAACACCTTTCACCTACCTACTGGTGAGATGACAGTCACACCAGAGGATGTGTGGCATATTTTGCACATACGTTCATGGGCGAGATCATCACTTATGATTCCCATGGGACCAGCAACAGAGATGCCCTTCGCAGAGTTTTTCAGGATCAGGACATAGAGGGTCCGAGATTTCGATGGCGGAGGATCATGGATTCCTATGCGACACTACCAGCAATGCTAGGTGGATTCATTGGAGGTTTCCTTTGCCCTGATCATAGGTCAAAGGGATTCCTCATTGGCTGGGGTAGGACTCTTGAGAGCATGATGGTACATGGTACCAGATATGCATGGGGGATGTGCATGCTAGCGCATCTTTACCATGATCTACACTCGATTGTGTACCTAGGTGCACGTAGTTTATCTGGAGGGATGACACTGTTATAGGTGTGGGCCTGGGAGAATTTTCTATTTGTCAGCCATTTCCAGTTGTAGACAGACCAGTCGGCAGACCTTACGTTTTTCGATACAGTGGTTGATTCACACAGACCCGGATGGGCAAGTTAGAGCATTGGAGACGGGTATTTGATGACACTGAGATAGTTAACTAGCGCCCATAGCTTGACTGTGAGGAGTGGGATGAGGATGGTGCAGTGTTGGGGTTCTTGTGTGATTCTATGTATCTCATCTGTTGCACACTATTTGTTCTAGAGAGATTTTTGCTATGCCGAGTGTACCGACAGTATGGCATTGTACAGTGCATGCCACAGGGAGTTGCCCATTATGCACGGTGACAGATGGATATTCCTGACTGGGGTCCCACATTGTCATATGATTTTATTGTAGCAGGATATAGGTCATTACAGCCATCTCCCTGGGACATGCAGAGGGATATTGTAGAGGTGCCAGTTACTGAGGAGTATGCCACATTCTTGGCCTTGGTCCCCCATCCTCACATTACCATTCCTGATGAGCCGACACCTTTACCTGTAGAGGAGGATGTGGCAGAGGGTTCTACAGGTAGTGGGGGTGGAGATGATTCTTCATCAAGTAGCAGTGATGACAGTGATGGCGACAGTGGAGGAGACAGAGGGGTCGGACTAGCCATCAGCAGTGCTCCTTCTTTTAGCTGGCCTCGCAAGAGGTGAGCGGTGATAGTGCCACCTATAGATTATCAGAGACATATCACAGGTTTAGACCTTGTAGGGGCAGTTGGTACAGGCTTGGGGTATGCTTGTGCAGACCCAGACTCAGATGCAAGCATAGGCATAGGCTCATGCCCAGGCTCTATTGCAGGTGCAGGGAAAGTTGGTCGTCGTACAGATGCAGGTGGCTACTTTGACAGCTGAGAGAGACAGTGCTCAGCAGATTGCTGAGAGGGCATAGGAAAGAGCAGAGACTTTATAGAGAGTGGTTGATGGCACTGCGATAGGAGATTACATGAGAGAGGTTATGCGAGCTGGCCGAGAGGCAAAGTTTTATAGAGGTAGGTATCATGATGCAGTGCCTGCTAAGCACAGAGTCAGTTATGCCCTGTCGAGATCTGGGCATACACATACACGGATAGTGAGCGAGGGGGTGACACAGCCTCCACGCCAAGATCCCAGAGATCTTGGTTCCTCCGAAGGTGGTGGTGGTATAGGTCCTATTAGGCCTGCACACTCTGGCAGTAGCAGATCGTAGATGCTATTGTGAGCCTCTATGATGTATATTATGATGTAGTTTATTTGTTGAAAATGTATTTTTAGACCAGACTTCATTGTATACTTGACATTTTGATATATATATGACATGAAGTTGATGTAATATGATGATGTTTTGTGATTTCTATGTGATGAATGCTTTATCCAATTATTTTATTTTGATGTAATGGTATAATGATAAATGTATGTGTAGAATAGATGATATATGGATGTATGATGTTGATGATAAGTATGGATGGATGGATAAATGTTTTTATGCTAATCTGATGATGATCTTATGATAAATGAACTTTGATGGGTGATAATTGATGCGAATAATGACATGATTTTATTTTTTTTAATGTATGGATGGTAAATGATGTATGCATATGATGTTGAATAGATTATAATGAAATGATGTAATGAGAATAATGGTAAAAATAAATAGGATGTTCTTATGATAAAATATATGAATGATGAAATGATGATACTAAATGATGTGATGATGATTTTTGGATTTATGTCAAGTATACTCAATCTTATTTGTAGATTAGATAATCATTGATTGGAATCCTTTATGCAACAAATACTCTGCAAACAATGAATGATGAATGCAATCTAATTATAACATGCAACTATATGCAAAACAATTTTCATTTTAACAATATCTTGTGCTTTATGTCATCATAGAGCTTTATTGAATGTTAAAAGTGAATACAAGCATCAATGGTATGTGTTAGACCAATGATGACCTGAGTACTTCTTTCATGATTTTTGATATTGCAAGTGAACACAAGCATCTAGGTATGATTTAACCGAGATGACCTGAGCATTCATTGCGTAAATAAGCATTGATTAATCATTTTAATGTGTGAATTCTGAATGTCATCGATGATACATTGCATAGCACATCCCCCGATAATTCATACATTTGTATGATTAATTTACAGACAACAGATAATAAAACATCATTCTTCTTCCTTGTTGCTCTAGTTCAATACATCATTGAGTAACTCCAAAGAAATGATAATCAAAAGTACAATTTATCCATTATTGACATTTAAAGTGTTTCATTCATTATTCAGATTTTTAGATCATCCATCCTGATTTTGTGATGTTTTTGGATTTTCGATATTTTGGACCAAAGACCTAACCTAGTAACCTATCTTAGGGGTCTCGAGAGCTGATTTAAGATTAGCCTTGCCTACGTTACACATGCAGAGATCATGTAGTTCGACTAACATAGACCTATGTTTTTTGATTTTTCTTTTTCAGACTTAACTTTTTTGACATGTTTTTGGATTTTCGACATGATACGGATGGTTGATACCCTTCTGATGAAGATTGACGTTGCGCTTTGATCTTTGTTTTTTTTTTTTCTCTATTATCCTATTGTTTGCCTTTTGGTGCCCCTAGTGATATCCAAATGTTGCCCCCAAGCTTTGGAGTGATACTTGACTATTTGAAAATGATTTGTGATATGGATGCAAAGATGGCAAGATGACTGACATGATATGAAATAGTACAGACTGCCAGACTAATGATCCCGATATACATCAAAATAGATGGGAAAGCTGATCTTAGAATCACATACAACGCCTATTTCCAGGTTTTCACCATATGCTTTGATTACACTCTTTGTGTTTTTATATTTTCTCATTTTTCTCTTTTTCTTTCTTTTTCGTATATATTTTTTTGTTTTGTTTTGTTTTGTTTTTTTTTTTTGTATTTTGTGTTGCCAAGATTCCTGTTTGCTAGGTTTTCATCGAGGAAACAATTTCAGAAGTTTGACCTGTGCACTAGGAGATTTAAGCATAGAATTTTCGGAGATGAATACTATTGATAGGTTCATCAAACAAATCTCCTTCTAACATTGATAGCTGATATGCTGCTGATCCATATACTGATGTGATGACAAAAGGACCAAGCCAATTAGGCTCAAATTTTCCTCTTTTCTCTATCTTGCTGATTCCTAGGGTTTTCTTTTAGTACCAAGTCACCAACCTAAAAGACCCTTGGTTTCACCCTATGGTTGTAACTTCTTGACATTCTTTGTTGATAAGCTATTAGATGGTTAACAACTTGTTGACGACGCTCATCCAACAACTCTAGTTCCTGCACTCTAGATACCCTATAGTCTTCATCTGAAATGATACCTCTGAGTGATACACGTAGGGATGGAATCTCAACTTCAATGGGCAATATGGCTTCTGATCCATATACCAAGGCATATGGCATTGCTACCGTTGGTGTCCCGATACTTGTTCTGTAGGCCCATAGTGCAAGATTGAGTTGAACATGCCAGTCACATCCAACATCATTAACCATCTTTTTGAGAATTTTGAGTATTGTTTTGTTTGAGGCCTCTACTTGGCCATTCCCTTGAGGATAGTATGGTGTTGAAAACCGATGTTGGATTTGAAACTTATCACAAAGTTCTTTGACATATTGATTCTTGAACAGTCGTCCATTATCAATGATAATGGATTGAGGAATTCCATACCGACATATGATGTAGTTCAAAATGAAAGAGGAGATCTACTTCCCAGTGATGGTAGTAAGAGGTACTGCTTCAATCCATTTTGTGAAATATTTCGTAGCCATTATAATGAACTTGTGTCCATTAGATGAAGATGGATTGTTTTTTCCTACCAGATCTAGGCCCCATTGACAAAAAGGCCATGTTGATGTAAAGGGATGTAATTCCTGCACTGGTGCATGAATCAAATTGCTGTGAATTTGACACTTTTGGCATTTCTTGACAAACTGATAGGATTCTTTCTCCATGCATGGCCAATAATATCCCAAACGGAGGAGTTTCTTAACTAGATTCATCCCACTTGAGTGAGTGCCACAAATACCCTCGTGAACCTCTTGTAGGGTCATTTCAGACTCATTGTGTTCTAGACATCGGAGTAAAGTACCATCAAGACCTCAACGATAAAGTATGTCGTGCGGATTGGCAGATGAAATTTAATTTTTGGTTCCTTGATAGATCAGGAGGAAGGACATCATTTTTCAGATAGGCATAGATTGTTTCATAGATGGAGGTGTCTATGGTTTTGATATGGTAGATGGTAGTGAATTTTGGATTATAATGGGAAGGACATGATACTTGTTCTACCATAAACTCATAACAAACATGTTTCTCAGGCAACTATAGTAGTGAAGCAATTGTAGCCATGGCGTCTGCAGCTTTGTTTTCAGCTCTTGGAATTTGATCAAACTTGATATTGACAAAAGACTATTTCAGATAATCTATTTGTTGCTTGTAGGGCATCAACTTTTCATCTTTTGTCTGATACTCGTCATTTACTTGATAAATGACTAGTTGAGAGTCCCCATATACCTATAAGTCCTTGATATTCCACTAAATTACTGTTTTGACCCCAATAATCAATGCGTCATATTCTGCCACATTATTTGTACACTGAAACATGAGTCTATATGATTTCAGAATTGTGTGTCCTTGGGGAGAGATGAACAAGATCCCTGCTCCTAATCCTCGTTGTGTATACGATCCATCAAAATATAGTATCCATTGGTGGGGCATTGCTGTCATAATGTCTGCATCTGGAAATTCCATTGTGATTGGGTGATCATCTGGTAGAGGAGCTTTGGCTAGCTGTTCAGTGATTGCTTGTCCCTTGATTGCCTTTCTCTCGACATATTGAATGTCAAATTCACTTAGGAGCATAACCCATTTCGCCAGTCTACCTGTTAAGGCAACTTTACTAAGTAGATACTTCAAAGGGTCGATCTTTGCAATTAACCTGATTATATGAGTCAACATGTAGTGTCTCAGCTATTGAGTAGCAAACACCACTACTAAGCAAGACTTCTCTATGAATTTATAGTTTATTTCATAGCCATTTAAAGTTCTACTGATGTAGTAGATGGCATGCTCTTTTCCTTCATAGTCCTCTTGTGCTAATAATGCCCCCAAAGAGATATATGTCGTGGCAATGTACAAAATGAGAGGCCTTCCTTCTACTGGTGGCATGAGAATGGGTGGTGACATTAGATACTGCTTGATTTGTTTCAATGTCACTTCACACCCCTCGTCCCACTTGAAAACTATATTTTTATGCAATAGATGATTGAAAGGATGACTTTTTTCGGCCAGCTGAGAGATGAATCTTTTGATTGACTGGAGCCTTCCCTGCAATGATCTGAGTTGACTTATATTCTTAGGAGGTGGCATCTCCATTATAGCTTTGACTTTTTCTGGATCCACTTCAATGCCTTTTTATGAGACAATGTACCCTAGCAGCTTTGCAGATGTGACCCCGAAGACACATTTCTTGGGGTTCAACCTGACATTGAATTTTTCCATCTGTGTGAAGATTTTGTCTAGGATATGTAGATGTTCTTCTCTTGTACTAGACTTTGCCAATATGTCATCCACGTAATCTTCCATGAAGGTGTGCATCATATCATGGAAGATTGTCATCATTTCTCTTTGATAAGTGGCTCCAACGTTCTTTAGACCAAATGGCATGACGTTCCAGCAAAAGGTCCCCCATGGACATGTGAAAGCTGTCTTTACCTGATCCTCTGGAGCTATTTTGATCTGATTGTATCCAGAGAAACCATCCATGATTGACAACATGGCATGCCCAGCTGTTAAGTCCACGATGATGTCTATGTTTGGTAGTGGAAAATCATCCTTCGGACATGCTTTATTTAGGTCCCTGAAATCCGTACATATTCTAATACTATTGTCTGGCTTGGAAACAGGCACAAGATTTGATATCCATTCGGCATAATCTATAGACCGTATGAATCCAACATCCAATAATTTCTTTAGCTCCGTTTTGACCATTAATGTGATGTGAGGATGCATTTTTCTTAATTTTTGCTTGACAGGCTTGATTCCTACGGGAAAAGACAAGTGATGCATAAGCAGATTTGAGTCTAAGCCTGGCATATCAGAATATAACCAAGCGAAGTTGATGCTTCTTTCTTTAAAGAATTGGATGAATTCTGGTCTTTCTTGTTCTATCATGGATTCCGCCAGATGTAGGATTTTTGCCTTGTCTTCAGTGCCAATATTCATAGACTGTGTTGGTTCCACTAGGACTGATGATCTTTCATGATAGTGTTTCGGAAGAGTGTCAAATATTTCATCTTTCAGTGCCTTAGAAAGGTTTTCACTATTAGATGTGTTCTTTATTTTTACTTTTTCTAGATCTAATGTTGCCATAGAATGGTTTTCACCATTAGATCTATTTTCCTTGTTGTTATTTTTGCAACTGGAACATTTGACACCCTCCTGCCGAGTTGTGTTGTTATGAGTATTACAGATAGAAGTTGTACTAGGTTCAGCATGACATAGGAAATTTACGATGGCATCATCATCTATAAATCTTGGGATAGTTAGGGGTTCGATAGGTTCCCAGCCAATGAGTTTAGGATGGATTAATGGCATGAGGTTATCAGATTCATTTAAGGTGATGGATGTGAGGGTTTGAACAGCCATTTCGTCATAGTCATTTATTGGAATATTGGGATCCATGATGGTACTTTCTTCAAGATTGTCTAGTTCACTCAAAGTCTGCTCATCCCCACTCGAATCATCAATATTTAGTGACCCTTCCACGAGTGATCGAGACCCAGAGCCTTGTCCCTCCTCATGCTTAGGTGTATATTGTTGGATGACATCAATATGAATATCTGTGAAAGATACATCTGAGCATGAATCACATTCATATTCATTTGAATCTGTCTCAAAGCTATTTCTAAGTTGAAGAATTCTTTCTACAACCTTCTTTGTCATCTCCGTTTTGTCCTCTTCAGTGTATCCCAATCCTATCTTCTCTTTTGGTTGGAGAGTGAGGGGTTGAATAGGCTCTATGATTCCTTCCTTTCTTAATCCAATAGGTCCTTGTCCTTCATACCCCATTTTTTCTAAAATAGCTTTTCCTTTCCCATATTTGTCGGTGTTGATGTTGACATTTTTTATATTGGTATTTGATGTAGAGGGTTCCTCATCTTTGTAGAGCCAATCTAGGATTGCTTTGTTTTCTTTTTCATCCTCTATGGTACCCTTTTTGACAAACCTTTCTTGAAGAACTGTGACTAGAAATGATGTTTGGGGTTTTATCATAGATGGTTGACCATATATCTTAGGAGATGGCATTAACTATGATAGGTTAAGTGATTGCTCCATAGAATATGTTCCCATTCCCTTGTCAGTTAGTTGGACTTGCTCTTGAAATTTTTGTGATAAAGAAGTTTTCTTATTTGGATTATCTGTTGATTGAATTTCAACTGGACTTGTTTCTTTTTCTTTACCCTTTTTATCTACCCACTCGGTGGTAATACTTGGACGTTGTTCTTCGTTGGATGATCTTGAACTAGATGCTTCCCTGTTGTGAGGCACCAAGGTATCTTGGGAGATTATAATTGTGTCACAATATTGAGGATGATTGTAATCAGCAGATATACTCACCTCCTGTCCATTTATTGGAAACTTCAAACATTAATGATATGTTGAAGGTACAACTTGTATTTCATGGATCCATGGTCATCCTAAGAGAATGTTGTATGTCAACTCTCTTTCCAATAATTGACATGCTATATGTTTCTTCATTGGCCCTACTTGAATGGGTAACACAATTAATCCTTTGGATGATCTTTCCTCCTCATCATATGCTTTGATAGTAATTTTTCTTCGAGCATCAATAGCATCATTTGGATACCCTAGTGCACGGATTAAATTAAGAGTGCAAATGTTCAGACCAGCTCCCCCATCTATTAAGACCCTCTTGACACGATGATTATGGATTAAGACTTCGATGTGGAGTGTAGTATTATGGGGATGGTTTAGTGAGACATCATCCTATTTAGAGAATGATAGACAATACGGGGTAGTCAAATGCCCCACCATAGCTTGGAACTAGCAAACATTTAGATTGGTTGGTACCATAGTGGCAATTAGTGCTTCTTCTAGAACCTCCTTATGCGATGGTGATAATTGTAAGTGTGAATATGTGAATAAGATTAAAACACTTCTTAATAAGACATTATATCAAAGACAACTCAATTTGAACTAAATCAAAGCAGTAATCAAATGAAAGCGTCATATTGTTCTCTATCCTCAAAGATTTATTAAATCAAAATTGCTCTCAAATTGTTAAGCACTATGATTGTTAAAATGACTATTTGAAGAACGAGATGATACTAATGCAATCATATGGAGTTAAAAGACAATACTAGATGATAAATGAATTAAACTAGCATGATATGGACATGAAACAGATAATTGCAGCTACAAGAAGTAGCCATTGATGTGAAAGCTTGATTGTTGGATTGCTTGAATGCTTGATGCTTGATGCCTGAATTCCTACAGAGTAAGAGTGCATAAAACTTGATTATCTAGTTCCTTTTTCTTGGTTCAATGATGTTGTATTTATAGATTTCCTGGCTGTAGAAATGCACAGGGAAAGCTTTGAGAGGCTTGGATTCAATCTGGAGAATTGAATGGTGAGAGATGGAGGAGATTGAGAGAAAGATGGAAATTGTCTCTACCCATGAAAACACCAGGCAAGAGAAGAGGAAGGATTGATGGAAGAGGATTGAGAGATCAAATTCCAAATTTGTCTCCAATTTGTCTCCAAAACTTTCCTTGAAGTTTCAAAGCATTAATTGTGACATATTTTAGACATGGTTTAGACATAGGATATCTAATTAATTTTTAAGAGAATATAGAAGGAATATTCTTTGTGCTTTAATTCAAATATTTTGATTTATTTAAATTAGACAAAGGAAGATAAATAATTTAATAAAATGAACTATAGGATAGTTGTTTATTAAATTAAACAGAGGAATGTGGCAATTAATCAATAAAGTGTTTTGTCTTTATTTAATTAATTTTAAATTGATGTGATAGAATAAAATAGGGATTTGATAATTAAATCGAACAAAGTATTTAATTTTATTTATTTAATTAAGATGAATTTAAATGTGAACTATATAAATAAATATTTCTATTTATTCAATAGTAGAAGAAATTAGGATAATTAATCAAATAATTTGTATTTAATTAATAGGAATTCTCCAGACCAATTTTAGGTGTATACATTTTGCCCCTCTTCGAAGTGAAGTGTTTATGCGTTGGTTCGAAAAATATTTTTGCTGCTCCTACCAAGATCGATTATAATAATAAAAAATAATTCTGTACGCCCCAAACATGCCCCAGATTTTGATTTTCAGATGATTTGATGATAATATGCCCCCTCGGGAGATAAATTAATGTTTTGATGATTTTTAGAAAAATTTCAAAAATTTATGATTTTATGATGTTTTGATAATGATATAATTTATCTCTTGACAAATAATGAAGAAATCTAGCCCGTAGATGAGTTTCAATTAATTTCCTAGATAAAATTAATTAAAAGATAATAAAAACCCACCAAAATAACTTTCCAAAAATTATATATAGCCCAGAAAGGTCATTTTCCAATTCATTTTCACTATTTGAGTTTAAAAACCTTTGTGATAGAGACCTTTTTGCCAGCTAGAGCAAACTGCCTATCCCCTACCACACTCATTGTTTCGAGCATGTTTGACATCATCACTAGCCTGCTGCGTATGGACCTCTGGTATGTACCCCCTGACCTCCTCGTAATTCGTGCAATTTTTTTTTTTATGCATTTATTGTTTTCCACGTTTTAGGTTGTTTTAGTGCTTTCAAGCTGCGCTATATCACTTACACTCCAGTGTAGTGCTTCTAGTAGGTAGATTAGCGCTTTGAGTTTTAGCGCTTGCGTTAAAAACTCTAGCGCTTCTAGTAGGTAATGTAGCGCTTTCAGTGATTTAGCGCTTAGGAGGCAAGATTTAGTGCTTTGATGCCAAATTTTAGCACTTTGAGACTTTTAGCGCTTTGATTCAGTGGATTAGCTCTTTCATGCTTTATTTGAGCACTTCTGGTAAAGCGGCGCTTTGATGGACTGTTGTAGTGCTTTGATGTGAAAAAGTAGTGCTTCGGGACTTTTAGCGCTTCGGATGCCTGATTTAGCGCGTCGGAGTGTTGAAATAGCACTTTTGAGATTTAGCGCTTTTAACTAATAAAGTAGCGCTTCTAGTTTTTAATGCTTTGGAAGCCTGTTTTAGCGCTTCCATGTCATATTTGAAAATTTTGACTTAGTGAACCTTGATTTTGTCAATTTGATCATGTCCATTCTTTGGAGTGGTATGATTGATAATCCAAATGTTTGATGTGTTGGATTGATAATATAAATAAGACTAACTTCTCATGATAGGTGAGAAGAAAATCCTATTTGTGATGATCCTCATGATAGGCGAGGAAATAATTCAATATTCGAGAAATCTCATGATTCGCGAGATTAGATACTGTTTGAGGAACCTCATGATAGGTGAGGTTTGTTGATGTTCGCTCAAGAATTTTGATCAAAAAATTCATACCAAAACTTGGAATAGACTTGATAGTAGAATGACTTTTTGATTACTTGACATAGTATACTGATTTTAGATTTTTTATTTTTTTTTGTGATGGTAGGAGGATTTGGGTACTCTCCAGATGCGAGAGAGGTTTCCACAGATGACAAACTTGATACCTCATTTGACCCCAGATGAACTTCAGGTGATAGGCCAATGCGGCCTTACTAGCTTGCTTGATATGCCCCAAATTAGGATTAATCGGGGTCTGTTGACTGCATTGGCTGAGAGCTGGCATAGTGACCACAACACCTTTCACCTACCTATTGGTGAGATGATGGTCACACCTAAGGATGTGTGGCGTATCTTGCGTATTTCATTCATGGGTGAGATCGTCATATATGATTCCCATGGGACCGGCGATAGAGATGCTCTTCGTAGAGTGTTTCAGGATCAGGACATTGCGGGTCCGAGCGTTCGATGGAGGAGGATCGCCGACTCCTATGCTACACTACCAACAGTGCTAACTGGATTCATTGGAGGTTTCCTTTGTCCTGATCGCAGGTCAATGGGATTCCTTGTTGGCTGGGGTAGGACTCTTGAGAGTATGATGGTACACAGTACCAAATATGTGTGGGGGATGTGCATGCTAGCACATCTTTATCATGATCTACGCTCGGTTGTGTACCTTGGAGCTAGGAGCTTATCAACAGGGATGACCCTGTTACAGGTGTGGGGATGGGAGCACTTTGCTATTACTCGGCCTTTTCCAGTTGTAGACAGACTAGCAGGTAGACCTTACGTCTTTAGATATAGAGGTCGATTTACACAGGCCTAGATGGGAAAGTTAGAGCACTGGAGGCAGGTGTTTGATGACACCGAGATAGTTACTTGGCGTCCCTACCTCGATTGTGAGCAATGGGATGAGGATGATGCAGTTTTGGGGTTCCTTTGTGATTCCATGTATCTCATCGGCCGAACCCCATTTGTTCTAGAGAGATTTTTGCTATGTTGAGTGTATAGGCAGTATGGCATTGTACAATGCATGCCACAGGTGGTAGCCCATTATGCCAGACGACAGATGGATATTCCTAATTGGGGGCCTCGTTTATCAAATGATGTTGTAGTAGAGGGATATAGAGCACTGCAGCCATCACCCTGGGATATGCGGAGGGATATTACAGAGGCGCCAGTTACTGAGGATTATGCTGCATTTTTGACTTGGGTTCCACATCCTCGTATCACCATTCTGGATGAGCCGACACCTTTACTTGTGGAGGAGGATGTGGGAGAGGGTTCTGTAGATAGTGGGGGTGGAGATGATTCTTCATCAGATAGTAGCTCAAAGAGTAGTAGTGATGATAGCAGCAGTGACGATAGTGATGGTGGCAGTGGAGGAGATAGAGGGGCAGGGCTAGCCATTAGCAGTGCTCCATCGTCCAGCAAGCCTCGCAAGGGGCGAGCAGTGACAGTGCCAACAATGGATTATCAGAGACAGATCACAGGCCTGCAGACACAGGTTTAGACACTGCAGGGCAGTTGGTACAGGCTAGGGGTATGCTCGTACAAACCTAGACTCAGATGCAGGCTCAGGCATAGGCTCATAGTTAGGCTCTATCGCACGTGCAAAGACAGTTGGTCGCCGTATAGACATAGGTTGGTACACTGACAGCTGAGCGAGACAGCGCACGACAGATTGCCGAGAGGGCACAGGAGAGAGCAAAGACTTTACAGAGAGTGGCTGATGGTACCTCAGTGGGAGACTATGTGAGAGAGGTTCTGCGGGTTGGCCAAGAGGCAAAGTTTTACAAGGACCGATATCATGATGCAGTTCCTGCTGAGCATAGAGTGAGTTATGCCGCATCAAGATCTGGGCGGATGCATACGTAGACAGTGAGCGAGGGGTTGACATAGCCTCCACGTAGAGATCCCAGAGATCCTGGTCCTTTCGGGGGTGGTGGTGGTACTGGTCCTATTGGTCCCACACATTCCAGTAGTAGCAGATCGTAGGTGCTCTTGTGATCCAAGATTTTTCTTTTTGAGACATGATGTATGCCATGATTTTTCTCATTTTTGATGTTGTATCTTTATCTCAGACTTCATTGTATACTTGACACTGATAATATATATATATATGAGATGCAGTTGATGTGATTTTATGATGTTTTATGATAGCTATGTGATGGATGTATTTATTTTGTGATGATGGTTATGATGAATGATTATGTGTAGAAAATATGATATATGGATGTATGATGTAATGTATGATAAAAATAAATTAAAAAAATGATTATGCATTTATTTATGATGAAATGATGATAATAATGATGTGATGTTCAAATGTATGATGAAATGTTGATAATGTATGGACAATAAATGACATGACATGTATGAATGAAATGTACTTTATTTATGGTGAAATGATAATGGTAAATGTGATGAATCTATGATGAAATGATAATGGATGACTTTGTATTTTATTTAATTTTGATAAAAATGATATGTATGAATGGATAAATGCTTTTTACTTTATATGGGATAATGATAAAAATGATGAACTTATGATGTTAATGGATGATTTATGTAATGAATGTAAAGTGGTCATGATGCATTTATGGTACCATTTAATCCATGATTTATTTGATGTATGATGAAATACATGAATGACTAAATGACAAAACTAAAGATGAGATGATGATCCCTACATGTGATTTTGATAATTTTTGGATTTATGTCAAGTATACTTAGTCCTATTTGTAGATAAGATAATCATTGATTGAAACCCTTTATGCAACAAATACTCTCCAGATAATGAATATGATGAATGCAATCTAATTTTAACATGCAACTGTATATGCAAAATGATTGTCATTTTAACAGTACCTCGTGCTTGGTATCATCATTGAGCTTTTATTGGATGTTGATAGTGAGTACAAGCGTCAAAGGTATGTGTTAGACCAATGACGACCTGAGTATTACTTTCATGATTTTTGATATTGCAAGTGAACACAAGCATCTAGGTATAATTGAACCGAGATGACCTGAGCATTTATTGCATAAACAAGAAAAGATTAATCATTTGAGTGTGTGAATTATGAATTTCATCGGTGATACATTTGCATAGCACATCCCCTGACAATTCATACATTTAAATGATTGATGTAC
Organism: Sequoiadendron giganteum; assembly: GCA_007115665.2. Lineage (NCBI taxonomy): Eukaryota > Viridiplantae > Streptophyta > Pinopsida > Cupressales > Cupressaceae > Sequoiadendron > Sequoiadendron giganteum. Next base: position 115,358,429 of record CM021105.1, on the reverse strand, counting down.
AAATAGCAAATAAAAAATATCATTCTTCTTCCTTGTTCCTCTAGTTCAATACATCATTGAAAAAATCCAAAGAAATGATAATCAAAAGTACAAGTTATTCAGTGTTTACTTAGTGTGTTTCATTCATTATTCAGATTTGAGATCATCCATCCTGATTTTGTGATGTTTTGGATTTTCTAGTTTTTTTTTTTTTTTTTACTAAAATACCTAACCTAGTAACCCATCTTAGGGGTCTCGGGAGCTGATCAAATATTAGCCTTGCCTACGTTATACATGTAGAGACCACGTAGTTTGACTGAAACTTGACCTATATTTTTGGATTTTGAGATTGATGTTTTTGACATGTTTTTGGATTTTGAGATTGACATTTTTGACATGTTTTTGGATTTTCACAATGGTACGGATGATTGATACCCTTCTGATGATGATTGATGTTGTGCTTTGATCTTGTTTTCATTTTTCTACTATATTGTTGTTTGTCATTTGGTGAAATAAATGTTCTTGTGCCTGTAGTGATATCTAGATGTTGCCCCCAAGCTTTGGAGTAATACTTGACTATTTGAAAATGATTTAGATATGGATGCAAAGATGGTAATACTACTTGACATGTTATGGAACAGTACTGACTACCTTACTAATGATCCTGATATGTATCAAAATAGATGGGAAAGCTGATCTTAGAAACAAATATGACGCCTGTTTCCAAGTTTTCACCATATTCTTTTATTACACTTCTTTGCTTTGTTAATTTTTCTTCTTTTTCTCTTTTTTTTTCTTTTTTTGTAGTGTTCTATTATTATTATTATTATTTGTATTTTTGTGTTGCCAGGATGCCTGTTTGCTAGGATTTCATCAAGGAAACAAATTTAGAAGTTTAACCCGTGCACTAGGAGATTTCAAGCATAGAATTTTCGGAGATGAATACTATTGATAGGTTCATCAAACAAATCCCCTTCTGACGTTGATAGCTGATATGCACCTGATCCATATACTGATGTGACGACAAAGGGACCAAGCCAGTTAGGCTCAAATTTTCCTTTCTTCTCTTTGTCTTGCTAATTCCTAGGGTTTTCTTTTAGTACCAAATCACCAATCTGAAAGACCCTTGGTTTTACCCTGTGGTTGTAACTTCTTGACATCCTCAGTTGATAAGCCATTAGATGATTAATAGCTTGTTGATGATGGTCATCCAACAACTCCAGTTCCTGCAGTCTAGAGACCCTATATTCTTCATCTAAAATGATACCTCTGAGTGATACACGTAAGGATGGAATCTCAACTTCAATGGGCAATATGGCTTTTGATCCATATACCAAGGCATATGGCATAGCTCCTGTTGGTGTTCTGATACTTTTTCTGTAGGCCCATAGTGCAAGATTGAGTTGAACATGCCAATCATGTCCAACATCATTAACCATCTTTTTGAGAATTTTGAGTATTTTTTTGTTTGAGGCCTCTGCTTGGCCATTCCCTTGAGGATAGTATGGTGTTGAAAACCGATGTTGGATATGAAACTTATCACATAGTTCTTTGACATCTTGATTCTTGAATGGTCATCCATTATCAGTGATAATAGATTTAGGGATTCCACACTGACATATTATGTAGGTCAAAATGAAAGAGGAGATCTGCTTCCCAGTGATGGTAGTAAGAGGTACTGCTTCAATCCATTTTTTGAAATATTTTGTGGCTATTATAATGAACTTGTGTCCATTAGATGAAGATGGATTGATTTTTCCTACCAGATCTAGGCCCCATTGACAAAAAGGCCATGTTGATGTAAAGGGATGTAGTTCCTGTGCTGGTGCATGAATCAAATTGCTATGAATTTGACACTTTTAGCATTTCTTGACAAACTGATAGGATTCTTTCTCCATGCATGGCCAATAATATCCCAAACGGAGGAGTTTCTTAGCTAGAGTTATCCCACTCGAGTGAGTGCCACATATACCCTCGTGAACCTCTCATAGGGCCTTTTCAGACTCGTTGTGTTCTAGACATTAGAGTAAAGTACCATCAAGACCTCAATGATAAAGTATGTCAGTGATCAAAGTATGTCGTGCGGATTGGCGGATGAAATTTCATTTTTGGTTCCTTGATAGATCAGGAGGAACGACATCGTTTTTCAAGTAAGCATATATCATTTCATAGATGGAGGTTTCTATGGTTTTGATATGGTAGATGGTAGTGGATTCTGGATTATAATGGGAAGGACATGATACTTGTTCTACCATAAACTCATAACAAACACGCTTCTCAGGAAATTGTAGTAATGAAGCAATCGTAGCCATAGCATCTGCAACTTTATTCTCCACCCTTGGAATTTGTTCAAACTTGATATTGGTGAAGAATTGTTTCAGAGCATCTATTTGTTGCTTGTATGGCATCAACTTTTCATCTTTTGTTTGATACTCGTCATTTACTTGATAAATGACTAGTTAAGAGTCCCCATATACCTGTAAGTCCGTGATCTTCCACTGAATGGCTATTTTGACCCCAATGATTAATGCTTTATATTCTGCTACATTATTTGTACATTGAAACATTAATCTATATGACTTTGGAATGGTGTGTCCTTGTGGAGAGATGAATAAGATTCCTGCTCCTGATCCGCGTTGTGTATATGATCCATCAAAATATAATATCCATTGTTGGGGTATTACTGTCAGAATGTCTGCATCCGGGAACTCCATGGTCATTGGTCGATCATCTGGTAAAGGAGCCTCTGCTAATTGTTTAGTGATTACCTAACCCTTTATTGCTCTTCTCTCTACATACTGAATGTAAAATTCACTTAATAGCATGACCCACTTTGCCAGTCTACCTGTTAGGGTAGCTTTACTGAGCAGATACTTTAAAGGATCGATCTTTGCTATTAACTTGATTGTATGAGTTAACATATAGTGTCTCAGCTGTTGAGTAGAAAATACCACCATTAAGCAAGACTTCTCTATGAAAGTGTAATTGAGTTATATCTATTTAATTTCTGACTGATATAGTAGATAGCATGTTCTTTTCCTTCATAATCTTCTTGCGCTAAGAGTGCTTCCAAAGATATATCTATCATAGTAATGTATAATACCAAAGGTCTACCTTTTTTTGGTGGCATGAGAATGGGTGGTAACATTAGATACTGGTTGATTTGTTTGAATTTCGCTTCACACCCTTCGTCCCAGTTGAAAACTATATTCTTGTGCAATAGATGATTGAAAGGATGACTTTTAGCTGCCAGCTGAGAGATGAATCTTCTGATCGATTGGAGCCTTCCCTGCAATGATCTGAGTTGACTTATATTCTTAGGAGGTGGCATCTCCATTATAGCTTTGATTTTAGCCAGATCCACTTCAATGCCCTTTTTCAAGACAATGTACCCTAATAGTTTTGCTGATGTGACCCCAAAGACACATTTCTTGGGGTTTAACCTGACATTGAATTTTTCCATCCGTACGAACATTTTGTCTAGGATGTGCAGATGTTCTTCTCTTGTACCATACTTTTCCAATATTTCATCCACGTAATCCTCCATGAAGGTGTGCATCATATCATGGAAGATTGTCATCATTGCTCTTTGATAAGTGGCTCCAACGTTCTTTAGACCAAAAGGCATGATGTTCCAACAAAAGGTCCCCCATGGACATGTGAAAGCTATCTTTTCCTGATCTTCTGGAGCGATTTTTATCTGATTGTACCTAGATGATTGACAACATGGCATGCCCAACTATTAAGTCCACAATGATGTCTATGTTTGGTAGTGGAAAATCATCCTTCAGACATGCTTTATTTAGGTCCCTGAAATCCGTACATATTCTGATACTATTGTCTAGCTTGGAAACAGGCACAAGATTTGATATCCATTCGGCATAATCTATAGACCGTATGAATCCAGCATCCAATAATTTCTTTAGCTCTATTTTGACCATCAATGTGATGTGAGGATGCATTTTTCTTTATTTTTTCTTGACAGGCTTGATTCCTGTGGGCAAAGGCAAGTTATGCATAAGCAGATTTGAGTCTAAGCCTGGCATATCAGAACATGACCAAGCAAAGTTGATGCTTTGTTGTTTGAAGAATTGGATGAATTCCGGTCTTTCTTGTTCTGTCATGGATTTTGCCAGATGTAGAATTTTTGCCTTGTCTTCAGTGCCAATATTCACAGACTGTGTCGGTTCCACTATGACTGATGATCTTTCATGATAGTGTTTCGAAAGAGTGTCAAATCTTCCATATTTCAATGCCTCAGAAAGGTTTTCACTGTTAGATGCGTTCTTTATTTTTACTTTTTCCAGATCTAATGCTGCCATAGAAAGGTTTTCACCATTAGATCTATTTTCCCTGTTGTTATTTTTGCAACTAGAAGATTTGACACCCTCCTGCCGAGTCGTGTTGTTATGAGTATTACAAACAGAAGTTGTACCAGGTTTAGCATGACATAGGAAGTTTATGATGGCATCATCGTTTGTAAATATTGGTATATGCAAAGGTTCGATAGGTTCCCAGTCAATGAGTTCAGGATGGATTAATGGCATTTGGTTATCAGATTCTTGCAAGGCAATGGATGTAAGGGTGTGGACAGCCATTTCATCATAATCATTTATTGGAATATCAAGGTCCATGATGGTACTTTCTTCAAGATTGTCCAGTTCACTCGAAGTCTATTTGTCCCCATTCGAATCATTGATATTTAGTGACCCTTCCATGAGTGGTCTAAATTAAGAGCTTTGTCCCTCCTCCTGCTTAGGTGCATATTGTTGTATTACATCAATTTGAATATCGGTGTAAGATAAATCAGAACACTGATCCCACTCATATTCATTTGAATCTGTTTCAGAGCTATCTCTAACCTGAAGAATTCTTTCTACAGCCTATCTTGTCATTTCTTGTTTGTGTTCTTCAGAATATCCTAGTCCCATCTTCTCTTTTGAATGGAGAGTGAGAGGTTGAATAGGTTCAACTATGCCTTCTTTTCTTTTTCCAACAGGTCCTTGTCTCTCATAACCCATTTTTCTAGGATAGCTTTTCCTTTGCCATATTTGTTTGTATTGATATTGGCATTCTTGATACTAATATTTGATGTCGAGGATTCCTCATCTTTGTATAGCCAATCCAAGATTGCTTTGTTGTCTGATTCATCCTCTATGGTACCCTTTTTGACAAACCTCTCTTGAAGAACTGTGACAGGTAATGATGTTTGAGGTTTAATCATAGATGGTTGACCATATGTCTTAGGAGATGGCATTAACTGTGATAATTTAAGTGATTGCTCCATAGAATATTGCCCCATTCCTTTGTCTGTTTGTTGGACTTGTTCTTGAAACTTTTGTGACAAAGAAGTTTGTTGATCCAGTTTATCTATTGATTGGGTTTCAATAGGACTTGTTTCTTTTTCCTTATCCTTCTTCTCTACCCACTTAGTAGTGATACTTGGACGTTTTTCTTCATTGGATGATTTTGAACTGGATGCTTCCCTATTGTGTGGCACAAATGTGTCCTGAGAGTTTCTAAGGTATCACAATGTTGAGGATGATTGTAATCAGCAGATATAGTTACCTCCTGTCCATTCACTGGGAAATGTAGAAGGCACGGCCTGCATTTCATGGATCCATGGTCATCCTAAGAGTATGTTTTTAAGTTAACTCTCTTTCCAATACTTGACATGCAATATGTTTCATCAAGGGCCCTACTTGGATGGGTAGCACAATCAAGCCTTTAGACGATCTTTCTTCTTCATCATATGCTTTGATAGTCATTTTCCTTCGGGCATCAATAGCATCATCGGAATAACCTAGTGCATGAATTAACTTGAGAGTGCAAATGTTCAGACCAGCTCCCCCATCTATTAAGACTCTCTTGACAAGATGATTATGGATTAAGACTTCGATATGGAGTACGGTATTATGGGGATGGTTTAATGAGACATCATCCTGTTCAAAGAATGATAGAAAATGGGGAGTAGTTAAATGACCCACCATAGCTTGGAACTGACAAACATTTAGATTCTTTGGTACTGTAGTGGCCACTAGTGCTTGTTCTAGAACCTCCTTATGTGACGGTGATAATTTAAGGAGTTCTAATATTGATATCTGTGTAAGAATTTTTTGTAGTTGATCAATGATGTTATAATGTGATGGAGGCAGAAAAGCATTTCCAGACCCAACTCCTTTCAACACTACTCTGGATTTCCCCCTAGTCATTACATTTTCTGACTGATAATCCTGATGGTCTCTGATTTTTAAGACATTGATTTGATTCTCAAAATTTCGTATGCCTGGGAGAAAATGCAAAGGGGTAGTGTCATTGGTTTTTTTTTTGTTAAAGTTATGACCAACTGTATGATTACTCTGGACTTCAGAAAGGCATAGGATTGTTGTGTCATAGACATGATTAACATTCTTACCTTTGTTGTTTGAAGATGATGATGCTCCTTTGTCATAGTTCAGCAAAGGGTCCTTCAAGGCCATATGATCGTTTTTATTTTGGGGTCCCCCAACATATACTTTATTGTTATCGATCAAATCTAGTAATATGTGTTTTAACTCCATACAATCGTTAGTTTTATGTCCCTTGTTGTTATGGAAGTTGCAGTAATCTGAGTCATTCCACCATGATGGTTTGACCTTTGGATCCCAGAATCTTGCCTCTCACACTATGATAAGGCCTCTAATGACTAATTCTTTCATTGTTGATTCCATCGTTTGGCCTAAAGGTGTGAACCTACGTCAGTTTGATGGTTTTTGATATGATTGTGATTTTTTGGTCTCGTTGTTTTGTATGACATTGGATTTGACAATTTGATCAATGTTTTGATTCTTTGAAGTAGAAGTTGTCAAGTTGAAAACTAGTTTGACATTTTGTGAATCATTTGTTGTTTCATTGGTAGTCATTTTTTGGTTCTTTTGCCAAAATTTTGGTTTATCATTGCTTGAATATTGATTTGAGGAGTTATTTGTGTTATTTGTTTTATCATTGAAATGTTTTATAAATCCTCTTTTGACTAAAGCTTCTTCAATCTTTAGACCGTTTTCTATGACTTTTTCAAATGTGGGAGGACATTGCAATTCAAGTCTGTAACTCATTTCTTCTGTCAAGTTGTCACTGAATAACTCCATATTTTCTTCCTCAGGAATAGATCGAGGATATCTAGCGAACATTCGTCACCATCTTTGTAGAAAAGACAAGAAGTCTCCCCTTTGTTTTGTTTTAGGTTATAAAGATCCTTTATTGTAACATCATGTTGGATGTTAAAAGAATACTGGGAGATGAATCTGTTGACAAGTTCTTCAAAAGTTCTGATACCTGGTTGTAATTTTGAAAACCACTCCATACATGATCCTCCCAAGCTCCTTGGGAATAATCTCATTAAGTAAGTTTCCTCTTGGGAAAACTCAAGGCTCATTGTTTTGAATTCTCGAATATGATCTATTGGATCCGTTCTTCCATTGTATTTATCATACTTTGGGAATTCACAGTGTCGAGGAAAAGGTATCATACTAACCATTGCATCGAAAGGATAAGGACAAATGTCCTGTATCACATACCTTTTAGTACTCCCTTTTATCATATCTTGTATCTATTTTTGTAACGCTTGCATTTGGGATGTTAAGGCAACTACTGGATCTATTGTTTGTGTGGATCATGGAATTTCAGTCTCACTGGTTTCAGGTGCTTCCTTCAAACGATTTATGTCAAAGTCTTTGGGAAGTTTAGCACCCGATTTAGCCAACATCAAGAGATATTTATCCATGTCTTGTTCTAAAATATTTTCCATAAATTTATGGAATTTGGCATCTTGTTGGGCTGATTGAATATCCTCTGGAGTTATTTCATTTTTATCATTTTGGTGTAGACTGTTCCAAGGATTCTCTTCAGCCATTGTTTGGGATGTTTCAAGTTCTTGCTCTAAGATTCTCTATTTCTGGGACCTAGTGAAGATTGGCATACAAATTTTTACACTTCCTTCTGAAATGCTAATCTTTTATCCTGATAAAATGTCAATTGAATTTTTAACAAAGTCAAATAAGATGACTGATCTTATTGATAAAACTATGTTAAAAATTGGATTACTATACTTTGTTTCATGATAAAGGATGATAATATCCTGATGATGAAACTTCAGTGTAGTAATCGATTTTTATATTTTGGTTTGACACTTCTGATTTGCAAGATCTTGTTTCAGTTGATAAGATGGAAAGTTTGTATAAACCTATCTTTTTCGATCGCGAGACAGTGATTCTAATGAACAAAAAATTGTGTTATGGTAAAGACTGAGGATAAAAAGACAGACTGACTAACTGGTAGTATTTTTGAACTCTTTGTTTTAGAAGTGCTAAAACAGAGTACAGAAGCACTAGAACAGAGTGTTGAAGCGCTAAAATAGAGACCAGAAGCGCCGAAACAGTGCACGAAAGCACTGCATAAAAAGTGATGGAAGCGCTACTTGATAGAAGCACTGAAATAGTGCACATAAGCATTGTAAAAAGTGATGGAAGCACTACCTTACCAGAAGCGCTAAAATAAAGATTGTAAGCGCTAAAATAGTGCCCAAAAGCACTATTTCACTGAAGCGCTAAAATAGTGACCAGAAGCATTGAAATAGGTTTTTCCAGAGCTTTCTAAATAAGACTTTAAAGACTCTCTACTGTAAAATTTGATCTGGCCTTGTGGCATACTGTATCATGGATTGTGGAAGAAAAGCATGATGTATGCACTGACTGTGGTTGTGAAACTGAGTGAGAGCTCTTCTTTGGAAGAAGGCTCGTGAAAAGAGTGGTTCTACTGTGAAATCTAAACTGTGACCCCTACCAAAATCGTGATACTTGTGGATGAATGTTCTATGTTGTAACAAGAGTTTCCGATTTTGATATAGAAAACGTTGTCTTCTCAATTTATAACCGTTAGGTTTCTTAGGTTTTGAGATTTTGATTTTCCTTTTGAGAAACGTGGTGGACTTCCACTTTCTAAGCATGGATTTTTTCTGATCTAACTTGACTTTGTTGTTTTCAGGATGATCTTTAATCTGATTTTAATGATTCTTTATGAAAACAAAGCAAGCAATTTTGAATAATTTGTTCTTGACTGGATAGATCGTGTATGTTCAAAAAACCATGAATGGTCTTTATTGATTTTGACAGGTTGTTTTGACAATTGTACACAAATCAAACAGACTCACACTTAAGGACAAGTAGGTCATTATTATACTCACAGCCCACATCTTGAATTACATTGACTCACACGGCAGTGTCACCCCCTAGAGGGCGCCCGTGTTTTTGTTGTTTCCAGGCGCGTACTCAAAGTGACGGAAGTGGATACCAAATCCCTTGAGCAAACAATCCTTGGTAATTATATGGTGAGTGTCTTGGGGGCAGATTCTTCCCTCCCCTTGCACTGTGAGTATGACAGTGTATGGATACTGACTCGATGGGATACTACTCTATGGTTCGTAATTAGGGCTTCTGTGTGGTGCGAAAAATGATAAACTCCCTCAGGAGACCTCCCAATCTTTAGAACAAAGATTTTTGGGATGGTTATCTTGCACACTACCATCAAGTTGGACTTTCATCAACAACTTGCATTTTTGTTATAGTGGGTTGGAATCCTTGGCTTTAGGTGTTCCCACTTAGGTCGTTCCTGTAGGGTGAGTACTTTTCCCACTATGGCAAGCCTTCTAAAGTTTTTAACAAAAACATAAATAACATGAAGTAAAAGTGAATCTGGCACTTTGGTCACCCAATTAAGGGGAGAGCATAAGCCTAATCACTACAAGCATAGCATATAGATTTGTTCTGTTTTAAGCCCAAAAAAAAATTTTCTAATCTAAGTGAAGGTGTTGCTTCACAGAAATCATGATGTTCTTTTTAACTTCTATTGTAAGAATGTGATGACTATCCTAGGATTGATAGATTTTATTTTAAGAAAAACAAGAAAGTGACTATCCTACGATTGATCAATTTTAGAAAACTTTTGAAGTGACTATCCTAGATTGATCAATTTTAGAAAACTTTGAAGTGACTATCCCAAATTGATCAATTTTACAAAAATTTGAAGTGACTATCCTAAATTGATACGTTTTAGTCCAACTATGAAAAAAAAATTAAAATCTAGCCGCGGTCGCGTCGGATCCAGATTGATTTTTATAAAAGTGCTGGAATATTGCATCAAAGCGCTAAAATAGTTACTTGATGCACTAAAAACCTGAAAGCGCTGAAACAGGTACCGAAGCGCTAAAGTTTGTCATGGAAGTGCTAAATCACCCGATTCCCTAAAACAGTGACCGGAAGCGCCGAAGTTTTTCGTGGAAGTGCTAAATCACCTGATGAGCTAAAACAGTGACCGGAAGCGCCAAAGTTGAAAGCACTGAAACAGTGACCATAAGTGCTAAATTTTTTAACGGAAGCACTAAAAGAAAAACACGCTGCGAACCTGCGTGACACTTTCCAGAAAAATTGTAATTTTGATAAAATTGGGGTTAGGGCCCCATGGTGAGCGCCAAATTGTAAGTGTGAATATGTGAATAAGATTAAAACACTTCTTACTAAGACATTATATCAAAGACAACTCAATTTGAACTAAATCAAAGCAGTTATCAAATGAAAGCATCATATTGTTCTTTATCCTCAAAGATTTATTAAATCAAAATTGCTCTCAGATTGTTAAGCACTATGATTGTTAAAATGACTATCTGAAGAACGAGATGATACTAATGCAATCATATGGAGTTAAAAGACAATACTAGATGATAAATGAATTAAACTAGCATGATATGGACATGAAATAAATAATTGCAGCTACAAGAAGCAGCCATTGATGTGAAAGCTTGATTATTGGATTGCTTGAATGCTTGATGCTTGATTCTTGAATTCCTACAGAGTAAGAGTGCATAAAACTTGATTATCTGGATCCTTTTTCTTGGTTCAATAATGTACTTATAGATTTCCTGGCTGTAGAAATGCATAGGGAAAGCTTTGAGAGGCTTGGATTCAATCTAGAGAATTGAATGGTGAGAGATGGAGGAGATTTAGAGAAAGATGGAAATTGTATCTACCCATGAAAACACCAGGCAAGAGAAGAGGAAGGATTGATGGAAGAGGATTGAGAGATCAAATTCCAAATTTGTCTCCAATTTGTCTCCAAAACTTCCCGTGAAGTTTCAAAGCATTAATTTGACATATTTTAGACATGGTTTAGACATAGGATATCTAATTCATTTTTGAGAGAATATAGATGGAATATTCTTTGTGCTTTAATTCAAATATTTTGATCTATTTAAATTAGACAAAGGGAGATAAATAATTTAATAAAATGAACTATAGGATAGTTGTTTATTAAATTAAATAGAGGAATGTGGCAATTAATCAATAAAGTGTTTTGTCTTTATTTAATTAATTTAAGATTGATGTAATAGAATAAAATAGGGATTTGATAATTAAATCAAACAAAGTATTTAATTTTATTTATTTAATTAAGATGAATTTAAATGTGAACTATATAAATAAATATTTCTATTTATTCAATAGTAGAAGAAATTAGGATAATTAATCAAATAGTTTGTATTTAATTAATAGGAATTCTCCAGACCAATTTTAGGTGTATACATTTTTCCCCTCTTCGAAGTGATGTGTTTACGCGTTGGTTCAAAAAATATTTTTGCTGCTACTGCCAGGATCGATGATAATAATAAAAAATAATTCCGTACGCCCCAAACATGCCCCAAATTTTGATTTTCAGATGATTTGATGATAATATGCCCCCTCGGGAGATAAATTAATGTTTTGATGATTTTTAGAAAATTTTCAAAAATTTATTATTTTCTGATGATTTTATGATGTTTCGATAATGATATAATTTATCTCTTGACAAATAATGAAGAAATCTAGCCCGCAGATGAGTTTCAATTAATTTCCTAGATAAAATTAATTAAAAGATAATAAAAACCCACCAAAATAACTTTCCAAAAATTATATATAGCCCAGAAAGGTCATTTTCCAATTCATTTTCACTATTTGAGTTTAAAAACCTTTGTGATAGAGACCTTTCTGCCAGCTAGAGCAAAATGCGTATCCCCTACCACAATCACCGTTTCAAGTGCGTTTGACGTCATCACCGGCCTACCGCATATGGACCTCTGGTATGTACCCTCTGACCTCGTAATTCATGCAATTTTGTTTTTTATGCATTTATTATTTTCCATGTTTTTAGTTTGTTTTAGTGCTTTCAAGCCACGCTGTAGCACTTACACTCCGGTGTAGCACTTCTAGTAGGTAGATTAGCACTTTGATTTTTAGTGCTTGCGTTAAAAATTCTAGCACTTCCAGTAGGTAATGTAGCACTTTCAGTGAATTAGTGCTTAGGAGTCAAGATTTAGCGCTTTGATGCCGAATTTGAGCGCTTTGATTCGTTGGATTAGCGCTTTCATGCTCTGTTTTAGCACTTCTGGTAAAGCGGCGCTTTGACGAACTATTGTAGCGCTTTGATGCGAAAAAGTAGCGCTTCGGGACTTTTAACGCTTCAGATGCCTGATTTAGCACTTCAGAGTGTTGAAATAACGCTTTTGAGATTTAGTGCTTTGGGTCCCTGATTTAGCGCTTTTAACTGATAAAGTAGTGCTTCTAGTTTTTAGCACTTTGGAAGCCTGTTTTAGTGCTTACATGTCAGATTTGAAAATTTTGACTTAGTGAACCCTGATTTTGTCAATTTGATCATGTCCATTCTTTGGAGTGGTATGATTGATAATCCAAATGTTTGATGTGTTGGATTGATAATATAAATAAGACTAACTTCTCATGATAGGTGAGAAGAAAATCCTATTTGTGATGATCCTCATGGTAGGCGAGGAAATAATTCAATATCCGAGAAATCTCATGATTGGCAAGATTAGATACTGTTTGATGAACCTCATGATAGGTGAGGTTTGTTGATGTTCGCCCAGGAATTTTGATCGAAAAATTCATACCAAAACTTGGAATAGACTTGATAGTAGAATGACTTTTTGATTACTTGACATAGTATACTGATTTTAGATTTTTTATTTTTTTTTGTGATGGTAGGAGGATTTGGGTACTCTCCAGATGCGAGAGAGGTTTCCACAGATGACAAACTTGATACCTCATTTGACCCCAGATGAACTTCAGGTGATAGGCCAATGCGGCCTTACTAGCTTGCTTGATATGCCCCAAATTAGGATTAATCGGGGTCTGTTGACTGCATTGGCTGAGAGCTGGCATAGTGACCACAACACCTTTCACCTACCTATTGGTGAGATGATGGTCACACCTAAGGATGTGTGGCGTATCTTGCGTATTTCATTCATGGGTGAGATCGTCATATATGATTCCCATGGGACCGGCGATAGAGATGCTCTTCGTAGAGTGTTTCAGGATCAGGACATTGCGGGTCCGAGCGTTCGATGGAGGAGGATCGCCGACTCCTATGCTACACTACCAACAGTGCTAACTGGATTCATTGGAGGTTTCCTTTGTCCTGATCGCAGGTCAATGGGATTCCTTGTTGGCTGGGGTAGGACTCTTGAGAGTATGATGGTACACAGTACCAAATATGTGTGGGGGATGTGCATGCTAGCAC